>OW679199.1:34552368-35030429 GCA_940337035.1 Agriotes lineatus | reverse complement strand
CGTTAACGGTAACTTTTACAAAAAAAATATCAATTATCAAATGTGTACCTTATAAAATTTCTAACAATAAACATATTATGACTTTTATTCGTAAAAGGAACCGTTTTGGAGATAATTCGATTTACAAAGTTGAAACGTGCACTCTTTTTCACACCACCTTCGAGGTAGAGTACAAGGTGCGTTTTTTTTTCATGTGGTGTCCCCAGTAGTCATATTCCACGTTTATTTTTGTTTGAAAAATGTTTATTTTAAAAAAATTATTATGAACATGTTTATTAATCAATTTTGAATTCAAAACAGGAGTTATTAATATTCTTCAGACTCTATTTCAATCGGTATGGTTTCCTCTTCATCATCTTCTTCTTCTTCTTCTTGTTCTTCTGCCGTCTTCTCTATTTCCATAGATTCAGTCAGGAAACGTGATGGATCTACATCTTCAGTGGAGTCGCAAGTATCGACGTCATTTATATCGGGTGTTACCTTTAAGCAAGACTGACGAGATAAAGTTTTTTTTTCGGATTTTGTTCACAACGATGTTTATAGTGTAGTCATAGTGACTCTCTCCAAAGCGCCCTACATTTATCAGTCTACCCAATCCTCTACCTTAAACTAATTCGGATTTCTTAAAATTTCTTAAATAATTTGTTATAAACGTTTGAAGAAAAAATACTATATGTTATTCGGAATAAAAGTATCTTTATGTGGCTCGGCTGTAATTATCTGCATCGCAAGCTCGGCAGATAAACAGTCCAGCCACACCAAATAAAGTATAATTTTTGCTCCTAATAACATAATATACTATTATGCTCCTACACGAATAGCAAGCAGATGTCCCTTGAGGTTTTATGACAACGGAGGGAAACTTTTCGGAGCACATTCCTTCTCTATCTAGACTACAGTGTACTATATATGTGTTTCTTTCTATTTTTATGAGCTCTGAAACAAGGAAATTCTGGAATATTTCAAGTCGCAACTCCAATGAGATATACATGCCATTGACGAGTGCATCTATTCGATACAACTCTGTAAATCGAATTATCTCCAAAACGGTTATTTTTACGAATAAAAGTTATTATACCTTTATTGTTAGAAATTTCATAAGCTACAAATTTGATAATTAATATTTTTTCTGTAAAAGTGACCGTTAACGAGATATTCACGAAATACCGTTTTTGGTGACTTTTGCCCCCCCTTAAAATTTTTAGGGGCACTCGGATCGATGAGGACTTTTGACATTTTGTTTAGAACCACAATATCAAGGCTCATACCAAAATCCAGCTTCCCGGGAATTTTTCCGAAGAGCAATGTCTAATTTCTCTGGACTATAAATGGAACATCCTGTATATTTTTATATAAAACGATTGAAAATCGACATCTAAACATAAAAGTTCATATAAGGTGCGGGCCTAAAACTAACAATAACCGAGTTATTACAACTTCTTACTTTTAGACGAGGTGGCTGTGTGTTTGAACATCTTTATATATATAATTCTTCTGTACGTGTGTATGTGACTGAACTCCTCCTAAACGGCTGGACCGATTTTGATAAAATTTTTTGTGTGTGTTTGAGTGGGTCCCTGGATGGTTTAGATTCACAATTGGATCCGGTAGGTGGCGCTGCAATCGGGTTGTTAATTTTTTTTTGACAAATTTTTCTTTTTAAAATTTTTAAAGATTTCTCGCATATCATAACATATAACCCCAAAATTTCACCCCCCACCGCCCCCAATATTTTTTAAAATGAAAAAAAGTCGAAAATTAGAAAATCGAAAAAACCTTTGCTGAACCTGCTAATAGCAGGCAAACCAACGTTCGGACAGGACAACGTCTGTCGGGTCCCCCAAAATTTTACCCCCCCCCCCCACCAATATTTTGATATAGTAGGGTCTATTAGAGATGACGTAAGGCCCAGGTGGTTGAGCTCCGCAATACACCTGCATATTATACGTATAAAACGTTTGTGAGTCACAGAGGGCATAAATTTTCAATCCATACTTGGCCGGCTTTTGAGCCATATCTTTATATATCGAGAGATCCAAAAAAAACTGTTCCTCAGCGGGCTGTGGAAATTCAACGTATGAATAATATGTTGGTGACACTGTACGTCAATGTCAAATTCGAGGTTAGCAGGTTAGGATTTGCGTCATTTTGTGTCAAAACTGACGGAAAACCTAACCCAATCGATATGGGTGTCGTTATTGAGGTTTTTTGGGACGTTGATTGCGAAAATGGCATTTACTCCAAGACGATGGACATGACATAAAATTAAAACTATAGTGGTGAAACGGGGTTTCAGAGACAAATTATTTTTGGGCAGAACAACGTTTGCCGGGCCAGCTAGTTTGTTATAAAATAATTTTTTTAGTAATAGGTTTTTTCTTTTAGTAAGTTGTTTTTTAATTGTCTAATAAATGATGTTTTTTCTATAGCACATGTTAAAGTGTGCTTTTATCAACTCAAAACAAAAGGTCAAGTTTTACTTTAACAGCAAGGGTAGATAAAGTAGCACTTTAACATCAAGGATAGATAAAGTAATTTAATTTTCTAACTTTTGTTTAAATTAAATATGACAGCTTCGTATTATCGTAGCAACCCAATCTAGCTACTGACATTTTGAAATGTGATTGACTGTCATTAGTTTCTTTTGAAATTGTTAAAGTTCTTGCTATAGAAAAAAATATTGTATTATACACGACGATAAAGTTATTTCTATCCACTCTTGAATCATTAACGTCTCGACTTCGTCTCGACGTTAAACGATTCACTCGTGGATAAAATTTTACTTTATCGTCTTGTATAATAAATTACTATATTTAGATTTATTTACAATGTTTATTTAAACATAAATTTTATTTTATGGATACACAGCCACCTCGTCTAAAAGTAAATAATTGGAATAACTCGGTCATTTTCAGTTTTAGGCCCGCACCTTATATGAACTTTTATGTTTAGATCACAAATTTCAATCGTTTTATATAAAAATATACAGGGTATTCCATTTAACAAAAGTAAACTTTTCCAAATTTCTCGAGAAGGCGATGTTCAATTGTTTTTCTGTTTTCGCTATTCTAATCAACAGAAAAAATGCCACTAGTTTGCTAATTTAACCGATATCGTACGTCCAATAATAAAGAAGTTAGCAATAGTGCACACTTTGTTTAAAACAGGCTGTATATACAACTAATTTTTTTTGTCCATGTCAAATTCGAGGTTAGCAGGCAAAACCTAACCTGCTAACCTCCAATTTGACATAGACGTACAGTGCCACCAACATAAACAGTGCCAACCTAAGAAAAAAATCCCAACCATTTATGGTCACCCAGTACAAAATTCGTTTTGTAGATATTTATTGAATTGTTGGATACACATTTTTATGACACGCGTGTGTTATTACTAATAATTCACTCGAGAAATTATCCTTCTCTGTGTAGGGCTCTCGAGGGCTCAACTTTGCTCTTCTGGATTATTTGTAATATAATACCCTTATAACATAAATAACTATTTTCAACTACCTGCATCGTAAGCATCAGATTAACGTCAAAATGCGATAACAGTAAGTTCAGCTTATCACCATCGAAATGTGTGTTGCTCTTGCTACGGTCTTAAGAAGCAAACAGGTCACGTAAGTAACTTACGCATCCTAGGACACGTAAGCAACTTTTATGACCAGCACACATTTTCAGTAATTAATATGAAATCATAACTTGAAAGAAATATTGGTATTTCCTATCTACTAAAATTTTAAATTTCAATTATTAAAACGTACAATATCAAGCTAATTTTGTAAAGGCGGTTGAAGAAATAATATGCACATCTCGTCCCATAAGTGCATTTACGGCTTTGCCTCGGTTCTCTAAACTGCATTCTTGGCCATAAAATATGCACTAACGGTGCTAGGAACGTAATGTACTATCAGTACACTCACCTGAATTATTTTTTAAATCAATGTTCAATTTTCAACCCGTTGTCGATTACATCTAATTCTTAATTTACTTAGTCTAATCTTGCAGATAAATGATTAATCCACCTACCTTTCTGTATACGCAATGGGTGTAGAGATTACCACATTTACGCATATCTGCTGCTCCAAATGCATCATTTTCCAGAGCTGCACAGAGGTCGAACTGGAACGCCAGTGGAAAATATCGATACTCATTGCTCATAAATTTGTATAGTTGTACAGCCAACTGTAAAAATATTCACAAGAAAAACTACATCAAAACGAAATGTAGTGCTTTATTCTTTCAATGAAACTGGCAGAATCAATCAGCAAGACAGCAAACAAAAATAGAGAAACAACCTGTTACGGTTCAAAACCTACCTTTACGTCGTCAACATCCTTTACCAAACTCATTGTAAAGTTGATCACACGGGTAGTCCTGTTAAACCAATAGCAGAAAATGTTAGTGTAACTGGCGACTTCTTTGTTATAGGATTCTACTTCTAATCTGTCATGTACTATTGTATATCCGTGTTGATTAAACTAGAAGCGGAGTGTGGTCAAACAGAATTAAAACATACTTACTCACCTACCTTTAATGAAGCTACATCCTGTGTTTGCAGCTTTACCTGTAATAGTTAAAATTCAAAACTGCAATATGCAAATTGTTTCAATTATGTAATATTTCGATAAAAGCTTATACGAGTATAACAATTTGAGGTACGTAAAACTTCTTTAGCTCTTCTTTCAAGCAGATATTGTTTTTTGCGGAGTGATAATGAAAGGCGTCCTTTTTAACGAAAAATTGTGAAAAAGGTAATACTCGTATTTACTATTTTATTGAAGTTGTAAATTGGCAGTTTGACAGTTGTAAATTCTAAAGTCATTTTGGCCAAATCTCCAGTTCCATGATATCACTATGCAAAAAAATTACGTGTACAACACGTATGAAAGCAACAATTTGTTACTCGTTTGATTGATGCACTGCGGCTTCGCAGTCTTGCGTCAACTTTCAAACTCATAAAAAAGTATCGCTTTCATTACTAGTTGCATGTAGGGTGCCTTGATGTCAATTTCACGTATTTCTCCCCCTGATCGTTGTCCCCTCTCACTTTAATAGTATATTTTACAACAAGAGATGAAAGTGAGGTATTTTGGTGAGGTGAGATTGCTCACGAGCGTAGCGAGTTAGCAATCTCACCGGATCTTTTTTTTTTTGGTTTTTTTTTTGATAAATAACTGGTTCATAGCATTTCATTGTATTAGCGAAACGGAGTGATGCTGAGTATCGAAGTATTCTTGGAAAGCACGTAAGGGCGCTTTTCTTGGGTGGGGGGTACCGTATATTTGATTTTTGCCATAAACGTGGAAAATACAACTATTATAATAATTATTATTGACAGGATTGTTATTTAGAGTGCTGACTTCTGTGGTACTTGTTGAGGGTAAGTTTTTAGTTGTAGATGTTGTTGCTACAGGCAGATTTGAAAGTCTGTTGTCGAAGTCAAATGTTTGATCATCAAAGCCAATTGTAGTTTCAATTATATTTGCAGATTCTGACGTATTTTCAATAGATTGGAATATTTTCTGTCCTCGTTTTATTTTATTATTTATTGAGTCTTCAATATATTGTTCTGCCACTGCGCTCGACTTTCAACCTCCATGTTGTTTTACTTCTGTCAGATTGGCTCCAGTATCAGCAAGAACAGTGGCAGAAGACCGTCGTAATGAATGGCCTGTATACAATTGGGGATCCCGCAAATTAAGAAATGTGGCAATTTTCTTTGGAACATTTCCAAATTTATTGATTCCTATTACTTGTCTTGTGCGTCTGCCATTTTGATAATTGAGAAAGAATCGGAGTGTTGTACTGTTTACTCCTGACGGGCGTAGATTAATATACTTTTTACAAATATTGTAGTAAGTACCAACAATTATGAAGGAACGTGGGGTGTGGGTTTTCGTGTTAGGGATAGCCACAAGTAGGGTTTTTTCCAAATCCTGAATATTATTAACTTCTAAACCTCGTAATTCATGGGAACGACAAGCGACAGCAATGCCAAAAATTAATGCTACCTATAATGAAGAAAATGTATTTCCACATCGGGAACATTAAATGTAATACCAAATTACCTTCGTAAACAAGAATTTATCATCAAGTGCATCATGGATAAATGCTTGAATTTGTTGTGATGTTAACACTTTAGCTTTTTTGCTTCTGAACCCCGTCGAGTTTCGCTTTAAATATGCTTTGAGTTTAGCGTATTTCGAAATATGCACATTATGCTTGATGTTAATGGTATTGCGTAGCACTCCAAACGGTAGATGACTTTACATCGTTAGATATTTTTCCAATATACGCCAGAAGAACGTTTTCCGAAAATGAGTGTATCTGGTTGTCATTTCTCCAATCCATGAACTTTTTATATACAAATTCATACCTTGCTCTGGACTTTTCGGGTAAGATATTATTCTTCTTCTTCTTCAGGTGCAGCTTCAATAATGCCCGGCGGTGTGCCTGGTACACTTTATGTCAGTTTCAGAATCCATATCATTCGATTTGCATCGACTTTAAATTCAATTCGAAGCAAAGTGTCAAGACAAGTTTAGTGGTTTCCATAGTAACGTATTGTTGCCTTTTCATAGAAGATGATACTTTTCAAGTGAAATGGGTCAATATGTCATAATTTTATTTTAGTTTTTTAAACAGTTTTAGGCTCACTTTAGGTTTGTACATAAAATATTTCATTGAAATGTAATTAAATGATAAGAAAGTTCCCGCAAATTTAGTCGGTTTAGTGTTTTAATCAAGAAAACCATAAATTTGAAATTCTCATTTTCATCTCTAGAGGTGAAAATATTTTCATCTCTAGAATGAAAAAAGTCACTTTCATGTAGGATAAACCGTGGAAAACTAGCAATTTTCACATATATCAGTAGAAAAATAACTATTGTACAACTAGTGATGAAAGCGATACTTTTTTTTATGTTTGAAGGTCAATCAAACGAGTAAAAAAAGTTTTGTTCGTATGTGTTGTATACGTAATTTTTCTGCGTAGTGATATCCTGTAACTCGAAAATTGGCCGAAAAGGCCTTCAGAATTTACTGTTAAGTTGACAATAGGCAATTTCAATAATAGATACTAA
This sequence comes from Agriotes lineatus, assembly GCA_940337035.1. Taxonomy (NCBI): domain Eukaryota; kingdom Metazoa; phylum Arthropoda; class Insecta; order Coleoptera; family Elateridae; genus Agriotes; species Agriotes lineatus. The sequence goes on along the minus strand of OW679199.1, from coordinate 35,023,342 downwards.
CAATATAAGTTTGATTATGAGCATCGTAGATGCCATAAGCAAACGTGTAATGTTCAATATTTTATCTTCATCAATAAATTCTGGTTCAATGATTTTTTTACAGCACTCAGTGCGGTAATGAAGCTATTGTAACAAACCGCATTAAAATGCGTATAAGTATCTAACAATTAATCGGATTCAAAATAATTTCAAATGTTAAGAGATAAAAATTGCAAGCACCAGAACTTAATAAATTACATATCTGGGAAATGAACAAACCCAAGCTCAAGTTTCTGTTGTAGATTGGAATCCGTCCGTATGAGAAACGCACAATTGCAAAAATCGTAACAGCTTTTTACACGCGTTCCTTAAAACAGAGAAATGGTTATCACACAAAACGTTAAATGACGAAGAATACTTCGGAATTAACCGAGTCACATTTTTCAAAATTACTTGGAGGAACAATTAATCGGCGGAGGGCAGTAAGACGGTAGCCCGGACTTGAGTCGTAACCGCGGTGGGTTTTCCTCCCGGGTAAAAATGGTGCGCGTAGCATTAAACATGAAACCATACCAACTTTGATTAATTTCACTCGATTTAAATTATGGGTTTGTGACAGTGCCAATTTGGTAGGTTGTAGTTGTAGTTAAATAGCCTCCGACTTTTATTTCATCTCCCATTTAATCACAAACAGACCTGTCTGCACGCTACCACTAAATGAAACGCAGATAGGATCCGTTATACTATTAACGATACTAAAATTAGTTGGGTTAATAGTCTGCAACAACACTGATGAAGATAAAATAGTTTATCAACTCCAGTGGGATAAGTAACTCATTACGTAACTCATTTGACACTATTTCCGTTAGGTAATGAAGCTCATGACACCACTCAGTTATGCAATGGCTTTATTACCTAACTGAATAGTGTCAAATTAATGACATAATGACATTTGCCTACTAAAATATTTTTGAAAATGACAGATCTGACATTTATCTTAATGCACTTTTTTCAATTTTAGGCAGTTGTAGATACAATTTTGTACAATATAAGTGTGACAATGCATCATTAATATACTTGTGTACACACACGTATATTAAAGATGCTCTTATCCCACTTGTATAGTAAATAACTATTAAACACGTATTACTTTCTTTACAATTTCTCGAAAAAAGACGAGTTTCATGATCACTATGCAAAAAATAATTATTAATGATAAAAAACTGATATGATGTTTTAGAAGCAACTTCAATTTTTGCTGATTTCAACTCAAGAGCAACTAAACTACTTGTATACTCATAGAGGAAACTTACCGGCGACAAATTCATAAGAACTACTAAACTTTCTACCAAAAATATGCAACTTCTCATCGTATTGTACGTCCTTCTATCAAGGGAATAGCTATATTACTAATGGCATTTCCTACAATTCCGGACATTCATAATTGCACCAGATAACCTTTGCAGATAAATTGTTTTCAACTATCATTTTTCTGGAAACCAAATGTAATTTTGATTATTTCCTTCATATCCATAATAATGCTTAAACATTAAGGTTTCTGTCAGTTTAATAATGACAAAAAATCCAAACGTCAAAATTTAACCGCGGTTAAAAATGTGTCAAAATTTAATCGTTTGTGCATAATTTTAAGATGGTTATTAAAGGTGCTGCATCAACAGAATTTTATCTATTTATTCAGGAAATAATCACGCCGAACATCCCTGGTGCATTAGACTAGCCTGAATAAATTTTGACGATTTTCTGTCAGAATGTTTTGGCTCTGAAGAAATACAAGGTGGCGCAAAAAGAACGCATGTTTTTGGAATGCGTAGTACTTCGAAAGGGAGAGGTTGGCAGCTGCTCCACTCCGTCTGCCACTTGGTTCAGAGAGTCTAGTTTCAGTAGCCGTGGAGCGGTGGAACGTGGTACATCATACTTTTGCCGTTGAGCAGTTTTTTTTAGAAATAACGATTCTGTAATTTCAGTTCAACGTCTTTTCCGTCGACATTTCTATGTGGCGGTTGGTGGGGCAATCCCTGATTGAAACAAAATACTCCGATTGAAAAAATATGGTTTCAACAAGATAGGGCCACAGCCCATACAACAAGAGCCACGATGAAAGTTGTCCGACAAATGTTTTCCAACCACGTAATCTCGCATTTTGGCGACGTTCCTTGGCCCCCACGGTGACCGGATTTGTTAGCGTCTAACTTCTTTTTGTGGGGTTACCTCAAATCGAAAGTCTATGTTCGAAAACCTCGTACGCTAGACGAATTAAAACTTGCCATTCGTGAAGAAACCGCAGCTGTGTCCCAAGAAATGTTGATGAGGGTAATGCTAAACTTTGAGGAGAGGCTCCATCTTCCTGACATAATCTTTCATAATTAAATAATCTTGTATACCAATAAAAAATAGATATATCACAGATTATTTCCGCTGTAATAAATTTGTTTTACATGGAAAATTAAGAAGGCGGCACTCTTTTGAAATCCATGCTTTCTTTTTGCGCCACCTTGTATATCTCGTAAATTTTCCGCCCCAAAATCCCTCGTGCTACGCACTCGAAATTCTTATTGAGCGGCAAATTTACTTAACACATTTCTTAGTGAAACATTCTGGCAAAAAACGTAAAAATGTAATCGGCTATTTTAATGCACTTGGGATATTACTGTTGATTATTACACACAACTGTCACATGACTGATATCATCCAATGAGAACCATGCATTTTTTGAAAATCGACCAATTCCTATCTGATTATCTGATAAGCTCTCTAAGGAAACTTATCAACCGATAAGCTCCCTAGTGCTAATTATCGACCCCGAAGATGGTGTCATAATTATAAATAGAAATGCAAGAAACAAGCAATTTGAGTTTTTCATAAATAAATGCATAAATGCAAACCTTTGTTAAATCGACATTTATGGATTAATAACAGTAAATGCAGAAAAAATATTGTGTGCAAACTCGTGTTAAAAATGCTGTTACGCTCGACATGTTATGAAACTTAGCCTTCAGCTTTGTTTCATAATTTACATGTCTAGTGCATACACATTCACTTTTAGCGCTTGTTGTACAAATAGCTATTAGATTGAAATTTGCATATTTAAAATACTTCTATCATTCATTTTTAAATTAAACGTCAAACTGACAATCAAACCAATATGACACCCTTACATTCAAACAGCGTCAATCCCTATAATCTGGCCAAGTTCTTTATTTTTAATAATGTCTCTTTCTTAATATTAATTAATTACTTTTTATTTATACAGATACCTTCAACTTAACCACTTACTCTGCACTGACACTTCCAAACTCCAACAAGATGCCATACCTTTTGCAGCACTATGAACGGCTCCCATTTTTAACAACGGACAGTATCTCTAGCACGGCGAGGTATTTATTGTATCTCCACTATCTAACAATGTATTCAACTCTAATTGACAAGTTGTAGCATCCACCTGTGATCTTGTGTACAGCCCTTTCTCTCTGCAATGGACCAAAACGTCTGTACGGCATCGGACTAGCGCCCTTCGTAGCTCCTACAATGGCACCTTCTCTGCAATGTATTGGACCTGTGCTGCACACCCAATTGGCCCTGCTTTCTTCAATTCCAGTTTTTATTATATTTGATAGTCCAAAATCTTGTCTTAGACTATTTATTTTACTTGAAATGCGTAATTGGCATACCCCTTTATGTTCTATTAAAATTATTCAGTGTTCTAATGGGTTTTATTACGTATTGGCAGAATTACAAAATATTATATCCCTTTAATTTTTCATTTTTATTCGTTGTCAATTTCTAATTAATTCTCACTCGTCGTCTGCGTTGATATAACGTTCTCACTATAGTTACATTATTTTTGTCCAATTTTTCTATCTGTTACATTCTAGATGTTAAAATTAAACCCTCATTTATTCTACTACCATATAACTATTAATGACCTTTCAGATATTATATTAGCTTGACTTCTGAGTTGTGATCTTATTACTTTGTACTTAACCTCTTATCCCAAAATTATTTATAAATTATATCTTCTAAGTAAAACCAAATAACTCTTTGTAGTTTCTCATATTCAAAATTAATACATCAACTCATAGCTAAAACTTCCTTTTTAATAAAGTAAAACGTTAACCCAAATCAAATTACTGCATTTCATTTCTAAATTGTTCATAAAATTTATTTCTTAAGCATTACGAATGCTCACAAATAGTTCATTAACACCACAATCAAAACCCCTATTTTATATTATTTAAAATAAACCCAATGTGTCCCTTCGGTAAGAAGTTATAAGGCCTTGAAGTTCAATTTTTTAGTTTTTATTTTTTTGTTCATTTCCACAAATGTAGAGATATCGATTTGAATTTTGGTATACATGCTACTATTATGTACTGCCCTAATAAAAAAATCATAAACTAGAAATGACTGTAAGAGGCACTTTATCTATCCTTCAAAACTCTTTTATTAGCTCTAACTTCGTTACCTGTAACATTTTCTAAAATGTAAGGTTATTATCTGAAAGAGAATTAAAATGCACAAAAACAATGTACACTTACTTCTTAAGCGTAAAAGCAACCGTTTACCTTAAAATGCCTATCAAAAGTTATCATTAAGACCTGCAATTATCAAGTAGCCAGGATCTTTACCCATCCATGAGTAATTGTTATTTTGAAATTAGTTTTATATCAACTATTTTACTTTCCATTGGAAATAATGTAGGTATCTTTCATTCACCATTAAATTTATTTAGTAAATTTACTGTGTAATAAAATTTTGCTGTGGCTGCACTCAGTAATGCAGTATATCCTTTTTTGTTAGTTTTTGAACAATTTTAGCAGATATTTCTTGGCATAATTTAGAGAAATCAAAAAGATCAGCTAGCTGCTGTAAAAAGGCGGCCCAGGTATTCTGGAATGTCTGGCCAGTTTGCACGTTAAAGCGAAAAATTGGAGGCCCTGCTATTCTTTACTAACTGTAGAATAACCTTTAAGGAAACCGCATGGGGTCCGGCCTAAATAGTGAAATTCGCATGCGAAATTAAACTAGAAGAGGCATTCTTACCAAAGCTGTTTACGACCGTTTATGCAGAAAACATTTTCACTTGGAGTTGTTGTTTATAGAAGCCGCATGGGAACCGGCCTAATTATCGAACTTAGTATGCAAAGATTAACTAGAAGAGGCATTCTTACCAAAGCTGTTTGCGGCCGTTCGTTTCTTTAAAACAAGAACAGTCCCGGCCTGCTTTAAGAATTTAGGTCCGCGAAGCGCGCTTTGTGAAAAATCAATAATCGAGCAATTCGACTGTTTTCAAGCGAGCCTACTTAGGAATTGAAAGCACAGCGGGCGTGTATCGACCAGAAAGGCCTTGTAAGTGTCTTATCTCTAATGTCAGGCGCTTGATGCGATAAATCTAAAATTCCCTGTTGCATTAGTAAATATAAGGGGTTCCGAAAGAAGATGCTAATTGCAAGAACACGTTATTGAATCAGTATTGAAACGTGGCATTATACTCCATTATTTAAATATAAGGCGGTCCAAAAGAAGATGCTAATTGCTAGAACGCGCCATTGAAACGGTATTGAAACGGGGCGTTACAGCTTAAACAAACATTATAAACTACCGTGACAGCATTAGTTACTGTGGTTTATATGTTTACATCTTACAACTTCAGTGCACGCAGAGCGCGAGGCGCGACACTGAGTAATGCGATGTAAAAATAAATCGTAGTTTTTATAACAACAAAGTAATGCAGGTAATTTCTTCGCTTTGTTTAAATCACTGATGTAGCATTTCCTAACAACAATTTTGAGATTAATTTGGCAGAATCTAAATTTAGAGAGAATACGCTTTATAAAATTTATAAATTTCCAGAAATAGAAAACAAAATTGGACAATATTTTTTATGCATTTTTGCAATCGCAAACAGAATGGCGCCTTTCACATTTAAATCCGGAAGGTCATCCGAGGTAATTTACATATTTTTCCAAAACTATATCTTTGAGTACAAACCATATGAACGAATTTATGGTCCCTGGTACCTGATTTGCATGCACGATATTCAAAGCTGCATACTGGTGAAGTATTCGCGCGCTGCTCCGCAGTTGGCGTAGAGTTACGAGTCAACCTATTATATACAAACATTGGTATAAAGTGATGTTTGTCAAACAATTCAACAGGCCGTGTTACTTTTAATCCGCGGAACTAAAAGTGTTGCCTAGCAGCTTATACTTTTTGTGTCAGTAAGAGAAACGTCAACTTCGATTACAGATTTTGGCATCAAATGTCAATACTTTGAAAACGGTTGCAAATATAGTATATTGTTATATTAGGATTAAAAGTGGCACTTTGTTTAACAAGCAATTATGTTTGCAATTGAGACTCGAAGCGTAGCGTAGCTGAGCGGACGCAGAAATTGCAAATCAAACAGAGACACTTTTAATCCGAATAATACGTATTTACTATTTCTTCTGAAAGTAGAAAGGAAATACTGAACAAGGCGAATTACATTAATTCGCAAAGAAAAGAAATTCCGTCGATAAACTTTGACTCTGCGCCATAGCCATTAGCAATCCGATTGATAGTGGGACGCTTTACCAGCTCGGCTAAAAAAAGCTGCCTCACGTACTTGCTTATCATTGCATTATGGAGCACGCGGTGCGAACAGCACTGACGAAGTGCGCTCGATCGGTGACGACAAATACGTGACATATATACCTAGGCAGGGACAACACTCGTTTACTTATAAGGATACCTACAGAGGCATGTTGAAAATAAACTCACATCATAGGAAGGATGTTGAATATTAATTGACGCTATTTTAAAAATAAGATTGGTAACTTATTGCACAATAAAAAAGCGTTTCTTTAATTAGTTTTTCTTTCTTGCGTTGTGCCTGTTTTATTGCAGTCATTTGAGATGTTTCTACAGCGTGTTTATGTCACATTATCTTTGAAAAATGCGTGTTCTCTTCAAAATTGTATACTAGAATAACAATAAACGTCAAGTGCTGTGATACTTGCAAAAGGTATGTACATACCACCCACAACGAGTTATCTTGAATTGAAGTGCAATGCTTGCAAGCAAATACCCGACATATTTTGTTCTTTTGAAAGAGTGTAATTTTATGATAAACTTGAAAAAGGAACTGGAGCAACGCATGGAAATCTGTAAAAACAATCTAAGCATAAAATATATTCGCGGAGTTCTTCGCATTATTCGGAATACTCTGCCAAAAAACCAGAAACTTTAATTACTAAAGATGATACACTTCTTCGCATATGCCATATTAACATTAGATCTCTGAATTCGTGTTTGAAGATTTTTCTGATTACGTAAATGAACAAAACTTTCAACTTATCTGAAACTTGACTTTTGACCGACATGTCTAGTGACTTAATCAGTTTAGCTAATTACTCTATATTTCGTCGAGATAGGCATTTTAGAGGTGGAGGAGTTTATTGGTATGTTCGTAGTGATTTGACAAGCAAATTGATTGACACATCGTGGTTCTTGGCATCTAAACTGGAACAGCTCTGGATTAATGTTACTATTGATAGAAAAAAAATCGGTTTTGGCGTAATATATAGACCTCCAGACGGCAATACTTCATCATTGGATGAACTTGAATCTACCTTATGTCATATAAATTCAGAAGTAGATAAAGTTGTTATGATAGGTGATCTCAACATCGATATGTATAAAAAAGATTCTAGGCTTTGTAAGCACCTTATGAATATTTTGGAAATATAATTTGTTACAAATTATAGATGAACCCACGACAGTCACAGATACGACATGCACTCTTCTGGATATTATCTGTATCAGCAAGGATGTAAGTATTGGCGAATGTGGCCGAGCCGATTTACTCAACATGACCGACCACAGACTTAAACTATTGTACGATCAAATGCTCAATAAATAAGAACTGAAATTTCGCATATACTTTAGAAGATGTAAATGACAAACTTTTGTTTCTGAATAATGCTGTTATCTCGAGGATTGGGACACCTACCGAGCGCGTCTCTAGGTGGCGGATAGGAGAACGGCAGAGGTCCTCCGGAGCAAGGTTAGTGGTTAGCTAGTAGGGATATCCCGGGCCTAAACTCCAGTGTGATGGAACGAAAGCTGCCACCGCGGACCATCCCCCCTCTTTATTGAGTTGTGACCGCTCAATGAATTTCACAGGGTCTTAGGTAACCCCCGTGTCTGTGCCGTGCGAGGTGACCAGTGTCGGTTGGATGAAAAGATCCTCTGGATTGAGCTACCTCTGGGACGGTTTAGTTTGTTGGAGTGCAATAACACATCTCTTTGGCCCTGATTTCACTTAGACGGGAGGTCGAGACTAACCCACCTCGATCAATCGGCTGTTCCATCGGGTCAGACCGCCGGAAGGGCCAGTTCTTTGGGGGTGAAGGGGCATGCAGTAGGTTCCTAAGGTCCCTAAGAGTTCTGGTTTCTGATACCCTGGGGTTCGCCTAAAGGTGCCTGCTCGTGTGCAACTCATCTCTGGGAGCGATATCTCTTTAGTATCCTTGGCGTCGAAGTACAGCGTCCCCTTGTTGGGCTCCGTGATGGGTGGGGAGCTAGGGAGATGAATTTTTTTTCGGCATAGATGAACAGAAGGTTGAAAAAACCATACAGGGCGTTTCTTCGGATACCCCTCAACCAGAACCACAACAACAGCAGCAGCAGCAGCAGCAAAAAATAGAGAAGGAGGAGCAACAGACTCTTCCAAAAAGAAAGAGAATTTTTGACTCCGAACAGAAACGCAGGAGGAAGGCTCGCCTAGCTGCGGAGAACTCCGGCGCTACTGCCTCTACCTTCACCCAAGGGCTGTCTCCTGAAGCTAACGCTAAGGGGGCAGGTTTAGGATATATCAAAGATAGAAGTGGAAAGGGACGTGGGTCCTCCACTCTGGCCTCTTCAGACATTTCCAATAATATTGTGGGCTGACAGGTATCACCTGTTATGTCTATGTCAGACCACAGATGACTTTGTTTCAAATTATCTGGAACTACAGCTCAACCAAAACAATATCGAAACCCTAGAGGGACTGACAGACTATCTTACAAGACAGATCTTCTGGAAGCTCACCTGGCGGTTTCTGTTTTTCCAGAAAAGATTGATCAGGTAGAGGACTTGCAAATCAGTGTGGATATCCTGCAGAACTCGATCCTACAATCTTATGAATTGTCATGCGTCTCGAAGACATCCAAAGCGAGTCGCACAACCTCCTGGTGGTGTCCGAAACTCGACAGGATGAAATCAACATTGGGCAAACTTTTTAATAAAGCAAAAAGAACTAGAATTACTTGTGACTAAAAGGTCTATAAAGACCAAAAACGATTATAAAAAAAAATCCGCCAGAGACAGATGGACTCTTGGAAAACGTTTTGCAGTTCCATCGAGATCACTGCTTCCGCGGCTCGGCTGACTTATGGTAAATAAAAATAAAAGTTTATGTCACAGCTTCCCCGCCATTTGTTTTACAAAACCACTAAGCATACCATTCGATTCCTTTTAAAAACTTGCCTTAAGAATGTTTTTGCGGAAACACAAAATATTCACAAATAAGCAAGTTACGGGGGTGAGTCGAAAATGCACCAAATTGAAAATCACCCTGTATCTTTTAAAGAGATCAAGAGATCGATGTGCGGTTTTCGCCATTAATTTTTACACAAAAAACGAGCCCATAACATGTAAGTTAGTTTTTTACTATCTCCTCTAGAAATGAATGTTTCCTATCAAAAGTGTCCAATTTGGGACGCACTGTACGCTGGTCATAACTTTTATGCTTTGTCCAAAATAAGTATATCTGACACTTTTAGTTACAAGATGTAGCACCTGTTAACAAAGTTTACAAATCTACGCATTCAGGTTCACTTCTGCACATTAAAACTCCATATGCAAAGCTTCGCTCCTTTTCATGTTCGTTACTAAATTATCCAACCAAATTCTACCTTATCATCTTTTCTTAAGTGCATTGTACGTTATTATTTTTCTTTCAGGTCATCCGGCTGTGTATACATGTCTTGGCTGCTTTGTTGAACTACATACCACGTTATGACAATGAACAGAAATAATGTGGCTCATCGTCGTACTTTCCAATGAAAAGAAAATGTGTAATTTTAGTCCTATTCTGGATTAACATTCCTAGTTTTAGCTATATTAATAATTATAAGCCAAATAATATCACGTGATGATAATGTATTACTATTGAGCTAGCAAATCTCAATAAGGCTGGATGTCCCCATATTTTAATACAATTATCTAATTAATATTAGTTGCCGAATCTCAGAACCATCTCAATATACACATAACGTAAAACCTCGACCAACTTCTTGGATTTTGATGCACTTTCTTGAATTTGAATATAGTAAATATTAGAAATGATCAGATATGTTTTGTTCTACCTCATTTCTTTTACTTTAAACATAAGTTACAAACTTTAATATGAAAGTATTAAATTAGCCGAACTCGATTACTTAAGTTTACATTACAGAAATAAATTTAAAATACATGCAAACACAAACCTTTATTATTTTTTCTATTGCAACAACTACAGGGTATAATAAGTGTTAACTTTATTTGCAGCTACACAAAGATATAGGTAGTTTTCGTTTTTACCAATTAATTCGTCTCGATTCTTTCCTATAGAGAATACGTGCTAACTCATTTCTATAGACGCTAATTACTGAACAGTGTTAGAATAAACGCATAAAATCACACGCACACATGTAGAGCTTGGGTGGGACGATTACACTGGGCCAATTTATTAAAAAATTATAAAGCCGGGAACCCGTAAAACCAGAATTCTTAAAACGGGAAGTACCTATACCCATTAAACCTTTTCACAGAATTTATTCAATTCCATTTGTGAATTTCTTGCACTGCACCATAATAAGAATAATTGCCTATAGATATGTCTCCATATTTGAGCATTAGGCTTAGCTTGTACTTTCCAAACGGGATGTATGGTGGGAACTTTGTAGCATCCACCAACCAGTTGCAGAAGCGGTATGTGTGGTTCTAAAATAATACATTCACATATACATTCAACCATAAAAAAGGACACAAAATATGTAGCTCTTATAGTCTATATTACTTTTATTTAAAATTATTTTAAGGAGATAAAAGTTAGGTCAGTTTTGTTAACTAAGGAAACATCTTTATTTATTGAAATCTGTAATTTTTTCACGTCAAAATAAAACTAAAAATGAATAAACGAATAAATAATTTGTGTCTAAAATCGTTCATATATAAATTAAAAGCACTTCACACCCTGAAATTAATTTAAAAAGCATACTTTTTTAAATTAAATTTAAAAAAATATATTTACTCATTTCATATGGTAATGTACTATATTACATTCAAATTCGTTGAGCAAGGTGGTATTTTAACCATAGCAACCATTACAGGATAGCAACGGCGATTTGTCTTATGTTTGGCAATACTGAAGTGTACTATCAGTCTATGTCACGTTCAAAGTTAGCAGGTTAAGTTGTGAGTCAGTTTGTGTGAAGAAATAACATCACTGGAGCTGCTTATCGTGTTGCAGTACATAAAAATGAGTTCTGCTTAGCTTGTTTATGTTTTTACATTTAATGTCACTTTCATATAAAAATTATAATATTTCACAATTTAAATAAAAGAAAATTTAAAAATCCATTACATAGGATACACTCTTTCGACGTCCACATCCTTTGTTTTTGTTTTGTTATGTCTAATACTTCTTAATTACCAGACGGTTGTACAGTAGACAATGTAGGCATACATAGTTTAAATTTTAAATCTTGTACTGGCCATTTTTATCAGTATCAATAAATATGCAGTGTGGTCCATTAAGTGTGCAACAAATGGGACATTTTTTTATTAGTTGTACAATCGAAATTTAAATACCGCCAAAAGTTAGTGCATGTTCGATAACCATATACAGGGCTGGACAAAAAATATGAAATTCGTTCAAGAATAAATAAGTTACCTTATTATTATACTATTAAAAATATAGCAAAATTTTATTGAGAAAAGTTGTTTAGAATCAAAAGTTATGCTCAAATACAAAATCACGGCCTCCTATTCGAATTTTGATTCTTTTTTGGAAAATTTTGTATTACCTCCGTATGATACATATTTTTATTACTCTGATTTTATATGTATTTAAAGTAGCCACAACCACATCACTTTTAAATAACTTTTAACAACTTGAAGCGTATTTGTAAGATTGACTTGGATTTATATTTTTTTAGGTAAGCGTCCACTTCATGTTTGTTGCAACGATATTTAACAGAACTTTAGAATTTCGCAAATATTCTTTTTAACAAGGCAAATGCTTTACTAATAATAATTTGCATATGAAAAAACTCTCAATAAAATCAGAATAATAAAAATATGTATCACATAATACAAAATTTTACAAAAAAGAATCAAAATTCGAATAGGAGGCCGTGACTTTGTATTTGAGCATAACTTTCGATTCTAAACAACTTTTCTCAATAAAATTTTGCAATATTTTTTGAAATAAGGTAACTTTATTCTTGAACGAATTTCATATGTTTGTCCTGCCCTGTATGCTGTTTGATTTGGAGCCATTCTAAATGCATCTGATATGGTTATCGAACATGCACTAACTCGTGACCGTATTTAAATTTTGATTGTACAACTAATAAAAAAATGTCCATTTGTTGCACACTTAATGGACCACACTGTATAACAAAAGCATGGATTTCACCACCAACCGTAATTGATATTCCTGCTGTGTATTATGTACTCGTATGCAATAACTTGCAGTTCTCGTCAAAATAATAGGCGCTGATAACGGTAACACGTCGACGGTGGCATTCGAGATTTTCTATTTTCATCTGCTTATTTTGTTTTAATGCTACAAGGTGTAAAGTAAACTACTACAGATCGAAATGTCAGGGCGAACAGGTCTACGAAATTTGGCTGTACTTCCTAAAGAAAAATGTCCGGGAAAGCAGGATGCAGGGCAATTTGCAAAGTGTGTAAATTTTAATTACAAGGGTTAGTGGCTCGTTTAAAAAAGCATCGAAAAAAGTGTCAAGGTGTCATAGACAATAGTACCGTGGCCACACCGAAAAAGACACTAACTGAAATAAATACATCGTTTATATATATTCAATTTGATTGTGCAACAATCTGTTTTTCCTGAGAGCTGGAAAACTGTACTAATAACACCTATATTCAAATCTGGAGACAGATCGTGCGTCGTTGTCAGCTATCGCCAAAGTGTTCGAGCAAATCATATACCATAAGATTTGGAATCATATAAACCCTTATATAAATGACTGTCAACACGGTTTTGTTACAAAAAAATCAGTCAGCACAAATTTGGTTTCATTTGTGCATGATGTTATAGGCAATTTAGAGAATAAAAATCAAACCGACGTAATATATACGGATTTCTCAAAAGCTTTTGATCGAGTGGATCACGATATTCTACTACAAAAACTATACCGAAATGGACTTACTACTAACACGTTAGAACTTCTTAAATCATATTTGCAAATTAGACACTTCATTGTGAAACACGATGGCAATACATCCGGCAAATTTAAAGCAAATTCGGGAGTTCCGCAAGGCTCAAACTTAGGACCCTTGCTGTTTTTAATTTTTATAAATGATTTGCCGAATGTCATACAAAAATCTAAATGCTTGTTATTTGCAGATGATATGAAGTTTTATCGTAAAATTGAAGGACTTAATGATTGCGGGAAATTACAAAATGACATACAACATGTTTATCAATGGAGTCTATCGAATAAGCTGTTTTTTAAAATTGCGAAATGCTCACAAATTACCATAACCATGAAACCAAACAAAATACTCTATAATTATGAAATGAACCGAATGAACATTCTTCGGGTCTAGAGTATTAAAGATCTAGGGATAGAATATGATTCCAAATTGAAATTTGATTCTCACATTGAACGAATTAGAGGTGAAGCATTGCGCAGTTTGGGCTTTATTATAAGGCAGACAAGTAACTTTAAACAAATACAAACATTAAAAACTTTATATATTTCTTTTGTAAGGCCGAAGCTGGAGTATGCATCTATCGTGTGGTATCCACAATCTGGGGGACACAAACAACAGATAGAAAAAATACAAAATAGATTTTTAAGATATTTATACTTTAAAAAATACAATAATTATCCCGATTATCGTACCGTGAAAACAGTTAATCTCCGTGAAGAGTTTGAAATGTGTAGTCTAGAAAACTGCAGAAATTTTAGTATGATAATGTTTGGATATAAATTGTTAAATAATCAAATCAATGACTCAAAACTCCTTGCTCTACTAAATTTCAAAATTCCTACCAGACCTTTAAGACCTACCTCAATATTTGCCTTGCCTCAATCAACATATACTCGAAGATCACCTATAACCAATTTTCTAAGTCTTGCTAATGAAGTTATTGTAACTAGTGATTTGGATTTTGCCTATAATTTAAAAACATTCACAAACTTTCTTAAATGTCATTTTGAGTTATTAAGTCCTTCTTAAACTATTGATTTATAGCTCACTTCTATTATGTTTTTCAGCCATATTTTATTCAGCCGTTAGCTATTTTTTTAGTTCTTAAGTTTTTTATAATGTTAATTAGTTTTAATTTTAATTAATGTAGAATACCCATTCTCATGTAACTACGCAATGCCTGTTTGAGAATTAAATAAATAAATATAAAATAATAAAGATTGCATTATTATTATCACGTACGGGTGTTCAGCTCATTTGATGAATCTTTTGGCACATGATTTGCAAGTCAGAGAAGTAAAAGGCCACATTGTCCAAATAACTAAGTATTTTAGAAATAATCATTTCGCCAACGCAAAATATAAACAAGAGGGGTGCAGAGCATTAGTTTTTCCCAGCGATGTCAGATGGAACACTACGGCAGATTTTTTAGAAGTTTACCTTAATGAATGGCCAAAACTGGTAAACATTTGCGAGGAAAATAAACATAAAATTGATTCAATCACCTATAATCTATTTCATTTTTAAAAAACGATAGGTTGCCATGCTTTTCTTTTCTTTAATTGGCAATACTAAGGAAAACAGAAGTTATATTTCACTTCTTTGTGGTGGCAAATTTTTTCTAGCTAAATTTGAAATGTCATGTTACTAATGCTACTAAAACAAAAAGTCCAAAAAATATATGTCAATAAATATCATTATGACACTTTCCTAATTTCTGAAAAATAAAGTGGTAAAGTAAGTAATAATTGTGAAAATTTAATAAACAGCATGTCCAAAGTTGTGTCATGTCAAGCGAGATAGGCCCGATCTAAGTAATGATGAAATTAGTAATAGATTGATGGACATTTTCAACACACGCGTCAGCCTGATTTCAAGCTACCGAAGGCAGAACCGCACTAAGTGAATTTGTTCGTCTGTTTCTCACGGTTTGTTATATAATTTAGCATTACGTATTGACAATCACTCTTCCGCTTAAGAAGTGTATTCAGGCACGCAGATTCAGCATTAAGATCGTGGACATTTCTTAGTTATTGTTGATAACATATATAGCAAATCTATATTACCATTGTGTATTCCTTTTATGTATTTTCATGCATGTGTGTTTTTTTCCAAAGTGTATGTATTTTTATGAAACTGTTTGGTTTTTATGTCTGGCAGGATTTGCATGTATGATTATACCGTCATCGTCAGATCATTTAAAAACGGAACAGAGATTCGAACTTTGGTTAACAGCTATTTGTCAATTTATTAACTTAACCTCAAACAAGACATACGTTTTATTAAACGTCAAAAATTACAGTACATGTTCAAAGAAAGTGCATTGGAATTTGTGTCTTTGAACATTTACTGTAATTTTGACGTTTAATAAAGCTTATGTCTTGTTTGAGGTTAAGTTAATAAATTGACAAATTGCTGTTAAGGCTAGTCCAGCGCTTTGTTAAATTGGAAATTCTAAGTTAGGTATACAACCCAACATGCGTCTATTAAACAAGGAAGGGTTGCTATACCTTTCTAAATCCTCACTGACGTTTCCAACCATTACCCTTATCTATAAGCCTCTTAACTTTTATAGTTAGCCTACTTAATGACTTATTTGAGAAAACCAAATCAAAACTTTCTCAGTACCCCGAAGTGTGTCCAGTGTTACTGTGTGCATATTGCTTTAGTAGTTATCGTGATAATAGTGCTGTATTTGTGAAAATCAAAATGCGACGAAATATTATAAAAAAGAAACGCAATCTCAGTGGTGCTAAGAAAAGTAGACGGTTACTAATAAAACGCATCTGGGAAGTTCGGTAAGTTGTTTTTTCTGTTGTATATAGGGTTGGAAGAAAGCTAAAAAAATATAAACAAATCATAAATACACTTATGAACCAACTTTTCAAGAAAAACTCAGTGGCGGAAACGGATTTTCAGTTTTTTCAGTTTTTTCGAGTCATACGTGAAAACTCAAATTTGCTAGATTGTATTAGGGTTTTTAGACCTTTTTACATAGATTTCAGAGCGATAGTATTTTTTTTATGTTCGTCGTCAATTTTGAGTTATAACATAAACTTGTGTTTTTTAAATAGAAAACGTAGTAGACGTTGACTTTATTTAAAATGATGTTTTTCAGGCTTTCAAAATATGTATACTTCACTACACTTATTTTTGAAAATAACCAAGTTATCACTAAAAAATTGTATAATTTCGGAAATATAGTGTGCCATGAATATTTAAAAATAAATAGATAATAGATTATAATTTGAAAATCCGTTGAAAACTCTAAATCTCAAATTATAATTAATAGTCCTAATAAAGAAGACGAGAATATCGCTATTTTTAGTTTATTGAAGCAAGTCCTATACCGATGGTATGGGAAAGTAAAACACAAGTTTACGTTATAACTCAAAATTGACGGCGAATATAAAAAAATGACTGTCTCACTGAAATCTACGTAAAAAGATCTGCAAAAAAGAACTTGAAAAAACAGTAATCAAAAATTAATCAAGCATTGAAATGTTTCATTAAACTGTCAAAATAATTTAAAACTTGTTACTCAAAATACATGTTTTAATAGTGTGTACGCAACGTTTGTTTTTAGCTGCGTTGCTCCCATTTCAAAACCACCCGATGAACAAGTTTTATTGAACGAATGGATGGATATTTCAATTGATACTGAAATTAAGAGTCGTTTTGCCGAAGAAAATAGAAAAGAAACGGTTTCTGATGCTGACGAAGAAATGGGAATGGAATTAGTTGAAGAATTGTACATAGAAACACATGTACCGACAGAAAACAATTCCTTCACTCTTGCTGGGCGAAGAATTGTCGACATACAGTATTTGTTTCAGCAAGTGCAAGCAATTTCGCACCCAGGATTAGATTGCAATGTAACAAATTTGGACATAATTAGTGAAAGTAGATTGGGATTACGAAGCATTTTAACATTAAAGTGTAAAATGTGTGGTATTGTGGAAAAAGTATCAACCGAGAATCCAAATGCAGGATCAAATGTGAACATGCTAGCTGTGTCGGGGGCCTTGTCTGTAGGAATCGGATATAGCCAAACAAATGAACTTTTGTCTGCAATGGATATTGGTGTTGTAAGTATTACTATTAGTAAATGTGGTTATAAATAATAATACTTTTTGTTTCAAACCATTTTCAGGCGTGTGTAATTGGAGCTAAAACCAAAAAAATATTGTTTTTGGGCATACGCAATAAATATTGTACGGTTTGTGCGAAAGAGGCATATTATAAAAACAAAGTGCCTGACCTGTATGCCATAAAAATTGGACCAGTAGTTCGACAGCTATGGAATCTGATATTTTATTAGAAGCATTTAAATGTTCTATTGACATGCACGGCTTAATTTATGGACGATTAATTGGCAACGGGGATAGTAATGTTTACAGTAAATTAATTAGTGCATCTCCATATGGACCAGCTTTCCACATAGGAAAAGTAGAATGCAAAAACCATTTACTGAGAAATTATATGTCCAAATTGTCAGTTTTAAAATCTAATACAGCATACAACATACGGGCAAGAAAAATGGTTTCGGAAAAAATTGAAAAATTACGTTTAGTAGTCTCTGGGGCAGTCCACTACTGGCGCAAGAGTGAAGCAGACTTCAAAGAAAAAATTATAAATTTAAAGAGTGACATATTAAATGGCCCGCAACACGTCTTTGACGATCATGGCATGTGTCGGGACTATTTTTGCGATGAAGAAAAAAGGAAAGCAAAAACAGAAGCTGGAGAGGTATGTTCATATTACACGTATACAAAAGTGTTTTAATTACTTTCTGTTACTTACCTATTGTTTCTATTTAGAAAAATCAAATCCCATATTTGAAAGAAACTAATATTTATGAAGAAATGATGAAAAGAACTGGGAGAATCGGAAACAACTCTTGGAGCTTACTACACAATATGGACAATAACCTCGCCGAATCGTACAATTCCATAGTCGCTAAATTTGTAACTCGGTGCACTGGTGCTGCTCTATCTTTTAATAGTGAAGGAAACTACCACGAAATTGTTCAACGCCGAATAAATAAATACGGACCTGGAAAATTCACAGCAGATTATTGCCAAAAAATCAAAAAAAGAAAAATTAATAACAGCAAAAGAAAAGGTGAGTTATTTTATTTTATTATTATCTCTTTTTTTAGAAACTAATAGTTTTCAGGAAAAAACGTCATGAAGTTGCTGGGCCTGATGCGAACTACGGCGTTAGTGTGGACGACTATCCGGATATGGACCAAGCAACGTATGAAAACGAAAAAAAAATGTTTTTGGAGAAAATGTACAAAATGGATCCAAAACAACTGGAAATTGATACTCGTGAGCAAGCCCTGTCAGAATTATGGAAACGAGAGCGCAAACTACGTCTTACTGCATCCAATTTTGGTAGAATTTGTTGTATGCGTTCAACAACATCAACCGCAAAAGCTGTAGAAGCTTTATTGTATTCTAAATTTTTTGGAAATGAATACACTGCATATGGCCAAGAAAATGAAAAAAATGCTGTCGCTGCATTCGAGGCCATGTACGGCATTAAAACAAAAATTATAGGACTTTGTATTGATACAGAAAAGCCGTACTTAGCTGCAAGTCCAGATCGACTTACAGATAATAATAATGCCATACTAGAAATCAAATGTCCAGCGACTTGTAAAAATTTTACACCACAAGAGGGGGTTTCAATGAAAAAATTTAAATTTTGTACTTTGGAAGGGGCTAATCTAAAATTAAAAAAGACCCATAAATATATGTATCAAGTGCAAGGCCAGCTACATATAGCAAATAAGGACGTATGCTATTATGTAGTTTGGACCCCTAAAGGCGTCAGCGTTGAAGAAATTGCAAGGGATAAATTATTCTGGGAAGAGATGTCTAAAAAATTAGAGAAATTCTATATGAGTTCCTTGCTTCCAGAAATTATAGATCTACGTCTACTTAGGATGTTGCCTATGCGGGATTTATATCTCAAGTTTAAATAATAATAACTTTTATGTAGCTATATATATAAATATGTAATAATACAAATAAATACACTTTTTAAACAGCTAAATGTAATCTATAATATTTAATACCTACTGTAAACATATTTTAAAAAAATATAGTGTTCTAAACCACTATTTCATACAAAACTAATTGTTGCAATAAGTGTTTTTGTAACAGTTAGAAATTCATTTCAGTAATAAATAAATGTACAAAAACAGTTTGAAGCAATGCCAAACATTTAAATTACTCTTGGCAATTTTTGCTTACTTACTAGGTACCTGTAGTTGAACCCTCATAATCGGATTATCCCAAAATACTGCAAGCACTGCTGATACTAGCAGCGCCAACTTGTAAAGTTGTACAGGTGTCAAAACTCTGAACTACTGAACCCAATTTGACTAAATTTTCTAATTCAAGAGATCCATTTTTGTCTCTATTTATTATTATTTGCAAGGTGGGTGTTTTCCAGAAAATAGGTAACGTACCGTGTTACCATTTCCTGCAAGGTTTGTTGACTTACAATTAGTTTTGCAACAGTTATGAACTTATTTGGTTTTTTGGATGTAACACAATTTAAAAAATAATTTAATCCAATTTTATTATAATAGCACCCTCATACATTAAATTGCGCATCTACTGACATTTAGTTTATTGAAATCGGTTAATAAATAAATGCATATTATTATCCACAGTTTTCAAATACGTTAATTTTACTAGTTTTTTATTAATAATTGCGTTATTAATTCGAAATTTAAAAAGAAAATATAATAACACCATTCCTCCTTCAATGACGAATACTTTGATGTATGACAAAGTATACTTTGAATTATTTATAACCGTCTATTTTTATCCAGAAAATTTTGTATATTTAATGCGGACACTGGAGGACCCTTAACCAAAGTTCGAATCTAAAACAGAAATTCTATGGCACTCTCTCTCCCGTTTTTAAATGATCTTACGGTAGGTAATAACGGCCAGGCCGGAACAATCTTATTTCCCTTAGCTGTACTGAGGAAACGAGCAGGTTTTGCGCTTTTACGACTGGGTTAACTAGCAGACAAAGGAATAGAGTAGAGTATAGGGTACGGGAAAACGGAGAATTACAAGGCCTCGCGGAAATTTTAACGCAGTATTTTAGTTTAGAGAAATTTAAATGCAATAATTTACTTGTAACCACCTTTTGTGGTATTACTCTTGATAATCAGTTATGAGGCCGGTTATGCAAATTCGATATTTATCAAAATTATTTCATATTTACATACGCTTAGTTGTAATATTAATCTAAAGTAAGGTGTTACTTTGGAAATTATTGCCTATAGTAGTAGTGCTGCTGTCAATCGATAGTAAAGCAGTTGTAACTCCCTTCCCCTCTATTCACTTTTCTATTAAGCAAAATACGTCGGAATTTGTTGATATACAGCCTGTTTTAAACGAAGTGTGCACTATTGTTAACTTATTTATTATTGGACGTACGATATCAGTTAAATTAGCAAACTAGTAGCATTTTTTCTGTTGATTAGAATGGAGAAAACAGAAAAACAATTGAACATCGCCTTCTCGAGAAATTTGGAAAAGTTTACTTTTGTTAAATGGAACACCCTGTATATTTTTATATAAAACGATTGAAAATCTCGATCTAAACATAAAAGTTCATATAAGGTGCGGGCCTAAAACTAACAATAAGCGAGTTATTACAACTTCTTACTTTTAGACGAGGTGGTTGTGTGTTTGAACATTTGTTATAAAATAATTTTTTTAGTAATAGGTTTTTTCTCTTAGTAAGTTGTTTTTTAATTGTCTAATAAATGATGTTTTTTGTATTCGCTCCCCAAACTGGTTACTTTGGAAACTGTCTAGGATCCTCAAAATGGCCATTTAGAGGCCTTGTACTTAAAGTCGTCATGGCAACATTTTAGCGGACTCAAACATTAGTTGCCTTGACGACTTTAAGTACAAGGCCTCTAAATGGCCATTTTGAGGATCCTAGACAGTTTCCAAAGTAACCAGTTTGGGGAGCGAAGAATACATTTTCGCGCGGCCTCCTAATATAATGCCGCGTTAATGGTAATTGAAACTTCATATTATAATGTTTGACGAGCTAATACAAAAAAACGTTGTATGCAACACGTCCTCAAATGGCTTTAGAGGACTCATCTTCATATTACGGACTCGGCTGCGCTTCGCTCCGCCTCGTCCGGAAACATTACGACTCGTCCCCTAAAGCCTTGCTTTGAGGACTAGTTACATAAAGTACTATATTTAGATTTATTTACAATGTTTATTTAAACATAAATTTTATTTTATGGATACACAGCCACCTCGTCTAAAAGTAAGTAATTGGAATAACTCGGTCATTTTCAGTTTTAGGCCCGCATCTTATATGAACTTTTATGTTTAGATCACGAATTTAAATCGTTTTATATAAAAATATACAGGGTATTCCATTTAACAAAAGTAAACTTTTCCAAATTTCTCGAGAAGGCGATGTTCAATTGTTTTTCTGTTTTCGCCATTCTAATCAACAGAAAAAATGCCACTAGTTTGCTAATTTAACCGATATCGTACGTCCAATAATAAAGAAGTTAGCAATGGTGCACAGTTCGTTTAAAACAGGCTGTATATACAACTCATTTTTTGTGCATGTCAAATTCGAGGTTAGCAGGCAAAACCTAATCTGCTAACCTCCAATTTGACATAGACGTACAGTGCCACCAACATAAACAGTGCCAACCTAAGAAAAAAATCCCAACCATTTATGGTCACCCAGTACAAAATTCGTTTTTTAGATATTTATTGAATTGTTGGATACACATTTTTATGGCACGCGTGTGTTATTATTAATAATTCACTCGAGAAATTATCCTTCTCTGTGTAAGGTCCTCGAGGGCTCAACTTTGCTCTTCTGAATTATTTGTAATAACACCCTTATAACATAAATAACTATTTTCAACTACCTGCATCGTAAGCATCACATTAACGTCAAAATTCGATGACAGTAAGTTCAGCTTATCACCATCGAAATGTGTGTTGCTCTTGCTACGGTCTTAAGAAGCAAACAGGTCACGTAAGTAACTTACGCATCCTAGGACACGTAAGCAACTTTTATTACCAGCACACATTTTCAGTAATTAATATGAAATCATAACTTGAAAGAAATATTGGTATTTCCTATCTACTAAAATTTTAAATTTCAATTATTAAAACGTACAATATCAAGCTAATTTTGTAAAGGCGGTTGAAGAAATAATATGCACATCTCGTCCCATAAGTGCATTTATGGCTTTGCCTCGGTTCTCTAAACTGCATTCTTGGCCATAAAATATGCACTAACGGTGCTAGGAACGTAATGTACTATCAGTACACTCACCTGAATTATTTTTTAAATCAATGTTCAATTTTCAACCCGTTGTCGATTACATCTAATTCTTAATTTACTTACTCTAATCTTGCAGATAAATGATTAATCCACCTACCTTTCTGTATACGCAATGGGTGTAGAGATTACCACATTTACGCATATCTGCTGCTCCAAATGCATCATTTTCCAGAGCTGCACAGAGGTCGAACTGGAACGCCAGTGGAAAATATCGATACTCATTGCTCATAAATTTGTATAGTTGTACAGCCAACTGTAAAAATATTCACAAGAAAAACTACATCAAAACGAAATGTAGTGCTTTATTCTTTCAATGAAACTGGCAGAATCAATCAGCAAGACAGCAAACAAAAATAGAGAAACAACCTGTTACGGTTCAAATCCTACCTTTACGTCGTCAACATCCTTTACCAAACTCATTGTACAGTTGATCACACGAGTAGTCCTGTTTAACCAATAGCAGAAAATGTTAGTGTAACTGGCGACTTCTTTGTTATAGGATTCTACTTCTAATCTGTCATGTACTATTGTATATCCGTGTTGATTAAACTAGAAGCGGAGTGTGGTCAAACAGAATTAAAACATACTTACTCACCAACCTTTAATAAAGCTACATCCTGTGTTTGCAGCTTTACCTGTAATAGTTGAAATTCAAAACTGCAATATGCAAATTGTTCAATTATGTAATATTTCGATAAAAGCTTATACGAGTATAACAATTTGAGGTACGTAAAAGTTCTTTAGCTCTTCTTTCAAGCAGATATTGTTTTTTGCGGAGTGATAATGAAAGGCGTCTTTTTTAACGAAAAATTGTGAAAAAGGTAATACTCGTATTTACTATTTTATTGAAGGTGTAAATTGGCAGTTTGACAGTTGTAAATTCTAAAGTCATTTTGGCCAAATCTCGAGTTCCATGATATCACTATGCAAAAAAATTACGTGTACAACACGTATGAAAGCAACAATTTGTTACTCGTTTGATTGATGCACTGCGGCTTCGCCGTCTTGCGTCAACTTTCAAATTCATAAAAAAGTATCGCTTTCATTACTAGTTGCATGTAGGGTGCCTTGATGTCAATTTCACGTATTTCTCCCCCTGATCGTTGTCCCCTCTCACTTTAATAGTATATTTCACAACAAGAGATGAAAGTGAGGTTTTTTTGGTGCGGTGAGATTGCTCACGAGCGTAGCAAGTTAGCAATCTCACCGGATCTTTTTTTTTTTTGGTTTTTTTTTTTATAAATAACTGGTAGCATTTCATTGTATTAGCGAAACGGAGTGATGCTGAGTATCGAAGTATTCTTGGAAAGCACGTAAGGGAGCTTTTCTTGGGTGGGGGGTACCGTATATTTGATTTTTGCCATAAACGTGGAAAATACAACTATTATAATAATTATTATTGACAGGATTGTTATTTAGAGTGCTGACTTCTGTGGTACTTGTTGAGGGTAAGTTTTTAGTTGTAGATGTTGTTGCTACAGGCAGATTTGAAAGTCTGTTGTCGAAGTCAAATGTTTGATCATCAAAGCCAATTGTAGTTTCAAGTATATTTGCAGATTCTGACGTATTTTCAATAGATTGGAATATTTTCTGTCCTCGTTTTATTTTATTATTTATTGAGTCTTCAATATATTGTTCTGCCACTGCGCTCGACTTCCAACCTCCATGTTGTTTTACTTCTGTCAGATTGGCTCCAGTATCCGCAAGAACAGTGGCAGAAGACCGTCGTAATGAATGGCCTGTATACAATTGGGGATCCCGCAAATTAAGAAATGTGGCAATTTGCTTTGGAACATTTCCAAATTTATTGATTTCTATTACTTGTTTTGTGCGTCTGCCATTTTGATAATTGAGAAAGAATCGGAGTGTTGTACTGTTTACTCCTGACGGGCGTAGATTAATATACTTTTTACAAATATTGTAGTAAGTACCAACAATTATGAAGGAACGTGGGGTGTGGGTTTTCGTGTTAGGGATAGCCACAAGTAAGGTTTTTTCCAAATCCTGAATATTATTAACTTCTAAACCTCGTAATTCATGGGAACGACAAGCGCCAGCATTGCCAGCAATGCCAAAAATTAATACTACCTATAATGAAGAAAATGTATTTCCACATCGGGAACATTAAATGTAATACCAAATTACCTTCGTAAACAAGAATTTATCATCAAGTGCATCATGGATAAATGCTTGAATTTGTTGTGATGTTAACACTTTAGCTTTTTTGCTTCTGAACCCCGTCGAGTTTCGCTTTAAATATGCTTTGGTGAGGTGAGATTGCTCACGAGCGTAGCGAGTTAGCAATCTCACCGAACCAAAAAAACCTCACTTTCATCTCGAGTAGTAAATGCAATTTTTGCTACTGATATTATATGAAAATAGCAATTTTTTTCTATGATATTGTAATTTATGAAACATTACATTAGATCATTACTTCGACACGAAGTGTACGAAGTATTGAAATTCCCTCATATCGAAAACCACTCTGAGTCAAATATCTCTAAAATTCGAGCCAACCGACTAATGAACCCACTATATCAAATCTCCGTGCGGATCTTTTGGTGAAGATCCTAGCCCACTAGATCAATCCCCCGTATTGGGGGGTGCCTAAATGTGCTGTGCGGGGGATGTATGTTCGTATGTGTACACGATTCCGGTCACCAGAAACCTTCCTGAAGCCTTGGATCGTTTTCATATGATAGGTTCTCCGAAAATGAAGGCAATATCAACTTTTGAGGTATGGTCGTCGGCAAAAAAATTTTTTTTTGTTTTTTTTTTAATAAATAACTGGTTCATAGCATTTCATTGTATTAGCGAAACGGAGTGATGCTGAGTATCGAAGTATTCTTGGAAAGCACGGAAGGGCGCTTTTCTTGGGTGGGGGGTGCCGTATATTTTATTTTTGCCATAAACGTGGAAAATACAACTATTATAATAATTATTATTGACAGGATTGTTATTTAGAGTGCTGACTTCTGTGGTACTTGTTGAGGGTAAGTTTTTAGTTGTAGATGTTGTTGCTACAGGCAGATTTGAAAGTCTGTTGTCGAAGTCAAATGTTTGATCATCAAAGCCAAATTGTAGTTTCAAGTATATTTGCAGATTCTGACGTATTTTCAATAGATTGGAATATTTTCTGTCCTCGTTTTATTTTATTTTAACAACACAGGAGTTTGGGAATGTTGCTTTTTGTCCAAGATACACATACTATTTTTTCGCCGATGGATACGAGTATTTAAAATAATTAGGAAACGTGTTTTTTTCGAAAAATATTCCCGGCCTAGGACGGTAACATTATTCCTGTACAATTTTATTGTAAATTACCTAGCAACGGCTGATGTAATGGAATGTTTGACTTTGTTCAACAAAATTTTATCAATAATATGTCAATTCTAGTATGATTGGCGGAAGAAATTTTTAATGCAAAAACAAAAGCAAAAATAGGATGCACCTACTGAAGTTGCAGCGTACGATGAAAAGGAAGACGTCCTTTTACTGTCAACAACACTGGCAACAACAGATAAAAGTGATATCAGAATTTTAATGGTTAACATTCATTTCAAGGTAGAAAACAATAATAAGGACCTGGAAACAATAATGAGGGAACATGGACTAAAGCGATTAATGAAAATGGTGAGTTGTTTGTTAAATGATGCTCTAGTTATAACCTTGTCTTAGGATGCACTTTGTTCCCGCACAAGAACATACACAAGCAGTCATGGGTGACACCAAACCACAAAACTGTGAATCAATAAACCATATTAGCATTAGTTCACTTCTAGATGTTGGAAATTGAAGAGACGCAAAAGCAGCAAGTGATCATTACTTTTCGAATCCTGTACTTACTGAGATTACTTAAGTGCATTTATATCATGTGCAGCCCAGGTCTGTAATCTTGGTGGCCTACTGCCCCTGTTTATGAATTTGTTCAAATTTGAATATCTTCACATGCTTTTAAAAAACATGTGTTTTGGTCCACAAGGTGTTAGCCTTTGATAATGTTTTGAATAAAAACGAAACGTCAGGCGAAACATACAAGTGGTTTTATTTCAATCTAACCATTAAAGCTTGGTACCTGTGCGTAGCACTGAGATTGGAGTTTTTCCAACCCCTATCCCAGTCAAGAAATAACATTTTACTATATATATATATATATATATATGTATTCTCGTTTAGCTCTTGTTACCTTTTGCCAAGGTATAATGCTATTTGAAATCGTGATACGATACATCTTTGGCAATTGCTTCAATGAATGATTGCGTATCGAAGGTAACGGGGGTTTACCTGCAAGCCAGTATGAAGTTATTTTGTCATCCGCTAAGGCAGCGCGTTTGTTTGCATTAAACGCGCAGTTTGGCGCCTCCCTGAACCACGCATCCGTCGCCGGTGTACTACGTATACGTCAGCTGAATTACAGAATAAAAACAAGCGAATTTCAAGAATAGACAGCTTCGCCCAGTTCATTTGTGCGCGGAATTTAAATACATTTTGCACTTTCGGTGTTTAACTTTGCGTACACAATTGAACATTAGCGCACTATTTAAGGTGTTTTCATTCATGTAGCATACAATATTTTTATTGTGTATTTTCCATGTATTTTTGTACAATAATGCAAGTAGAAACAGCTGTTGCTCGTAGACAGCTTCACTGTATGATTAGACGTCGTTCATTCTTGTTAGTGATGGGCCTATCCGGAATAAATAATCGGAAAGTTTCCGATTGTTAAAAAAATCGGAAGGTTCCGATTATTTCGGAACTTTTCGGAATTCGATTATTTTACTGTTCGGTGCACAAAATTCGGAACTTTCGAAATTCGATTATTTTACTATTCGGTACACAAAATGAGAAAACGAAATTCCAATTTGAACTGAACGGAATACGGAATGTTGTGTTGACTCACTTGACTGCTATATGCTGGTTGGCGAATGTCGACGGATCGCGCCGTGTGCGCATGTGTATGATACGTGAATGGCACTAATGGCAGTGGTATTTCGTAGATTAATTATTAAATAGTACACACAGACTAAATTCAAGTATTGTTTTATACTATCTATTATGTACTTTATGTGCCATTAAACTTTAAAATATCACTACCATTTTCCGTACTACTGTAATAATTTAAAAAAGTATTTTATTTCCTCATATCCCACTGTGCGACTCAAACTCATAAATTGTTTTACTGGCCGTCCTAAAAACCCCAACAATAGATGCCAACGCAGATAAGGGCTTATGGCGCGACGGCGAGTGCTCGCATCGCAAATTTGCACGCACTTTATCTTCCTTACGCTTGTTGTTGTTTCGCTCGTTTTCCCTTGCCTGCATTTACGGAATGTAAAATAATCGGATGATATTTCGATTTTATAAACATTCCGAAATGGAACATACCGTTTATTGAAATCATCCGATTATGCCCATCATTAATTCTTGTTGTTTGATGTACAGGGTATTTTTTTTTTCGTTGATATTATAGGGTACATACTAAAGGGTAAGAGATACAACAAAAATAATAGGTGTATCGTTCTTTTTTTTTAGTTGGTAGTTGAATGGAGCAATCAGAACTACGCTAACTAAATTGGTTTAGGAAATACAGGGTGATTCTCAAAATCTGTTTTTTTCTGTAATCTCTTGTAACTTCTTAATTAGCGGTGTTACAAAAAAATGTAAATGCAAAAACATGCAACTTTTTACGTAGAATACAGTGGCGCACTTAAAAAATCATAAGGGTTTTTATTTTTGAGATATTTTGAAAATTAGCATGTTGTTTAATAGGACACCCTATATCTGGGTAGCTCATAAAATACATTTTTTTGCCATTGCAACGATATATAATACTAAATATTTTATTTTATTCTAAATAACTAAACTACCAAAAAAACAAAATATGATTTTTTTAGTTGGCCATGGGTTGAATCTTAATTTTTTTTGTTAATGACATTTAAAAGTTTTTTCTAAATAGGAAAAATGTCAACAGGCAAAAAAGATTTTTGTGGATTTAGTATAAAACTCCATTTTTTTTCTAATTCATAATTAATATAGGACAAAGTATATTCTTTTTTCCAATTCATAATTATGCAAAATTTTCGCTATTTAAAATAAAATAAAATATTAAGTATTATATATTGTTGCAATGGCAAAAATATATAATTTTATGAGCTACCCAGATACAGAGTGGCCCACTAAAAAAATTCTAATTTTCAAAATATCTCTAAAATGATAACCCTTATCATTTTTTCAAGTACGGCACTGAATTCTACGTAAAAAGTCACTTGTTTTTTGTATTTACAATTTTTTGTAACTCCGCTAATTAAGAAGTTACAAGAGATTACAGAAAAACACAGATTTTTAGAATCACCCTATATTTCCCAAACCAATCTAGTTAGCCTAGATCTGATTGTGCCATTAAACTAACACCTAAAAAGAGGTCGAGATACGTGTACTAGTTTTTTTGTATTTGTTACCCTTTAGTATGTACCTTATAATAAAGAACCACCCCGTACATGTATGCTCTTGTATTTGTGTTTTTCTTACAGATTATGTCTTTTTGTGTAAACTATTAGGTTTTTATTGCTGGCAGTATTTGCATGCATCATTTCAGCAATCCAGGTTACAATGAGCAACTCCAAAACAATATTAGGTTGCCCTTAGCCGCACAGACGATGTTAATAGAGTCTTATACCTCTCCAACTGTTTGAGCTAGCAAACCGAAGGCAATATAAATTAATAATACAGTAGAGTATAGGGCTAAGTAAAAGGCCGCATTTCAAAAGAAAATTATAAATGTAGAAATCCGAAAATGTCTGGGACAGTATTTACTGCTTCCCAAATTGAAATTACGCTGACAAAGAAAAATCGAGAACGATGAAGCGACAAAGATATGTCCATAGATTTAACATTAAGATATTTTAGCAAGAGATGCTATATTTTTCTCAAAAATAAATTAATGTGCTCTCTTCCAGGTATGTATTAGGGCATCATTTTAATGTTACTCTATTGATAGGTTTATTTTTTCCTTTAGCATTGTCAACTTTAGGTAAATGCGCATCGAAACTTAATGTTAAAAATGTGTATTTCAAGATGTTTTGAAGTGACTAATAGATATAGCTGCTACATTTATGTCGGCAATTGAGAAATTAGTGGTTTTGGAATATGACGAAATAAAAATTGCAGAAAAATATGAATACGACTCAGAAGCGGACCAAATAATTGGTATTCACAAGCAACTGCAAGTTGTCAAGGCACGTAGTGTATGTAGAAAGTGGAAACAACCTGTTTTTGTCAATTTTGATACAAAAATCAAGCCAGGAACTCCAACAAAATTTTACAATAGTGGTCGCATATGTTAGTGATTGTGGACGAACAAATAGCAGTTTGTGGAAATTACTAAAAGTAATAAGAGAGAAACGTCAATTTTACACCTAATTACTAAAAAAAGCGATACATTTTGCCGATGCTCCTCACATACTTAAATTAATCAGAAACTCATTTTTTGATAATGATTTCTTTTAGATGGAAGCTTGAAAATTACAAAGAAACCACTAGAAAAACTTCTAGAAATGAATACCGAAGTAAGTTCTGTATTTAAATTAACAAAACTAAATTTGGAATGCCAAGGTACACAAAAACAAAGAGTATTTCTGGCAGCGAATCTGTTAGTATTTGTTTCGCATTCTATCTTTTCTATTTAAAAGTAGTTTTTCCTATTAATATATATTTCACAACAAGAAATTTTAAAAAATACATTTAGATTGCGTTAGAACTATCTGAATCAATATAATTATGAATAGATAATCTTGCTTCAATTAATTTAATTATATCCTTAGGAAAATCTCCAGGAATGGCTCAGCATAACACCAATACTGTTGAACAAAGCAGTGACGGAGAATATCTTATTACAAAAGTATTAGGACACCCAAACGTTGTCATTTAGCTTTCTCAAACCGCCGTATCAATATTTAAGAAAGACACAGATGATACCACATCAACAGCATCGAAATCGGTATATGTAGATATATGGCAAACACTTTTTTTTCCAAAAGTTACTCTAATTATAGAGATGGATGGATTGCAATATTTGGCAAGATGGATTGCCAGAAAATTAAAAGCGACCCATCCATATCTAGGTCACTATACTCATCTTATAAAGAAAGATAACTGTCACAACTTGACTAGTTGGATTAGGCACCTGTCTTTTGGCGGAATTGCCGAACCGTCAGAGGAAATGAGAGATAATAGAAAACGATTGGAAATACAATTAAAGAAATATTTTAGAAAAAAACCTTAAAGATGGAGAAAATATTATGTTTTTACGACCGACCAGAAAATATGCAGTTCCTGGAGATCATTTCTCAAAAAAGTAACGTGTTGCCGGTCAAGATCGGAAAACGGACATCAGGGATCGGTAAATAGTAATTTACGTTACAAGTATAGAAAGTGAAGCTTTTCAGTACGAGTGAGATATTTCCGGAAGAGGCCGTTAGGCCGAGTCCGGAATTTCGAGACGAGTATGGAAAATCCACTTTCATACGAGTTTCGTATAATATTTTTTCGTACATTAGCATACAAAACGGAACAATAAATTTATCCTCTCATCTGAATTTTCCGTAAAATTTATTAATTAGAAAGTATTTGTACGGCAAAGTAAAATTCCGCAAAATACTACTTTACCCTACGAATACCGCAAAGTAGAGATGGGCGCGTGACGTGAAAACAGTCGTGTCACGTCGTGTCACGGCGTGTCACGTCGTGAACGTGACTAATATTTGAAAATCGTGACGTGAACGTGAGTGAACGTGAGTGAAAATTTTCAAGGCGTGATTCACGTTTCACGTTAATTTCACGTTAAATATTTAGTACCGAATAAAAAACTGCAGGGTGCAGCAACTTTTAAATTCATTAAATCACAAATTGTGCCAAACAAGTTACATTATGTGGTTTTATTTTTGGACCCTAATTATAAATCCTTAAAGTTCATACCTTCACATAAAAGAGAAGATTATAATGCAAATAAAACTATAGATGATAATGATGAAATACATAGCAAACGACTCAAAACTGGTACATCAGCATCAGATTCTTATCTTTCTAGACTTAGAGATAGCTCTGACGATGACACATGTAATTAGGATGATGTCGAAACAGAACTAAATTAGTATGTTAAATTAAAATTCGGAAATGTAGATGGCATTTTAGGATTTTGGAAAAACAGTGTAAATACGCCACTGTTACAAAAACTTGAGAAATTTTAAACATACCGGGAAGTTCCGCTACAAGCGAAAGAGTATTTTCTACAGCTTGGCGAATTTTAGAAGAGCGCAGAATTCGACTTAACGCTGAAAATGTTGATTTCATGTTATTTCAACATTTTAATCTTTAGATATATGTAGATGAACTTATTATTCTAATAAAAATAATGGTTTGTTTTTTATACTCGGTTAACGCTGAAAATGTTAATTACGTTTTATTATTAAACCAAAAATGTATTGTGTAGATGTGTAGATGAACCTATTTTTAGAAAAGTACCTAATGTTTTTTTTTGTATACTCGACTTAACACTGAAAATGTTGATTACGTTTTATTTTTAAACTTATTATTCTAATAAAAGTAATGTTTTTTTTGTATACTCGCCTTAACGCTGAAAATGTTGATCCTTGTACGTAAAAGTACTTTTAAACCTACGAATTAAAAGTGTTGCCTAGCAACATATACCTTCTGTACTCATACCAATAAAGAAAACGTCAATTCCAATGACAGCTTTTAGTACTAAAAGTAATGTCTTTGAAGACAGCTGCAAGAAATATTTTTGCGAGAAATCAGTATTTATCCCTTGTCGGAGTTATTGTAGTAAATTTTCATTTTTTTTCTCTTTATGTCAACTATTCTGATTGCAACATATCACGTAAATTATGGCAGGTGCAAAACATATTTTTAGTTCTCTTTAGGGTTTTTTCATTGGTTTTAAATTTGAACATTCTGTTCTATCTGAATTTAAATTTTGAAATAAAGGCTACGTGTCACGTCGTGAGTGGCGTGTCACGCCGTGAACGTGAGTGAACGTGAGCGTGAATGTGCGTGAACGTGACTGTTTAAAGCCAGCGTGAAACGTGCGTGACGTGAGCGAAAAATCACTCACGCGCCCATCTCTACCGCAAAGTGTAACTTTCTAATTAATAAATTGTACGGCAAAGCAGCTGTTTCAAGGCTAGTGTACGAAAAAAGCTTTTGCCGGTCCGTGATGCCTTCGTTACTATGGAAACAAGTTTGTGTTATTGTTTGAATAAATCAAATAATAGATATCTATTAATGTCCTAATTTTTTTGAATTTTCAAAATGCGAAACATTACTTTACGGTCTTGTAACGTAAATTACTATTTCAAATTGACATCATGTTAGTTTACGTTACAAGTCCGGAAAGACCATCTTTACAGAACGCGTAGGCAAATTTCAGGCCGATGCCGAAGGCGAGGCCTGAAAGTCTACAAGTCCTATAACGGCGTTTCCAAATGAGATACGTACAACATTTTTTAGGTACCTGCATTTCTTCTTAATTTTACGTAAATAGTGGAACATTGCAATAAAAAACAAGCGAAAATTCTATACTCCAATATACTTTTCACAATAATCTGTTAGATTTAACTTTTTACGCTGATGTAGCCTGGTTTACCATGCGAGGTTATGTAAATTCTCAAATTTTTCACATTTGAAGCACCGATAGCACCCTCATGAATATTTGGAATCCCCGCATATTCCCCAAAAAATAGGTATTTGGTTCGCGGTTTCCAGAAGAAGCTTAATTAAACCAATATTCTTTAACAACACCATCAATAGACAAAGGTATAGAAAACCAATTCTAGAAAATATCGGTGAGCAACCCGATTAAAATGAAAGGAATTATGATTGGTTCCAAAAAACTAGTTTGTTTCAGACAGATTTTTGGAAACAGAATTATTAGTTGATTCACTAATCATCCGTTCCCAGCCCGTTCTCTGGATCTCGCCTC
Organism: Agriotes lineatus; assembly: GCA_940337035.1. NCBI lineage: Eukaryota > Metazoa > Arthropoda > Insecta > Coleoptera > Elateridae > Agriotes > Agriotes lineatus. Next base: position 34,989,501 of record OW679199.1, on the reverse strand, counting down.
TTGTGATATTTCCATTTTTGGCTACCTCAAAAATATTGTATTTAGAAGAGCATTTAAAAATTTAGATGAACTTTGGAAGAAATTATAAACTATTGTAACAATATTAATCAAGAAAAGTTGCAAAATTCGTTGGAAAATAAAAAAAGAAGGGTTCGATTGTGTCTTGCAGAAAACGAACACCTTTTTAACATTTATTGTAGTTTTGTTTTCTTTTGTAATTTGTAATAAAACATTTTTCTAAAAAGTTAATCTGTTTAAAATTTTATTAAACACTAAATACATCAACTTCTTTTTCCTTTTTCTTTTAAAGTTTTCTTAAGTTAAAACAAAGGAATACAGGAGCCATAACTACGTAAATAGCACTACTTATGATGCTTATGTTTGTTGTACACCTAACCTTAATTTTTTATACTTAGTACTGGTTACCATTTGTATGGATCTCATTTCATGGCTACTGCGATCAGAGACAATTATAAATACCCAGTATTATGTCACGTACGAGTCTGCATTGCAACCATCGAGAGTGTCTTTTTCATTTTTCAATGCCATATACTTTTGAAATTTTCTCTGGTATTTTATTTAGTCGTTTTCATTTTCAGCTATTCTACGTTAATTTAGTAGGGATTACTTGTTGCTAGTTTCCTTTGTTCTTGTGCAATATTCATATAAACCTTAGCTTGTACTATACGATCGTCACTACCTAGATTCGCTGTATGAATTACACTTGTAATATTTCCTGGTATATCTTTTATCTAATAGACATGTCCGTCCGTCCGTCCGTCCGGGACGCTGTTTCAGCAGCCAAACCGTAAGAGATAGAGAAAAAAGTTATGAAAGTTATACGTTTGGAATGGTCATGTCAGCTCAAGAACTGAATTTCAGTCACGTGACACTTCCGGTTTTCGAGAAATCACAAAAAAGACCGTTTTTCAAATAGAACGCGTATTAAATAAAAATGTTTCAGCAGCCAAACGGAGCTGCGACCCTCTGCGCCTTAAAACGTCGATCGGTTAGGCAACCACTTTGAGACCTTCCAGGTCTGGGTACAGTTTTTATTTAATACGCGTTCTATTTGAAAAACGGTCTTTTTTTTAAATGAGACATTTGTCTCACTGGATTGCTTGTTTATTTAATAATAGCATTAATTAATTTTGCACCAAATAAGTGGGTAACTCTTATTGGATCCAAGTTGGGTTTAAATTCACTTTGTTTCAAAGAATACCAAATAACAGAAATTACATTTATTCATCAGCTATGTACAATTGGAAAATAACTAAATAGATATTTGATAAATATGTACAAAGTAAATTCTATTTTAACATGACTCTTCGGTTTGGTGTCGGGAAGGTAGGCAACCTCAATTGTCTGCGTGTTTGTCCGGGATCCCCGGTATGGGCGGTCGCTGGAACCAACAGGGAATTTTGCTAGCGTTGGTAGAACTGTAAAATAGCAATCGATTATTGACAGCTGGCGGTATTGTAAACAACTTGAGTAATTCCAAAGTCTCTCTACTTCTACTTCCGCACTAGCCGACCCGTGTAACACTGTCTGTAGATTCGCGAACACATTCACGGTGTCCATGGCTACCGGACCATGTAAGGTATGCCGGAACATTGTTTTTATAGCCATTAATTTTTCATCACATCTCGTATTTTCACCAGTTACTACTGCCCAGTAATTGTCCGCACCTATTAAGACACTAATCCCTGTAATAAGTTCCTTTCCGCAGTCGACCGGCACACAATCTGCTAGCTGCAAATTCTTGAAGTTCGCTGTCTTCTTATTCGGTTGTATCCATACATATTTCCGGAACTTCTACAGCTTCTAACGTAATAGCTTTTTGGTAGTACTTACTGTTCTTTCAACGTAATTAACACCCGATTACAAAACTTGGCCGGCGCTGCTCCGTTATGTCCAAAAGCTACAATGCTAAGGTGCTCTTGCCAGATAACTGGTAATCGCAAAAGTCTCGATACTTTTTCCTTAACAAATGTGATTTGGCTTCCTCCATTAATTATTGTCCGAATCCATTTCATGTTGGTATTTTCCCTTCCAGCATAAACACAGGCTGTTTGTAACAAAACATCTTTGTTTATATTTGTCATTAAACTGGATACGGCCATGGTTCATTACTGCACTACTTGCTGTTTGGGTAGATAATCCCTCGTTTACAGTTTTCACCCATTCAGGATCGCATTACACGCCCATTACACTTACTACAAACAATGTACCTGTTTCTACAATTTCTGGCTGTATGGTTGGGTTTAGTGCACCGAAAACAATGTCCTTTCTTACGCAGAAGCTCTTTTTTATCTAGACCGCCAAAACGGCATCGCAAACCTCCGTTTTATGGTCACTGCTACAGAAGAAGCATGAGCTACGAAGAACCTGTTCAGTAGCTAATAAATATGTCGCCGTACCGCGGAAGACAGGCTTCCGGTCGGTTTCAACCCTCGTTCTTAAAACTTGCTAGGCCGACTTTTCCTTTTAGAGCAAAGTTCAAGGATTCCAACTCGGTTTTAAGGAAATGCAATAACTCCTTCACTTGTCGTTGCGTCCCTTCCTTTGTGGATCCCGATGCCGATGACCCATCTTCGGTTTTCGTAGAAACAGCCTGGGGAACTTCTGGTGCCTTTCGTCTTTGTTCCCTAAAGAATTCTCATTTCAATTCTGTCGGCAGAGTTGATTAAACTCGATTTAACCATCACGTTGTATTGCGCAGACGATACTTCCAAAATGGTTAAAGCTCGCATGGTTGAAGTAACTATATTGTAGTTTTTGAGTAACGTTCCCGTATCACTACTTGAACTCACAGATTCGAGTTTTAACATATGTTCAAAGTACTGCTCGATTAATCGTTCACTGTTCCCGAACTGTTCCTTCAGTACGTCGAGCGCCTCTTTTTATAAAACGCGCCTGAGGTGGAAATCCTTCGATCGCTTCGGCTGCCTTACCAATTACGGACATACGAAGATAATTGAATTTATACCAATTATTCAGCTGTCCGTTTTCATGCACACACGATTTGAACTGCTCCTAATATGGTATTCATAGTTTTGGGCTTCCATCAAATTTGATTAGTTCCAATCGTTGCAGTTTTACAATGTTACTGGACCCAGACGTTTGCGGCTGCTGTTCCACATATCTACTTGCTGGGCTCGTTATGTTCGTCGTGCTTTGTATCACCTTTTTCCTCCGATGTTCCAACCTCGCCATTAGGGTAGTTGCAGTTTCTTCGTAGTCCAATGTGCGTTGTATCTCTTCCTCGAAATTTTCAATGATTAATAGTAGTGTAGTTATGCCGATTCTGGTGCACAGATAATTAAATCCTTAGGTGTGCAGGTGTGGCTGACCTACTTCCTGTTACCAGGTAGCTGACCTAGTTCCTGTCTCAGGTGTCAGGTAGCCGATCTTGTGACGTAGTCCTAGGTCAGTATTTAGGTCACGTCCTTGAGGTACGACCTTGTGACGTAGATGCTGGCTTGTTTGTACTACGGGGTGTGATTGATAAGGACTACTACGGTGTGTGAGGTTAGAGATGCACGTGAGAGATAAGGGACTTGGCGAAGTTTGGAGAAAAAAGGAATTGGCCGTGGCAGGATTCAAACCTGCTTCATGCGTGTCCTAAATGTAAGACTAAAACCACTGGACCACCCGGACATGTAACAAGTCTGTTGAAAATGTGCGATACTTTCGTCGGAAATGAACTGGTGTGGGTATACGTCAACATGTGTCAGACAGTGTTCGTATGGGAATGTGTAATGAAATAGACAGTGGCAGAGACGTGTTAAAGATTTGATGCATCGAACGCTGTTGCTCTCTTATCAAAAGATAAGGTTCCCGCTCTCTCTCTAGCATATGGGCTTATATGGAATCTGTCTTTGTCTAATACAGTATACATCGTAAAATGCCTCTCGCGAATTCCTTATCTCCCCAAATGTGTGCCGAGCTATAACATGGCATTGTCTTTTAAAATGCTGCTGTGTCATCGAAGCTAATTGATAACAGACAGCAGTGTTTGTAAATTAGGATGTTTTGCTTATCTCAGTTGCCTCTATTTATCTACGGTGTGCACATAATTCATTTGCCTTAAGTTAGAGCGACATTGTTTTTGTTGAAACACACGGTCATCGAACCTTCCATCACATCTAGTAACTTATTTAAATCTAGGGAATTTTCTCTAGTTACATGCACTTGGAACATACTGTATGTTGGTAGAACTGCGTATTAGACAAAGACAGATTCCATATAAGCCCATGTCCTAGAGAGAGGAAACCTTATCTTTTGATAAGAGAGCAACAGCTTTCGATGCATCGAATATTTAACACGTCTCTGTCACTGTCTATTTCATTACACATTTCCATACGAATACTGTCTGACACATGTTGACGTATACCCACACCAATTCATTTCCGACGAAAGTATCGCACATTTTCAACCGACTTGTTACATGTCCGGGTGGTGCAGTGGTATTAGTCTTACATTTAGGACACGCATAAAGCAGGTTCGAATCCTGCCACGGCCAATTCCTTTTTTCTCCAAAATTCGCCAAGTCCCTTATCTCTCACGTGCATCTTTAACCTCACACACCGTAGTAGTCCTTATCAACCACACCCCGTAGTACAAACAGCCCAGCATCTACGTCACAAGGCCGTACCTCAAGGACGTGACATAAATACTGACCTAGGACTACGTCACAGGACCGGCTACCTGACACCTGAGACAGGACCTAGGTCAGCTACCTGGGAACAGGAAGTAGGTCAGCCACACCTGCACACCTGAGGATTTAACTACCTGAGCACCAGAATCGGCATATCTACACTACTATTAATGGCTCGTACACACTATCGGCTTCTTTTAAATTGTTACTGCATAACTTTAACTTAGTTATCGCTGTACACAGGTCTTCTTCACTATAGTCCGTTTCCGAACCAGCCGTTATTGACTTTACTGTTTTAGTTAATTGCGTACGACATGCGTTTCGACGCGCCTTTTCCATTTTGAGCCACAATTGCACTAATCTTTAAAAACACCCGCCGTTAATCGCGATCGCGTTCCCGATACCGATTAAAATCTCCTTGTTCCCGTTTCCTTCCCGGGTTTCGGCACCAAAATGTGGCAAATATAATAAAACAAGAAGACTTTTAATAGATTTAATAGTTAGCAATATATTATTTACAGCTGTTTACAGATTGTGTAGCAAAACGTAACTAATTTAATGGTTAGCTACTTCCCTTAAGGAAACGTTCGTTCGCAACCCCTCCTAAACCGAATAGGACATGCGCAATTTACATAAAGTTTCCACAGTAATAAATAGTAACTCGTTAGTTCCTAAGGTAGAGAATAGAGAAACAGAATTTGATATCATTTGTGGACATCATTTAGCATATTCTTTCAGGTAATTAATTATTAGAAATTACATATTTAATTTATTGATCTCTTGTCTTTCTGAAGCATTTTAATTCGGCCTCTAATATTCAATATTAATCTACCCTTTTTGTAACCTGTGACGATCTCTGCTGTTTTAAAGTTTTCCACGACAACTAAGGCATGAACTTCTATAAGTTTACAGCAACTCCTTTGGCTATCTGTACGATAATCAAGGATGACGCTCCCATTATCAGGTACGTGCTCAGTAACAAGACGTTAATTATTACATATCACTTTAATGCATACATATTCAAACAATTATGCTCTTGTACAATTTATTTATTTAGATAATAATTGCCCTACAGCAATAGCCAATAATAGGACAATATAAAATAAAAATATTGAAACAAACAAATAAATCTACATACAAAACAGAAATGATGTGTTGGGTATTTCGTTAAATGCTAAAAATAATTAATAATTCTAAATTTAAAAGTAAAGATAATATCAAGTTAATTATAATTATGATTACTTCGCTCAGAAACTGATTTTAAAATATATGATAATGTGTTACAGTTTAAGTCAGTGCAGTTACATACAGTGTTATAATTACTACACATTACATAAATAAAAGATCTTAAAGTTAAATTTGTACGCCCTGAGGGAAGATAAAACATCGAAACTTGCCTACTATGTAATCGTGGTACATGAAAAGATAGTTTTTCATGTAAAAACGAGCAATCAATTTTGTTATGTAATAGATCGTATAAAAATTTAACACTAATATTAACCCTGCGACTCCAGCTCGACTCAAATTGAAATGTATTTAGTATAATGTTATGGTCAAAGTCTTGCGGCGGATAAACATGATATGTTTTGAACCACAGAAACTTTAAGAATTTTCTTTGAACATTTTCAATTGCGTTTTTGTGGCAATCATAGTATGGAAACCAAACAAGACAACCATATTCTATCTTGGATCTAACAAAAGAAAAATATAGCACTTTCAGAGCATAAATATCAGTAAAATCTTTGCAATTACGCAATATGAAACCCAAAGCCTTATAAGCAGAAGCAACTGTTTCATTAATATGAGTAACAAGTGAAAAATCTGACTCAAATATTACTCCGAGATCCTTCGCAGAAGTGCATAGTGATAATATTTCAAAGGAAAACAAATAATCAAACACAACTGGAGAGTTCCTGCGTGTGAAGGTGAATATTTTACATTTCTTAACATTAACGGTTAGTTTATTTGATTCGCTCCATTTAAACATGCTGTCAAGATCAGCCTGCAGCTTCACACAATTCTCACTGCCAGTAACAGAAGAAAAAAGTTTAACATCATCGGCAAATATCAATATCTGGCTTTGTATAATAGCACTTAAATTATTGATAAATGGTAAAAAGAACAAAGGCCCAAGATTTGATCCTTGAGGAACTCCAGAGGTGGCAGTGTAATATAGTGAGTTGTAGCCATTATAAGTGACATACTGAGGTCTACTTTCTAAATATAATTTGAACAATAAAACATAGAATAGACTAAATCCGAAACTAAAAAGCTTAGCAATTAAGATATCGTGGGCGATTTTGTCAAAGGCTTTTGATAAATCTGTATATATCACATCAACTTGACCACAATCTTCCAGAACTTCGGATACAAATTGTGCAAAACTACATAAGTTTGTGACAGTTGAACGACTTGGAACAAATCCGTGTTGATGAGGAGAAATGTAACATTTAACATTATTATAAATGTGACTGTAAAGTACCATTTCAAATACTTTAGCTAAATTACATAGGATCGCTACTGGTCTATAGTTAGTAACATCAGATGAGTCTCCGTTTTTAAATACAGGACACACGACCTGCTGAATTGTTTGACAAACGTCACTGTATACGGCCTGGGCAAATGTGATGTTTCGCAATTCTCCGCAGAGCGCTGTATACCCACGAGCGGGAATTTCAAATTTGCAATGTAACATCAGTTACTACGATGACTACTATACAAATATTTGATTACATTTTGCGACGTTTCTTAAAATTTTACAACAATAATATAACCCTCCCGTGTATTTTTTACTTTGATTTTCTATTGTGGTTTTTGATCAGTTTTCTGCTAGTTTTTTCGTGTATTTTCTCATTTACATTATTTACGTTCACAGTATAATTTGTTGATTCATTTATTCGTTATTATTGCTTATGATTTCGTGTGGTATTGTTAAAATAGAAAACAGTTCTACAACGTGCAAATATACCAATTGAGGAAGATCTTATCATGAATTTACCTCCAACTAAGTTTTACGAAGGAAATGGTCTGAAAGCTAAATTTAAATTATCGTACTCGTGCTTCAAACAACGTACCTTTTTAGCGATTTCTATTTTCTATTTTTATTTAAATAGGTATCCATAAACAACGGGAAAGAATTGTTAGTTGTAGCTTTCAAAAAAGGTGTTTCCGCGTAACTTCTTCTGGGCGCAGACTATAAAATCACATTGCACTTTCTTTAGTACATTTTTAATTACTACATTTACAGATAGATATCTAATAAAACATAAACTTACAACACACAGAATAAAATACTTCATTACTATTATCACCTAGAATATCTTCCCAATTTGTAAGAAATACGATTATCCGCATATGTGCTATTTTAGAGCAAATGTGTGAGCTATCCAAAAAATACCTGCCTGCAAATATGAATCGGTCTTCAACTATGAATTCTTGGAGTTCCGCACCTCTCTCAAGAAAAATATGAAAGCTATAGATCTCTAAGGTACTTACACGACACTAAATAATAGATTTCACCATTCATATTTATACTACATTCAAAACAATAGGTCCTAATCCTACTGATACTGCATTTAAAAAATCTGGTGTGATACTTCCTTTTACAGTGATCTTATAATTAGTCAAAAATTTCATATTTAATTTTTACGCATTTGTCAAAAATTTTCAAAAATTACAAATTTTACAAAAACGGTACAAAATAAAGCGTTAGGTGAAGAGACAAATTTTTTCTAGAATTTTAAGCTGAGTTCAAAAATGTAATAATATACCGGGTGTTCTATTTAAAATAGGAGTTAATAAAAAAGTAGAAAAAACAAAAGAAACCTATTTTAGAAGTATTCAACTGGAAAATCACCTATCTTACATCAATACACATTAAAAATGTAATAAAAATGAGAAGTTTGAAAAAAATCGTTAGATCCGTTTTTGAAAAAATCGAAAAAAAACTGAAAAATCACAAGAGTAAACACCTACTTCCGGTTATGCGATTTTCTTCAAAAGCTTGCTGTCTCATCTACATAGTACACAAAACTTATATATGAAGTTTCAACGCCATACCTATTTTCGTTTTTGAGATATTCTGTTCACACACAGACAGACAGACAGACCAATGAAAAAAAATATGTTTTTTGGGTTCAGGAGACTCTAAAACGTGAAGATCTGTTGAAAACTCAATTTCGAATTTTTGGGGTGAATCCAATACTTCCTTTATTGTAAAAGGAAGTAAAAATCATTTCTAAACACGAATTAGTCTTGACAGCCCTTGTCATTTAAATGTCATCCTGGGTATGTGGCGTCAAACAGCCAAAATTGGCGTTTTCTCAGAAATGAAAACAGCAATGAATTTCAAAAAAATGTTCAGGCCGTATAAAGTGACTTTTGTCACACAATTCAGCAGGCCGTGACAGGACAAACACGAGAAATTTTCCAAGTATATGGAAAAGCATACGTTTTTAGACTTAAGTTAAACAGTATTAAAAGAGGATATATTAAAACTTCTCTACAATCCTTAATAACATAACTAGGAATTTGATCAAAACCGGCAGAGGGTTTGTTCTTCAAGCGATTAATGGCTAGTTTCACTTCATTTTCAGAAACAGAATTAAGGTTGATACAGGGTAAATTAATTGAACTGTTCCTAAACATCAAGCTATCAAGATAGATGATTTCCGCAGGATGATAAACACTCTTAAAAAATTTCCAAAACCATTAACAATTTCTTGGAAAGTAGAGTATGTAGTGTCTGAATCAGGGGTTCTCAAACTATTTTAGACACTGTACCTCTTTTTACCAACAAAAAGTTTTGGATACCCCTTATCAGTAAGTTAACTGAAATATTAAAAAAAATCTTAAACCTTTTTATTTAGTAGGTATAGTTTTAACCTGTGTAACTCAATTACGCCTCATGTTTAAATAAAACAAAGATATATTGCTTACATACATTTTTATTATATTAAAAACAAATAGGGGGGAGGGGTGTACATCACATCAGCTGATGCACTCTGTCCACCCGTCTATCGTCCCGCCACCGCTATATATAATTTTTGACTTATACAAGGCGAGTCAAAAATTTCAAAATTTTCAAAACCTTATATTTTCGCTAAAACTTAATTTTGTTGGTGGAAAATTATACAGGGTGATATAAAAGGTCATTTTTTATGCAGAATTTTATTATACCCAATGCCATAGAAGTTTACACTTCTCCCGTGTGGTCTTAAGCACACAAATAATTTTTTCCCCTATTTAAGTTTAAAGGTTTGTTTTATTTTTTGTTGGCCTCCCACGTACCCCCTAAAAATTTTCGCGTACCCCCAAGGGGTACGCGTACCACACTTTGAGAACCACTGGCTCTGAATTATGAATAATACCAGGTATTCTAGTAACATTTTTCTTATTATGAACAAATTTCCAGAACTCCTTGGGATTACTAGTCACAGAATGTTAAACACTTTGTAAATAAATATCGTAAGCAACTCTGATTTGACTTTTTACAAGACTTCGAAGACGTTTAAATTTTAAATAGTATATATTTGAGTGTTTTTACGTATTTCTTGTGGTACGCGTTTTTTGATTTAATGTTATGAATAATATCTTTCGTAAACCATTTAGGATATTTCGGAGATTTGCTCTTAATCAATTTGACATAATTATCAAATATCGAATATAGAATTTTATAGAATTCATCACAAGCTTTATTCACGTCTGCATAGTTATTAAGAATTGACCAATTGCTTGCGAGAAGTGAATGACGGAAAATTCGCTTTTTTTAAATTATAGGCTTTGTTGCAAGTATTGACAAGAAAATTGGGATGCTGATGTAGTTTTAAGCTTAATGTTACTTCCAAGGCAGGATGAAACAAATCTTCTGCAACAATGGCTAATTCATCGTGAATTATTTTACAATCCATGTTAGAAAAAACGAGATCTAAAAATCTTCTTTTGTGATTTCTTATATTGTTGAATTGAAGCAAGTTAAGCAGACTGGTAAAGTTACCCAGAAAAAGAGTCTACTGATGCCTCGTTACTATAATTAGGCATATTAAAATCTCCAATAATTAACAAGCGTTTGGTATCCAAATAAAATTGAACAAAATAATCTAATAACGTTTCTAAAGTTGCAATTGTGGGAGTATGGGATATATAAATGACAAACACATAAAACCAACAAGAGTTAACACAGCATTTACAACCTATCATATCAATTGACTCGAGTGAATCTAACAATTGACTCAGATCAAGTTGTGCAACTATAATATTAAGCTTAAAAGCTAACAAAACACCTTCACCACATGATAAACCTGTATTTTCAAAGTCACGATCACATCTAAACACCTTATAAAGATCGGGGCTAAAATATTCAGAGCTAAAACAATCACTAGATAACCAAGTTTCAGTTATAGCACATATGTCATATTCACCAGCCATAGTGGATGAGTAGAACTGACGAACTTTATTCTTCATACTTCGAACATTTAGGTAATAAAGTTGGAGGGTTGTTAGTTTTTTGAAACTATCTTGGGAATTCGTTGTAGATACCGAATAGTAATATTGTTTTCACCTTTAGCAATCCTGTCGTTAAGTTCAGCACGCAGTTTCTTCAAATATTCACGTTGAGCAGGCGTTTGATCTGGTTCAAGAGTTACTTGTTCCCCATTTAATTTAAGTTGAAATTTATTACGAAATATTTTTATTGCATCTGATGGATTATTTAAAGTGACTTTCAAGGGACTAGGTTTGTTGTCAGATGTTTTCCTACCTAAACGCACAGTTTTTATATTCTCTGTGTTTATGGTTTGTAGTTGACTTAGAACAGATTGAACCTTATTTTGATCTTCGGCAACACGAATTTCAGCATTATTAGCAGAGCTCTCACTAAAGCTATATATAATAATACTAGCTGGCCCGGCAAACGTTGTTCTGCCCAAAAATAATTTGTCTCTGAAACCCCGTTTCACCACTATAGTTTTAATTTTATGTCATGTCCATCGTCTTGGAGTAAATGCCATTTTCGCAATCAACGTCCCAAAAAACCTCAATAACGACACCCATATCGATTGTTTAGGCTTATTTACCCCATTTCACCCCCTAAGGGGTAGCGGCCCCGACAGACGTGGTCCTGTCCGAACGTTGGTTTGCCTGGTATTAGCGGGTTCAGCAAACGTTTTTTCGATATTCGAATTTTCGATTTTTTTCATTTTAAAAAATATTGGAAGTGGTGGGGGGGGGGTAAAATTTTGGGGTTCTATGTTCTGATATGCGAGTAATCTTAAAAGAAATTTTAAAAAATCGTCAAAAAATAAAAAAGAAATTTCTAGAACCCGATTGCAGCGCCACCTACACGGTCCAATTGTGAATATAAACCATCCAGGGGGCTCACTCAAACACACACAAAAATTCATCAAAATCGGTCCAGCTGTTTAGGAGTTCAGTCACATACACATGTGCAGAAGAATTATATATATAAAGATTTTCATTTTAAAAAATATTGCGGGGCGGTGGGGGGGTGAAATTATGGGGGACCCGACAGACGTTGTCCTGTCCGAACGTTGGTTTGCCTGCTATTATCAGGTTCAGCAAAGGTTTTTTCGATTTTCTAATTTTCGATTTTTTTTCATTTTAAAAAATATTGGGGGCGGTGGGGGTGAAATTTTGGGGTTATATGTTATGACTAGCTTTTACCCGCGACTTCGTTCGCGCGAGGTTCGTTATTTGTGTATTAAATAATGTTCCGCCCCACCCCGCCCCGTCTCGACCCTTCCCGTCCCGTCCCGCCCCTTTCCCTCCCGTCCAGTCCCGTCCCTTCCCGTCCCGTCCCGCCCCTCCTCTTCCATCCCATCCCCTCCCCTTCCATCCCATCTTTTTCCTTCCATTTCCGTCCCGTCCGTCCCGCCCCGCCCCGCCCCGTCCCGCTTTGCCCCGTCCCGTCCCGTCCAGTCCCGTCCCGCTCAGTCCCGTCCCGTCCAGTCCGTCCCGTTCCGTCCAGTCTAGTCCCGTCCCGTCCCGTTTCTTCCCTTATGTCATGTTCACCGTCTTGGACTTAAAAATAAATGCCATTTTCGCAAGCAACGTCCCAATAAACCTCAATAACGACACCCATATCGATTTTTAGGATTACTTACCCCATTTCACCCCCTAAGGGGTTGATTTTCGGAAAATCACGAAATACGTGTTTGCTTATTTGTTTTTAGGAGTACTCCTACGAAGTTTCAAGTCGAAATGTCTATTTAATATTATTTTTCCATACAAAATTGGAACTCCCATTTTACCCCTTTAGGGGTTGAATTTCGAAATATCCTTCCTTATTCCTTGTATACATCATAAAGGGAACCTCTGTGCAAAATTTCAGCTTTCTAGGTCCAAGGGTTTGGGCTGGGCGTTGATGAGTCAGTCAGTCAGGACTTTTAGAAATATATATATGCGAGAAATCTTTAAAAAAATTAAAAAGAGAAATTTGTCAAAAAAAAATTAAAAAAATTCCTAAAACCCGATTGCAGCGCCACCTACCGGGTCCAATTGTAAATCTAAACCATTCAGGGACCCACTCGAACTACACACAAAAAATTTCATCAAAATCGGTCCAGCCGTTTAGGAGGAGTTCAGTGACATACACACGTACAGAAGAATTATATATACTTATAAAGATATGGCTCAAAAGCAGGCCAAGTATGGATTAAAAATTTACGCCCTCTGTGACTCACAAACGTTTTATACGTATAATATGCACGTGTATTGTGGAGCTCAACCACCTGGGCCTTACGTCATCTGTAATAGACCCTGCGATATCAAAATATTGGGGGTTGGTGGGGGGGGGGGGGTGAAATTATGGGGGACCCGACAGACGTTGTCCTGTCCGAACGTTGGTTTGCCTGCTATTAGCAGGTTCAGCAAAGGTTTTTTCGATATTCAAATTTTCGATTTTTTTTCATTTTAAAAAATATTGGGGGCGGTGGGGGGTGAAATTTTGGGGTTATATGTTATGATATGCGAGAAATCTTTAAAAAATTTAAAAAGAGAAATTTGTCAAAAAAAAATTAAAAAAATTCCTAAAACCCGATTGCAGCGCCACCTACCGGGTCCAATTGTGAATCTAAACCATTCAGGGACCCACTCAACTACACACAAAAAATTTCATCAAAATCGGTCCAGCCGTTTAGGAGGAGTTCAGTCACATACACACGTACAGAAGAATTATATATATAAAGATTATGTGCACGTAGTTGACGTTCAGCTACTTCAGTTATGATTTCTTCCCTTTGGCCCAAATCCAAGACAGAAGATTTATTGATATTTACGGAGTTTCGTTTTAGGTCATCAATTTCGGATTTTAACTCCAAAATCAGCTGTTTAAGTTCAAAAACATCAACACGTTGTGCTGCACATGTATCATATTGATAAGTGATATGACGTTCTTTATTTACAAAACACTGGATTTCAGCACGTGCAAGGCCAGAGCAAGTAGTATGTATTGGCAATTTACTCAAATCACATTGAATTTCTTTCTCAGGATTCAAGTCCTTATCACATTTCGAGCACTTAATTATTAAAGCCATTATGAAGTAATCACACAAAATTTATAACAAATAATTTGAATATGAAAGTAAAGCTATCAAAAATTGAATTTATTAGAAAATAACATGAATGCGTGTATTCCTTACTTATGGAAAATGAACTCTTTATTATTTGTCCATCATAAATTTCACTATGAATCCAGCCTAGTTTCTGTAAAATTTAGACATTTCTTATATGTATTAATCTGACATATTAAATAAAACTAAATTTACTTTTACATAAGAAAATTTTAATTTTCTTTGCAGTCATAACTTTTATGCTTTGTCAAAAGAAGTATATGTGACACACACTACAAGACGTAGCACCTGTTAAGGGTATTGAACACGACTTAATTCCACATGTAAAGCCTCCACACGTAAGTACTTCACGCCATCAATTGGAGTATTCCTTTCCTTCTATAAGTCTACGTTAGTTAGAAAGAGATGAATGAGAGTAAAGCACTGCTTTTCGTAAAAAGTGAATTACGTTAGAACCAGTAAACGTAGAATTAAAATTTTTGTTGTATTGTAAAGCTTAGGAAAAGTACTTTTTCGGAAACTTATTTAAAAAAAATATGGCTCAACATTTTTTTCAAAATTAGGATTAATGTAAAAAAAGTAATAAAAACAGTATACATTTAAGGAATATAAAGTTTGTTTTTAGAATCCGACATTCTTCAAGTAGTTGTACGCACAATAGTGTAAAGAAAATTAGATAATTTCTTTCGGTTTTTCTGTAATTCCATTTTTCATTTTTCTTGCACATCATCTATCTCTTACGAGCAAACGCGAATCTTCATAGCGCTTGCTCGCTTCAACAACGCTGCAAGAATCCAGGATCGCACAATTGCCCGTTACAAATACTCAGAATAACGTCGCTGCATCGACCAGAGTAAATTGTTGGCTAACTGTACGCCTACTGCAGCGTACAGAGAAGCATTCAGCATTATTTGCTGATTAGTTGGGAAGCGAGTGCAGTGTTTTCATGCGGAAACGCACACTCTGTATTACGAAAAAAATTGACGTTTGTCAACATTAAAGTGTTTGAATAAAAAACGGTAAAGTTTAGTAGAATTTAAACCCGCTGGCTGGTGCCATGTTACATTATTGTTTTTCAGTACAATAGTTGCATAGTCCTCTTACTCCGACAATTAGGAGCCTTAAATAAGCTTAATTAATCCTCTTATGCAGGTGCACACAACCTTGTCAATCAGTACACTGTATATATTAACTGGGAACTGGCATTTGAGGCTCAGTACATTCCCGTAACGCAATAATTACTCCAAAAAAGTCCTTAGTTTGTGAATTATGATCGTTTCCTGTTATTCTGTATCAACTAAAATGTAAACATTACCACAGTTTATGCATTTTATTCACCTTTTGTGAGAAATATATAAGTATGTCATATTCTGCAGTAAATATGCGAAGAATTCAAATTGCGAAAAGGCATAAGTCTATAAAACTATATCCATTATTTAGTTCAATAATTTAGTAAAATACCATTCCATTCATTACTGCAACGGTCAGTATTACTCTATTACTGGGTATGTATCTTGTCGATTTTGAAATTTCTTTAGTACGGGCGTTAAACTATTCGTGTAGACCACTTATTCTGTCAGTACGCAAGAGCGATGTCATAGCAGTAAGCGCACTGAGTAACTGTAATATTGGTATCCTGCTTTATTCCACTACAGAGAGTGGGACATAAATTGTGCTACGTATAATCAGCCAACGTTGCCGCAAACAAAAACTAAATAGCGTGTTCAATCCCCTTAACAAAGTTTACAAATCTACGCATTCAGGTTCGCTTCTGCACATTAAATTCCATATGTCAAAGCTTAACTCCTTTTCATGTTCGGTACTAAATTATCCAACCAAATTCTACCTTATCATCATTTCTTAAGTGCATTGTACGTTATTAAGTTTTCTTTCAGGTCATCCAGCTTTGTCTGCATATCTTGGCTGCTTCGTTGAACTACATACTATGTTATGACAATGAACAAAAATAAAGTGGCTCATCGTCACTTTCCAATGAAAAGGAAATGAGTAATTTTAGTCCTATTCTAGATTAAGGTTCCTAGTTTTAGCTTTATTTATTAATTATAAGCCAAATAATATCACGTTAATTATAATGTATTAGTATTGACCTAGCAAAGCTCAATAAGGGTGGCTGTACCCATATTTTAATACAATTATCTAATTAATATTAGTTGCCGAAGCTCAGAACCATCTCAATATATACATAATATAGAACCTCGACCAACTTCTTGGGTTTTGATGCACTTTCTTGAATTTTATTCTAGTAAATAATAGAAATGGTCAGATATGTTTTGCTCTACCTCATTTCTTTTACTTTAAACATAAGTTTCAAACTTTAATATGAAAGCATTAAATTGGCCGAACTCGATTACTTAAGTTTACATTACAGAAATACATTTAAAATAAACGCAAACACAAACCTTTATTATTTATTCTATTGCAACAACTACATGGTATAATAAGTGTTAACTTTATTTTCAGCTACACAAAGATACAGATAGTTTTCGTTTTTACCAATTAATTCGTCCCGATTCTTTCGTATAGAGAATACGTGCTAACTGATTTCTATAGACGTTAATTACTGAATAGTGCTAGAATTAACACATAAAATCACACGCACACATGTAGAGATTGGTGGGACGTTTACACTGGTTCGATTTATTATAAAATTATAAAGCCGGGAACTCGTAAAACCAGAATTCTTAAAACGGGAAGTACCTATACCCATTAAACCTTTTCACAGAATTTATTCAATTCCATTTGTGAATTTCTTCGGCTGCACCATACCAAGAATAATTTCCTATAGATCTGTCTCCATATTTGAGCATTAGGCTTAGCTTGTACTTTCCAAACGGGATGAGTGGTGGGAACTTAGTAGCATCCACCAACAAGTTGCAGACGCGGTATGTGTGGTTCTAAAATAACACATTCGGATATACATTCAACCATAAAAAATGACACAAAGTATGTAGCTTTTATAGTGTATATTACTTTTATTTAAAATTCTTTTAAGGAGATAAAAGTTATGAACGGTAGTCGAACGGAATCTTGAGTTTTTGGGCCTGCTAGCATTATTTTACACATTTACGCATGGTTTTAATACTACATCCTAAATGGATTTGCATGTCATAGTAATTTATATAAACATTTCATAAAAACCCTGCTTAAACAGATTCTACATTTAATTTAATAGTAGGTTATAGAAAAACAGATTGCCAACCGTACTAATCAATAAAATATATTTAGGCATTTCACATGGTAAAGTGCTACATTACTAATTCAAACTCGTTGAGCAAAGTGGTATTTTAACCATAGCAACCATTACAGGATAGCAACGGCGATTCGTCTTAAATTTGGCAATACTGAAGTGTATCGTTGAGGGCACTGTCAGTCTTGTGTGAAGACATAACATCACTGCAGCTGCTTCTCGTGCTAAAGTACATAAAAACGACTTCTGCTTAGCTTGGTTATGTTTTTACATTTAATTTCACTTTCATATAAAAATTTAATATTTCACATGTCTGTATGAAATGCGATAAAAATAGTACACGGCATGGTTTTACTGAACAAGTACGGCTGGTACCCGTGTGAAGACAGTAGCCAGAGATAGCAACCACTCTGCCGAAGATTCCCTTATCCCATAGAGTTAACACTAATGTTAGAACAGCGGGCATGCGAGACATTACTATAAATTGTTTGCATAATTTGACTAAAATTAACTCATATAAGAACGCCCGCCTTCGGCTTAAAAATTTATTAAAGTCACTTATAAATTGGGATCTTAATTCTAAGCTGAATATAGAATTCGTTTAATCCCACCCCAGAACTATATGCTATGTACGATGTAATTACTGGTAAATGTTACACTTAGTTATAGGCTTCAAAGTACAATTACCAAAGTTTCTCGCACTGCCGTTCTTGGGGGTTTAAGCCCACCCCAAAGAATAATTTTTTGTTTCGAAAACGGAAAAAACGGGGTTTGACTCCACCCTCAAGGATAAAAAATTATTCTTTCCGGAATCGGAACTCTATGCCACGATGTAATTTGCCCTAGAAGTTATACTTGGTTATAGACTTCAAAGTACAATTACCAAAATTTCTCACAGTACCGTTCATGGGGGTTTAACCCCACCTCCCAGAATATGGCCGTTTAAGTACTCGCTAACCAGCCATGCTTGTTCAGTAAAACATCACTTTTATTTATACACTTGTTGCGTAATATACTATTATCTACGTCACTCATTTGACACTATTTCAGTTAGGTAATGAAGCCCATTACACCACTCAGTTATGTAATGGTTTCATTATGCAACTGAGTTGTGTAATGACTTCATTACGTAACTGAAATAGTGTCAAATGAATGACATAATGACATTTGCCTACTAAAATATTTTTGAAAATGACAGATCTGACATTTCTCTTAATGCACTTTTCTCAATTTTAGGCAGTCGTAGATAAAATTTTGTACAATACATGTGTGATAATGCATCATTAATATACTTGTGTGCTTACATAACTCGTGCTACGCACTCGTTTGTAACTTACACACACGTATATTAATGATGCTGTTATCCCACTTGTATAGTAAATAACTATTGTACAACGGAAGTAATAACGTTTTAAACTAGATTTATTTAAATTTTTTAGAAGTAAAAGTTACTAATTTTGTAAATTATTTGACAGATGGGTGCGGCAATAGTTATTTATATACCAAGGATGTAAGAAGGCGTTGTAGTGTTACAGCCGCGGTTACGCCTTGGGCTCTAATTTTCACAACGCGGGCCATCAACGCTAGTTACACACGAGGTGCGTACAATATTTTATGTACACACCGGAATATTCACAATTAAAACCAGATTTGTATGTATTCCTATAAAATAGGGCCCCCACAACTTTTAATGGTGAATTTCTGCCTTTAATAAAAGACGGTGATTGGGAACGGGTGCTCTTAAATTCACGTACTGAATAAGAATTGTGCTGCCTGTGCACGATCTTAGGCTTATTAAAATGTACAAATATTTTAATGCAAAGGTAAACGATTGTGTGCCCTTATTTTAGTTTAACTATTATGCTATAATATTCGGCTGCTCCGGTGAACTTAAATTACTCTGTCTTAGGGTTACGTCGCTAAATTAGAAATGCTGGGTAGAGCAAACTAACTTTTAGTAGCTCCAGTTTAACTCGGATTTTATTTGTGAACGCACCAAAACTAAATCTGAAGTAGCTAACCTCAAAAATTGACATAAAACACAAAGCGGAGTACACTAGTACAAATCGCAATAATTGAAATTTAAATCGATGTCAAAATCAGCAAAATACCTCAGGTAAGCAATAATAATTCTCGCATAGCAACAGTACTGACGGCTTTTCTTCTAGCGTGACGTACACGTGACGCCAACATCAATTGTTTTATATCCAGCATCCTGCGTTTTTGAGGGACGCTACTTAAATTTCTGGAAACTGAGATTCACTGGGTAATCGGAAACTGCGGCAATGCGTAGCGGAAACTCCACTTGCAGGTCTCAGCAAAATAAAAAGGCTCTGGACGATGAAAATTGCGCAAATACCTGGGTTGCAAAGACTCCGAAGCTGATCGCACCTCTCAGGGAACGCTAACCCGTTTTCTTAGCTGCTAAAGGCCTGGTGACTCGGATGTCTGCCTGAAGTTCTGCGTAGAGGACTCCTCTAGGTATTGAAGTCACCAACCTTGGCTCCAACTAGCTCCTGCAGGCGATATCAATTCTCGAACTCAGCCCGTATTTGGACCGCAGCTGCCTGGACTTTGTTGCCGACGAAAAAGCACAAAGTACACCTCTTTAAGACTGGCAAACTGGTTCCAATTGTGCCCAACACTTTTGTGGTTAAATAAAACTCAACACTTGCACTAGATGGATGTGGTTTTATTAACAAAAATTAAACTTTTCTGGGAGCTGATGTAGAACAATGTTAACAGCTTGGGCAATTTCAAAGCTCTCTCTGTGGTTGTTAAACAAAAGAAGGTCTGGTATTTTAGCAACATATCACTACAATTGTTTAAAGGAAATAAGGTTTGATGCTTAAAATTTACTTATGAATAAGGTTTTGATAACAGCTTTAATTCTTACAGACTAAATAAATGTTTGTTCTTAGGTTATGATGCACTACACTTTACTCTGCTCTTTCACTGTGTTTTTAACCGCACTGTTATGTTCTGTAGTTTATTATACACTTAATAATGTCCTTCGTTCAATTTCTTTGCTGTTCGTAGGTTGCTCTTTTGCAATATTTCTTGTCGATTGCTTCCTGCAACGTTTCTAATCCTCGTACTGCATTGCTATACCCTTCAGTTACTTTGCTATTCTGGTCCTAACTTTCTGACCACTATAATGCTCATCACTTTGTACTTGTGCAAACCATTTCGTACAACAACAAACATAATACTGCAAATGTTATCGCTATCATCGTCAGACACAATCTAACTGCATTCGCACTTCCAAAACCTCGTCAAATCTGAGCCCAAGAACGTAACCCTTTTGAACTAGCTTTCACGTTACCTTTGCCTCAATTTCGTGAAACTCAGCTGCACGCATCAATGCATTTACCTCAATAAAAGTAAGCTAAGCTTGCACTAATTAAAGTAATTAATTCTGTGGCTTGGTTTGATTTTTCATTCAATTAGTTCAATTGGCAAACAGAATTGTTGAGAGCACCATTGCAGTATGTATTGTCGGTAACCTCAGTTTACCTTGCGGTGTAGAGGTTGGTGCTTTATACGCTTGCGTCTGATGGTACAATGCTCAACTTGTCCCGGATTCGGGTTACAAAGTTGGCGAGCGCCTTTTGTGCTTGCGCAGCAACCATTGCGCGTGGTGTGTGTCTTAGTGATGTGTTGACCTTGTTACTCTATCTCTTAAGTCTATGATTCTGAGTAGAGCACAATTACTTTGGTGCCCAACTGTGAATGGTTCCACCGAGCCCGATTCCAATCACCAAGGCTGCGAAAAAATTTCGGCCCCCGCAGGATTCGAAGCGAGAACTTGCTTAATGCAAGCCCAGCGCTTTCCCAACTGCGCTACCCGGCTTCTCTTAAAACCCGATTAATTTTTATTAATTCTAGCAACCTACGATGTCATTGCTTATCAAACTGATAAACAAGATTCTGAGTGGGCAGCAGGGTGCAAGAAAATCACGATTTAAATAAAAAAAAATAAAAATCGAATATTTAAATCGGGATCTTTTTAATTTAAATCAGGTTTTTCGCTGATTTAAAAATCTGCGTTAATTATCGCTATAATAAAGACACACTTGTAGTAGTAGGGCAGCAAAACTAGAGCACCTGTCAATCATCCGATTAAATTAATTGACCTAATTAAATCCGCCGATTAAATCCGCGATTTGATCTAATTAATTCCGCGGTTTGACCCAATTAATTTCGCGGTTTGCTCTAATTAATTTTCATATGTACTACTGATTAATCACATATAAAGTTTGATATGTAATTTACATATGTGCTACTGATTAAATTACGCAGTGGCTATTTTTAATTTGCTTCCGGAATTACGCGGCGGCCATTTTATTTTCGCGCGAATATTTGAATTTGAAATTTTTCAGATTTTTTACTACAAGAACCTTCTGTGGAAAGCTAAAGTATGGAGCAGACAAAATGGGTTTAAATACGTCTGGTTTAACAACAATAAGCTGATGCGACGAAAAGACGAAAACAGCAGGATTATCAGAATCAATAACGACCGTGATCTTGACCTGAGAAAGATTGCAGCTATATATTAAATCTAATGTAAGTACTCTGACGCAGAATTTTGTTAATTTAAATTCCCCACTATGGATTACTTAAATGATTTAGAATCTGATCACATTCATACTTTTATAGCCGAAAACAGTAAAAAGTGTTGCCAAATTATTGACTCACGCTGTATTGATGACAAATGTGGTCTTACTTTTATAAATACAAACATTAGAAGTTTGTCAAAAAATTTTGAAGAGTTACAAGTAATGATTGACTTATACGAAAACAAATTAGATGTAATCATTCTCACAGAAACATGGCGCATTAATAATCTAAATTATTTCAATGTAGATGGGTACGATATATATTATAATAATAGTTATCTTAATCAGAATGACGGTGTAGCAGCATTAATTAAAAGTAACTTAATACATACTGTGGAAAACATAAAAACTGCAGAATTTACTTTTCTAAAATTAAATATTGTCAAAAATAAGCAAACTGTTGGATTGACTGCCGTTTACAGACCCCACACCTATAATGTAAAAGATTTTATAGACAATCTGGAACAGTATATTACAAGCCACTGTAAAAATGGCATCGAAATTTTTACAGGGGATACAAATATTGACATTTTAACTGAAAGCAATTCTCGAGATTACTTAAATCTACTCAGCAGTTGCGGTTTTCTTTCCTGTATTAATAAATACGCTAGAATATTGAATGATTCCAAAAGTTGTATTGATCACATTTTTATAAAATCGAACATTGAAGTTGAAAATCTAACACCAGTAGTACTCCACAGCAAAATCACCGATCATTTTCCGGTAGTACTTTCTTTTAATTTTATTTCTAATAGTAACTACAGTAATAATAACATTGATAAAAATAGCATTGTCAATAATGGGGAGGTAAGCTACTCTATTATTGATAATGAAAAATTTCGTACTTTAATTAGCCTTTTAAACTGGGAAAACTTTGAGCAGGAAGATGATCTTGATATCGCTTGGAGAAATTTTCTAAACAACCTAGAAAGAAATCTATCACTATCAACTACACAAAAAAAATAAAGGCTCAAAAGAAACGAAAAGAATGGATTACACAAGGTATCATAGAATCCATTAAGCAGAGAGACCATCTTCATTCTTTATCTATAAAAAATCCAGATAATTTAGAATATATCAAAAGGTATAAAACTTACAGAAACAAAATAAATTCCTTTATTCTAAAAGCAAAAACTTCCTACTATAAAAATAAAATTGAAAATAATAAATCTGAACCTCAAAAAATGTGGTCGATAGCTTACGAATGTGTGAATTTAAAGAAACGGAAAAATCCTACAATAAATCAAATAAAAATTGATGACAATGTGTCCCTAACAAATAGCGTGTCTATATCAAACGAATTTAATAAATATTTTATAAACGTAAGCGAAACGCTACTTAGTAGTTCAAACTATACCGATGATAATTCTAACTTACAGCTACAAACAAAAATAAACTCGCAAACCTGCTTCTTGCGTCCCACAGACCAAATTGAAGTTGAATCAACAATTAAAAATTTGAAATTAAATAAAGCGCCAGGACTTGACTCCATTAGTGCCAAATCACTAAAAAGTATCAGTGATTTGATCTCGAAACCTTTATCCATTTTAATAAATAAATCTATGCAGAATGGCATTTTTCCGGATGACCTCAAGACAGCGGTTGTGAGGTCTCTTTTCAAAAGCGGTAATCGCGAACTTATGGAAAACTATAGGCTATAGGTTTTATTTCTAATCTACATAAACGATCTATTTGAACAAAATATACATAGCACAATCATATCATACGCAGATGATACAGTATTGTGTGTCGATGGGGATAGTTGGGATGATGTAACTTATAAATTGCAGAAGGACTTGCAGCTAATTAAATATTGGTTAGGCAAAAATTTACTATTTTTAAATTATAAAAAAACTAAGTGCGTTCCTTTTGCCTCTTATGGGAATCATCTCCCGGCTGTGTCTCGTATCACAATACACAAATCAGGCTGTAATTTCCAGAACGAACACACAGTTGGTGGTGATCAGGAGGGAAAAGTCTGTAATTGTACTGTCCAAATAGAAATAACAAACTCTATTAAGTATCTGGGAATTATTCTGGACTCACATCTCAAATGGAAGCAACACATTAATTCACTTTGTAAAAAATTACGTAGTCTAATATACCTATTCAATAAATTAAAACCTATATTTAACTTATCATTATTAAAAACCATTTACTTTTCTCTAGTTCAATCAATATTAAACTATGGCATAATCAGCTGGGGTGGAGCATGTAAAACAGTAATCTATAAATTAACCGTTATCCAAAAGCTAATCTTAAAAATCATCTATAATAAGCCAAAATTATATCCTACATCTATATTATATCAAGATACATGTTCTTTTGATATTAGACAATTATATGCGTTTTCCGTTCTAAAATACACTTTTAAAAATAAAAACTCACTCATTCAAATTCCTAACACCTATTCGACAAGACAAAAATCCAAACTTGTAGCTACAATAAAATATAATAAAAAATCAGTAGGGCAGAGAGGTTTTGCTTTTCACGCACCAAAACTATATAATTTACTGCCTCTTCATATTAAAGTAATAAAATGTTACAAAATTTATAAAAGTAATGTTAAAAGCTGGGTGGGTGCATCCAGAGATGTCATTAATGCAACAATAGAGAACTAAATTTCATAGAATACAAACTATATATACTAAATAAATACTTATACGAAATAATTTATAAAAAATACTAAATCTAAAACAAAACAACAATAATGACTGGTTGACTAGTAAAAATTTATAAAGGTACTTACTAATTGCCTTTACCACATACAAGCTGCTCTAGCAGCTTAAGTGGAAGTGAAAGTAGCAGAACTCTGCGACAAGAGTACCACGTTTATATATTTGTTATTTTTCTTTATTTTAATGTTTAATTTCTCTTAATATTGATTATGTATTTTGGCGGCAATAAAATTATTATTATTATTATTAAATGTATCCACGTCATTTTCGAAGAGTGATTATCTGCTGTTGTGCCCACTGCAATAAAATTACTAATTTTGGAGATACGCTATGCTCCCCCACGGGCGGCACCAGCCATCGAATACTCTGGCATTCAGCACAAGGACCAATCGGAAGGAATTTCATCCCTGTCTCGAAGTGATGTACCGGTGGCCCCTCGAGGCGATACCCCAAATTCTGGTGCCGATGCAATAAGTAATGTATGTGTCTTTACAAATTTCAAATCCTAACACTGTTTTGCTACGTATTTTTGTAAACAATTGTTTAATTGATTTTTAATTTCAGATGTCTAACAACAATGACGATTTACACTATCTGGTTATTCTGAGAGAATACCAGAAGGTCATTAAAAAGTTTAGTGCCACATCGGACAGCATCACATTTAACTTCAAGCCTGTAAACAATGTTACAAATCCAATGGTCTGGCTACAGGTAATTTTAGCTGAATATACATTTATATTTTCCTGATTATAATGTTAAATAATTGTTATAGGAGGCGTTCAAGGAGCTCCTTGGTTATATTCTTAAAAATACGCAGCCCTCCGATCGAGTTGGTTTGGTACTGCGCAATCACAACTACCCTGAAAAACCATTGGGTATCTCCTTCAGAAGGGCCGACCAGCTGTCCGTCGCTGTGATTCTCGACGTCATTTCAAAGGTCCTCCAGAGGAACGCCCGGTTCTTCTTGCAAGACGACATGACATTGAACGTGGACAAGGTATCGTTACCTATAGGCCGTGGTAGATCACGAGCGGTATTAACAGGCGTTAGTTTTGATGATTTTTGTAATAAGAAAGTAGGTACAATAGTTGTGCCGGCTAAAGACAACATGTGTCTGGCGTCGACTATTGTAATTGCAATTGCGTTTCGAGACGTCGACGAAAAGTTGCACGATTTAAAGTCAGGATCGCCTCTTTTGTTTAATAGAGCATTACGACTCTGTAGGCTTAGTCAGGTCGACTTAAGTAAGGGTGGAAATTACGAACAGTTTGCAAAACTGCAGGCTTACCTAACCAGTTATACCCTAGTTGTATATAATTCTCGAGACGGCAGTACAACATATTTTGAAGGTCCTCGTGATAGGAACAGGGTTGTTCTAAATTTAATTCTGGATGAAAATCACTTCAACGTGATTACAAGTTTAACATCTGCATTTTGCGCAAGTTATTTTTGTGAATTATGCAAATATAAATTTAACGATAAACGTCAGCACTTGAAATGTAAGTACACGTGTCCTTGTTGTCAGATTAGCCCTCCCTGTAACATCATGTTAGACATAAAATGTTCTGTGTGTCGTCGAGGCTTTAGGGGTGCCGAGTGTTTCGACGCCCATAAAAAATCAAAATTATGTGACAAACTTTACAACTGTCCTGTTTGCCTAGCTAGTGATTGGAAAAATAACCGGAAGCATAAATGTGGCTATACATTTTGTGCGACCTGCCTCAAAGTACAGCCGATTAGACATTCTTGTTACATGTCTAGGAATATTAAGAAAAGGGGTAGCGCAAAATCATTGGAAAAAGTTTTATTTGTCTTTTATGATTTGGAGTGCCGGCAAGAAACACAAGTCCCTGGTAGGCCTAATAATTTCATGCACGAGCCGAACCTCTGTGTTGCCGCGCACGTTTACCTATCCTGTTTAAATGACGAGGATTTACAGCAAGGCTGCCGAAACTGCGGTGTAAGGTTACATGTATTTAGACAGGATCCTGTTAATTCATTTCTTACATACATTTCAAACTTAAGTGAAATTTTTAAAGTAACAGTAATTGCCCACAACCTGAAGGGTTATGATGGATGCTTTGTTCTACGTGACATTATTAAAAACAGATCAAGCTGGAACCCTAAAATAATTACAACGGGTACAAAAATTATGTCAATTCGTTAAATTTCATGCCCCTACCTTTATGCAAGCTCCCAAAAACTTTTAATTTTCCGGAAACTAAAGGATATTTCCCATACTTGTTCAATACAATAGAAAACCAAAATTATATCGGTGTTATGCCGCCTATCCACTACTATGTTCCAGATAATATGAACGCTGCAGATAGACGCGACTTACTAGATTGGCACAACAACAAGGTGCAAAGCGGTTACGTTTTCGATATGCAAAAAGAAATTTTAGATTACTGCATTTTAGATGTCCAAATTTAAGTAAGGCTTGTTTAAGATTTTGGAAGCTATTTACATCTGAAAATGGCGTAGATCCCTTCCAAGAATTTATTACGATAGCTAGTGCCTGCAATTTGCTATTTCGAAGGCGTTTTTTACTAAATGATACCATAGGCATTATCCCTTCCGGTGGATATAGGTTGGCCGATAAACAATCTGCAGCGGCGCTTAAATGGTTGTCATGGCTGGAACATAGTAACTGTATAAATATTCAGCATAGCGGTAAAGCCCGTGAATTTCGCCTCCCTATTGGTCTGTTAGTTGACGGATTTTGTGCTGAAAACAATACTGTGTACGAGTTTTTAGGATGTTTTTGGCACGGGTGCGAACTCTGTTCCCCACTTCAAACCTCTAACGTTGATAGAGATGCGGATGCTATGTTTTTACGGCCCGAAAATACGATAGCACGGGCTGACCGTATACGCAATAGTGGCTACACACTTATTGAGATGTTGGAGTGTCAATTCGCAGATTTTTTGAACCAGGATCGTGACGCTAAAAATTATGTCGATAACCTCCCCATTTTACAACATGCTCCTCTAGATCCACGCGACAGTTTCTTTGGTGGGCGGACGAACGCTATCAAATTATACTATAAATGTCAACCAGGGGAGAAAATTTATTATTATGACGTTTGCTCTCTATATCCCAGCGTGAACAAGTATGGGAAATATCCTGTAAAACACCCAAAAATTCATATAGGCCACGAAGCCTGCTCCCTGCTACCCATCGATAGTGTCGAGGGTCTTATAAAATGTGTTGTCCTGCCTCCAACATCGTTATTTCACCCTGTGCTCCCATATAGAGCCAATAATAAGCTCATGTTTATTTTATGTCGAACTTGTGCTGAAACTTTACATCAGGGCTTGTGCATGCATGCAGATGAAGACTGTCGTTTTGAAGGTACGTTTGTTGCCGATGAATTAAGAATGGCCCTGGAGAAAGGCTACAAAATTGTAGACATATTTGAAATTTGGGAGTACCAGGTCATAAAATATGATAAAACTTTAAAAGCAGGTGGTCTTTTTAACGGGTATGTCGATAACTTTCTAAAAATGAAGCAGGAGTGCTCGGGATGGCCAAGCAATTGTATCACGAACGCTGATAAAGAGGCATACATTCGTAGTTATTTAGAGGTAGAGGGAATTCAATTAAATAAGGATAACATCAATAAAAATCCAGGGTTACGATATCTTGCAAAGTTAATGTTGGTTAGCTTATGGGGTAAGTTTGGGCAGCGTGAAAATTTGATGCAGTGTTCGATAATAACGAACCCTGCAGATTTTTTTAAACTGTTGACAAGTCCTGATGTGGAGGTTCACTCATTGGTTCCTATTGATGACGAGGTAATTTTAGTAAACTGGGCTAAAGTTGCAGAGGCTGTAAACCCTTTGCCCACTGTTAATGTTGTAATTGCTGCGTATACAACGGCACAGGCTCGCCTTCAGCTTTATAGCTATTTAGATAAGTTAGGGGAGCGAATATTTTATTTTGATACCGACTCGATTTTCTTTATTGCGAGAGAAGGTGATTGGATGCCGAAACAGGGACATTTTTAGGCCAGCTAACAGATGAATCCGCAGAATTCGGGCAGGGTAGCTACATAACTGAGTTTGTAAGTGGCGAACCTAAAAACTACAGTTATAAGGTATATTCAACAGACAAAAAAGCCGAAATTTCCGTGTGCAAAGTAAAGGGGATCACCTTAAACTTTAGTAATTCAAATATTATAAATTTCGACTCGATGAAAGAAATGATTTGCAATAACGGTATAGATGGTCCTTTATATGTAAATACAGACCGCAAAATAGTTCGGACATCAAATTATGAAATTGTGTCAAATCCCGAGCGGAAAACATATCAGTTTGGATATAATAAACGACGGCGGTTACCTGATACCTTTGATACGGTGCCTTGCGGCTTTAAAGCCCCTTAGATAAGTGAGGATGCATATTTTATTAGGTTGTAAAATGTATTCTTCTAATGTTATTTTATTAGTTCGTAAATTGCATTTTTCTAATGTTATCTTATTAGTTCGTAATCTATATTTACTAAGGTTATTTTATTAGCTCGTAAAATGTATTTTTCTAGGGTTATTTTATTAGTTCGTAAACTGTACTTTTCTAACGGATTTTCGATATTTTATTCTTTCCTTTTCAAAAAAACAACACATGTTCTGTGCATGCTATACACGATTTTGCACTTCTTATGTTTTTCAATAATCTCCGATATTTTGATTCAATTTGAGCTAACTTTAAATGCACGTTAGATTTAAGTGCATGTTAGTTTTATTTGCATGCTAGGTTTAAGCGTCTGTTTTTTGTAAAAAATAAAACAATGGATAGATGTAAAAATACTTTTATTAAATATTTCGTGTGCAATAATAAAATATGTTTAATTACAAACATTTGTGTTTTTATTATCTAAATAACATTAAGTAAGTTTATTAAGGTAAAGTATTGGATATATAGTGCTTTTACATAATTGTCATTAGAAACTAAATTATCAGAGAAATTACCTATGAAATCTAACATAGACACATCATTCATTTTAAAATATAAATACATTAAGCAATATTCTCCGCAAACATTAGAGCTAAAATCTTGCAATATTTTTGGATTATGAGACCAACTGATTGAATTTTGTTGTAAAAATTTTAAATGATAACCGCTTGGAGGCCGGCCGTCTGAATCAAAGTACTCCCCATGTCCATATTGGTCTATATACACAGCATTCCAATGTTCCCCAGGTCGGTTTGCTGGATCTGTGTTGACGATGATTGCCACAGGTCTTGCAATTCTTGTAGGGAGTTGATCAGAAGCAAAAACATAGCGTTTCACATTCAACAGACTCGGGATTGTTTGCAATATTTTCTGAACCTCCATTGTATTCATTGCGCCACCAATCGGATAAAATTAGTATGTTTTCCAATGCACACACAGGCGAACGGATGTTGTGATTAAGACAACGTACGGCAGCAGTACTTTTTCGCAAAACTTTTAAAGACGGGCACTCGAGATCCTCCAGATTTACGACGATTTTATTCAGAAAACTTAGAACCTCCTTCTTTTCTTAACCTTTAACGTACACTTTTTCAAATTTTTTGAGAACTTGTGCTAGCTCAGTTTCAAATTCATCAAAATGTATAAAACCAGAATTCCATGCTAGACCGTGATGTCTATGAGCCAGATAGTTTATGCCTTTTTTAACGAAATAGGACAGAGTGTCATAATTTGCAGGGGGTTTTAAAACGAAAATTGCTAGCTGGTTACCATCTGCTGAAATAACAGCCACTTCTTTCGGAATAAACTGCTTCTTCTCGCCGCGGAACTCTTGCAGATCTACGAAGGCACTGTCCATACTGACGAAATGTTTGAGCATGACTAAATTTTAAAAATTGTTGTTGGTTTTTAACTACTAAAATCTACCACCACATTTCTGTGTTTGTCAATTTCTACGACGTTATCGAACTCGGCATAAACTAGAAAATTAATAGTTTCTTCTAACGAGTCTTGAAAACCCGCCTCTAAACGTAAGGAGCCATTTTTAAGAAGGTTCCAATGCGTTGTGGCATTTGCAGCCAGATCGGGTGTTAAATCAAAAGCAAATAGACAGTAGTCATGAGGGTAATCTTCATGTTTTATAGCATTGCTTTCTTTGAGAAAATGTATGCCGCTGCCGGAAAATAGAGTGTGATATGCTTGAACGTACATGCCATTCTTAGAGAAATTAGGCTGTAGAGGTTTTGAAGGAATTTGTTGACCATCGATGTATAGGGAAAAATAATTGATTTTGTAGTTATTAAAATTGAAAGGGTTTGCTGCATAATGACCGTTAAATGCTTTATTCGACACAAAACCTACAATGCATCGTTTTGGTAATTGCCCCAGAAAAACATTTTCTAAAGATTTTCTCTGCACACCTGCCGGAATAGTTAACACTTTAACATCAGCTCTTGTAATGGGGTATTTAGCAGGCGCAGTCGCCAAAGCTGTGGTATGAGCCAACAAAATAGACGGGTTTATTTTCACATCACTAATTTTCACTTTGAATGTAGATCCATCGGCGACCATTAAATTGAAAGAATCTCGGGATCTGATAAATTTGACTTTCATTTCAACTCCATTTATAAGAAATTTTTCTTGATTGAATAAATCGGAATGCACATGCCCCATCATTTCGACTTGCTTGCTTGCAACAGTAAAAAATTTCCGCTTTACAAATCCTTCATTATGCGTAGTGATGTCATCCATTTTATTGGCTGTGTCGTTGTACCATAGTGTGCATGTTAAATGGGTTGATTTAGCACTATTGCCGTAATTCAGCAGAGTTTCAATGTATGAGCTGTATGCGTATGTATTGTTTGGGGGGCTCACAAGCTTCTGATTCAAATACACCTCAACTTGATTAAACATAGAGTGCATCCAATTATTAACAAGGCCTACAGCATCTTTGTCAGTTAATGATGTATCATTTTGTTTAACAATTTTAGCAGTAATGTATAACATGGTCTGACTTAAATCGATATAATCGTTACCGTTTCCAGGCACAATAAATTCAATCGGGGCATCGTCGTTAAGCGAAGAAAGAGGTTTATAAAAAATCCATTGTCCATTTTCAATGCTGGTCTGGGTCGCCGGTAAAGCGAAAAAATCTAGCTCAGATTTAACACACTCACAAGACTGTGCATGCAAAAACGCCATTGTAAAAACTACTTGCTGGTAAAGATATCGGCGTATGTGGGTTTGACCAGCTTCTGCCTAGCGTTTTTTCTTGTAGACTGATTGTAATTCAGAGTGCGTTGCCTTTTATACCCCGATCCTTCCATTAGAGTATCTATTTTTCTATCGGCTTTACGTTTGAGATTCTTTCCAGCCTCCTGTACACGGTTATGAAACGCTTCTTTTAGCAATAGATTTTCACTAACATCTCCTAAAATGTTAGCACCTGTCCTTAAAGCTTCTTTTCCAACAACTTTAGCACCGGTTTTAAAAAGAGGCAGGATACTACGAAATATTCCTCCAAGAAAACTCCCGACCCATGTCCTTTCTGGTAGGGTGAACCTCTGTAAATCGCTCCAACCCCTTGGCTGGCTTGGTTGGTGTAGTATTGTTGATAAAGACAATCCATAGCAGCTACTGTAACCTCTTAAAGTGTAGTTTTAAACTCAACGTTGCAAACTCGAATGGCA
Source organism: Agriotes lineatus (assembly GCA_940337035.1). Taxonomy (NCBI): domain Eukaryota; kingdom Metazoa; phylum Arthropoda; class Insecta; order Coleoptera; family Elateridae; genus Agriotes; species Agriotes lineatus. The sequence continues at coordinate 34,957,107 of OW679199.1, read as the reverse complement.
TCACACCCGACGTTTCGGTCCTTATATTTATCTCGATATTCTCAAAGTCCCTCTTCATGACATTTATATAATGAGTCGGCGAAAATATGGCGTCTTTGTGACAACCGTAATTATAATTATCAGAGGTCACGTTAACAATACGAAGAAGCGGTGCCAAGACATCTCCTACAAGCTGTGGTTCCACAATATCGCAGTAAATAAACATTTGTGATGGTAAACCGACCCAGATATTTGCGGGGTGGCTGGGTACAGGTGCTTCAGCTATATTTATATCAGGTTTATAACCAAGTTGTAATGCCAGACGTTGTGAAAATCCTAGCATTTTCAATGACGACGTTTTAATTTCAAGAGACACTCGTTTTGCTACTCTATTATATTGAAAATTCAGCAACTTTTCTAATAACTTGTGATTGTTAATTTCGGCTGTAATATGTTCAATGTTTTCATAATTGCCTAGCTGAATACAGATTACGTGCCATCCATCGCTACCATAGTAAATTTGCTCTCTATCACTTTTAAAATATGCATTAGCGTTTTGCAATACTTTTTTCAACTCAGTATACGTTTCTTCTCCGGCTTGCACTTTAGGTATTTCTGTGCGATAATAGACTAGATTTTCTGTATCTGTCACTGCCAAAAAGGAGCATGGATATTGCAGTTCAGCAATACCCGTAACCCATTGCCCCGGTAACCTTATTCGTTTAGGGAGCTGCGTTATGAATTGTGCTGTGGTGTTATTTGGAAAATAGCCCATAGAGCTATTGCTAAGTAAAGTTAGATAGAACTCATCGTCTGTATTCATTTTTGCTGAAGATTAGCTGCAGGAATCTAGGAGTTGAACTTGTCGTTATAATTTCTCCACTTTACAAAGTACTCTTTGCGCTGACCGTGTCCTCTTTCTTTTAACACTTGTTCGACTTTAAACAAGACGTTATCATCCAAAGTCACTGGCTGTAATTCCTCTTCATAAAAGACATCGTGTCGTCGCTTGAATCAGCTATTTCGTACACAGGTGGTTTTCTAAGAATCACTTTTTTAATTATAAACACTTCGCTGCTCCAATTAGTTTCATATCCTTTCTCGAATGCTTCCTTCGTTCTACTAATTCTTACATGTTGGTTCACTTTATATTTGGGTTTCCTGTCGACTCCCATCCCATTTCTGTATAGATTGTGCCACACTTCAAGTATATTGCCATCATTTACAGCGGAGGGTGCCATCTTGATGCTTCAACGATAGCGTTTATTACTGAAGCAGCCGTTTTAAATTTCAGGGGTCTCGCCCAAGCCATTTTACTAAACACATCAATTACGGTTAGAATAAAATTATATATGTCGTTGTGGGACGCTAAACTACGCATGTCACAGAGATCAGCTTGCCATAATTCGAAAATGTTGCTAACAATGTACTTGTTTCTAGGGAATTTTTTTCTTGCAGTTTTGTGAATAGTATATGCGTCCTGTTTCTTAAGCCAATCCTTTACTTCACCACTGGTGTGACTATTTTTCACGGAAGAAATTAACGAGTTTGCGCCTGCGAAGCCTGAAGGGTTAGCGGTGTCAAAGTAGATGGTGTCCAAATTCATTCTGCTACGTTAAAGTTTAAGACGCTCCCAGTCAGAAATACCCTTTATTTTTGATATCGATCTTTGCGTTGTTTTCGGTGTTTTTCGCGTTGAAGCCTCTTGCTTGGACGCTGTTTCAGACGCTATTAACTTTAATTTAGGATCGGGATCGACGTCACTCTCCATCTCTGATTTACTCACGTCTGACACATTTTGACGTTTAGGATCCCCCATCAGCACTTGAGGTACATTGTTCTCTTTAATGTAATCGATGAACTTGTGTCGACCTGGTGGGTTTGCAGTTTTCTTAGGTCTTAGAACGTCATGCACTAAATCAATAATGTTGGAGGATGGTAAAATTTTACCTTTTATGCTGACTGCCCTTGCCGTCCCACTCCACTTCATCTGACATTCTTAGAAGTCGTAAAAAGGCTTTACCGTTTTTCTTAAAAGTATTAGGGAGCGTCGATAAAATATATGCATCTGAAATACCACTGTTGTTCGATTCTATAGGTATCTTGATTGATTGCCTCGTTTGATCCGCAAAATGAAGGTACCTTTGTAAAACCTGATTGTACTGGACCCATTTATCGTGATCGGTTAATTTACACGATAAAACCTTTTGCATTTCGTCATCAAGCTGCGATAATATATTCTGCTCTGATTTCTCTGTATCCTTAAAACGATGTATGAATTCAGGCGGTACAATCATCATTTTCCTGGCATTTTCCATCTTACTTGAAAATAGAACTCAATACACCAGTAATTAATGGAGCTAATATCAGTGGTAGGAAAGCGCCCCCCTTCTGTATTAGTATTTGGCGCTTCTTTTTTATAGACTCTCCAGGCTTGACTAAGCTCCTCAGAACAGTTTTATGCTTCGAGATCGTTGATTTTTGATTAGGCGATAAAGGTATTTTTCCTTTTAAGGTATTATGCACACACTCGCAGATACAGTGGATTTGTTTATCGCCTACGGCTTTTAATAATGCCGTTCGCTCCTTGGGCCCGAGTTTATGCAGAGCACGCAACAACTCCGAATTTCTAAGTACTGATCGAGACATCACTAATGAATGAGAGTAAATTGGTTAGAGTACGAGCATTTATACCCCTTTTTCGGAATATAAATATAGCACGCCCCATCTTGTCGAAAAATCGATGTTCTATACCTCGCTATATCAGCTGTACTTTGCTTTAAGTCGAATAACAAATACCCGTGTGGCCTAGCTGTGGCGTCCTCGTATGCCTCTTGAAGGAAGCGCGGATTTTCTGGACATATCTGTCTGGTTAAGTGCTTTATTTGAGCTCTATCTCGCGGATTTTTGAAAAGAATAATGTAATGAGCATTTAGGGAAATATCCCGCTGTCCTTTTCCTTGATGAAAAATGTTTTGCGTAATAAAAAACACGCTGAGGTTATGGTGATGGCTTCCCTTTGTAAATATGTCAACGACCGAGCTATTTGTATCTCTCATTAAATCGTCGATTATTAAAAGTTTGGGTTCGGACCCCTCAAAGGATGCCATGTCTGGCAGACCTTGGTGACATTCGACTAAAGATTTTAATTCTTCGTACATTTTTTGCCATTCGCCATAACACCAGATAACTTCAGCGAAATTTACACTGCAGAGTTTGCTCATATTTTTCAGGAAATTTATTACAAAAAACGATTTGCCCGATCCCGAGGAGCCTGCCACAATAGCCGAAAAAGGATGTAAAAACTGATGCTCCATTTTTATGCCGTGAGCGATTATTACAGTAGGGCCTTCGCTAATAAACAAACTTAAAAATCAAAACGCTCATAATAAATACATAAAAAACCTGGTAAGTGAGGCAATCGAACCCTCGACCTCTTTCGAGAACAGATCTTAAATCTGACGCCTTAACCACTCGGCCAACCTACCGCATGTATAAACTAACACTCGCCTTAGAATTAAAAAGAAATGCAGTTTAAAACATTTTTATTTACAAATTCATACAATATTTCATATAAATTAAGTCATGTACGATTTCATGCGCTCATCTGCATCAATCATCTTCTGCAGTTCTATAATAACATACATTTTAAATGTGAACACAAGTTCTCACAATAAGATGTCGTTAGCGTAACCCCAGAGCAAAGTGTTAAAAATGATTGAATCATCAAGACACAAATTTTTTGCATGTACAGCTTTTTCAACAATTACTTCAGCAAAAATTTCGAAATTACATTTTGCACGTTTCAAATCGTTGATTTTAACCATCATTAAGTTATACATAGGCAGTAAATTTGACAGCGTGTCATACGTCACGTAAAGTGTAAATTTGCTCGCGGGGTCCTTTGGAATAATCCGGCCAGTATCTTTGGTCACATGTTCCACAGTATGTTCACTTAAATCACATTTAAAAGTTCCTTGTTTCGCCATCACAAACATGTCCGGTAGAGCCTCCAGAAAAATCATGAACGACTCCGCCGTGAATGAAACGCCTGCCCCAATGTGGGTCTTCAGGATTCTTACCACAGGAGAAAAGTTTTTATAAGGATCCAGCCCCAAATGAACAGCTTTGCTAGAACTATTGTTTAAAGGCACATAGAGATCACATAATAAGCGCTTCTTTTCACGGCGAGTTTGGCGGATCTCGGGGGTCATCACAGGAGCTACGTCGTAGGAAGGCATCGACTCCTGCACGAAAACCCTCAGGTCCTCCTCGGTGGCGTTCAGCTGTGGTGAAGCACCCCATGCCCTCTCGACCATGGCTGGCGGTTGTGGAAGTGCACCGTGTTGTTTTTTATTTAAAAGATGCATTTTCTTACTTGTTTTTTCTGTTGCCGGTCTCCTGCTGTAGGGGCCTGGTTGGGCCTGGTTTTTCTTGGCACTTATTAACACTTCGAGGATCCATATTAGTTGCACTGGTAAAACTGGTACTGTTGACACGACAGCTGGGAGTGAAGCCATTTGATGCGATATAGAGCCCGCGCCCACTTTTATACAGGTACTAAAACATTACGTCGGCGGCACCCCACTCTCGGGGCAAATCATGTTGGTGCCTGCGTTTTCAATGCAGCCTCTAACGGACAAAGAACTGTTAGTCACAAACGCATGTCTCAACCTGTTTTAAAAAGGGAGCTTAGACAAAAATCTGAAAAATTTCAAATTCAAATATTAGCGCGAAAATTGAAAATGACCGCCGCGTAATTTAAATATGAAATATGGATAATAGCCGCGGTTTTATAAATAATTTAATAATATTATATGAGACCTTTTCATACTTAGTATTTCAGGAATATATTAAAATCAAATTTGTAACTCGTTTTATATTTACGATCTACCGTTACCTCATATCGCCGACCGAGCAAAAATTTTCATCTATATAGTAGGTTGGGACAATGAGAATCTCGTTAATCCATTCATGCGCGTCACTCAATTATAAAGATAAAAGAATTAATTCTGGCAAACCCAATTGCAAAAGCAGTTTTTTAAAATTACTACACCTCATTTAACACCACAGGCTATGCAATTCCAATCTTATAAATTATATTTCTCAAAAAATAGTTTGTTTACAACAAGGGAGCTCGACGTCGAACCCGCACGCAAGTGTTGAAGTTTTAATAGCATTCAGTTACGTTGTAGGGTAGGTCAGATGGCTACGCCTTAGACACGTAATACTGTGGTCGCTGGTTCAGATCCCACTTGGGGCCGACGCAAAAAGCTTTTTTAAATTAAATAAATGCGAGAAAGCCAAGATGGCCGACACCCCGGGAAGTTTAAATTAAAAAAATGGAACTTAGAAAAAAATCTGAAAAATTTCAAATTCAAATATTCGCGCGAAAATAAAATGGCCGCCGCGTAATTCCGGAAGCAAATTAAAAATGGCCACTGCGTAATTTAATCAATAGCACATATGTAAATTACATATCAAACTTTATATGTGATTAATCAGTAGCACATATGAAAATTAATTAGAGCAAACCGCGAAATTAATTGGGTCAAACCGCGGAATTAATTAGATCAAATCGCGAATTTAATCGGCGGATTTAATTAGGTCAATTAATTTAATCGGATGATCGACAGGTGCTCTAGTTTCGCTGCCCTACTACTACTCACACTCGTTCGACGTCCACAATTCAACAGCCTTTGTTTTTGTTATGTTATGTTTAACATTTCTTAATTGCCAGATGCTTGTACAGCAGACAATGTAGGCATACATAGTTTAATTTTAATTCTTGTACTGGCCATTTTTACTTCCTTTTACTATAAAGGAAGTATTGGATTCACCCCAAAAATTCGAAATTGAGTTTTCAACGGATCTTCACGTTTTAGAGTCCCTTGATCCCAAAAAACATATTTTTTTTCATTGGTCTGTGTGTCTGTCTGTCTGTCTGTCTGTCTGTCTGTCTGTCTGTCTGTCTGTGAACAGAATATCTCAAAAACGAAAAGAGGTATGGCATTGAAACTTCATATATAAGTTTTGTGTACTATGTAGATGAGACAGCAAGCTTTTGAAGAAAATCGCATAACCGGAAGTAGGTGTTTACTCTTGTGATTTTTCAGTTTTTTTCGATTTTTTCAAAAACGGCTCTAACGATTTTTTTTAAATTTTACATTTTTATTACATTTTTAATGTGTATTGATGTGAGATAGGTGATTTTCCAGTTGAATACTTCTAAAGTGGGTTTCTTTTGTTTTTTTTTCTATTTTTTTTATTAACTCCTATTTTAAATAAAACACCCGGTATATTATTACATTTTCGAATTCACCTTAAAATTCTAGAGAAAATTTGTCTCTTCAAGTAACGCTCTATTTTGTACCGTTTTTGTAGAATTTGAAATTTTTGAAAATTTTTGAAAAATTTTTAAAAATTAAAAATGAAATTTTTGACTAATTATAAGATCACTGTAAAAGGAAGTTGTGTGAGTGTATCACACCAGATTTTAATTTATACTAAATGCTTAAAATGTACTTAGTAAATCTTTATCTACATATAGCATATAGTTACTTGTAATTTATCGCTTGTGAAATTTTAAAAAATGTGCCTAGTAGGTTATTATTTTTGGAAAGAAAATATGGAAAAAAAATTGTGCGAAGTTGACTCACGAAGATGTTGTCAACAAAGTACACGTGATATATATATATAACTGTCAACACTGTTTAGAGATATATGTATGTTATTTGTTATATTATTATTATTATTCATTATGATGCTTTAGTTACGAGTATGATTTTTAATATATGTAATTTAGACAATGTATACATTACTCTTTTAACTTGGTTTTCTGTTATTGTTTTGATATTAATAATTATAAAACCAATAAATTCGTTTATCCGCAACCGTCACAAAAGTGACAACTTATGTGTCTTTATTGACAAGGTAAAAGTGTCACTTTTGCGTACTTTATCTGCCTAAACACACAAAATCGTTGCTCTCTTTCTTTCTTTCTATGTTTGTTCGCTATCTCCTCCGAAGATACTGGACCGATTAAATTGTATGATGTCTTAAAATTTTTGCTAATTTTTAGACTTAGATCGTAGGCCGGTTTTTATTTTCAAAAAGAGTACGAAAAAGTTTTAATTTAAATAAATCCTGCAGCAGAGCGGAGCATCTGTCGCCGTGGGTTATGGTGTGACATCTGCTGCTGTGGCCGTGTGCTATTAGCTCGGGTGTTATATACAGAATTTGAACGAGGCCTTCGAATTTTTTTAGTATTTCCTTGCACCGCTTGACGCGTGCCTGTTTTTGTTCTTCTTTCAAATTGTGAGGGATCCAACGACTACAAAGCTGCCGGACATGCAAATGATCGTGCAAAATCGTATGTATTTGTTTCTCCGCAATGCCTACGGATGTCTTTATCTCACTATATGTCACATGCCGATCTGATAATAGTAATTTACGTATTAAGTGCGCGAAATGAGTGTTTTTTTTTGGCGCGTGAGAATGTCAATTTTCACCGAGACCGTCAGGTCGAGGCAGAAAAGTCATTCAAACGCGCCATAAAAACACGAATTTTGCCACGAAATACAAACAACGTTTTTTCTACATCCGTCAGAATAAAAGATTCTCTGCAACAAAATCATACGTATATAGCGAATAGGTAGAGTAATATTATTATGTACGTAACGTTTTATATGTGTTGTAACTAAGGAAATGGTGTTTGTAATAATAAATTTAAAATCTAGTGCGTAATAGTTATTTACTATACAAGTGGGATAACAGCATCATTAATATACGTGTGTGTAAGTTACAAAATTTTATCTACTCCAGTGGGATAAGTAACTTATTACGTCACTCATTTGACACTATTTCAGTTACGCAATGAAGCTCATTACACAACTCAATTGCGTAATAAAACCATTACGCAACTGAGTTGTGTAATGAGCTTCATTTACTTAACTGAAATAGTGTCAAATGAATGACATAATGACATTTGCCTACTAAAATATTTTTGAAAATGACAGATCTGACATTTCTCTTAATGCACTTTTCTCAATTTTAGGCAGTCTTAGATAAAATTTTGTACAATACATGTGTGATAATGCATCATTAATATACTTGTGTGCTTACATACACGTATATTAATGATGCTGTTATCCCACTTGTATAGTAAATAACTATTATTTACGATCTAGTGTATGAAACGCAATTTCACGCACACTTATTGAAACGTTAATGTCACTTTTATGTGTCAGTTGTAGAAAAAATCATTTCACGCACAGCATCGATATTTTTCGCGACAACAGAGGTGGATGGACGACCTTCGCGAAGATAGTCATCAAACGTTGGTCTTCCACGCTTGAATTCTGCGAACCATTTGTAAACCGTAGTTTTGGATGGTGTTTCATCCCCAAATAACGAACTAAGTTTTTCTACACATTACTGCGGTGTTAAACCGTATCGACATTCATAAAAGATCATCACTCGAAGATCACTTGTTTTGGTTAATTGGATTTTGATCATCATTGAATATCTTGGAGGTGCAACTCTTCTAGGATAAGCTCTAAACAGTTAGAACAAACTACATGTAAATCTATAATTTAATTATTGTTTTAATGAATTTAGAAATGGAAGCAGAGTAATTATTTAAAAATAACTAATGTATTGCTTTTTATTGGTAATTTCACTAAGTCAACACTCTTTGTTGCAGTTTTGAAAACATAAGCCATTCACAAAAACAAAAAAAGATTAATTCTGTCTTAGCTGACAATTTCCGTAAATTTCTAATTTCTATACAGGTAGCCGACTTCTACTAATAAAATAATAAGTTTCTGGTCAACAAATGTATTACAATGTTGTTTAAAAATAAAATAAAAGTTTTCGATACACTATTACAGAAGATAATTAATGTTGTCCTTGTAATTATACCGAACTGTTACTCAACTTATTTTTGCATAAACTAATCCCGCTCAGTTGTATATCAGGTAAAGTTAATGACCTGTCAATCACTTATAATCCTCAGGTAGTCAAGTTAGAGATTGTCATTTGGGTTGCCTGAATTTCGAATATATCCTCGAAACCTCCTCCATTTGAAATACTGAATCGACGATTTTGTATAGTTTTTTCACGATTATAATTGTAAATAATTATTTAATAAAAATCCCTCTCGACAAGTTATTCTAAATTGCATTAACATTTTTACTTCGAGACAAAATTTTCAATTTGTTGGCGTAATTTTGTTATATCAACAAAACGTTAAAAAGTAATTAATCTAAATATACGGTTATCTAATAACTATAGGAAAAAAATCATCTTGAAGTACCAATTATATTGCAATTACCAACATACTAAAGCAAAGAGAAATTTTCTAAATTAATTCCTATTCTTGTAATCGTGTGCAATAGTTTATCAATTTTGTGCTCTGATTCTCACAGTTCGCCGCGTCTGTCCTAAGAAGCCTTAAGGCAGTTCTGAAATCCCTCGACATCAAAATCCGAAAAATTACGATAAGTGTGAATAATAGGTTGCAATTTAGGTAATGAGGTACGAACATTACAGAATATAAGATCGTGATCAGAAAAAGTATGGAATGTCTGAGTTCCAGAATCTCCGATAATGTCAGTGTTGGAGGTAAGTACTATGTGATCGATTAAGGTAGCAGTAATCGACGTTATCCTAGTAGGTTCACTGATTAACTGCTTCAGACCAAACTCATCAAGCATGGACACATACTGCATAGTCTCTGTGGACCCAATCTCTAAAATGTCAATGTTAAAATCGCCAAGGCAAAGCACATGATCATAAACAGGCAGCAAGCTACTTAAAGTTTCTTCGAATCCTTCATTAAAAATACGATACTTGCTCCTGTGCGACAGATACACTACCCCAATTGTAAAATTTTGTTTATTAATATTAACACTAATCCAAAGCTGTTCATAGTCGTAGGTAGTAATTATATCAAGAACTGTAAAGTTTAAAATGCATTTAATATAAAAAGCAACGCCACCACCAAAAGTAGCACGATCCTTACGCAACACAGAATAATTAGCAATTCCCACGTGGGCATCATCTATATTATCGTTTAAGAAAGTTTCTGAAACTGCAATAATATCATAATTGTTAGACAATACAAATTCACTAAATAAATGAAAATTATTTGTAATTGATTGAGCATTGATATGCGCAATACTCAACTGCAGCATGCAAATAAATCAAGAAGCAAATGCAGAGAAAAAAAATATACAAAAAAGAACAAAAATATTTTATAACGCTATCGTTAGTTATTAACAAAATAATTCTCGCCACTTAATGGAAAATATATTTTCCCTTTTTTCCAAAAAGAAAATTAGAAGCTTAAAATTAATCAAAAGAATTTTTATTTTAAATATAAAGCAATGAGTTTACGCAAAACAAAACATTAGGTGCTCATGGCTTAAGTTCTTTGCATGTTTTATCAAAATCAGCTGGACAGTTGAATACCAGTCTTCTGTTGTTGTGGAATGCGATTACTTTTCCATCTTGGGTCCAGGTGTTGCGATATCCAAATTTAGCAATCACTTTTTGAAGCAGATCTATCCTTAATTTAGTTAAGTCTTCGCGTATAATAATTTTTGTGGATTTCAAAATCTTATTACTATAAACTGCATGGCTGGATTCATAATTAGCAAACTTCACAATAATTGATTTAGGTTTATTTGCACTTGCTGCCTGCAGCTGCGAATTTTTACCAGTGATTCTATGGCATCTATCAATCTGATTTGAGTTAATGTTTAATTTCATATTATTATTGAATAGATCCATAACTTTATTTTTTTTACATTTTCCCCTTGTGCTTCTGGAATATTAGTCGGTTGGCACGAATTTTAGAGATATTTGACTCAGAGTGGTTTTCGGTATGAGGGAATTTCAATACTTCGTACACTTCATGTCGAAGTAATAACATTTTTTTGTCTAGGCAATTTCAATATATGTAGATTTACATATTTAATTTTGAACAAAAAGCAACATCCGATTTACTATCATTTATAGATTGCATTGGCCTCAAACAAATCATTTTGTATAAATCGAAAAAATGTTTTTCGCATATACTTCTTGCAGGTAAATTGCGATACGTGTTATTTAAATTGCATGTCTTTTGGTTATAAATAAGGTATTGCTGACATGGCTGTGTGAAGTTTATATATTTCTTATCAGCATTTTCATTTTGTTCTGTAAACTTAAATTGCCTATATATTTTTACTTCCTTTTACAATAAAGGAAGTATTGGATTCATCTTAAAAATTCGAAATCGAGTTTTCAACAGATCTTCACGTTTTGGAGTCCCCTGAACCCAAAAAACATGTTTTTTTTTCATTGGTCTGTGTGTCTGTCTGTGAAGAGAATATCTCAAAAATGAAAAGAGGTATGGCGTTAAAAATTGATATATAAGTTTTGTGTACTATGTAGATGCGACAGCAAGCTTTTGAAGAAAATCGCATAACCGGAAGTAGGTGTTTACTCTTGTGATTTTTCAGTTTTTTTCGAGTTTTTCAAAAACGGCTCTAACGGGTCTCTTTTGTTTTTTTCCATTTTTTTTATTAACTCCTGTTTTAAATAGAACACCCGGTATATTATTACATTTTTGATTTTAGCTTAAAATTCTAGAGAAAATTTGTCTCTTCAACTAACGCTCTATTTTGTACTGTTTTCGTAGGATTTGCAATTTTTTAAAAAAATTTTGACAAATGCTTAAAAATTTTAAATCAATTTTTTGGCTAATTATAAGATTACTGTAAAAGGAAGTTGTGTGCGTGCATCACACCAGATTTTTATCAGTAAAAACAATAAATATAACAAAGGCATGGATTTCACAACCAACCGTAATATCCCTGCTGTGTATTATGTATGTATTTAATAATTTACAGTTCTCATCAAAATAATAGGCGCCGATGACGATGATTGGTCGACGGTGGCATTCGAGATTTTCTATTTTCATCTGCTCAGTATTATTGAATGGTTCAAGGTGTAAAGTAAACTACTGCAGCTCGAAATGTAGGGGCGAAAAGACGACGAAATTTGGCTGTACTTCCTAAAGAAAAATGTCCCGAGAAAAACAGGATGCAGGACAATTTGCAAAGTGTGTAAACTTGAATTACAAGGGTTAGTGGCTCGTTTAAAAAAACATCGAGAAAAGTGTTAAGGTGTCATAGACAATAGTACCATGGCCTTATACCACACCGAAAAAGACACTGACAGTGATGATAATAAAAATTATCCAGGTAAGGATGCTGTTTTATTCTTTTATTTAATGAGCTGCCGAATTGATAATAAATTGTGATTGTTTTAATCGATGTTTATTTCTACAGAGTCCGCAGTGGTTTCTGAAGTTGCAGAAGAAAACTCTAGCAAAAGAAACACGTTAGGAACCGCGACATTGTTCACTTGTATCAAACGTCCGTCCAGGTCGAGTGCATCAACATCAACTAGTTCAAGTTCAAATACCAACAAAAGGAAACGCATTGAAAATGCAAGTGGAAGTGTAAGCATTGCTACTTTTGTTGTCAGAACACCCCAGAAGCTGAAGCGTAATTTAGATAAACACATTGCGAAGGCAATATACCAAACAGAAAATTGAGGTTGTAAAAGCAATTTGAAATACTCCGACCTGGTCATGTACCATCTACCCCATACGCGATTAGCAACCAACTTTTACAAAACATATATGCAAAAGAAAAACATAAATGTTTCAAAAACTTAGCGAACGCTTGCATATGTATGTCAATAGACGGTTGGTCAAACAATCACAACGAACCGGTCGTATGTGCAATGGTTACCACAGAACAGGGCGAAGTTTATTTGTACGAGACTATAGATACGTCAGGGCATCCACATACTGCAGAGTAGAGTGCTTTATTAACCAGGCAAGCTTATCCCACTAGATTTTGTGTCACAGGGATTTTAGCGCCAAGCCGTTGGCTGCGCTGACCGGTAACCGTGCGTTCTGTCGTCTGTCAAGCAAGCAAGACTAGAAACCGTTGGAGCACGTACTGTTTGATCCAGACGAACACTGCATGCTGATTTAAGTCTTGGTGCATTCCATTACGATGTTAATTATAATTACAGTCTTCATCCAAGTGTGGTTATTTAAATCTATATACAGTGTGTAGGTGTTGTTCTGTGCTGTCAACTGTATCTGTCAGTTCTATTGAGTTCTGTCACTCGTCACTGTTGTTTTAACTAAGGTACTATTAATGTTCTCTAGTTTAAACCACGTGCATGTTAGTTAACAGTGTTTTTGTTTCGATTTTTTCTGCTTTCTTTTTATTTGTTTAAAAACCAATCTTTTTTAAGACGGATAAAATTAAATTACAGGATCTTTGTTTTTCCGACTTACCGTATGCTATTTGGAAAGTAACTAGAATTTGAATTTGCCGCCACTTTCAGTAACTCAAAATGGCGGACGAGCTTGCTCGTATAAATATAGTACCTTACTGCAGAGTATTTATCAGAAATAGTTGCAAACTTGATCACGTCATGTGCCAACAAGTAAAACTGCACAGTTAGTCCAGTCAAATTAGACAAATTTACGGCAAACTTCCGGAATAATTCAAAGTGTGCTGAATTTTTGTGTACACCTTTATTTGGTGTTTTCAAACAACATTCGAAAAGTACCTTTGATTTGACCTTGAGCTTCTTGAGTTATAGGGTGCAGATGTGGGAAAAATTTGGTTTTTCGCTTATATATTCTTTTATATTGACTTTAGGTATATGACATTGCACAGAGAAATTGAAGGGCACAAAATTCTGCACAAAAAAGTACTTGGTAGTTTTTTTGTAGGGCCGACCGTTTCTGCGAAAACTCGCCATGAACGTTGATCTGAAGGATAACACTACAGAAATACCGAGTTCCACAACTAATTTGAGGTCTGGAATGTAAAAATATACCATGTGCTGAATCGAAGGGTCTTTTTCGTACACTATTAAGACAACAATGTTTCCAAAATAAAATAATTCAAGTAAATTGCTTGAAAGGCAGCAGCTGCATCTCCCCTCTCCTATTCGGCATCAAGGGTCGACCGAGGGGTTTATACCTGCAGCCTGTTTAGCGTGTTAGTTTTCCTTTCTTGTCTGTGGTGTTAGTATTTAATCGGCTGTGTCGCAAGAAGTACGCGTATAACGCATAATTTTTGAAATAGACTTAGTTGCCGCTGAAGCAAAATATCACAATCATTGCTTCGTGAAATTCTGTGCACCAATAACCTACCATAAATTAGGTCGCCCAATAGATGTTAATATTATAACAGCGATGGAACAGATATTTTCTTACATCGAAAATAATGAAGATTAGCAGTTTACTTCAACTGAATTAAAAGGAGCATCAACAAATAACATCGCAGACGACAAAACAATTTAAAAAAAAATAGAAGAAAGATATGGAGACAGAATTGTAATTACAACAAAACAAGCCGGACAATGTATCATATGTTTTCGTGATACTAGTTACGATATTTTGAATAAAGCTTGGTATGATTCGAAAAAAGAAAATGCAGATCAGAGATTCAGGGTTTCGGAAGCAGCAGCAGCAGTTCTTCGCCAGGACATACGAACCCAAATTTGCAACACTTCCGGCTATCCTTCAAGTACCACTATATTCGATAACATTAATGATTCTATTCCTCATAGCTTATTGGTTTTTATTGAGAAGATTATTTTAAAGAGTAGAAAAGGTAAATTAGAGTCACCGAAAAAGATTTGTACGACTATCAGCCGTTCTATCATGACTGCGGTCAATGTTAGGTCGTTCATGTATTCTTTACAGCTTGTAGATCTCTTGGTACTCCTGATAGCTCGTACTCCAGTTGATGGAGAAATTTATTATATGAAGCCAAACAGAGGAAAAGTTCCACAAAGAATTTACTCATCCCAAAGTTGTTACCAATATAAATCCAGTAAACAACATCTTTTATTTTTACATGTTGTCTCCAGGTGTGACACGTCAGCTCTTTTTAGTAAAGGTAAAACGACAGCTTTGATGCTGTTAGAAAACCGCCAAGATTTGCAAACTGCGGCTAAAGTTTTCACGCAAATAGATTCCTCACACGAATTGATTTCTTCCAATGGAATTAAATTTTTACTGGCATTATATGGTGCTCCAATTCAAAAAGTGTCTATTGATCAATATCGTTACATGTGTTTCACGAAATTAATACGTAAAAGTAAGCCGGTGAAATTGGATTTATTGCCTCCAACAGATAGTGCAGCTAAAGAGCACCTTTACAGAGTTTATTTTCAAATACAAAAGCGGTTGGAGAATGAACTAAACCCTATTGAGTGGGGATGTACATGAGAAACGATGTATTGGAACCAAAGAAAACAATGCAAGCTCCAGCTCCGGATTTTCTTCTAAACATGATCTTCTGTAATTGCACCAAAAGTTGTGGGTGTGGATGTAAAAAGTTGGGGATTAAATGCTCGCCAATTCATGTTTAAATGCCAATGCAATTGAAAACATCTTAGAAAACCAAGTTGATGAGAGAATGAAAACCGATTAGAGACATTTTCTTCGGATTATCTGGAACAACGCGACATAGAAGGGGAGGAAGAAGAAGATGAATAAAATTAACATAACTCAATATTGACTGTTTTAAGAATATAGAGGATATTTTGACCGACTGAGATCATGGATTAGGCCTGAAATGGGATACCACATTTTAAAAAAAACGGTGGTGTGGTATAGGGTACTTAGTATTGGACTCATAGTTTCAACGCTATACTACCCGAAAACGGTCGATCCTACAAAAAAAACTATTCAGTACTTTTTTGTACAGAATTTTATGCCCTTCAATTTCTCTGTACAATGTCATATACCTAAAGTCAATAGAAAAGAAGATATAAGCGAAAAACCAAATTTTTCCCACATCTGCACCCTATAACTCGCGAAACTCAAGGTCAAATCAAGGGTACTTTTCGGATGTTGTTTGAAAACACTAAATAAAGGTGTACACAAAAATTCAGCTCACTTTGAATTATTCCGATCAAGAATCCTTATTTGATTGGACTAAGTAACAAGCTCTGTAACAGACAATGCAGCTAACATGAATAAAATGCGAGAAGAAATAAATAATACAGATGGCATCAATATTATCAAGTATGGGTGTTCAGCTCATTTGATGAATCTTCTGGCACATGATTTGCATATTATCCAAATAATTAAGTATTTTATAAACTATCATTTCGCCAACGCAAAATATAAACAAGAGGGATGCAGCATTAGTTTTGCCCAGCGATGTCCGACGGAATACTTTACTGCAGCTTGTTAGAAGTTTACCTTAATGAATGGCCAAAACTGATAAAAAATTGTGAGGAAAATAAACATAAAATTGATTCAATCACATATAATCTATCCCATCTTAAAAAAAACTATAGGTTACCATGCTTTACTTTTCTTAAATGGGCAGTACTAAGGAAAACGGTAGTTATATTTCATTTCTTTGTGGTGGCAAACTTTTTCTAGCTAAATTTGAAATGCCATGTTGCTAAAGCTACTAAAACAAAAAGTCAATAAAAAAAATGTCAATAAATGTCATTATGACACTTTCCTAATTTCTGAAAAATGAAGTGATAAAGTAAGTAATAATTGTGAAAAATTTAATAAACAGTATGCCCAAAGTTGTGTCTTTGAAGACGAAACGCAGTGTGTGGAAATTCTATACACGTTTCAGACGAGATAGACCCGATATAAGTAATGATGAACTTAGTAATAGATTGATGGACATTTTCAACACACGCGTCAGCCTGATTTCAAGCTACCGAAGGCAGAACCGCACTAAGTGAATTTGTGCGCGATACTACGCCTTGTTCGCACTGTTTGTTTTACACACATTTCTTTGCTATTGTTGATAGCGTATATAAAAAATCTATATTACCATTGTGTATTCTTTTATGTATATTCATGCGTGTTCATTTCCAAAGTGTATGTATTTTTATGTAAACTGTTTGGTTTTTATGTCTGGCAGGATTTGCATGTATGATTACAGAATTATAGGTGATAACGGGCAGGCCGGAACAATCTAATTACCCTTAGCTGTAGTGAGGTAAGAGCAGGTCTTGTGCTTCTACGACTGGGTTAACTAGCAAACAAAGGAGTAGAGTAGAGTATAGGGCACGGGAAAACGCCGAATTACAAGGCCTCGCGGAATTTTTAACTCAGGATTTTGGTTTCGAGAAATTTAAATGCAATAATGTGCATGTAACCACCTTTTGTGGTTTTGAAAATTCGATATTTATCCAAATTATTTAATATTTACATACGCTTAGTTGTAATATTAATCTAAAGTAAGGTGTTACTTTGGAAATTATTGTCAATAGTAGTAGTGCTGCTGTCAATAGATAGTAAAGCAGTTGTAATTCCCTTCCTCTCTATTCGCTTTTCCATTAAGCAAAAATACTTCGGAATTTGTTGGTATATATACAACCCATTTTTTTAAAGCCATTCTTTGGTTGAAAAGCAGATATATAGCGGCTGCAATATTTGACTTCAAGTCAGTTTTAATTTATTTATCCACAACTCATATATTATAGAGGCATAACTAAACTAATATTAGTTGTATTATGTAGGCCATAAACCTCTCGAGTTTTAGAGCCATCAAACAATAGAGTTTTATTTTATTTAAAACACTATCAAGCTATGTCAAATTCGAGATTTGCAGGTTAAGTTTTCTGTCAGTCTGTGCCGATAACCAACCAAACATAACCTACTAACCTGGAATTTGACATAAACTGACAATACACTTCAGCACTGCCAAACGTATAACACGAATCTCTCGGTACTTTCTCAAATTGGCACTATGACTTTTCACGGCTGTTAATACACAATTTATGTTTATTTTAGATATTTATTGAGTTGTTGGATAATTATTTACTATACAAGTGGGATAAGAGCATCGTTAATATACGTGTGTGTAAGTTACAAACGAGTGCGTAGCACGAGTTATGTAAACACACAAATATATTAATGATGCATTATCACACATGTATTGTACAAAATTTTATCTACAACTACCTAAAATTGAGAAAAGTACATTAAAAGAAATGTCATTTATGTCATTTTCAAAAATATTTTAGTAGGAAAATGTCATTATGTCAGTCATTTGATACTATTTCTGTTAGGTAATAAAGCCATTACACCACTCAGTTAGGTAATGAAGCCATTACATAACTGAGTGGTGTAATGAGTTTCATTACCTAACGGAAATAGTGTCGAATGAGTGACGTAATGAGTTATTTATCCTACTGGAGTAGATAATTTTTTTTATAGCACGCATGTGTTATTACAAGTAATTCACTTGAAGGATGATCTTTCTCTGTCTAGCGGCCGTAAGGGCTCAACTTTTCTCTTTTGGATTATTTGTATTATAACACCCTTATACCATAAATAACTATTTTCAACTACCTGCATCTTAAGCACTACATTAATTCTATAAAAGCAAGTGCAACTTATCACCATTGAAATGTTTGTTGCTGTTGCTACGGTTTGAAGAAGCAAACAGGTCACGTAAGTAACTTACGCATCCTAGGACACATTAGCAACTTTTATGACCATCACACATTTTCAAGAATTAATATGAAATCATAATTTGAAAGAAATATTGGATTTTCTGCCTACTCAAATTTTAAATTTCAATTATTAAAATATACTGCTATAGCCCCTATTTAAGGAAACTATGCCTTCAAAATAATTCTGTTATATTTTTAATAATATTTAATATAATCAAGACCTCTTATCTCATTGGGCTGGGTTCATCAAATCTAGCATGCTATCTAATATTGCAATGAAATATTATAACCTCAAATTAGCTTTATATTTGAATGTCAAAATTTACTTTTCAAACTCTTCACACTAAGGTGTACTGACAACTATGCTTTTACATTTGACTTTTTAACATTTGTTGACTTTTCTAGATAATTTTGCTTCAGTTTCCGTTAATTACTTTTAACATTTGACAGTATTCAAAACTTCAATCTAAACTTAATTTAACAAACCTGTTTCTGTTACTTACGTCCTCACTACGCACAACACTCACCACCAATAGCCTTCTCGAACAGGTAACACCTTCAAAACCTCCAACAGCTAATCCCTTCCTGATTCTGTAACCCGATACAAGCTCCAACCTCCTGCAGCTGCTAATGTCAGACGTCACAACTAGCTCCTACCTTTAGCCCTGTAAGTTACTGAAAAGAACACTTTTTTTCAGCAGCTACGGCTTCCTCTAGTCCAATCACCACAGCCACCAGTTCCTGTTGTATGCCTGTACCATCAATCCAATTTCAGTCACTATCCTGCTCACTCGCTCACATCAAACCAACTCAACTGCCTCCAAAACCTCGTCCTAGTTACTGCTGCAGTTCACAATCCTGCTATCACACGATCTATTTGTCCAGGTAAGTTTCTCTCCTTCTGTTATTTTCAACTATTAACTTTGTCCAATTATTTTCAGGTATGCTGATAGCTCAAACTTGATGTTCCAAGTATCGATCTAATTCTTCACATAATCAATATGAAATTACTTCCCATCACTTGTAGTTCAATGCAATAAATCCACTTTCAATCGATGATGATTATTTTTGTTTACCAATATTTCAATAACTGTTTTTCTTTGCCTTTAATCTTACTATTCATAATACCATATTAAATAAATAATTATTGCAGTTATTCCAATTAATTTTTAATATTTAATTTTCCATAAATTTTCTTACAACTGCCTTTATGAGTACTTATTTGGTAACTGTCTTATAAACAACTTTTTTTATATACTAGTAACGATTATTTATGCACACTATTTAATTAATTTAAAATAATACTAACAATACATAATTTTCTTAACAAACACAATTGTCGATGTAACCTTAGTTTGAAATTTTTTTATTTCGTTAATTATTTATTTCAATGCATTCAAATCAGCCTACCAGTATTTTATGAATCCCAATGAATAATGCAATCAAAGTTGATCTTCATCAATTAATGTTAAAAAAAATTTATTTTATCTATTTAGACTCAATTTCTGTAACTGTTCAAATTTACTCGTTCAATTGTCAACATTCCTTTATTATAATTTCTGTCCATATCATGTATCATAACACAATTCCCCAATGAAGGAAAAGATTTAAATAAACTTGTTTTAGTTCAAATCTCTTTTCTGCATTCCCCTTTTATTCCTGCATTGTTTTGTATCCCATGTTACTTTCAATATTTTATTCTATTAACAATTAATCTTTATTTTATTCAACTCACTATGGAAACAACACATTAAATCTATTTAACGAACAACAACCTTAATATTAAAATATTTACATGTTTCTATTTACATTTTATACGGATAAATTTTATGTATTTTATATGGTCCTTCATATGCATATAACAGTTTTGCACATTTTTTTTCTTTCCTGTTTGCTACTCTGAGTTTCTTTACAATTACTAAATCCCCTAGTTTGAATTGCACCCGTTTTAAACTTTTCTTGTTCTGCTTCCTTTCATATCTGTCATTAATTATTTCCAATCTTCTTCTAACCCTATCTAACAATTGCATTACTTCAACATTACTTTGTTCTCTTCTCCATGGTTTAAAGGGAATTATTTGTTTGCATAAAGTAATTGGACTGATTTCTGTCGTTGTATTTGGAACAATATTTATAAAATTTTCTACATCAGGCAAATATTGTACCCATTTATTATGATGTTCATGTGTAAGTATTCTTAAATATTTAATTACCTCTTTAATGTACCTTTCTGCAATATTACTTTGTGGATGTCTGATACTACAAAAACAAATCTTTATTCCCTTTCTATCTAAATTATTTAATCGTACATTCCTAAAATATGTTGCATTGTCTGCCAAAATCTTTCTTGGTTTACCTACTTGTTCTTCAAAATTTGCAATTGACTTAATTACATGTTTAGTATTACAGTTTTTCGCTGGATATAGTTTTATAAATTTAGAAAATGCATCTACCATAATCAAAATATGTTTGTATCCATATTTTCCTGTAACTAGGTTTGATAAATAATCAATAGCTACCAATTCCATTGGTTCATTTACTCTAATACTTTGAACAAAATTCTGATTTTTAAAATTCTTTTCTTTAGCAAATTGGCAAATTTGACAAATTTTAATTAGTTGTTTAATTAATCTAATATCATTTTTCATATAAAAACATTCCCTAAAAATTAACCAAGTTTTCCTTGTCCCACAATGTCCAAATATTGTATGAATTTCTTCAACAATTTCTAACATAACTTCTTTACTCAAAACTATCAATTCTTTATTTTCTAAGACCTTTACCAACAAATTCTCTTTAATTTGATACCCTTTATAATTTTTATCTTGACTTTGTAATACTAAAGTTTTTAATTCTTCAATTTCTTCTGCTGTCTGAATAATTAACATCTCTTGTTTTGATAATCTTCCTTCCTTATAAATTTTCTCAATTCCTATTAAGATTTGTTTTGATTTTTCATACATAGGTACATCTTTTCTACTTAAGAAATCTGCCACTACATTTAACTTTCCTGGCTTATGTTTAATATCAAATTCATATTGTTGTAAATACAATGCCCACCTGTATAACCTATCATTATGAAAAGTTTTATTTTTCAAAAACGAAATTGCTGAATTATCCGTTTCAATATCAAATTTGTTCCCTGTTAAATAAAATTATAGTTTATTAATTGCAAATATTATGGCTAACATTTCTTTCTCAGCTATGGTATATCTAATTTCATACCCTTTTAATATTCTTGAAATAAAACATATTGGCACTTCTATCCCATCTTGTATTTGTATTAATTCGGCTGCAATTGCTTGATCAGATGCATCTGTACGAAGAATAAACTTTTCTTTAAAATTAGGATATTTCAGTAATAATCCTTCATGAAACCTCTGTTTGATAGTATTCAATGCTTTTTCCCTCTCTTCATTCCATGACCATTTAACATCCTTTCTTAATAATTGTACTAACGATAATGTCAACTCTGAGTAATTACTTATGAATCTTTTATAATAATTAAAAACACCTAACAACCCTCTTAATTTCTTTAAATTAGTTGGACGAGGTAACTTCTTAATTTCCTCAAGACGTTTCATATTTATAGTTACTCCATTTTTTACTGATTTCATATCCCAAATGTTACTTTATCCTGCATAAATTCACATTTTGATATGTTAAGTTTTAATCCATTTTTATTTAATGTTTCAATTATAATTGCTATATGCTTTAAATGTTGTTGTTCGTTTTCAGAAAACAATAAAATATCATCTACGTAATGCACACAAAAGCTCTCAAATTGGTTTAATATCTTCTGCATTGCTCTTACCAGCGCTGCACAAGATGTTGAAAGACCAAATGGTACCACTCTAAATTGAAAAATTTCTCCATCAATACTAAAACCAGTATATTTTCTTGATTCTTCATGTAATGGTATTAGCCAAAACGAATTCTTCAAATCCAACTTTGTAAGAATCTTCTTATCCCAAATTCTACTTAATAATCCATCTATAGTTTGTGGAGATTCATATTGTGGTTTAGTTATTTGATTTATTCTGCGTGCATCCAAACATAATCTCAAAAAACCGTCACGTTTCTTAACTACTACCAACGGATTTATAAAATTACTTTTTGAAGCTTCTATGACACCATCTGTTACCATTTTCTTTATTTCCGTCCTTACCTGTTCTCGTAATTTATATGGTATTGGATACGATTTGCTATAAAAACTTTTCTCCTCATCAACCTGTAACTTGTGAATGTATTTCTGAGCTTGTCCTACTTTCTCATTGGTAATCTCCTTATTATTATAAATTATTTCCAATATTTCACTTGCAAATTGTTTATTCTTCTCGCTTATTTTTAATTCATTCAGCAATACCCCCTTTATATCATATTTATTCTCAATATTACCCATTATACTATTATTAATAATTATACCTTCATTATACTTCATTTCATTTCCAATTTTCTCTAATTGGCTACACTTATTTTCTTGGCTGACTCTTTTGGTACAGTTCCAAGATTTAATTAACCCCTTTAAACGAATACATCTTTGTGCACCGTCTATACTTATTTCTAGTTGCTGAATGATGTCAATTCCTAACACTAGGTCCACTATTAATCCTTTTACAATAAACAACCTAACAACACCTTCCCATTGATCAATAATTATTTTAATATTTAACATTCTGTTCGTTGTTGAAATTTTCCTCTTAGTAGCCGATAGCAAATCTATTTTATTCACTTTTATGATATTTTTGTTTAGAACATCTAAATTATCTAAAATTATCTTCTCATTTATTAAGGACGCCATAGCTCCACTATCTACCAAAGCTAAATATTCAATATTATTTAAATTTACTTTTAAAAATGGTAACTTTGAAATCTGTTCTTCTTCTTCCTCCTCTTCCAGTAAAAATTTTCCATTATTTTCATAAATATTGTTAAAAATCGTGACGTTCTTCTTTAAAACATTTAAAATTGAAGTTTTTTTTTATCCTCTGAGGAATCTTCCAAACCCTCAGCTTCTTGTATTGGATTTTCTTGTATTTGTCTCCCTCTATCATATACATTTCTGAATAAAGTATTTACATACTGTCTTTGGCGATATTTATTCTTTATTTCTTCTTGTCTTGACTTCTCATGATTTCTTTCCTCAATCAACTCCCTATATCTCTTTCTATCATTTTGATTATAATCATTCCTGTTCTGATAATTTCCTTCATTGTTCCTGTTGTACTGATTATTCCTCCATCTGTCCAAAGTTCTATTATAATTATTATTGAAGTTCTGCTCACCTGACCTATAATTATTGTAATTATTTTTGCCAAAAGTAAATTTATTCTGATATGTTTCCTCAAATTTTCGTTTACTGTAATTTGGAAAATTCAAATTCTCTCTTCTAATATCTTCCCTATTGTTACTTCTCATAGCCATGTCATAATTTCGGACTATTTCTAAGAAATCCTTTAATGTTTTTATATTTTGTACAGCTACTGCTCTCGTTATCTCACTTTCTAAATGCCTGGACAAATGTTGAATAATCTCCTCATCTGCTAATGTAGGTGTTAAATGCTGGGCTTTATTATATTTTTGTATTATATAATTTTCTCGTGTACTACCACCTTTATCCACGTATCTACCAGTTGTTAACTGAGTTCTTACTAATGCTTGATGTGCATTACTCCAGTATTGTTCTATAAATAATTTTCTGAATTCTTCATAACTGTTATACTTCTTTTTTATGATACTGTGCCACTTGTCTGCATTATTTTTCAAAGTCATATTTATTACTTGTAATTTCTTATTTTCATCATATGTTGTCTTCATTATATCGTCCAATTTCACGATATAACCCATGGGTTGTTCTCCAGGTCTTCCTTCAAATATCGGCAACATCTCAGTCTGTATTCTAATATCATTACTTATCTGATTAGTACTGAACATTTCCGTTCCATCTTTTATCCTTTTCAGATTTTCTGTTAATACATTTACTCTGCCTTATACTGTCATTAATTTCTTCTTGTAGTTCAGTTTTATTTTTATCTATCTTATCGTCAATAAATTGTACTTGTTTCTGTACATCTTTATTTTGCCTTTTGCATGTCCTTTATTCTTCCATCTACCTCTTCATTATTCTTTACTAAGTTATCTTCCATGATATTTATTAAATTGTCTTCTAACTTTTTACATTCTTTCTTCCTCTCCTCTCTCACATCATTTTTAACTTCATCCTTATAATTTTCCAATGTTACACAAATATTTTCTATTTGTGCTTGCAATTCTTGCTTATTCTGGAGTTGTACTTTATTAAAATCTTCTCTTAGTTCAATTATTGATTCTTCCATCCTTTTTGCCTGGTCTTTTTGTTCTTGAACTTTCTCTGCAGTCTTCTGAATTGCATCTTGTAACCTACTTTCCCTTTCATCCGCATCCTGCTTTAACCTGTTTTCCCCTTTCCTCAGCATCCTGCTTTAACCTGTTTTCCCTTTCCTCAGCTTCTTTCTTACTTTCTTCTGCAGTTCTTGCAATTGCTTCTTGCAACCTACTTCCCAACTCTTCAGCATCCCTTTTTGCCTCGTTCTTTGAATCTTGCATGAACTGCCACATCTTTGCTATAGTCTGTTGCATGCTGACTTCTTCTACTACCTGTTCCTCATGAATTCTTACCTGATCACCTTGTTGTATTTCTTCTACTTCACCTTCAGCACCACTCGTCACTGCTTCCATCTCTTCTTGTGCTTCGTCTTTTTCCTCTTCAGTCTTCTTGCTTTTTCTTGTAACTCTTTTATCAGCCATTTCAGTTTAAAAATTTCTAAATGTGCCTATTTTTAATTACTACCCTGTATATTAGCTTGTAAACCTTTCTATTTTATTCCCCAATTAAATCTTTATATAACCTGCTTTAATTACTTTATTAATTGTTACTCTAATATTTTCCAAAAGAATTCAATTATGATATTTCCTTTTATTCTGATTATTTTAATCTTTATCAATAACAAATTTACACATAAACTTGGTTTATCAGTTACAAATTGATTCTGTTTAGTTTTATTTACTTTTGCTCCACAAATGTTGCCAAAAATTGCCCCACGTTGTTGCGTCAAAATTGTGCTATAGCCCCTATTTAAGGAAACTATGCCTTCAAAATAATTCTGTTATATTTTTAATAATATTTAATATAATCAAGACCTCTTATCTCATTGGGCTGGGTTCATCAAATCTAGCATGCCTATCTAATATTGCAATGAAATATTATAACCTCAAATTAGCTTTATATTTGAATGTCAAAATTTACTTTTCAAACTCTTCACACTAAGGTGTACTGACAACTATGCTTTTACATTTGACTTTTTAACATTTGTTGACTTTTCTAGATAATTTTGCTTCAGTTTCCGTTAATTACTTTCAACATTTGACAGTATTCAAAACTTCAATCTAAACTTAATTTAACAAACCTGTTTCTGTTACTTACGTCCTCACTACGCACAACACTCACCACCAACAGCCTTCTCGAACAGGTAACACCTTCAAAACCTCCAACAGCTAATCCCTTCCTGATTCTGTAACCCGATACAAGCTCCAATCTCCTGCAGCTGCTAATGTCAGACGTCACAACTAGCTCCTACCTTTAGCCCTGTAAGTTACTGAAAAGAACACTTTTTTTCAGCAGCTACCGCTTCCTCTAGTCCAATCACCACAGCCACCAGTTCCTGTTGTATGCCTGTACCATCAATCCAATTTCAGTCACTATCCTGCTCACTCGCTCACATCAAACCAACTCAACTGCCTCCAAAACCTCGTCCTAGTTACTGCTGCAGTCCACAATCCTGCTATCACACGATCTATTTGTCCAGGTAAGTTTCTCTCCTTCTGTTATTTTCAACTATTAACTTTGTCCAATTATTTTCAGGTATGCTGATAGCTCAAACTTGATGTTCCAAGTATCGATCTAATTCTTCACATAATCAATATGAAATTACTTCCCATCACTTGTAGTTCAATGCAATAAATCCACTTTCAATCGATGATGATTATTTTTGTTTACCAATATTTCAATAACTGTTTTTCTTTGCCTTTAATCTTACTATTCATAATACCATATTAAATAAATAATTATTGCAGTTATTCCAATTAATTTTTAATATTTAATTTTCCATAAATTTTCTTACAACTGCCTTTATGAGTACTTATTTGGTAACTGTCTTATAAACAACTTTTTTTATATACTAGTAACGATTATTTATGCACACTATTTAATTAATTTAAAATAATACTAACAATACATAATTTTCTTAACAAACACAATAAATTGTCGATGTAACCTTAGTTTGAATTTTTTTTATTTCGTTAATTATTTATTTCAATGCATTCAAATCAGCCTACCAGTATTTTATGAATCCCAATGAATAATGCAATCAAAGTTGATCTTCATCAATTAATGTTAAAAAAAATTTATTTTATCTATTTAGACTCAATTTCTGTAACTGTTCAAATTTACTCGTTCAATTGTCAACATTCCTTTATTATAATCGCTGTCCATATCATGTATCATAACAATACGTAGCTAATTTTGTAAAGGTGGTTGAAAAAATCGTATGCGCACCTCGTCCCATAAGTGCATTTATGTCTTTGCCTCGGTTCTCTAAACTGCATTCTTGGCCATAAATGGTGCACTTACGGTCCTAAGAACGTAATGTAATACTATCAGTACACTTACCTGAATTATTTTTTAAATCAATGTTCAATTTTCAACCCATTGTCGATTACATCTGATTCTTAATTTACTTACTCTAATCTTGCAGATAAATGAGTAATCTACCTACCTTTCTGTATACGCAGTGGGTGTAGAAATTACCACATTTACGCATATCTCCTGCTCCAAATGCATCATTTTCGATAGCTGCACAGAAGTCGAACTGAAACGCCAGTGGAAAATATCGATACTCATTGCTCATAAATTTGTATAGTTGTACAGCCAACTGTAAAAATATTCACAAGAAAAACTATATCAAAACGAAATGTAGTGCTTTATTCTTTCAATAAAACTGGCAGAATCAATCAGCAAGACAGCAAACAAAAATAGAGAAACAACCTGTTACGTTTCAAATCCTACCTTTAGGTTGTCAACATCCTTTACAAAACTCATTGTAAAGTTGATCACACGGGTCGTCCTGTTAAACCAATAGCAGAAAAGGTTAGTGTGACTGACGACTTCTTTATTGTAGGATTCTACTTCTAATCGGTCATGTACTATTTTATATCCGTGTTGGTTAAACTAGAAACGGAATGTGCTTCAGACAGAATTTAAACTTACTTACTCACCTACCTTTAATGAAGCTACATCCTTTGTTTGCAGCTTTACCTGTAAGATGAAATTCAAAACTTCAATATGCAATTTTTTTCAATCATGTAATATTTCAATAAAAGCTTATATAACAATTTAAGGTACGTAAAAATTCTTTAGCTCGATTCTTTCAAGCAGATATTGTTTTTTGCATAGTGATAATGAAAGTCGCAGATTGGAAACCGTTCGTATGAGAAACGCACAATTGAAGAAAGCGTAACATATCCTTACACGCGTTTCTTGAAATAGAGAAATGATTATCACACAAAAGGTTTAATGACGAAGATTACTTGGGGATAAACCGAATCACTTTTTCAAAATTACTTGGAGGGACAATTAATCAACGGAGGTCAGTAAAACGGTAGCCCGGACTTGAGTCGTGACCGCGGCGGGTTTTCCTAGTGCTCTCGGTAACGTATTGGCATTGTTTACCATTGCACAGTGCATCAGTGGTCTGAAACGCAGTAAACAATAGACCGCATATGTTGTCAAATGAAATGGCAAATGTTTACTTCGATTGAGAGCCATATATTGCTATGGAGATAAATCAGAATAGAAAACTAATAATTATTAATAAGTAATAAATACATTGTACATTAAACAACAGCTTGGTAAATGTAAAACCTGGTTATTTTCAAATAACTAAGTGGGGATAATAGTACTTATGTACATTTATTCTGCAGCTTTTGATTATTAAAAGTGGACATTAATTAAAGTGGAAGGTGTTCAAACTAGATCGAAAACACAAATCATAGAAAGGACGGAAAACTTCGAGAAGGAAAGTCTATATATAACCTAACATAAATCCAAAAGATTATCAATTGGAACATGACATGGAAGAAATTAGCAAACGATTAAGTAAGGAGTTAAAGCAAGAATTTAAAACTAAACTTGAAGAAGAAAGTAACGATTAAAGTACGATAAGCTTAGTAAGGAACTAGATAATTACAAAGTAGAAATATTAACTCAGGTTGATCATAAATTAGAACAACAAAATAAAATTGTAAAAAATATATGAAGGAAGTCAGATAGTAAATAATAATTTCAAAATTATATTGCTTAGAAAAAAATAGGGATATACAGAGTAAAACATGAATTGAACATATTACTAACTTGGAATACGAAGTGTAAAGATTAAAACTTAAAACAACAAATGAAAAGAGTGTTAGACAAGGTAGACAAAACAAGCATTACTATGGTAAATCAAAATATTGAGGGGTACCTCAAGTTGTATACAGTTTAAGTCAAAATAGAATAGATAAATTTGATGGAAATAATGGAACTTACCTAAAAGAGTTCGTGGAGAGACTAGAATTATTAATCGAAGATACCAAAAATATATATGGGCAAGTATGTGATTACCAAACAGAATTAAAAATAATAGGGGATAGTTTAGGTTAGGTTAGTTAGGTAGCAGTGCATTAAATTGATTTAATTTAAAAAAAGAGCAATGGAATGGTTTCCAAGATTTTAAAAACAATTTTCTAGAGTATTATTATTAGAGTGAAAACAAACAACTGGTATTTAAAGGGTTACTTACGTAATTCACTGTATAATGAAAAATCAGGTTTAAGTAAGGAAAACTATGCCACACAAAAATATCAATTTTCCAGATTAGATAAAAGTCACGGTAACAGTAACAGTACCATTATTATAAACGAGTTAACAATTCTTTTTGGAATAAGAAAAATTTGGCAGCACTTGGTTTAATTTTTCTAATTTCTACAAAAAAGCTGCGCATTTTAACAAAGTATGGTATAGTATAGTTTTAATCAAGAAATTCAAAAACATCAAAATTGAAAAAAAATCAGTGACTTCCATGTGCCGCCTCCTTTATCTTATTCAACCGTGCAGAGGACTCACACGCACGCCACTGGTGAATTAAAAGATGGTTTACCAACACAAAAATTGTTCTTGGAGCCATTTTTTTGGGAAACGAAGAACTTGCGGACCCATGTTGATGGTGGCTCATTGTCTTAGAATAATCCAAGGAGTATGTATTGAAATTAAATTTGTGGTGATACACCAAAAATTTTACATAAAGAGAGTAACTTAAAGAAACGGTTAGTTTTGGAAATGATTGAAATACAACGAAGCCCTACTGCTATAAATTATAAAACTGATATTGAAAACCTAAGTTCTATCTATCATAACCTATTTAATTAATTTAAAAACATTTTACAAATGTATTATTTCTCTCATAATTTGTGTTCTGGTTTTTTATCCTTATAATAAAAATAAATTCTAATTTGTGCTTGACTTTTCAAATTTTCATAATTTTTAAATAAATACGACCCTGTACATAGCAAATAACATTTCCAAATTTTACACTCTGCGCATTACAGATGACATATAAGAAACAGCCTTGCATTCTCACATGTTCTTTGCTTGCTTGCAAAATGTTAATTTGTTCGTGTCTTAAATTTTAATTTGTGGGGTTGATTATTTTCCCCTGTTCTCGTCTTTTTAATGTGTCATAACTATAACTTGTCGTAATATAATGCTTCTTTGACTTCCATATACAAGTAAGTTAACAAGTGGTTGATAATATTGTGTTCGCTCATCTAATTTTTTGACTTTTCTAATTTCAGCATGGCAAACTTCAATTTCATTATATTATAAATCAAATACTGAAGAAGCTAATACATTTAGCGAAACGTATATTATTTAAATATTTCATTAAATCTAATATTACGACAATATGATTTTTATTTATACCATATAAAAATCAAGCTTATCTCTTATTGAATTGATATAATTATCTCCATTAACATTTCAAATTTTCAAATTATTATCAATGTTCTGAATATCTTTAGGAAGGATATTTCGAAATTCAACCCCTAAAGGGGTAAAATGAGAGTTCCAATTTTGTATGGAAAAAATAATATTAAATACACATTTTGACTTGAAACTTCGTAGGAGTATTCCTAAAAACAAATAAGCAAACACGTATTTCGTGATTTTCCGAAAATGAAACCCTTAGGAGGTGAAATAGGGCAAATAAGCCTAAAAATCGATATAGGTGTCGTTATTGAGGTTTTTTGGGACGTTGATTGCGAAAATGGCATTTATTTTTAAGTCCAAGACGGTGGACGTGATATAAAATTGAAACCCTATAGTGGTGAAACGGGGTTTCAGAGACAAATTAATTTTGGGCAGAACAACGATTGCCAGGTTAGCTAGTATAGAAATATTTATAATCCATGTACCATATACTACAAGTGGGAAAGAAAGACTAATAATATAAATAAGCAATAAACGCATTGGTAATTATAAAGAGATCGTGATTGAGTGAACGTTTTCTTCTTTCTCTTTATTATGTCCAATGTTTTTATTGCTTCTTTATAATTTATAATTAATGGCATCTCGTTATGATTTCTACCCAAAGCAATATATGACTCCCAATCTAAGTAAACATTGGCTATTTCATTTGATATCATATGCGGTCCATTGCTTACTGCAATTCAGAGAATCGACAAGGTTGGTGTTCTGTGCCGTAGTAAAAAATCTGGTGTGATACACGCACACAACTTCCTTTTACAGTGATCTTATAATTAGCCAAAAATTTGATTTAAAATGTTTTAAGCATTCGTCAAAAATTTTCAAAAATTACAAATTCTGCAAAAACGGCACAAAATAGAGCGTTAGTTGAAGAGCGAAATTTTTTCTAGAATTTTAAGCTGAATTCAAAAATGTAATAATATACCGGGTGTTCTATTTAAAATAAAAGTTAATAAAAAAATAGACAAAAAAACAAAAGAAACCCATTTTAGAAGTATTCAACTGGAAAATTACCTATCTCACATCAATACACAATCAAAATGTAATAAAAATGTAAAGTTTAAAAAAAATCGTTAGAGCCGTTTTTGAAAAAATCGAAAAAAACTGAAAAATCACAAGAGTAAACACCTACTTCCGGTTATGCGATTTTCTTAAAAAGCTTGCTGTCGCATCTACATAGTACACAAAACTTATATATGAAGTTTCACCGCCATACCTCTTTCCGTTTTTGAGATATTCTGTTCACAGACCGACAGACAGACACACAGCCAGACACACAGACCAATGAAAAAAAAATATTTTTTGGGATCAGGGGACTCTAAAACGTGAAGATCTGTTGAAAACTCAATTTCGAATTTTTGGGGTGAATCCAATACTTCTTTATTGTAAAAGGAAGTAATAATGTCAGTAAAATTTGACCAATTCTTGTTGTTCATTTCTTGCTGCGTTTCGAACACTGGTGCACTGTACAATGGTAAACATACTCAACATGTTTTTGGCAACTAATTTTTGTAATGATTTACCTTGTTTTTATTTTTACAATTTAATCACAAACGGACCTGTTTGCACGCTACCACTAAATGAAACGCAGGTAGGATCCGTTATACTATTAACGACACTAAAATTAAATTGGGTAATAGCAAAGAGCATATAATGAGATGCTCTTTGGTAATAGTCTATAACAACAGTGATGAAGATAAAATAGTTTAAAAATGTATTATTTTCTTTATGATTTTTCGAAAAAAGGCTACTTTTATGATCACTATGCAAAACAATAACTATTAACGATAATAAAACCTGATATGGTGTTTTAGAACTTAAATTTTTGCTGATTTCAACTCAAAACAATTAAACTACTTGTGTATTCATAGAGGAGACTTACCGGCGACAAATTCATAACAATTACTAAACCTTCTATCAAAAATATGCAAGTTCTCGTCATCTTATACGTCTTTTTACCACGGCAATAGTTATATCACTAATCGCATTACCTGCAAATCCGGACAACCATAATGACATCAGATGACCTTTGCAGATAAATTGTTTGCAACTACCATTTTACTGGAAATCAAATGTAATTTTGATAACATCCCATAACCAACCAAGCGTTGAAATTATAATTCGTACATACTAATTTTGTTTTGCAGTATATAACCAAACAAACAAGAATAGGTTTGATACAATGAATGTGGTATTTTTTTGTAGCTTGTTTGCTTAAATTGGCTAGAAGTAAAGCGCTGAACTCAGGATTAATTTTTTTACGTAGACTAATATAATCCTTACAGAATTGCTTAAGAAAAAGAAACAGAATTTCAAAAAGTTACATACAGGTTGCCTAAAATTGTACGGAACATGGCAATTCCGTGAGTTAGAAAAGGTTTAACTACTATTTTCTATAAGAGTAACCGAAATAGAAAATGCAATATTTACTTTGGTAGCTAGGAAACAAGTGGGTACCATACCTACCGGAAGTCAAAAGCAATTGTAAATTTGTGAAAGAAGGCTTCTGTATATTTGTAGACATGGTAGCGTTGTTATTAGATAGAAAATCGTACGACACTCATTAATGACCAATAGAAAAATTAGTTCAGGAGCGGTAACCAAGACAACTACAAAATTTCTTGGAAATTTTTTGTAGGTAGACCAACCTAACTGTGAGGGTTTGTGTCGTTACGATTTTCTTGCCGAATCTGCATTCGAGCATTAATTCATATCCGAAAATTATTTTTCGTGCATTCCAACTCCAACAACGTCCTAATTTGCCCTCGCGTCCCGCTCGGGCAAATTAATACTACGTTGTTGAAACGAACTCAAAAAACAATCCGGAAAGAATTAATGCTCTTATGAAATTATATGTGAAAACACTTGTTATTGGCTTTTGATATAAAAATATTGTAATTTCGAAAATAAATAAAAGTTGCACCTTCATTGTGCTGGACCTGGTCCTGAATCATAGGCTTAAATACTCACGCCGCGAGAACAACTTAAAAAAGTAATTTATTGCCCCAACGAAGTAATTGAATTACCAGATTTTTAATTACTCAAATGAAATAGTAATTCAATTACCAATTACTTGGTAATTGTAATTGCACAACATAAATTACTTTTACTTCCTTTTACAGTAAAGGAAGTATTGGATTCACCCCAAAAATTCGAAATTGAGTTTTCAACAGATCTTCACGTTTTAGAGTCCTCTGAACCCAAAAAACATAATTTTTTTCATTGGTCTGTCTGTCTGTGTGTCTGTGTGTGTGTCTGTGAACAGAATATCTCAAAAACAAAAAGAGGTATGGCGTTGAAACTTCATATATAAGTTTTGTGTACTATGTAGATGAGACAGCAAGCTTTTGAAGAAAATCGCATAACCGGAAGTAGGTGTTTACTCTTGTGATTTTTCAGTTTTTTCGATTTTTTCAAAAACGGCTCTAACAATTTTTTTAAACTTTACATTTTTCTTATATTTTTAATGTGTATTAATGCGAGATAGGTGATTTTTCAGTTGAATACTTCTAAAGTAGGTTTCTTTTGTTTTTTTTTCTATTTTTTTATTAACTCCTATTTTAAATAAAACACCCGGTATATTATTACATTTCTGAATTTACCTTAAAATTCTAGAGAAAATTTGTCTCTTCAACTAACGCTCGATTTTGTACCGTTTTTGTAGAATTTGTAATTTTTGAAAATTTTTAACAAATGGTTAAAAATTAAAAATGAAATTTTTGACTAATTATAAGATCACTGTAAAAGGAAGTTGTGTGAGTGTATCACACCAGATTTTTTCAATTACTTTCACTAAAAATTGTTGTCGTGTATTTGTATTTAGTAGTATTTAGATAGCCATGCGCTAGTACATTTTATACAAGCAAAATTTAAATAAATAAATTATTATTATGAGCCAATATTATATAATGAAGGTATTTGTTATCTGTATCTACTGCAGACATAATTTTCTTCTTAGACAGTAATTATTAGCAAGCTTCAATGCTACAATCCTGCACAGCCTACACTACACAAACACAACACATACACATCTCATTTACAAACATACGCGCTTACACCAATATCTCTTTGCTCGTGCATAAAACTAGCTATTATCCGACTAGTTATAAGAAATCATAGTTTCATAAATTATACGTTTATTGCTCCAGAAATGCCCTATTGCCATTTGCTTAATATGTAACTTAGTAAGACCTGATCTTATTTTTTGCATTCTGGATATTTAATACAGAAATCGAGGTAGGTAATTTAATAATTGAATTATCAAAAAGTAATTCAATTACCGCGAGTAATTTAAATTACCACAAGTAATTCAAATAAAGTAAAGTAATTTA
This sequence comes from Agriotes lineatus, assembly GCA_940337035.1. Lineage (NCBI taxonomy): Eukaryota > Metazoa > Arthropoda > Insecta > Coleoptera > Elateridae > Agriotes > Agriotes lineatus. The sequence continues at coordinate 34,922,154 of OW679199.1, read as the reverse complement.
AATACTTTAGAGTAATTTAATTACTCAAAAGTAATTGAGTAATTGAATGTAGTAATTAATTACTTTCAGAAAATATTTGTCAAGTACCTTTTAACAAAAACGGCAATTAACAATTACAACTACCGTATCTTGAAAAGTAATTGAATTCCAAGGCAAATCAACACAAAGGAATTTAATTAGTAATTTAATTACAAAGTGATTAATTGTTGCCCATCTCTGACTACACGTTAAGAAAAACAAAATTGTTTTAGGTTAAGAAACGTGGAGCAGATTCAGATGAAGGACGAAAGCATGTTCAATTTTTTTTGTTTATTATAAAAGTTTGTTCATTTTGTAATTGTAGTTTGTGATGATTGCTTTTCGTTTTAGTGTATTGCTAAATCCCTTGGTGGATCTCTTACTTGACTTGATAGCTTCACAAACGGTCGGTAAATAAAACAGTGGTATGTCGGTAAAGTTCAATTAGAACATGTGAACACGATTCCTATGAAAGCTGCTAATTTTTAAACTTACACACATAACCGGAAGTATGGTGTTTACTCTTGTGATTTTTCAGTTTTTTCGATTTTTTTCAAAAACGGCACAAACGATTTTTTTCAAACTTCACATTTTTATTAAAAACATATTCCAGTTTATATAAAACATTTAAAACAACTGATGAAGCTACCATACGTAGCAAAACGTCTTGTAATATATACTTTTTTTAAATATTAAATATGTTACGCCTTATTGATCTTTATTTATTCATGCAATAATAAAAAGCATGCTTTAATTTAAATTATTACTTTCGAAATGTTTTCCTTATATAATCGTCTAAACAATAATTTTATTCGTTGCTATGGTTACGTTGAATTACATTTTTACAAACAACTATAGTCTGTTTTTTGCTATATGATTCAGAGCAGGCTTTGCTTTTGCATTTTTGTAACAGTGTAGGTAGTTGGTTACAAAGAAAAAACACTAGTAATGTCAAAAACTTATTATAACTGTCAATGTGTTATCTTATAAGCACTATTATACATGATGAAAGCTACAATTACTGAACCACTGACATTAAATAAGGTATTGCTTTATTTTAAGAAATTTTATTTAAACATGGTTGTTATCTAACTGTACAGAAACGTCATAAAATTTCTAAATGTTCTAATGTGAAAATATATTATTAAAAACTTGCTGATGACTTTTGTTTGCAAATCTATGTTGTAAAAGTTATTATTTATGCTAAACATATAAGAGGGATTAACTGTTTTTTAAACATTGCCTAAAAATGCCACCGTTCATACACTTATGATAGTACCATTGTCTGTGTCAAACAGTGTCACACCTCACGGTTTACGGACGTTTCGCCCCCGCCGTTTCGCCCCCGACCGTTTCGCCCCCGCCGTTTCGGCCCCAGCCGTTTCGCCCCCTAGCCGTTTCACCCCCGGACCGTTTCGCCCCCGAAGTTTTACCAGTAGCTTTAGCCAGCTTCAGCTGTTTCCAGTTCCACCACGAGGAGGTAGCTAGTAGGATTTCTGCAACGGGTTTTTTTATTTATTAATCCTAGAAATAAAAATATGTCGCAATATCAGCTCGTATGAAAAAAGTCGTTGATGATTTTGAAAATCGTCAAGTTATTGATTACTTGCGTGGGATTGCGTACAACTTTGAATATTGAATTTATTCCGGTTGCACATCGAAATATAGATGTTAAAAGATTTCTATTTCTTTATATGTATTTAGTAAAAACTCTAAAATTAAAACACAAACACCAACAAACAAAAACCAATAAAATAATTTAAAAAAAACTAAAATTAACACAAACACCAAAAAAATAATAAAAAACGGTTGCAGAACCTCCTCGTGGTGCAACTGGAAACAGCTAAAACTAGAGGTAAAACTTCGGGAGCGAAACGGTTCGGGGGCGAAACGGTTGGGAGGCGAAACGGCTGGGGGCGAAATGGCTAGGGCGAAACGATCGGGGGCGAACGTCCGTACCCCCACCTCACACCCTGGTAAAAATCCTGATGTGTACCCTGCATGCAAAATGCCCCCCGCCTTAACTTTAGATGAATTACTTTTCAAGTCTGCGTCGTGGGTCTATGCAGACTGGGTCCATTGCGAAATATCCAGTTTCATCCAAAAACCGGAACATACATTTTTCACTAGAATTACGAAATTGTAAATATTTCTTCTCCGAAATTACATGATTCTTCTCACAAACCAATTTTCTTCGATTCACAATTTTGTATTTATATCCCATATTTTTTAATGTGTAGTATAATTTTGAAGGAGTCCTGATATAATTTAGTTCCTCTCTTGCACATCGCAATAAATTATCCAAAGTAAAAAAAAATCCAAAGTTTCTTAATATTCTCCCTGAAACTATAATCCTCTCAAGTTAAAAATTCTTTTTCCTTTTTCATATTGTCATCCGGTAACAGACGATAATGGGAACATTCTACTGGGCACGGAAGAAAAACTAAAAAGATGGAAGGATTATATTGAAGGGTTATTTCAAGATGACAGACAACAGACATCAGTAATAGAAGAAAGTACAGAGAGTGGTCCAGAGATAACAAATGAAGAGGTAACATATGCACTCAAAAATATGAAAAAAGGCAAAACTCCTAGTCCAGACGAATTACCGGTTGAATTATGGAACCTCCTTAACGATATTAATATAAATATACTTACAGAACTTTTTAATTCAATTTATAAGACAGGAGACATACCTGAAGAATGGCTGGTGTCGACCTTTATTGCAATCCCGAAAATCACTAAAGCTAAAACTTGTAACGATCACCGAACTATAAGCTTGATGAGTCACACGCTAAAAGTACTCCTAAAAATTATACATCACCGGATATACAGTGTGACCAGTAAAGTCCGCATCATATGGGAATTTTTTTTATTAATAGCTTTTTTCGAAATGTGACTTTGGCATCAGTTTGTGCTTCTATCGAGATGAAAATTAACCAAAAAAATAGTAGTCACGTCATTCGCATTATCTGTCAAATTTTATTTTTTTTTTCAAAAAAAATTCAAAAGTAGGGTTATTTCTCAAAATATCGAAAAAAGTTATTAGAAAAAGTTTTTCTAAATGCAATTTTTAGCCCATATGCAAAATTTCAGCTGTATAAGATAATTTAGATTTTTTGCCCATTTTTTTAAAATTGCACCACTGTTGCAAAGTAAGACTCAACGCAACCTACATAAAACTTCTTAGTTTTGACAATGCTTTATTTCACACACATTTTCTTTAAAGTAGCGCTATATAATAAACTTTGCATCACTTGTAACCAAATTTTAATAGCCCTATTTGGATTTTGTAGAAAAACACGTATTTAATATGGCGCTACTTTAAAGAAAATGTGTCTGGAATAAAATATTGTCAAAACTAAGAAGTTTTATGTAGGTTGCGTTGAGTCTTACTTTGCAACAGTGGTGCTATTTAAAAAAAATGGGCAAAAAATCTAAATTATCTTATACAGCTGAAATTTTGCATATGGGCTAAAAATTGCATTTAGAAAAACTTTTTCTAATAACTTTTTTCGATATTTTGAGAAATAACCCCACTTTTAAATTTTTTTTGAAAAAAAAATAAAATTTGACAGATAATGCGAATGACGTGACTACTATTTTTTTGGTTAATTTTCATCTCTATCGAAGCACAAATTGATGCCAAAGTCAAATTTCGAAAAAAGCTATTGATAAAAAAAAATCCCATATGATGCGGACTTTACTGGTCACACTGTATATAAAACTGGATATTGACATAAGTGATACACAGTTTGGTTTTCGCAACGGGGTGGGCACCAGAGAGGCATTATTTAGCTTAAACGTACTAACGCAACGATGTTTAGATGTTAATAAAGTATACGCATGCTTCCTAGACTATCAAAAGGCATTCGATAGAGTTCGACATGACCAACTTATGCAAATACTGAAACAAAAACAAATAGACACACGAGACATCAAAATCATTGAAAATATTTACTATCATCAAAAAGCAAACATTAGAATTGATAGTACACTTTCAGAAAATATAAAAATTCAGAGAGGAGTACGGCAGAGGTGTATTCTTTCCCCACTACTCTTTAATCTGTATTCAGAAGCCATTATAAGAGAAGCTCTATACGAGGAAACAGCGGGAATAATTGTCAACGGAATTCCAATCAATAACCTAAGGTATGCAGATGACACCGTGCTGCTAACAGAAAACATCGAGGATATGTAAAGACTAGTACAGAAAGTGTACATAGTACGTAAACAATACGGCTTAGACCTAAATTTAAATAAAACAAAACTCCTAATCTTTACGAAGTCTCCAGAACCCAACATTCAACTGAATGTGGACAATCCAACCATAGAAAGAGTATATGAATACAAATATTTAGGAACAATGATCAACAGCAATAATGATTTTACAAAGCAAGTAAGAACAAGAATCGAAATCGCTCGTAGCACCTTTATAAAAATGAAACAATTCTTCTGTAATAGCAACTTAAACATAGACCTTAAAATACGTATGTTCAAATGTTATATATTCAGTATCCTGTTGTATGGTATAGAAGCCGCCACACTGAACAAAGCAATAACAAAAAAAGTAGAATCTTTTGAAATGTGGCTCTACAGAAGAAGACTCATAATATCATACGTTGACGTTGACAGAGGTCCTAAGAAGACTATCAAAGGAATTAGAACTAACTGATGAAATAAAGAAACGTAAACTCCAGTACCTAGGGCATGTAATGAGAGGAAAGAGATACCAGCTACTTCAAATTATTATACAGGGCAAAATTATAGGAAAACGCAGCATTGGACGAACAATAATGTCGTGGCTTCGCAACTTAAGAGAATGGTTCAATTGCTCAACAAACCAACTTTTCAGAGCAGCAGTTAACAAGACGCAAATAATCATGATGATTGCCAACCTTACAAAGAAGACGGCACCTTAAAAAGAAGAAGAAGATCCGGTTGTTGCTGGAGTTGTGATTTTGCTTCATTTAGAATATTAAACACAGTTGCATTCAAAATCTAGCATAATAAGAAATTGTTAGAAATTTTATAATGGTTTCATTCTTAATACTTACATCAAAGATTTGACCAACTCTTCCAATGATGACTGTTTTACTAAATTTACCATTGATATCTTTTATATTAGTAAAACAGCGTTTTATAGCCACTTTAGTTTTACTATTAATACTGCTTTTTCGTGGCATTTTATTAAACGTTATTGAAGTGTCAACGTGACAATCTCGGGGACCTTGATTTTGACGTTAGGTATATTTTGTAACTAAACTGTTGTACACTGCTAAAATAATATAAATGCAAGGCCTGCTCTGAATTATAAAGCAAAAAAAAATAGACTGTAGTTTAGTTGTTTTCAATATTTAAATCGTTTTAAACGTCAATTTATTTCCTGGTGTATCAATTTAAGCAATCCATTGAAGTGTAAATAGTGAATATGATGGAAACTAATGATGAAAATTATTCAAACTTGGAGTGCACGCCGCTAGAAATTTTAAAAGTCACAGAAGAAAACACATTAGAGCTTTTACCACCCAAATCAAAGGAACGTTATGAATTTGAGTACAGTCAGTTTATGAACTGGCGCAAACAAAAGGGAAGTAATTCATCATTTTTTTAAAATGTCTTCATGGCATATTTTGCTGAGTTATCTACAAAAATTGGACCGAACCCATTATGGACCCAGTATTAGTATTCACCAGAATGTAGACATAACACAATACGTTAAGTTACGAGCTTATTTAAAACGTAAATCAGATGGATACAAACCCAAAAAATTCAAAACTTTGATAACTGAAGAAATAAATAGATACCTTCATGAAGTACCGAATGAAACACATTTCTTACAAAAGCTAAGTTGATAATTATTTTCACCTCTATCTGTTGTTCACCAACCACTGTGTGTTTAGAATCCTTTTTGATATTGCCAATTTTCAAATTAATTTTATCTTTCTTGTTCCAGGTGCTGTTAATAGTTGGAATTTGTGGCGCCTGCCGAAAACATGAATTGGTACAACTAAAGGTCGACGATATAGAAGATCTAGGCTCTGCTGTGCTCATCAAAATAACTGACACCAAAACGAAAAGGGAGCGATCTTTCACTATTACTGGGAAATTTACAAATCGTGCAAGAAATATCTCATCATCATCTTTTTTAAAACTATCAAAATAAAAAATGCACCAAACATTGGAATTAACAAAATTGCCAATACTCCTAGATACATCGCTACCTACCTCGGCTTCCAAGAACCAGAGCGTTCTGGTCATTGTTATAGACGCTCATCTGCTAAGATTCTGATAGATGGAAGGTGATATCACCACCCTCAAACGTCATGGGGGGAGTCTACCTCTGTAGCCGAGGGCTACATTGAAGAATCGGTGCAGAAGACAATCAAGATCCTGAACTCAATAGAGGATTCTGCATCGTCATCATCGACGTCAGTGAACACGATGGAACATTTTGTAACACCAGAACTTCAATTAAAAGCCAAACCATCAGCAGTAAAATCAGAGAGTACAGCATCACAAATTAAAACTCTTCAAGCTTCCCAATAACCTCTCATGTTTTCTATAATTGTACTAATAATAATATACCAATCAATTTTGTAAGCGAAATAAATAAAAACAATTCTTAAAAATAAAATTTACTTTGTGTGGTCATCAAAAATAGTGTTCATAACTCGCTCGAAAGTGCTTTCGACGCTTGTTATGAAAATAACTATTTCATCCTAGAAACTAAAAGTGTTGCATATCAACATATACTTTTGGTTTCTGTAAGAGAAGCGTCGACTTCATTGACAGATTTTGGTATTAAAAAATGACCATTAAGACGGTTGCGGAAAAAGTAAACTGGCTAAATCATTTGATATTCCTAATTTGGCGCTATTTGCTACTTCAGGCAGCGGGATACACTCATCAGTTTCATTCACTTGGATCAACGAAGACATGAAAGAGTCTAGACACCAGAAAAAAGCTAAACAAATACTTACTGGAAGCAAAACCAAATCACTATAAAGTAATAATTTGGAATAACAAATTAGTATTAAACAATCAAGAATACACATTGGAGCAACTTATGCATGGAAGCACTGAAACTATCAAGGTAAATACAGGCGGTAAAAGGCCAAAGACTCACCGCCAAAAAAAGATGCAGAAATTGAGCGAGAAACCAAGAAAACTAAAGAACAACATCAAGGCGAAGCAGAAAAAGCGAAAGGTCGGATACAATATTATATTAAAACCACATACATGAACTTAGTACAAATAAACAACACTAGCACAAGTCTGCTAATTTGTCACCAGACTCGGGGCTCTTCAGGCTGATAATCTACAAGCCTTAAATACCAACACAATGTTGGTAAACTCTACAAATAGAAAAGCAACAACCACAATTAAAACTTAATACAAAAACAATTGTATTTTATTTAACAAGCATATAATGTAGGCTATATTACACGAGGATGAAGTTTACACACGAGCCGAAGGCGAGTGTTGTATAAATCCAAGTGTAATACAGTCATTATATGCGTGTCAAATACAATATTTTATCGCATTTCATTTGGTAATGTACTACATTTCTACATTCAAAACCATTTAGAAATGTGGTACTTTTCTGCATTAGCAACACTTTTCTGCATTGCAACGGCGATTCATTTTACGTACCTATGGCAGTACTGAAGTGTACTGTTGATGGCACTGTAAGAATATGTCAAACAACAATACACTCCAGTACTTCCAAACGCATAACATCAACTGGAGCTGCTGATTGTGCTTTAGTATAGGGTAGAGTGCTTTATAAACCAGGCAAGCTTATCCCACTAGATTTTGTGTCACAGGGACTTTAGCGCGAAGCCGTTGGCTACGCTGACCGGTAACCGTGCGTTCTGTCGTGTGTCAACCAAGCAAAACTGGAAACCGTGAGTACGCACTGCTCGATCCAGACAAACGCTGCACGCTGATTTAAATCTTGGTGCATTCCATTACGATGCTAATTATAATTATAGTCTTCATCCACGTGTGGTTATTTAAATCTATATAGGTACAGTGTGTAGGTATTGTTATGTGCTGTCAACTGTATCTGTCAGTTTTGTTGAGTTCTGTCACTCGTCACTGTTGTTTGAACTAAGGTACTATTAAAGTTCTCTAGTTTGAACAACGTGCGTGTTAGTTAACAGTGTTTGCGTTCCGATTTTGTCTGCTTTCTTTTTATTTGTTTAAAAACCAGTCTTTTTAAGATGAATAAAATATAAAATTAAATTATATGATCGTTGTTTTTCCGAGTTACCGTATGCTAATTGGAAAGTAACTAGAATTTGAATATGCCGCCACTTTCAGTAACTCAAAATGGCGGACGAGCTTGCTCGTATAAATATAGCACCTTAGTATAGGACATTCAGTAAACACAAAAACATAAAAACATTTTTGAAGTTGGCATGTGCATATAATTTTTGTACTAGGGATTCTGTATTTTGTTTTGCAATGGTTTTCACACCTGTATAAAGGCAGATTTGAATTTAAAACTGACAATTAATATTTCTCATTGTCAGTGTCGAAGTAGATATTTTTCTAGAAATTCTCACATGAACTATTATAACATGTAATAAAAATACCCATTAATAAACGCTACGTCAATGGTATCCAACACAGTATTTGGGTAATGTCCTTAAAAATAGTTATTTACAATATTTATGACAGATGGTAAGTAAATGTCACACCCTTAACTTATTTGTTTTAGTAACTTTTGGGAGTACATTCCTAGACAAAGATGCATTTTGGAAGTACACGCTTGAAATTTTGGAAATCAAAGGCCACTCTGTGTTTTTATGTTTACTGAACAGACTATACACAGAAACGAGTTCTGCTCAGCTTGGTTATGTTTTGACATTTAGTGTCACCTTTATGTAAAAATTTAAAATGCGATAAAATAGTATACGCAACACGTTAGAAAAGTGATTTTACTAAACTCGTATGGCCGTTTAAGTATTCGCTAACGCTCGTACTCAAATCAGCCATACTTGTTCAGTAAAACATCACTTCTAAACTTGTTGCGTAATATACCTTTAGCTACTCCAGTGGGATAAGTAACGCATTACGTCACTCATTTGATACTATTTCAGTTAGGTAATGAAGCTCATTACACCACTCAGTTATGTAATGGTTTCATTACGCAACTCAGTTGCTTAATGACTTCATTACGTAACTGAAATAGTGTCAAATGAATGACATAATGACATTTGCCTACTAAAATATTTTTGAAAATGACAGATCTGACATTTCTCTTAATGCACTTTTCTCAATTTTACGCAGTCGTAGATAAAATTTTGTACAATACATTGTGCTTACATAACTCGTGATACGCACTCGTTTGTAACTTACACACACGTATATTAATGATGCTGTTATCCCACTTGTATAGTAAATAACTATTACCTACAACTATATGCCGTTCACGACCTTTTTGGGTCAGGCGAGGCTATGACCATCTAGTAATTTTGTTGGCAGTACCTTTGTGGCAACTAAACTCCCTAATGGAAATTGACACTTTTTATGTTAGATTAGGTTGTTTTCAGTTTAAGGTTATATTTTCTGAATAGGTACATTGTTGCCGGATCTCTGTTTAAATTAAGGATGAAAAATTGAAATGATTTGACAATTGACGGCAGACACGAAAATGAGAAACAATACATAAGAAAAGCATTCAATATTAATGTTTATTGCACTTTGGATAAGAATTGTGTACATGATATAAATATGTCACTTTATTTTACATGCTTGCTTGCTTGCTGGTGTGGAAGGATAAAGACGTCGCAAACTGATGCCAAATAAATTTAGCAGAGAGCAATTGAGCAATATTGGCAGCGTATAGTATTCCAACCAAAAATTGGAAAGCTATTTAAAATCCAGTACACCATGAAAGGTGTAAGTCATGTCTAAGTTGGTTTCATACAATCAGTAAATAATATTCTAATGTCAATCACCTTTCAAGTAATGACAGTTCATCTGCAAACTGTACATGTAACTGTTTTGTTAAGGCATTGTAACATTATGCATGATTTAAGTAGCTACTAGTCGTGTTTTTAAAACCGTATAGTAGCATAGAATATGTTGAAAAACGTATAAGTATGTCTTCTAAATCAATAATGAGCTTATAAAAAACGCAGGAGAAGAATTGCTTAAACAAATTCACAACTTAACCATAAAAATATGGAAGGAGGAAACTATACCACAGGACTGGAAGGAAAGTCAGATAACACCGATATACAAGAAAGGAGACCCTAAAGAATGCAGTAACTATAGAGCCATAATGCTGCTTAACACATCATATAAAATATTCACTTCAATCTTAAGAAATCGACTAAGCAATTATACAGAACGGATAATAGGACAATATCAACAAGGATTTAGGAAGGGTAAATCGACGATAGACGCAATCCATCTGCTAACACAAATAATCGAGAGATGCTACGAATACGATACAGATATACACATACTATTTATAGACTTTGAACGAGCGTTCGACTCAATAAATAGACAGAAACTAATTAAAGAAATGATAAACATGGAGATCCCGACCAAGCTAATTAAACTAACGAAGATGACAATGACAAATTCAACTGCAACAGTAATAACAAACGATGGAAATACGGAGGAAATCAATATAGAAGTAGGAGTCAGACAAGGAGATGGACTTTCAACAACCCTCTTTAATATAGTGCTGGACGGTGTAATCAGAGAAACAGGAATGACGAGAACAATTACGCAAAGCTTGACACAAATTATAGGCTACGCGGACGACCTGGCTCTTATAGCAAGAGATAAGCGAAGCCTAGAGGAAGCACTTCTGAACCTCACAAGAGCATCAGAAAAGAGAGGATTAAAAATAAACCAGAGCAAATCGAAATATCTGATAAGTACAAGAAGGACAACAGAAAACATAACACAGATAAAAATTGGCGACTACTGCTTTCAGAAAGTAGAGTACTTTAAATACCTCGGAGTCACAGTAAACGGGAATAATGATAGAAGTTCGGAAGTAAGTGAAAGGATCAAAGCAGGCAACAAAGTGTACTGGAAATTCCAAAGACTATTTAAAGACAGAAACCTCAGCGAAAACACAAAATTAAAAATATACAAAGCAGCAGTCAGACCAGTGATAACATACGCAGGAGAAACAATGTGCTTAACAGACAAGGACGAGGAGAGACTAAGAGTTCTTGAACGGAAAATTCTCAGAAAAATCCTAGGTCAAAAAAAAAGAGCAAGGAGAAATCAGACCATTATGGAACCACGAAATAAGACAACGGTATGGAGAAGAAGACATAGTCAGCTTCATAAAAACACAAAGACTGAGATGGTTTGGTCACACGCAACGAAGAGAAGCCAATGCAATAATAAAGAAAATAATAAGCTGGAGGCCAGGGACAAACAGACCCAGAGGCAGACCCAAAATCAGGTGGGAGGACCAAGTCCTAGAAGACATTCGAAACCTAACAATTGAGAACTGGCGAGATAAAATTCAAGATAGGGAACAATGGCGGAAAGTAATCAAGAAAACGAAACACAACAATCCAAGTTAGAGGGCAAGAGACGAAATTATAGAAACCCACGGCCTGATCCCCCGTGTTAAAATTGGATCAGAAGAGCTCACTGGAGCGGCCTATACTCTGTTAGAGTGACTGGCCAATATATATATATATATACAGAGAGATTTTTCTTACTACGAACACGGCAGACGATATGTCGAATTTACAAATACCGAGAATTTAACTTTGACAGTTCGCATATTTTGTCAGTAGATAATATCTGCTGTCATTTCTATCTTAAAATCGATAACTACGAAGCAACGGATCAGTGCAAATTGTAAAATGGTATTATCAGGGTCCAACGGTCCGGGAAATTCAAAATTCTTTCACAACATTTGAAAATAGGCGTTCTTTATCGTTATCAACGCTACATGGAGTTATTTCAAATTTTGGAAACTTTGGATGTGTTTCTCCCCAAAAGCACAAAAGCCCTAATGTTCCCAATGAAGACAGGTATTTAAAAGAGGTTTGTATTACCGCTAATGACTATCCAGACTATTTATTTAAATAAATTGCAGAACTAGTACATTTAGCTGCGATATTCTTCCCGTTGGCCATTTCAGAAGTATGGAATTTTGTGAAACTGTGATAGATATGCCTAAAACTTCCTCTGAAAAGTCGTTTTCACTACAACTAACGATTTGAAGAACTGCGTTTAAAAATTAAAAGAGTTGTTCAGAGTACTAGCACTAATACATTTCTATGATCGCTTAGGATATTGTTTAGCGCAAGAAGGCAGGCTCTTTGAACAAGAGCTAATTTAAACTTCTTGAATTTTGTTGTTTGAAATAAAAATAGTTTTATTTTTGTTTGCATCTTTTTTTACTGAGTTAGTTTGTTCGGAAGAAATTATTTCTTTCTTCAGAATGCGTTTTACTTTAAGAACTACCTTCTTTTACTGTACTGTTAATCTCTAAAAATCCGGTTTTTCAACTCTGAATTTATCACCTGAATTAATTACAGAATAACAGTACCTCATGCATTCTATCTGTGATATAATAATTAATTTAAAAAATTTACACTAGGCGTCTGCGTTGAACAATTACTTAAACAATCAACGCAGACGACCCGTGGATTAATATCAGAGTACCTTAGACCGACTGTCCATCGGTCTTGGCGTATTTTTAGGCAATCGTAAATTCGCCTTGATTTACTCGTGTTCGCAGTTCATGAATTTTCACTGTATATGTCTTCTAAACTTCTCAATGCATCTGTCAAATAGGAAGGTTATTATCGAAATGTCACTGAATGACAATCAAACAGTAATTTTATGAATTAAATTACGAAATGACTTACTGTTCTCAATGCTGGCCTGATTTTAAATAGCTTGCCAATTTCTGGTTGAAATACTATACATAAATCAAACAAGTAGAGTCACTCACTGTCGGTTCCTTTGATGTCAAAATACCGATTTGGATGACCTTGAAAGGCTCCTGGGGGGTACTTTCCGATAGTACTAACAGATAGCGCTACTACTTTGTCACATATAAGGTCACTATATCAATAAGGTACCGCCATTAGTGATTTTTTATATCTATCCTTGTCGCACAATTTTCTCCAACTGGAGATAAAAACACATAACCTAACAGATTCCTCACTTTACAAGTGCCATTACACCAAAAAGAAAATCCCCAAAAACTAGTGTCTTCCCTATTGCACTTGGGAAATTTGTATTTGTTATCCTTATCTCACAATTTTCTCACATTCTCAGGTGAGGAATGGAATGGCGGTACCTTATTGATATAGTGACCTTAGTCACATATAGAGTCCCTGTTTAATATATACAGGGACTCTATACTGCGTCTCAGGGTGACTAGACAGTACAGGGCCTTATGGCAAACAGCGATGCCATATGTCTCCACAAAAGTGTTCTGTAGAAAATATGCCCCCATCACAGACAAACAAATCCGGCTATTGTAATAGAGACAGCTTAACTATAATCCCTCATTACCTGGTACGTTTTGTCAGTGGCATTCAAACAAGTTTAAGAACGAAACAATTACGTACAGTAGGATCTCCGTTATCACAAACACATAATTCTTTTAATCGGAACTTGTCATAGTTTTTTAATGAGTAAAATTAGGTTTTAACAAGCATAAAATTCGCCAAATTTAGGGGATTTGATAGCCGGTAAAAATAAATAAAACGAATATGTGTTTCACGGCAATCGAGTTTATATATTTAAAATAGAAATTGGAAAAAACAGTAACTGATTATAATTTTTAATTGTAAAGTTTAAAAATTGTACAATTCGTGTATCACTACTCGCTGTCACTATTGTTCGCTTCACTATTAATGTCACTATCACTATCTGCATCATTTATATTTATAATAATTGGTTCTATATCTTCTAACAAATTATCGACTTCCCACATTGTCCTTTCTGTTGCTATTACGTGATTTACATAGTTATTCCATTTTTCTGGCGTAACTCGCAAATATGCTTCACTGATTAAATTTTGGACTTCATTCTCCTTAAAATTCGTGTTATGTCCGGCTACGTACCTTAAAAAAATCCGCTTAATTGTGCATTAAATTTACTTTTTAAAGATTAATAATAAATAATTAAAAAATATGGTGATAAATCGTGGATGTTATAATTTTAAATAAGAATATTATGGACAATAAACTAATTAAGCAAAGGATGTTTAATTTAATTATGTATTTATATCTTGGTTGTCGATCTTTGATAACATTAAAAATTTATTTAAATGACATTTTGGAAGCTTTTGTTGCATTACAATTCAATAAATGCCAAAATTAAACAGTGTTTACGCCAAAAAAGTCAGCTCTGCTCCATCAATAAACCCGTTTTTGCATCCTGCATGTAACAGGACAAATCGTGGACCACGAGTTGTAGGAGCTTTCAAACCTGTGGTCAATCCACGAATAAATGCATCCCGATGCGATTTAATCGATTTATCGACCCATTCTTTCGATACATTATGTCCGATATTTACCCACGATTCATCCAAATACACGATATTGTATCCAACTTCACGATTATTACGAATTTCGCGTAAATAACGATGACGCCAAGAGATTATTTCTTGCTTTTCAATTAAAATAGATTTTCTGCCACGCTTTTCATACACAAAGTCCATGTCACTCAGTATGCGATGCATTGTTGCGCGCGAAAAATTAGGCAAATTTGCATTGCCATTTACTGCAGCTAACACAGAATTTATTGTAGGCGGTATATTGTCCCGATAAAACTGGTGCACTATTCTGCGAATGTCACTCTTCATTTCTCCGTCGTATTTGTTTTCACGAGATGTAACAATTTTGGGCTTTTTGGGCCTTTCTTTTGGAGGAAGTAGTCCAGCTGGTAAAGTGTACTCTTGTCTCACGTTGTAAAGCTTCTTTTCACCCACGCCACTCATTTCGGACGCTTTTTTGATTATAGTAGATATCGAATCGTTAGTTTGATTTAAATGGTAACTGACGAGATTCATTACTATTTGCTTTTCTGAAACTTGCAAAGATTGTCCACGTTTCCATTTAACAATTTCCTCCATTGAGCGGTCAAAACAACAATAAACAACAATAAAAGCACTAACAATAGATAAATGTATAGAACACTATGCAAAAATAATCGCAAATGGAATATGTCAAAAGGCTCTGAGAACAGATGAAGACTAAACATATTTTGTACAAAAATTACCCTAATGGCTTATTAATTTATTTTGCATTAGAAAGTAGTTATGAATCACTCAAACTTTTGGAAGTACAAATTTGTCACCCTCATTATGGTTGTAATTAAGAACCAATTTGATGCATACAGCAGACGTTAAACCTGATGTGCAGTAAATTACTTCAGTTTTAAAAATGATAAGATATAGGTATTAATTATTTATAATCTTCTATACAGGGTGATTTATAATAGGTGTAAAACACTTTACTATCTTGTTCCGGAAGTAATTTTAAGATATAAATGTCATATGGACATAGGTCATATTCCAATTTGTTTTTACTTATGTTTTGAAATTGTTCTTTAATAATCAATACTAATTCACTATAAAATTTAAATCTGTTGTAGTTCTGTAACTAATTGGAATATGACCTATGTCCATATGACATTTTTATCTTAAAATTACTTCCGGAACAAGATAGTAAAGTGTTTTACACCTATTATAAATCACCCTGTATAAATAATGGTTTCTGAATTACAAATTATACTTTCTCAAACTGATTAATCTCAACTACAAATGATGCTTTCTGAATTAAAATTTTGCGTGAGAACTTATTGGGAACTTCTGGTTTTCGTCTATTTCGGTCAACTTATACCATCACCCGTTGCATAGAACTGGCAACGTCGGAGCGAAATTCCCATAAGGAAAGCATTCCCTATCCTCTCCACGCTGTCTTCCCACCTTCAGACGCTCTATAGTCACATATGATTGGTAGCAGAGCCAGCAACTGGCTCTGATTGGTAGCATAGATATATGATTGGTTGAATTTTGTGCTGCCATCTGATAGTCAAGCTTAGAAATACCCCCCGAGTTACTGTCCCAGGCACTCTAGACAGGTTTCAACATTTGGCATGAGTGTCTCTACTTGTTTGATGTATGTACGCTGATATTGGTCTTACAGAAATTAACATGTGAAAAGTGTAAATGTCTTGTCAAATGGATGGCTTGCTGATTTTACTTCATGTTGATTTTCACAGCTACCACATAACATTTCAACACTAAAATAGTAATAAGTAGGTAGGTAGTAAATTATTATAGTTACATTACGCTGGATTGTTTTTCCTTTCCAAAATTTCATTTTTTAACGTACAGCAAATATATTCTCTAGTCTCCACACCAACTCGTGTTCTTTTAAATATGGTCTGTCCTTTTTAAATTGGAAATAGCATCGTTTAATAGACATTTTTTGTTGTAATAACATTATTTTGGGCATTTTGACATTTCCTTTGACGGAAATTAAAATTATTTTTATCTACTCCAGTGGGATAAATAACGCATTACGTCACTCATTTGATACTATTTCAGTTAGGTAATGAAGCTCATTACACTACTCAGTTATGTAATGGTTTCATTACGCAACTCAGTTGCGTAATGACTTCATTACGTAACTGAAATAGTGTCAAATGAATGACATAATGACATTTGCCTACTAAAATATTTTTGAAAATGACAGATCTGACATTTCTCTTAATGCACTTTTCTCAATTTTAGTCAGTCGTAGATAAAATTTTGTACAATACATGTGTGATAATGCATCATTAATATACTTGTGTGCTTACATAACTCGTGCTACGCACTCGTTTGTAACTTACACACACGTATATTAATGATGCTGTTATCCCACTTGTATAGTAAATAACTATTACACACTTGATAAATTATTAATTTTCTTACGAATATTAATAGTAATTAACGTATTAAGAGGGGTAACCCAGTCTTAACATTCGAGCATATTTTTACCACTCGAGCGAGCGCAGCGAAGCAAGAGTGGTAATTTATGTCTTCTTCTTCTTCTTCATCTTCTTATAATTATTATTATTATTATTATAGGACATTTGTCCTGTTAATATCGACAGTTGCATTTAGTCTTCCTGGGAAATGTTAAGACGGTTTCCACTCGAAATGCGTTCATTAGTTTATTGTTCATTAAGGCAACAATTTTGAATCAATAATAATTACTAAAAACTGCTAAATCGAAATCGGACTACCATGAATATGTGTGATGTTGCTATAGTGAATGCATGTTAAATGAGTGGATGCATGTTAATAGTATATTATATCATGAGGGACTAAAGTGCACCATTTAATCCCGCGAGTGGAATTTGTTGTCTCGAGGGGAAGCCCGAGGGCAACAACCACTCCAGGGATTTAGGCACTTTAGTCCCGAGATATATACGCTATTTTTTGTACTTTTGGGAACATTATCATCAAACATTTCCAAAATTTGGAATCTGTCAATTTGGAAACTGACAATTACAATTTATTAAAAACTGAATTGCAGCCGGCCCTGTATAGCCTGAATCAGTTGGCAGTACTGAAGTGTATTGTCAGTATATGTCAAATTCGAGATTTGCAGGTTAAGTTTTGCTTCATTGTGTGTCAAATGACAAACAAAACCTAACCTACTAACCTCGTGTGTACATAAATTTACCATAGTTACGGTATCATTTTTACTTTAGTCCCTAGGGATTAAATGAGCTATTTTAGTCCCTGTTTCCGGGGACTAAAGTATCAACTTTAGTCCCGCAAGTGCAAAAATGTATCTTAACATTCGAGGGCGCGAGTGGATGCATGTTAAATGAGTGGATGCATGTTAAATGTATATTAACATTCGAGGACGCGATCATGTTAAACACTGTTTAACATTTCAATAAACAATAATATAATAAATCTGGCAATGTAGTGGCAAGCAAATGTCGAACAGACACTGACAGAAAAAAAATGTTGCATGTGCTACATCACCGAATCAGTTAATCCAACATAAAAAGAAAAAACCATAGCCAACTCTGTCCCAAAAAGGTCGTGAACGGATTATATTTATATAGCTTTGATAATGCCAGGTAACTAACTGCTTTCTTTATTATTAAGTTGGTGACACTGTAAGTCTATGTCAAATTAGATGTTAGCAGGAGAAGAAAGTTAACGTAATTGTTTAAAAATTTGTTTAAATCAAAATAGTTATTGAATTAGAGACAATCAAGTAACTTCAGTTGTAAGTTTTGTGCATCTTCACTGTTCTACATATTCCATTACAAGAAACCGTTATAAATGGATCGACAATAATTAATTTCAAACTTGAAATGTTTGACAGCTAAGAGCTGGCAAGTGGCACCAACACCAACTAAAAATTACTTAGTGAGAAATAGTAATAGTGCCAACTTACAGCCGACTTGTTTAAATTTCACTTTAATACAGACAGATCAATAAAAAAACCAATTAGGGCAGGCTGTGATATGTGTTATACTACGTTTGGCAGTACTGAAGTGTATTGTCAGTCTATGTCAAATTCGATATTTGCAGGTTAAGTTTTACGTCAGTCTGTGTCAAACAACAAACAGCCTGCCCTAATTGGTTTTTTTATTGATCTGTCTGTACAAGACATACGTTTTTAACGCTGTTTTCTTATTTATGACGTCACAAAACAAGGGTCTCAAGAAAAAAAGTTAACTTCGATCCTTCACGTCTCAGTGAACTACTTAATCTGTCGACAGTAATGAAACACTTTCCACATCGGTATATAATATACTATTTTAGGCACCCATCCTGAAAATTGTACTTCTTTACAGGGCGATTTTGGAAAGGTTTTCTTTACAGGAATATTTTGGAAAATTGGCATTTCGATTGCTTTGCAATATTTATTGATTGTAGTTACTAAAGGAAATCAACTACCAATGCTTGTTTGTTATTGTGCTGTTTCAATGTATTGTATGTGCAGTTACGGCCAAATAAAACCGGGCAGTACTTTACTCTATTGTGAATTGGTATTAAATCACCTAAGAAAAAAATTAAAAATTACATATTAAGAATTCAAATTGTCAAGGTACTGTTACGATTGTCACTTGGTTTGTGTTGTTAAGGTGACAATCGAAAACAAAGTTTATTTTAGTTCATTATATTGGTTCATGAAGCAACACGCGTTTTATTTCAACCTCTATATATGAACACATTTACGTAAGAAATAACGCCCCAAAGGCCCCATTCTTACAATTGGTGACCCCGAACGTGTGATGAACATCATACCTAGACCTGAAGCGAGTCCTCTCCCACAGCTTCACAACCCCCTCCGCCTCCTCCAGCATACTGCGCTGCAGTCATGCATCCTGCACATTCGCCCCCTACGTCGTGTAACACAGCCCCTTCATTACAGTGGGCATCGCACGATCATCGGCGAGTTTCGGACATGCTTACTCCACCATCAACATACATGAGTGGACCAACTTCAAACAACCTCATTCATCTGCAACCTTCTTCAGGTATACCTCTTGTAGGTATACAGGTACCGATCGCTGCACAACAGCAAGTGTGCATACAACGAAGGGCACCGGTAACGCACACGCTTATATCGTACCCAACCACTCATCCACCGATTGCTGCGATTCCAACTGCACAAACTCAGCCTCAATTGTATACATCGGTCGCTTGTCTGCAAAAGGGGAAGCATGCGCAGCTGCCTCATCTGCACGCTTCTAGATTTGAACCATTTGATGTTTACCACCCAATACCAACTCAAATCGCCTATCATCCAGTGTCACCAAGTCATCATGTTGTTCCTATGAG
The DNA here is from genome assembly GCA_940337035.1 of Agriotes lineatus. Taxonomy (NCBI): domain Eukaryota; kingdom Metazoa; phylum Arthropoda; class Insecta; order Coleoptera; family Elateridae; genus Agriotes; species Agriotes lineatus. The sequence goes on along the minus strand of OW679199.1, from coordinate 34,902,311 downwards.
CGGTTCGTGCAGTAACCATTCACAGATATGCAATCATCAACAATCCTCACCACACAACAATCAGCAAAGTATACAACCAGCATCTTCATCAAACAAAAATATCCCTGGTTCTATTGAACAAGAATATAAATGTCTATTGCGACAGTTTCCGGAATTACTTGACGATTTTAATATCAATGCACCTGTCAAACATAAGGTCATACATAGAATTATCACGACAGGACCTCCTCGTTTTACTAAATGCAGGCGTTTGAATCCTGAGCAATTGTCATTTTTGGAAAAGCATCTGCAAGAGTTGTTAAAATCAGGCATTATACAAAGAGCAACAAGCCCTTGGGCAGCAGCCATTCATTTGGTAAAGAAGGCGGACGGTAGCTACAGAGTGTGCGGTGATTATCGACCTTTAAACAGCGTCACAATCCCAGACATGTTCCCTATACCATTTATCCAAGATTTTACCTACAGAATTCATGGTTCAACGATCTTTTCAAAACTAGACTTAAAAAAAGCGTACTTTCAAATACCAATTGCTCCTGAGGATACAGATAAAACAGCCATAATAACACCGTTGGGTAGCTATAAATACCTACGAATGAACTTTGGATTACGGAACGCTCAGAGTAGCTGGTCGGCTCTCATGTCGGAAGTTTTTGAAGGGATGAGTTTTGTTTTTTGTTATTTAGACGACATCCTAGTTTTTAGCGCTAACAGATCAGAACATATTCAACATATCAAAAAAGTATTCGCCAAATTAGTAAACTATGGTTTGTTACTTAACATAAATAAATGTGGTTTTGGTGCCCCTAACTTAAATTTCTTGGGATACACTGTGTGTAAAGAGGGAATCAAACCTCAGGAGTCAAAGGTGGATGCAATCAATTCATTTCCGCCCCCGACTACTCAACGTCAACTCCGAAATTTCATAGGAATGATCACTTATTACCATAAATTCATTCCCAATTGCTCAAGTCTAATCGCACCGTTAATTTCTCTAGTGATCGCTGGGAAAGCAACCGATAAACCGGTTCATTTAAACACTTCTCAGTTAGAAACGTTTAACTCAATCAAGTTAGCTCTGGCAAAGGCCACTTTATTAGTTCATCCTATACCAAACGCTGAAATCAGTTTATGGACTGATTCATCTTCCAATGCTATCGCAGGTGTTTTGCAACAATGGCAGGATAAGATGTGGAAACCACTCGCTTTTTGCTCGCGAAAATTAACCTCCGCAGAACAAAAATATAGCGTATTCTCACGAGAACTGCTAGCTATATATTTCGCAGTTAAAAAATTTCGATATTATACTGATGGTAAACAATATACTATCTTTACTGATCACAAACCTCTCACTTTCGCAATTACTAAATCAACAGGTGACCACTCACCTCGAGAATTAAGAATGTTACAATACATTTCCCAATTCTGTTCAAACATACAACACGTCAAAGGTACAGATAACGTACCAGCAGACGCTCTAACCAGGGTTTCTTTCGTTGGTCTACAAAATACGATCGATTTCGATGATTTAGCAACAGCTCAACAAGACGATCCTGATTTAGAAGCCTTATTGTCAAACCCAAATTTATCTTTTGCCAAAACAAATTCGTTAAAAGGAACTCCTATTTGGGTTGAAACTTCGCCGAGCACACAAAGACCGTTCGTTCCACGATCTTTCCGCCGTCAAATATTCGACTCAATCCACTCGTTATCTCATCCCGGAGTTCGCGCATCTAGGAAATTAATAACTAAACGTTATATCTGGCCATCCATGCACAAGGATGTGAAAACGTGGGTGGATACATGTCCTTCCTGTCAAGCAGTTAAAGTAACCAAAACTTCGAAACTTCCACTCTATCCATTTGGTGAACCGTATTTCCGCTTCCAACACGTACACATCGATCTAATTCACCTTCCCCAATCGCAACAATACAAATACATTTTAACTATGATTGACCGTTTTACTCGCTGGCCTGAAGCGATTCCGTTAAAATACGCAACTGCGGATGAAATTATTTTAGCAATAACACAAGTTTGGATTGCCCGTTTTGGCATACCAAAATTTCTAACTAATGATAATGCTCCCGTTTTCCTTTCGAAATCATGGTTAGATTTCATGTCCGTTTTAGGAATTAGAAACATCCGTTCAAGCACATACCATCCAATCAGCCAATCGTACCTTAAAAAATCTGGTGTGATACACTCACACAACTTCCTTTTACAGTGATCTTATAATTAGTCAAAAATTTCATTTTTCATTTTTAAAAATTTGTCAAAAATTTTCAAAAATTACAAATTCTACAAAAACGGTACAAAATAGAGTGTTAGTTGAAGAGACAAATTTTCTCTAGAATTTTAAGGTGAATTCGAAAATGTAATAATATACCGGGTGTTTTATTTAAAATAGGAGTTAATAAAGAAAATAGAAAAAAAACAAAAGAAACCCACTTTAGAAGTATTCAACTGGAAAATCACCTATCTCACATCAATACACATTAAAAATGTAATAAAAATATAAAGTTTTAAAAAAATCGTTAGAGCCGTTTTTGAAAAAATCGAAAAAAACCGAAAAATCACAAGAGTAAACACCTACTTCCGGTTATGCGATTTTCTTCAAAAGCTTGCTGTCTCATCTACATAGTACACAAAACTTATATATGAAGTTTCAACGCCATACCTCTTTTCGTTTTTGAGATATTCTGTTCACAGACAGACACACAGACAGACACACACACAGACACACAGACAGACCAATGAAAAAAATATGTTTTTTGGGATCAGGAGACTCTAAAACGTGAAGATCCGTTGAAAACTCAATTTCGAATTTTTGGGGTGAATCCAATACTTCCTTTATAGTAAAAGGAAGTAAAAATGCAATCACCGCAACAGGCATTAATGCCTGGCCAGACAACATTCCGTGGATTTTACTTTCTTTACGCTCCAGCATCAAAGAAAACCTGCAAGCATCCCCAGCAGAAATGTTATACGGTACAATTCTTCGATTACCAAATGATTTCTTCGATGAGAATCACTTCACTCAACCATCAGATAAAATAATGTCATCATTTGTAATCAATCTAAAACAATCAATTGGAAAGCATAAATATTTCTTCACAAAAAACTACCCCTCTACCAGTACTCACATTAATAAAGATCTGGAAACATGCACACACGTGTATCTCAGAAACAGCACGCATACTAGGGGCATCAAACCCAATTATCTAGGCCCTTTCAAAATTGCACACCGTTCTGAAAAATACATGTCGCTGGAAGGTATCAGCGGAACAGTCAGCTATGACAGACTGAAACCTGCCTACTTTCTAGATTAACATATGCTTGCATGCTTTCGTATATTTTATTTTTGTTACTTCGACACGAAGTGTACGAAGTATTGAAATTCCCTCATCGAAAACCACTCTGAGTCAAATATCTCTAAAATTAGAGCCAACCGACTAATGAACCCACTATATCAAATCTCCGTCTCGGCGGTGCGAATCTTTTGGTGAAGATCCCAGCCCACTAGATCAATCCCCCGTATTGGGGGGTGCCTAAACGTGCTGTGCGAGGGATGTATGTTCGTATGTGTACACGATTCCGGTCGCCAGGAACCTTCCTGAAGTCTTGGATCGTTTTCATACGATAGGTCCTCCGAAAATGAAGGCAACATCAACTTTTGAGCTATAGTCGTCGACAAAAAATTTTTTTTTGGTTTTTTTTTTTTTTGATAAATAACTGGTTCATAGCATTTCATTGTATTAGCGAAACGGAGTGATGCTGAGTATCGAAGTATTCTTGGAAAGCACGGAAGGGCGCTTTTCTTGGGTGGGGGGTACCGTATATTTTTATTTTATTTTTATTGTTACGTTAATATTATTTTTATACACGCTTCCTTTTTTTTTAATTTCTTCCAGCTTACATCTGCGAAGTAGATGGAGTTCGACGCCCAACAGAATATCTCCAGGGACGTGTGTAGTGTGTGTTATTGTTTATTGTTACCTTTATTTATTGTTATCATTTATTGTTACTAGTTTTTAAGGATAGTTGAAAAGATCCAGGAGGTTTTGTAGCTAAATATAATCCTGTCACTTTCATACGGGGTTATATTAGTTTTCCTACCTGGCCTCCCTCCCTCCTTTTCTCTTTTTTTGGGGGGGGGGAGTAATGTTACGATTGTCACTTGGTTTGTGTTGTTAAGGTGACAATCGAAAACAAAGTTTATTTTAGTTCATTATATTGGTTCATGAAGCAACACGCGTTTTATTTCAACCTCTATATATGAACACATTTACGTAAGAAATAACGCCCCAAAGGCCCCATTCTTACAGTACTGTCAAGTAAAAGCCTGATTTACCAAAATTTATGAAAATGACATAGAATGTCAAAATGGTGGTCGTTTTTATTTGGCCGTAACCGTACGTATGTATCATCGTTTAACTCTTGTTACCTTTTGCTAAGGTATAATGCTTGTTTGTTATTGCAAGTTCCAATATTGAGGTAAAATTAAGAAAAAGCGCAGGTACCTAAAAAATGTTGTACGTAACTCATCCGGAAATGCCTTTTACAGAACTTGCAAGCTTTCAGGTCTCGCCTTCTGCATCGGCATGAAATTTGCCTACGCGTCCTCTAAAGATGCTCTTTCAGAACTTGTTATGTAAACTACTATAAAAGTGAAAATTTTAGTCTGAAGAACGAAGTAAATTTGTTCAAACTTAGAATAACCTGCAAAAAAACAAATTTTGATTAAAATGAAAATTATAGACTTAGAAATCCGAAAACTTCTGGAGCAGTACTTTACTGCTTCCCCAATTGAAATTATGCTTACAAAGAAAAACCAAGAAGGATCGAGCGACAAATATATTTCCATAGCTTTTACATTAAGATATTTATGCAAGGGATGCTACATTTTACTCAGAAATAAATTAATGTATGTACTCTCTTCCAGGTATGTATTAGGGCATATTTTAAATGTTACTCCATTGAGAGGTTGATTTTTTTCCCTTTAGGATTGTCAACCTTGTGTTTTGAAGTTTATGGAAATAGCTGCAATTGAGAAATTAGTGGTTATGACGAAATAAAAATTGCAGAAAAATATGAATACGACGCAGAAGCGGACCAAATAATTGGTATTCACAAGCAACTGCAAGTTGTCAACTCACGCAGTCTATGTAGAAAGTGGAAACAACCTCTTTTTGACAAAAATCACGCCAGGAACTTCAACAGACTTATGTACAAAATTTTACGTTATTGCTATTGGCATGCATTAGCGATTGTAGACCAACAAATATCGGCTTGTCGAAATTACTAGAGCAACAGATAAATCCTGGATTTTACACCCAATTATTAAAAAAAAATGTTTTGCCGATGCTCCTCGCATACTTAAATCAATCAGAAACTGGCTTTTTTTTATACTGATTTTATTTTAGATGGAGGATTGAAAATTATAAAGAAACCACTAGAAAAACTTCTAGAAATAAGTACCGAAGTAAGTTCTGTATTTAAATGAACAAATCTAAATTTGGAATGCCAAGGTACACAAAAACAAAGAGTATTTCTGGCAGTGAATCTGTTAGTATTTGTTTCGCATTCTATCTTTTCTATTTAAAAGTAGTTTTTCCTATTAATATATATTTCAATCCAACAAGAAATTTTAAAAAAATACATTTAGATTGCGTTAGAACATAATCTGAATCAATATAATTATGAATAAATAATCTTGCTTCAATTAATTATATGCTTAAGAAAATCGTCAGGAATGGCTCAGCATAACACCAATACTGTTGAACAAAGCAATGACGAAGAATATCTTATTGCAAAAGTATTAAGACAAGCAAACGTTGACATTTAGCTTTCTCAAACCGCGGTATCAATATTTAAGAAAGACACATCGAAGTCGGTAAATGCAGATACACGGCTGGAACCTTTTTCCAATAGTCACTATGACATTTTTGCTTGAAAGTGAACCGAAATTTCAAATTCCTTTTTTGGGGTGTTGGGGTGTGCAGCAACGCTTCACCTCAAGTTGTCGACCCAGATTTCCTATGTGATATTTCCGTCATCTTAAAAAAAAGGTGCGGTTGATTTTTTTGCGATAACTTGGTTCCCGTTAACGGTAAGTAAAAATGAATTTTTCACGTACGAGCGATATTAGTCGAGATATCGAACGCGAAAGGAAAGCGTAAACGGGTCGAGATTTTTTTCCGCGCTTCTTCGCTTGTATTTCGTTTCTCGACCTATTTAGCGAAACGGTAGTTACAAAACTCCCAGAGCTTAAAAATACCTGCAATTTGACCTATTATAAATTAAAATGCGACTAAAATTACGACTTGTAGAGCAGATCAAAGTCGTCAAGTCGGCGCGTAATTTTGATTTCGTGTACCATACTATTACATAAATGACATAATAAACTTCATTACATTATTAAAATCATTATATCATAGAAAATCTCAGTGGACAACTTGAAATTCAACTTTCCTAGACCTCCAACATTACAAATAAGAAGTTTAAACTTTCGGTCCTTAAGAATTTTTACTATTAAACATTGTTCAAAGTAGACTTGCAGGATATAGCATGATATTTTATGTATTCTGAAATATAAAAATGTTATTACATTATTAGAATAAAAATATACTTCATTAAGTATGAGGTACATACCATTATATGATTGCATATTGCTAAATATTTTCTAATTACTTTGGAATAATAATTGAACAACACATAGACTACAGTGCCACAAAGCACACAAAAACCCTGCGTAGGGGAGGCTGGCGCTAACTCAGCTTCGTAAATACACTCCGTAGAAAAATTATAAACATTCGTAAACGCAGGAAATTCAAACTTTTATTTTAAAAATCATCCATATTTTTACATATAACAGTGTTTAAATTACTAAACCGCAACCTATGAAATAAATCCATTGTTACGAGAGTAATAGTAAATAAAGCAACCGATAATGCAATAAATATTGTAATTATCAATTATCCTAAACGTTAATTTGAAATAGTATATTTGTTCACAAAGCAAAAAGAGATTATGGTCACCAGAACAAAGAAAAGCGACACAAAAACTTAAAGAAATGGTTATCTTCATTTGACATTTCCGTATTGACAATGAAAATTTAATTTTCATAATTTATTTCGTCCATTAAGCCATATTTTGTACACATTTTCCACAGTGTACATTTCGTGAACCGTTCTCAACAAAACTCCCAGCTCAAAGTAACGATTTTCGTGAGAGTTTTCCTTCAGTTTCCTTTTTTTTGAGATGTCAAAAAACCACCTTGAAAAAGTAAGGACGAACGTATTATCTGTTTTTTTATTTTTTTTATATTATTTTTTCGCATTACCTGTTGACTTCCCAGCTGCTGCGACTGCTAATTCTGTATATTGTTCTATCGAAAATATCCATGTTTCTGAAGCCTTCCCAGGGCCGTAGCCAGTATGACAACTTAGGGGAGGCAAAAAAAAAGTTGAGGAGGCTGGCATAATTTTCTGTGTTAACCATTTCGTGGGATTTGTATATTCTGATCTATAAATAACAAATATTGATAAAATGAGAAAGTAATTTCAAAAAAAATTACATGCATTCTTCCATAGTATCAGACGCCGCAATAAAAAATTTATATTTCTCAAAAAGAACACACGATAACAATTTGTACATACATTTTTCATATTTTCCTTTTTTTTTCAAAAATATGTTATGATGATACAAAAACTGTAAATACATAATACATATTACTACATTTTTATAACGTATCAAAATTACAGCAGTGTTATGTGAATTTTCGAATTGACAGATAAACAGCCCATTTGATTTTTTGAGTTTTTATGACAATACTAAATTTCTAAAATTTCATAACTGAAACGTCTTCCATGTAACATTTCGTGTTCATGAGCAGTTTTCGTACTCAAAAAATCGAAATAAAATATTTAATACAGTTGAACTTTTCTACTTCTCGAACTGTTAAATTGAACTAATAGTCTATCCATATCAATGTGCGCTTTTTTTCAAAAGCTATTTAAATTAAATTTGCCATCCGCTGATGATGCATGGATGTTCATTGTTCTGTTTATGCGGTTAACACAGAAAATGTAGATTCACATAAAGCAGTGCTGCAACCAAATGTACGTGCAGTAGCCACCAACTGATAAGTATCAGGGAAAGCAATTCTTTGCTGATAAAGTTCTGCAAATACTCCAACACTGCATGTGCTACTCTCTTTCTTTCTGTACATACATTAAAAAGTTTTTCCGGACCGCAATTTCTTCCGCACATGGTAAAGTTAGTTCAGTGGCGTAACTTCAAATTTTGGGCCCGGGGGCCGTGATCTTCACCGGGCCCCTTAATTGCGAAGTGTAAGTCCTATTCTTGCCAAAGCATTGTTGGTTATCATTTTTCAATTATTTTTTTTTAATTCATAAACAGAAACATCAAAGCAAAATGAACAATAGCGAGATACGCGTTTTTTATTGAAAATAATAATAATAAATATAAATCCTGTAAGCCTACGCACTAAAAGAACAAACAAAAACATAATTATTTCCGCAATTCGGCACTTCCGTACATTTCGAGGTACAATTCAAAGTATAACTTTGCTTTAACTGCTGATCTGCTAATCAAGAAGATATCTTCTAGACTTCTGATTAGCAAAAGATGTAATGACGTCTGATGTATGAACATTTCCTGCTCTCTGCTTCTCAATAGAGATCAGTAATCTGAGATTACTGCGAAGTACCTACGTGCACGTGCAAGACGTGGTGCATCGGGTGTACAGAAATTATTTTATTTTAGATTTATACCGAACAGATAACTTTTTGACATGTTTTAGATTTCTACGAGGGTTTCTTGTGTTTTCCCGTTGGGCCCCCTGAAGCTCAGGGCCCGGGGCCGCTGCCCCCTTTGCCCCCTCGGTAGTTACGCCACTGAGTTAGTTATTCCTAGAGTTTCTAAAAATTGCATATTTTGAAGATCCAGATTTTCATCTTCTACACAAGAAATAGCTGTTAACAAATCCTCGTTAGTAGAGAATCTTTTATTAATCTCGTTTAAAATGAGATCTATGGTTTGATAAAAATAATTTTCATGTGCAGATCAGGATTTTGATCGACGTTATGTGACCTTTCACCAATACTTTCGGTAATGAGAAACTCCTTTAACAACGTATTTCCTTTATTACGCCAGCGTGGTGGCGGTTGATTTTCTTCTACTAGACCACGATACACTTATAAGTGTATCGTGTACTAGACTAAAATATGTTTTGTCGACTTCTTGGATTATGTCATTAAAAAAAAATCGTTTCTTAAGGCTTTTATAGTTTGTGTAACACTGTTTATTAGTACCTATGAATCTATTAAACTTGTTTCTCGAGCTTGCAACACCTTATCAGCTGGTTTTAAAATTTCTAATATTTTTTTAATGAAAACTATTGAAAATTGGAGTATAAAATATTCGCTCAGCCGTTGGATTGGAGATGTGACGTCACACTAAAATCCAGCGCATTTTTGTTAATTAATTTTAGAAAAAATAAAAATAAAAAGTTAGATTAAATTAGTGACCAATGTGCTAGGGGAGGCCAAAAAAAGGCTAGGGGAAGCTGAGCCTCCCCTAGCCTCCCCTTGGCTACGGCCCTGAGCCTTCAGTTCATCAAAAAACGTTATAACATTTGCAGTTATACTTCTCGCTCCTGAATGCATGAGTTATGTGCTCATTGTAATTTTGGAAAATGTAACACTTACGATTTGAGGTGATAAAACCAAGCCGACAATTAAATCTCATAATTATATGCACTCAAATGTACGAAAATATGCGCATATATATGCATAAATTTTGTTGATTATATGCACACAAAGTTACTATATATGCACAAAATATGATCTATTTTTTTAAAATACGTAGAACTATTTTAAATAATGTAAAAATTTTAATTATTTTGTATGAGTATATTTATTTCTCTAATTTTTATTCAAAGACCTCATTCATTTTAACCTTTGACTATATAAATATGGATTGTCAACGCCAAATTCACGTTGTAATAGGGATGTTCGATACACCGAAAAGTACCGGTACCATCGTATCGTATCGTATCGACTTAAAAGTACCGATTTCGGAGCAGTATCCCAGTATAGCAAATAGAAGTTTAGCAATAATAGTGGCGTAACAATCAAGAAATCAACAATTGAAAAATCAGTATTAGAAATACATTTATTAAATAGTATACATATAAACGCTCAAAAACTTTAAAACTAACATAACTAACGGGTGTTCATAAACAGTCGTCATCCCAGTAGGTTTTGACTTCAGAAACGTATGTCTACTAAAATTGAGAAAAAATGCGCTATGACAGTACTCAATGACGTTTCATTGTGTTGCACGAATTAATCAAAGACATAACATTTTGTTTTTCAAAGCAACTGGGATGACGACTGTTTATGAACACCCGTTATAATAACTGAAACATTAAAAGTATACAGGGTGCGTTTATTTGAATGTTTAGCATGGGGATCTCGAAAAGTATTGGAGATAGAGAGACGGTTAAATGGGAAAAGAATTGCAGTTTTACGAGCTCAGTTTAATGAGCTTTTTGTTTTTTGGAAAAAATGCAAGGCTAACTAGATATTTCGCAAAAATGATTTTTTTCTAATTTCGTTCGGTGCCGATAGCTCTGTTATTATTGACTTTAGAAAAAATGTGTAAAGGAAAAAGTTGTAGACAATTATGAGCTTAATAACACAGTTCAGCCAAATTTTTTATTTAACCTATAATTTTTGAGTTATGACACAAACGTGTGTTTTTTCTAATGGAAACCATAGTTGGCCATGACTTTATAAAAAAGGCAATTTTTCAATGATTCTAACGATATACTATTTGATATAGTTATTTTTATAAATAAATAAATTATGCCCATTTTACTCTTTTCGTTTTCGAACTGTGCTTAAATTTGTAGTTCCGTCTGAACTTTTAACTTCACACTGACACAGTCTGCATTTTCCTCGAGAATCTGTCTTAATAAATACTTTCCAAACGTTACTGGTTAAGGTGGCATATTTGTTTTAAAAAAACACAATATAAACCACAATTTCACTGAATAATAAAGGAAAACTGATAATAAAAACAGAACTGTTAATTAATTTACTGAACACCCACGGCGACCGCGATGGAGTGAGGAGTGAGGAGTGAGTCATTATTTTACAATTCATTAATCACAATTTTGCTGTACCAGTCGAAATCCGAAGCGTAATACGTACACAGATTAAACAGAAACATTTCGGCTCAGCAAAATCATTTTGTTTTGATTTTTGTTCTTGCGTTTGTAGAAGCTGAAAATGACTTATTGAAAGTTCGACCATTTAAGACTTCAAGAACTGTTAGTTCAATCAAAGTAATATTTGCACATGGCTTAGGTTTTTACCCTTGAAGAAAAAGGGCATATTTTAGACCTTTTCCCTTTGGTTTTTTCAAAATTTATAGTTTTAAAACGTTTTATATTAAAAATACAAAATTTCATTATCTAGCCAAAAGATGAATTATTTCTAGACAGGCGGCAAAAATCCAGGATCCGATACTGACCAAAAATAAATCGTATTGGATTGGATCGCTGACTGAAATACCGGTACAAAATATCGAGTATCGGAAGACAAAGTACCGGTACTTCAAAATATCGGATCGTACCTCACATCCCTACGTTGTAAGCCAACATAAAAATGTTTCAATGTTTCTTCTGTTTGGATTTGTATATTTCTGAACGCGGTTTCAAAAAATGAACGCAAAATGCTATTTATTTCTCTCAACAAAATGTGGTAAACAAAACGACAGTCATCAACAATAATTAGGATAATCTATAGAAGCGTCATATTCTAATAATTCTTTTTTTAAATGATATGACTAATTATATAATAAATATAATAAAATATGTACAGTGACACAAAAAAGTTATTGATCAAATGAAATAAGACAAAATATATAATTATATATTATACTGGGTGGTTCAAAAAAACCGGAATTATCTTTTTTTGGTTGTATTTTTGTTATTTATTTATCGATTTTAATAAATTTTGGCTTAAATGGTAGCTAAATTAATAGGTTTTCATAGACCATGATCAAAATAAACGTTTATTTAAATTTCAAAATGGCGGAAAAATGTAAAGAAGGGTGTTCTTTAAAATCCGTTGGTATTAAGGCGCCTTGATTTTTTTTATAGAATTCATATGAGGGGAAACTCCCATCTTTAGTCTATACTTTAAGCCTAAGTTTGTTAAAATCGGTGGGTTAGTTTCGGAATTAGACACTTTTTAAGTTATGAGTATTTGACGGTTTTTGCGATTTTACAGAGCGGCAGTAGCAAAACGCATGGCGGGTAAGAAAAAAAAATAAAATTATGACAGAAGTGGAAATTTTGACAGAGTTTTATTAACAGATGAATTTATAAAAATCGGTTAATACTGAAAATAATTAAACTAAAAAATAAAATTACGGGATTTGCTACTCCCGCTCTGCAAAATCGCAAAAATCGTCAAATACTATCCCACCGATTTTAACGAACTTAGGCCGAAAGTATAGACCAAAGATGGGAGTTTCAGCTCATATGAATTTTATAAAAAAAATCAAGGCGCCTTAATCCAGCGAATTTTAAAGAATACCCTTCTTTACATACGTCCGCCATTTTGAAATTTGATTAAACGTTTATTTTGATCATAGTCTATGAAAGCCTATTAATTTAGCTACCATTTAAGCCAAAATTTATTAAAATAAATCAATAAATAAATAAAATACAACTGAATAAAATAATTCCGGTTTTTGTTTTTGGACCACCCAGTATAATATAATTTTGGTATGTGCTTCGACTCGGGCAGTTTTTCTGTGTACCGTCATGTAAAAATATTGCAGATTTGAATATTAATAATTTTTTCATTTGAAAAAAACTGTTGAAGAATTTAGTGTCATGACTTTCTTAATTTTGTTCAATTTTGATTGGTAAATGAAAAAATACCGTGAAAATTTTGTTATTTCGCATACGATAATCACTTTTCAATAATTTGGACTACCTTAAAAAATGACTTTTTTCACTCATACCCCACTGTCGGAATCTGCGTCAGCTAAACCGTGCTAAGCTTAATTCTTTCATTCAAATCGAGAATCGGAGTATTGTATATGTTTGTATATTTATTATTTAAGTTGTATTAAAATATCTTATATTTTTAGGAAATACAAAATTGTTGCATCAAGCCCGCGACAAATTCAAGCACGAACATATTTGTGAAAACACTTTGCGGAAACTGCTTTTAAAACCCATCTTAAAAACCTACTGAAATCTGATGCTATACCAATACCGTATGTGGCTACAGATCAATCTGCATCTAGTCGTAGCAACAGCCCTTTGAAGGTTTTAACGCCGAAGAAAACCTATTCTAAGGCGGCCCGAGAATGCAATAATGAAATATGTGAAGATATTCAATATTCTAAAGAGGACAATGTTTTTTTGGATGCAATTACTAATATACCTTCGACATCTCTAAAACGCAAATTGTTTAGTGCTTCTGAAGAATCTCGTAGAAAAAAGAAGTTAAAGATTTCATTACAAACATACAAAAATCTTTTTAAGAACCACACACGAAAAATATCTAGATTATGTAAGAAAGTTCAGTCGCTGCAAGAAAAGAGTAAAGTAAAAATATATTTTCATCGTTTCGGTTTCCATCTTCAAATTCCAAAATCTTCGCAAAAATGCAATTTAGAAAGAAGAAAACCATGTGGACGCTAAGCGAAAAAAAGTTTTCTTTGACATTGTATTACAAATCGCCTACTGCATATAAATTCTTACGACAAGGAGTAATATTGTCAGCTCCATCAACAATTCGAAAGTGGCTTGGAAAATCGAAGTTTCGACCTGGCTTTAATAAAATGTTTTTTAAACAAATTGCAAAAATAGTTGTTTCTGCTTCTGATGAGGAAAAAACCTGTTCTGTGTCTTTTGATGAAATGCCATTATGAAGAAGCTTGAATACAATAAATACATGGATTTGGTAAAAGGATTTGAAGATTTTGGCCAATTACAACCAGATTGCGGCAAAGCAAATCGTATCAAAAACACTGCAAAATACGCATTGGTGTTTTTGGCACGGGGAATTTACTCGCCATGGAAGGTTCCCATTGCTTACTTCCTGTCCCATTCAGGTGCAAATAAAACCCTGCTAAGTAAATTAATTCCAGAGGTAATGAGGCGTTTGGTCGATGCAGGTCTAAATCCGACAACTTGTGTGTGCGACCAAGGCACAAGTAATCAAGGCGCATACAAAATTTTGAATGCTACTGCAAGCACACCTCCTTACATGGAGAAGGAAGGGCCTGCAGGACCACGCCAGCATCAATGGCCGCCTGTGTGCAGAGCCAAATTTGCCCCCGCCACCGAAAGCGTAAGAAAGTTTCTTCGGCAACAAAACATTAAAACAATATTCAAATCCCCGAGCAAAATCTCACAGGTTCTTCCTTCACCTAAAGATAAATTAAACACTATATCATCTAAAGGTGTTTAGAGTCCCTTGCTCTTGTAATTCTGTATACATTGGTGAAACAGGACGTTCAGTAAAAACTCACATCTCTAAGCACTAGCGCTGTCTCAAGTTGGATCTCGTTTCATTATTAGCCATCGCCGAACACCAACGCGATACCGACCATAAGATCATTTTTCATGAAACTTCCATTATCTGCAAATCCTCATTCTTCGTTGGCAGAAAAATTTACGAACTCACTGAGATTTACAAACACCCTAACAATTTGAATCGGGATGAAGGCTTTTCCCTTCCTTCTATGTGGCAAGTGCTAATTCCTAAGCCCCGTCCACCGTCACTGAATGCGACGGCACTTGCCTATAAATTCTCGCCTTTCTCCTTCAAATCGTTAGAAGAGTTGCCTCTGGCGTGGTTTACACGTTTAGTTACCGTGCTCTTCTATCCCTTCCCTTGTAAAAGAGTTTCGCCTCTGAGGTGGTTTACACGTTGAGTTACCGTGCTCTTTTGCTTTTCCTCCTGAAGAAGCCCCTTACGAAATTGGGCAAAACGTTGAGTTCTTTTACCTCAATAATGACACGGTCCAATCCCGGAAATCGTTTGTTAGATAATGACAATAGCCGTGAAAGCCTCCGAAGTCATCTCATTAATCTCTACGGGGAGGATATTTTTCTTAAAGCCTCTACGTTTTCCAAACTCTGGCGTGGTTTACACGTTGAGTTACCGTGCTCTTTTGCTTTTCCTCCTGAAAATAAGCCCTTTACGAAAGTGGGCGAAACGTTGACTTCTTCGACCTCAGTAATGACATGGACCAATCCTGGAACTTCAATTTAAAAATGCACATGCGCCCGGCACCCTGACACTGTGTGTTCAAACTTGTGTTTGCCCATGCGATAAACGATTAAGTGAAATTGTGTGGATATAAAATTAGAATATAAAACTAGTTCATAACATGTACAGTCGCGGAATTAAAAATCCGGACACTTAAAATGATTCAGTGTATACCTTACTTTACTTTACTTATCCCATTACCTGGTGAAATTAGTCAAAGTCAAAATAATTACTTGTATATGACAGCATGCCTCATTGTTTAACTGTCAATTGCTAACCTAGAAACGCAAAGCCCAATTTAGATTACCCAAAAATTGCAAAACTCGTCTATGAGACTCGCCCGGATTTTTAATTCCGCGACTGTGCCATTTAAACTGTCTGTAAGCAAGAATCAGCTTTGGTGTCGGCTTCTGGGTCACTTTGCAGTATTATTACGAATAAGGAGTCTTTGTGCAGACAGCGGCATTACAATATTGTATCAAGTCAAATTTCACACACATTGTTTACCAGCAGGGTATTTTATGCAAACATTGTGTTTTTCTCCTATACCAATAGAAGGTTATCAGATCAAACAGCAAAACACGACACAATTTAATTATATATAAAGCCTTGTATTATATTTAATTATTCAATATATTTTTAAACCCTGAAGTGTATTCATTTGTGAACAGTCATAGGCTACAACTGTCTTAAGGAATAGTTACGCCTGGCTACTCCATTCACATCTTATCTCAAAATCTTTCATCCTCTTCAGTAAAGCAACCTGGTTCTATAACTATACAATTTATGTTCCGAAGTGCGTCCTGAACGAGTGCTAGAATAATCCACGGAACTACGCAAATCGAATGCTTGCATAAATTCGAGAAGCATTGCGGACGCTGTGTAAACGGTATAAGAGGTTATAGATGTAAAAGCAGCAATAGCCTTGTTATATATCTAGCCCCACTTGAGGTGGCAAATTTGTAATATACCTTCTAAGCCCCACGTTGCGAGCCATACCATTAATATCAAATTAAATATACCCTTTTACTAACTATTAAAAAGAAGCACTATCAGGTATAGCTCAATTATGTACTTACCTTCGGGGCCGGCTGTTGACGTGGGTAGTATGGGTAGTACTACCCACTCGAAAATATCCGTGTGAGTAATTACTCACTCGAAACTTTCGAACAAAACCTAAAATTTGAAATCGGGGGTGGGTCCTTTCTCAGGGAAAATGAACATTATATGAAAGTGGTTCTCGAATTCGTGCGTTTTCTGAGATTAATAATAACAGTACCGAGATCTTCTTGTTCTAATGAAAGAAGTTTTTCAGTTTTGCGTCGAATAAACAATAATTTAAGATCGGCTATGGCACAGAATCGGCTAAACCACGTTGTTATTTTGCATTCCTACCCGGATTCAGTTGATGTGCTTGATTTAGAAACTTTAGTGGATGAATTTATTGTTCATAATAGAAAACGAACGTCTTGTTTCGCTCTAGGGAAATGATTTATTTGTATCTTTAAACGAAAGCAAAAATAAATTGAACTTTGTGACTTCTCAAAATATATTTTTATCAATTTTTGATAATATAACCCTGTATCTCTCATCCCTTCAGATGAGTGTATTGTGAAAAATCACTTGGAACTCCCCCCCCCCTCACCTTACAACCCACTCGGGCTAAAAGTGTGACGCCGGTCCTGCTTACCTTACTTCGTAATACAATAAATAGGATTTAACGTATCTCATAAATCAATTTGACATTTAGAATTATGTCATGTGATTATAGTTTTTTAAAGCCTCGACTAGTCAGTTTACAAGCAATGGGATTCCTGACTTATAGCTGAATGGGTAAATTCTCTTATAGTTAAAGACTGAATTACTTTTAAAATATAATAATTAATTGACTTTGTGAATCAAATACACGTTTCAGCTACTTCACAAAATAAACTTCATACTTTCAGTTTGTTAGTAGCACATTGAAGTTTGATCTGACATTACAAAAATAAATAGATACTGTGAAAATTAGTTTAATCACATTATAATGATCGAAAAATGTCGTGTACTCGAATCACTATTAAATTTAGAAAATTAATTCTTCTAAATTAATTTCTAAATATATTTACAATTATATTAATGATTTGCCGCACCAAACTTGCTATATTACTTTTTAATATTTCATAAGAAATGGGCACTAACATTCTGATTGTCTATCTTATATTTATTTGAATGTGATATGCCAGCTCCTAACTGAATAAATTCTAATCAGAAAACACCTCGCTGGATTCTTTACGATCAAATCAAAGCTCGTTGTAACTCTTTGAAACCTCTGTTGGTAAGATGTGGATAGACAGTTCAACAGCATACCACAACACTCACTTTCACTTTTTTACTGGCTTCGTAGTAAAATACCAGGTTAAATGGAATCGAACAATGTTGAATTTTATATTTGAATAATATTTGTGACTCTTAGTTAAATTTGATCGTAGAGAATACTATATTGCTACTACGTATCAAATCATCAATTATTATTCTTCACAATTAATGGGAATTTAACCCTTAACATGACTATTTATGGTAGATTATCAATTCAAGATATTGTTTACTACTTAATATAAACAACCCTGTGGTTGCCCTTTACAACACCACCAGTTAAAACATACAACTGTTACATCACATGATATACATTAGATATCTGGATATTATTTTAATTAAATGTATCATTCATACGGTAGATGCTGCATTACACAGATTATGTATGTAGGTATGTATATATGTATAATTGAAGTAAACGTTCTAGGGCCTAGAACGTTTACTACTGGCCTAGAATCTAGGCCAGTTAGTTTGTTGACTACCTATTTATCGGTTTTCTTTTTATAGTTTTAGGATTCATACCGAATCTCAAATTGACAATTTTGAAAAAAATATTTGGTTTTCAGATTGCTGTAATAATTGCTTCGACCAATCGCGGCCATAGTTATGATTACTACTTAGTTCCAAGTACTGCATGCTTATTTGAAATTTAGTATAGATATTGTAAATATTTAAGTTTTAATTTGTATAGCAGGATTAAGATTTATAATACTAATAAAACATTGATTAATGTTTGCTTTTGTAAAGGTAAGCCCTAATTGTTATATTAAATTTTCTCCAATTGGTTGTGTACCATCCTCTGAAGCAATGTTGCGAGTACCCTTGGAAGTATACAATTCAGAATCCCTTATTAAATTAAGGAATAAACAGCTTCCATGTTACACGTTGCGATCATTTGAAATTATTTAAGAGTGACGTATTCGTGCCAGTACTGCAAACCTTTTTTTCTTGTATAACAACTGTAAACATCAATTAATTGTCAAACTATGAATGCTGATTTAATTAGACATTATTACTTCCTTTTACGATAAAGGAAGTATTGGATTCACCCCAAAAATTCGAAATTGAGTTTTCAACAGATCTTCACGTTTTAGAGTCCCCTGATTCCAAAAAACATATTTTTTCCCCATTGGTCTGTCTGCGTGTCTGTGTGTCTGTCTGTCTGTCTGTGAACAAAATATCTCAAAAACTAAAAGAGTTGAAACTTCATATATAAGTTTTGTGTACTGTAGATAAGACAGTAAGCTTTTGAAGATAATCGCATAACCAGAAGTAGGTGTTTACTCTTGTAATTTTTCAGTTTCTTTTCGATTTTTTCAAAAACGGCTCTAAAGATTTTTTTCAAATTTTACATTTTTAATGTGTAGGTATTGATGTGAGATAGGTGATTTCCAGTTGAATACCTCTAACATGGGTTTCTTTCGCTTTTTTCTATTTTGTTTATTAACTCCTATTTTAAATAGAACACCCGGTATATTATTACATTTTTGAATTTAGCTTAAAATTTGAGAAAATTTGTCTCCTCAACTAACGCTCTATTCTGTACCGTTTTTGTAGAATTTGTAATTTTTGAAAATTTTTGACAAATGCTTAAAAATTGAAAATCAAAATGTTGGCTAATTATAAGATCACTGTAAAAGGAAGTTGTGTGCGTGTATCACACCAAATTTTTTAATCTTCTATCACACAGACAGCAGCTAAACTGCAGAATCCGGAGCAAATTCTCCTCCTTTTACTTGCTTCCCTTATAATTTTGGTTATGGTTTTTAGAGAAACATGATTAATAATAATTGATATTAAAAATAGCAGGGAAATGTGCCCCACCAGACAGCATTTATGACTAGATCTCTTTTTTCGTAGGATGCATAGTATAGAAGTTTACGTGACTTGTAAAAAACTATCTATAAAATTCCAACGGGAGAATATGACTCATTGACGGGTAACTACGAGTTCTAGCTTAGCCACAGCCATTAGGACAATCAGTAATGCCGGCTACAAACCGCACCTATCTTCACAAAGCAACCACTAATAGAGCGATTTCTCCCATAGTAAGCTTGTATAAAAGTTTCAGCGCCCTACAACGGGTGGGCCAGAAACTATTCCAGCAAGGCGGCAAAATTTAAATACGCCATTACTACGATATTTGGATTAATCAAGGATATGCCGTCAACAGCAATACAAATTGTGCATATACATAATTTGCCTTACCAGAATCTCGATTTTACAGTTTTGAACCGCATAAATCGGAATATGCAAAATCTTTATAGGTTCTGAAATTTACAATACTTATGGAAAATTCAAACAAAATATTTGCGAATAACAAATATATTTTAAGTAATTTAAATAGCAATATTGTTTAATAAGTATTGTCAATCTTACAATAGTCGTGCTCAATTGCAACAATTTACTTTGGTTCAAAATGCTTTTCACGCATTTTAAATGATTTGTCGGTGTCAGTTTGACGTATGAGTTTACTATTTACGCACTTTTCAAAAAGAGGACGGGTGACACCAGCGCCTCCTGACGGGTGGGCCAATCTCTAACAATTATTTGATTTGACAGATGCATTGAGAAAACGCTTCTATTAGTAGGTTTTTCTATGCCGTTGGGAAATTTGTGTCTCCTACACTAAATCAACACAATTTGAAACAACACTTCTTCACATACCGACCCATAATTAATTATAGTTTGGTTCACAACCTTGCCGAGTGGCGACACTAGAGCCCTCCGATGGGTGGGCCAGTCCCTAACAATTATTTGACCACGGCCTCCTGGATTAGTGCGAGACTGACGTCTCTACGCGGCCCGCCGCATTTTTAGTTCAAGGCGTTTTTTATGGTTTGTAGAGGCGCTACAGTACGTTGCGATTGTGCCTTTGGTTATTGGTTGTATACGTCCACGGCCTCCTGGATTAAAATTAATCTAGAAAGTCACGCCTACGTTACAGATAATTTATCAAAAACCCAACAGATGGCGCCAAAGTACGTTGGCCTCAGAATCACAAAAATTATGCAAATGTGGCGGGCCGCGTAGAGACGTCAGTCTCGCACTAATCCAGGAGGCCGTGTATTTGACAGTTGCATTTAAGAAACTCCTCTATTAGTGGTTGCTTTGTGCCTATCTTCACGGTGAAAGTGCGTCTTCGTGCACGTCAAAAGAGAGGGGATGCCATGTGTACCGCAAAGTTCCACGTCTTTAGCTTTGCGTGACCTAGGTGGAAGAAATTTGGATATTTGGCCACTTCTGTTGTAGGTGTTGTACGTTACGGAAAGTGTCCCGTGTCGTTTTTGTGTAGCTGCCAGACGTGTGGCCCCGTTTCGTTTTTAAAAGTACTCGTCCAGCGAACACCTTTGCCTTAAAATGAAGAATATTTTCCTGTTGTTATTGTTGGTATTGCCAGCTGTAATTTTCACCGTCGATCGGAGTAAGTAACGTGCCATTCTTGAGATTATTTTGCCGCTAAGCCTATTTTGCAGTGTAGGAACGAACAAAGCTTGAAATTAGGAATTTTATATAGTATGTAATTAGGTGACTAAACCGGTAAAAAGTAGAAGTCCAATTTGTTCTATTCCGTTTTAACATATCTTAAAATTGAACAGATGCTTCAATTCACTTTCTAATTCTAAAATTAAACATGTACTTTGTACATGTATGGCTTTATCCCGGTTATGTAAAAGTTGGCATATGGGAAGAGACTTTCTCTGTTTTAATTGAATATTTTCCTGAAAGTCCTCTAAAAATACATTATTCTAGGCAATCATATGCTATGTTATGCCGAGGAGGACTTAACAGAAGATGAAGGGGAAGCAGAAGTTGAGGGCGAAGTCGATATTGAAGATGTGACCACTACGGAAGAGGAAGAGGACGAAATAAAAACAACAGCCTCGCCAGATGCAGACACAACCCTATTGTTTGTCAAGCCAATAGTGACTGGAGCCTCCCAATTAGGTAATCCACCGGTGCAAACACTCAGCCCACCGTTTTAACCTTCAGTTATTGTTTAAAGAAATCCCCGCTGGAATCCCTGTGGAATTTCTGGTTGGTTTCCGCAACAAAGGTCAACAGGAGTTCCTGCTTGAGACCATCGAAGCCTCCTTCCGCTACCCCATGGACTTCACCTTCTACATCCAGAACTTCTCCGCCATAGCCTACAACAAACAGGTGGCGCCATTGCAGGAAGCCACCCTTGCCTACAGCTTTATTCCTTCCGAGGCTTTTGCCGGCAGACCATTTGGGCTGAATATTAACCTCGCCTACAGGGACGCCTCTGGAAACGGCTTTCAGGAGGCTGTTTTCAATGAAACCGTTCAGATCGTAGAGCTTGAAGAAGGTAAGTTGGTCAGTAGATTAGAACCGAAGCAGGTAAATATCACCACAACAAAATACCACCAATTGTAGAATGTTACGTTTATTGCGTATATTTTATAGTTGAAAAGTTGCTGCTAAGATAATAAAATATGTAAAAAGGAGAGAATAACAAAATATTGATAACAGAAATGAAAAGTGAGGTTATGAGCTATTCCTGGCGAATATTGTTTAGGAATTAAGCCGTTCTTTATGATGTTGGTTCGTTGGTTGCACTGGTGTTACAGCGATATCTTGGTTAATCTCTTGTTCAGTGTGGTGTTGAGCCTCAGGTTCGACGTGTTGAGTCATATGTGTGTCTGTATTTTGTGTGTGGTCTTGTTACTATATCTCATAGACCCGTCTTCAGAGAAGAACGACATTACTTATATCCCAATGTCTGATGGACACCTTAATTTAGGAGTTACTTTCCCTTATAACTTTCTCTACTGGCAAGTCCAAAACGTGTGACAACTTCAAGTCTACTGACCATCCAAGACTAATCAAAGAGGCAAGAACAGTGACCCAAACACACTGATAATTCCAGTATTCTGGTACATACCTATTACTAACTTGAAGAATGGATTAATCTGTCGGTTGCCTTAATGTTAGCACAATTCACTCACAAACATAGAGTTGGATATGTGATGATGTAATTTTGAATTTAAAAAAATATTAACGAAATGTCAAAATTAATTTATTGTTTATGGTTGGTTATAACTGTTTTTGTTGTGGCGATCTTGGGAGTGGCAATATTTATATGAAATGAATTAGAACCACACTAACATTACATTTAATTTTGCTCGAGTTGGCTATATTGTTATGACATTGCAGGATTGGACGGCGAAACCTTCTTCCTGTACGTATTCTTAGCTGCCGGAGTAGTGTTATTGTTGGTTATTGGCCAACAGACTCTTCTGTCTGTGGGCCGTAAGCGCACCAGTCGCAAGGCCCCCGTCGAAACTGGCACCAGCAATCCTAACAACGTCGAATACGAATGGCTGCCTAAACAAACCCTTGCTAATCTCAGTAAGTTTTGTCGGTTTCTTTGAAACTACAAAGTTGTAACGGTCGATTATTGCAGACAAAGAAAAGAACCAGAAGTCACCAAAGCAGCAGAAGCAACAGAGCCCCAGACAAAGGAAGACTCAGCGCAAGGCGGGATCGGAATAATATAGCGATTAGATCGACGTTAATTCATTTTTCCATCCAGTCATTCGTTTGTTGTTATGTTATTTAAGTACATCAGCGACCTGTCGCCGTGCTTGCGTTGTGATTCGATTTGTGCAGTACAAGCGTTATGTTAACTCCTTGTGATCATCATCTTTATTGACACGTGTAAATACGCATTCATTTTTTTAATGTTATCTTTTCTGAAGACAGCAAATTAATAAAGAGTGGTGGTTTTGTATACTTTGTTTTTTTATTAGTGGTAACTATGGAAATGTACATGCCCATTTATTTTGCATTCATCGACTTTTATATGGCATTCGATTCTAAAGTCACTGGGCAACGCCCGAATAGGCACAAGATATTCAAGCGTACTGAAATATATACAGATTGCCCGAAATCAGTTTGGAACACAGGAAATTAATGAGTGCGACAAGGAAGACATAAACAAAATGAGTAGCAGGACAAAGATAGAATGTAATTATAGCTAGCTAAATTTTTAAACTAAAATTAAGTCAATGAAACAAAAACACTCCTGTCAAATAGTTTATCTGTCATTAAGAGTATAAAGTGATGTTTAAATAATTAATATAATTATGTGAATAGTAAACAATAGTATATTTAAACCTCACTTTATACTCTTAATCTATACATACCGGGTGCTGACTTGCGCTACGCACCATAGGAATTTGCATAGTAAATTCTTTATGTTCAATTATTTGCTCCCCTAATTATTTTAGAGCTAAAGTGTAAATACATTTTCTGTAAAGACAAAAATACTGCACCCAATCATACTGTTGCTAACAATTTTTCATTTTCCGGAAGTGAAGGAATGCAAAAAACAAACTAGCATTTTCACAAAAATCAGTGATGCCATGGAATTATTGAAACAAGCCAATGCCAACGCAAATGCGTGCGGAGCGACAATATGTGTTGTTTGTTTGTTTGTCATTGATGTTTCATTATTAATTATGTTTAGCTTAATGTCTCTAAGGTACTTAGACTTTGTCCATAACAAAAATGGTTTTACGGGTATGGTGGACGTTCGTTAACTAAGCTCCTTGTTTATTGTAAAATATCCGTATCGGCAAATTCCAAACAGTACAACCATTAAAAGACTGATTTATTTTAAGTTTAAGGCTACAGGCACGTTATTAAATAATTGTAGGTATGATAATGAGGTTCAGAACTTATACCAAAACGAGAAAAACGACAATAAATTCAATCTTTTTACGGCAGTGACTGGATGATCGCCCCGCACGCACTTGCGTTGGCATTGGCTTGTTTCAATAATTCCATGGCATCACTGATTTTTGTGAAAATGCTAGTTTGTTTTTTGCATTCCTTCAGTTCTGGAAAATGAAAAATTGTTAGCAACAGTATGAATGGCTGCAGTATTTTTTTCTCTACAAAAAATGTATTTACACTTTAGCTCTAAAATAATTAGGAGAGCAAATAATTGAACATAAAGAATTTACTATGCAAATTCCTATGGTGCGTCGCGCAAGTCAACACCCGGTATATAAAGGAAAGTCACAACCCTGACTAATCAACGCAGAGCGGAAACCATTGGTACTAGAAACTTGAAATTTGGGTGGAAGGATCAATTTGTTATGTAAGGTGGTGCTAAGAAGGGATTTTTTGAAATTCGACCCCTAAGGGGGTAAAATTTGTTTTCACGAATTCCTCAATATCTCTTACACCCGATAAGATATCGATTTGGTGTTTGCTTGCAAAGATTATCAATGCAAATACCTAGAAACGTATTTTAGGAGTTTGCCCTAATCAACCCATAAGGGTGCATATCTGGATTGGGGGTGAATTAAAGAACCATTCGTATCTCCTATGTTTATTGAGTTAGAACATTATTTTTTTGGCATATAGTATTTTTAAAATATCTAGAAAGCGGTGTAAGGGAATTTGAAAATTTTAACCCTAAAGGGATAAAAAAATAAAAAAACTGAAAAGGGGTAGGAGGGTTAAAATTATTAATTTTTTTCGCTGTGAGTTCCATTTCACAATAAAATTTGTTAAAAGGAATTTTTTGAAATTTAACCTCTACGAGGGTAAAAAGGGGTAAAATGTGTTTTCACGAGTTCCTCAATATCTCTTACACCCGATAAGATTCGATTTGGTGTTTGCTTGCAAAGATTATCAATGCAAATACCTAGAAACGTATTTTAGAATTTGGCCCTAATCAACCCCTAAAAGGTGCAAATCTGGATTGGGGGGTCGATTAAAGAATCCTACATATCTCCTATGTTTATTGAGTTAGAACATTATTTTTTGGCATATAGATGTATTTTTAAAATATTTAGAAAGGGGTGTAAGGGAACTTAAAAATTTTAACCCTAAAGGAGTAAAAGGAGGGAACACTGAAAATGGGTAGGGGGGTTAAAATTTTTTTTTTTTTTGGCTGAGTTCCATTTCACAATAAAATGGGTTAAAAAGGATTTTTTTAAATTCAACCCCTACGGGGGTAAAAAGGGATAAAACGTGTTTTCACAAGTTCCTCAATATCTCTAAGGCCCGATGAGATAGCGACTTGGTGTTTACTTCCAAAGATTGTGCGTGCAAATACCTAGAAACGTATTTCAGGATTTTGCCCTAATCAACCCCTAAAGGTGTAAATCTGGATTCGGGGTGAATTAAAGAACCATTCGTATTTCCTATGTTTATTGACTTAGAACCTTCTTTTTTTGCATATAGATGTATTTTTAAAAAAATTTCAAAGGTGTTTAAGGGTGTTTTATATATTACCTTTAAAGGTGTAAAAAAGAGGCAAAACTGAAAAGGAGTAGGGGGTTAAAATTATTGTTTTTTTCTTATGGGTGGACTTTAGACTAAAATGAGGTAGAAAAGGTTTTTAGAAATTTTATCTACAAGGGGATGAAACGGGTATTCCGCTATAATCTATATGTATAAAAGATAAAGCACCAACTCAACAATACAGATCTGTAGTAATCCTGGTACCAGGAACTTAAAATTTGACAAGAAGAGTCCTTTAGTTAAATAGCAAAGTGCTAGGGAAGGAGTTTTCAAAATTCCGTCCCTAAAGGGAAGGGAAGAGGTAGAATGTCTTTTCACGAATTTCTCAATATCTTTTAAGGTCCTATAATACGAGGGCAGTCCGATTTTAAAGGTACAGGTGGCTGTGAAACAAACACCGCAAGCGAAATATTGCCGTCATATGCATGTCCAGACAGGTTAAAGCGTGGTAGTAGAGTATGGAGCGTTGTTGTGTGTAAGACTCAAATTAGTAGCTTACGGAAACATGGCGTGTGTAATCGCAGAGTATTCCAAGTGTGAAGTGCGTGCGGTTATCCAGTTTTTGCAAGCCGAAGGAGTTAACCAGAGTGAAATTCATCACAGATTAGAGGGCGTTTATGGCCCGAAGGTCTTAAGCCGAAAAGAAGTCAACGTTTGGTGCAAAAAATTTAAAGATGGACGAACGGACTTGATTGATGATCCGGAGAAGAACAGAGGCAGACCAAGGACCTCACACGCGGATGAAAACTGCTCAATTGTTGAAGGTTTGATTAGGAGAGATTGTCGCGTTAAAGTTCGTGAAATTGCGAATCAACAGGAATTGCAAGGCACAGTTGTGGACTACTTGAACCGACTTGGCAGGCAACACTATCGTGAAGGGATGTTCAAACTACTGTCACGCTGGGAAAAATGTCTCAATCTTTATGGAGAATATGTCGAGAAATAAACAAAAGTAGGTAGTTTTTTGTAGAATGTATTAAATATTTTCATTAAATATATATGTTAGTAAAATTTTGGCTTGTACCTTTAATATCGGACAGCCCTCGTATATCGATTTGATTTTTACCTAAAAATGTTACTTATACAAGTTCCTAAAAATGTAATTCAGGATTGTGCACAGATCAACCCTTAAAGGTGCGAATTTGGATTCAGGGGTGAATTATAGAACCTTTCGTATTTCCTGTGGTTTCTGATGACCATGGTTTTTGGGCATATGTGTGTTTTTAAATCACAGACATTTAATAAGTACATTTATTATACTAAACCTATAGTTTTATCAATCTATGCAAGGAGAACGACAATTACATACACATTTCCAGGGGATACGTGAAGCATAAAAGGGTTATGGAGAACTTTTTTCGGAAGAATATTGTTTCCTTTTTACCTACAATATTGTTTTGCAGCGTTTGTTAGTTTAGCGTATTGAGTGAGGGAGAAGGGGAGCATTCTAGAATTCGTTTAAGATTTAGAAGAAAAAACATTTGTAGTCCGTACGAAGAACGGGTATCTTGCTAGTGACAGATAAAATATTTGACAGAAGTATTTGTTTGTTTCATTGACTTAATTTTAGTTTAAAAATTTAGCCAGCCATGATTACGTTCTGTCTTTGTCCTGCTACTCATTTTGTTTATGTCTTCCTTGTCACACTCATTAATTTCCTATGTTCCAAACGGATTTCGGGCAATTTGTATATGCAAGTTCTTCCATACAAGTAAAAATAAATTATGATTTAACAACCAATCAAATTCAAGTTATCAAATAATAACACGGTTGAACTAAATAAACGTATATTGGAGAAAATACATAAACTGAACAGTACAGCTATAATATACAGACTGACTTAAAAATGCTAGCAACCTCGCGCAACAGCCTCCGAGGTTTTTTATTTTTAAGATTTTTATTTAAGATTTATTTATTTAGCACATGGCTAGTAAGTTACATAAAATGTTACACATTGCACAATACACACATTATGTAGATATAAAATTATTGATGCCTTAAGTAACTATTTAATAATTTATCAAATGCGTGTATATTTTCAGCACATTTAATATCGGGAGGCAAGTCATTAAAAAAACAAACTCCCTCATAGAATAGCGATTTTTGGAGTTTGCTAGTTTTCATTGTGGGAACATAATAGTTTTGTTTAGATCGAATGTTATATGAATGCATATTACATCTTCTCTCCAAAAATGAACTTAAGTATTGCGGTACTAAACCATTTTCAATCTTATAGATTAAGGAAATATTTGCCTTTTTAATGCACTGTTCCACCGATAACCAACCCAGAGAATTTAACATATAATTTATATGTGTGTATCGATTACATCCTAGAAGTATCCTCATTGCTTTGTTTTGCTGCAATTGTAGTTTATATATGCTATCTTTGTTGCACGAAATAAGTAAAGATAAACAATAATTAAAATGGGGAAAAATAATTGTATTGTACAGAAGTCTTTTGGTCCAATGAGATAGAGAGGTAGATATTCTATTAAAAAACCCAACCTTCTTCCCTATTTTTTTACATAAATAATTGACATGATTAAAAAAACTTAGTTGTGGATCCAGTAAGATACCTAGGAATTTTATTTCACTAACAGTTTCAATAACCGAATTATTTATGTGCAGTACTAAGCCCAATTCATTAAACATTTTACAATTTGTTTTTGACCCTATAACCATACATTTTGTTTTTAATTCATTCAATTTTAATTTATTACTACATAACCAGTTATACACTAACGCAAGCTCGTTGTTTAAAACAGTGGTCATTTCACACAAGTTAGATCCCGACAATGAAATAAGTGTGTCGTCAGCAAAAAGATTAACAAAGCAGTTTTTTAGAGTTTTATATATATCATTCACATAAATTATAAATAACAGGGGGCCCAGCACGCTACCCTGTGGGACTCCCCATACGCTTTCTTTTTTTGTTGATACACTATGTGAAATTTTAGTCCTATGGTACCTGTTACTAAGATAATTCTTGATCCATAGCAACACCTCTCCGCCTACACCATACAACTCCAATTTTTTAACCAAAATGTTCCTATCAATGGTCTCGAATGCACGTTTTAAGTCGACAAAAACACTAAGCACCATTTTTTCTTCGTTGATATCATTTCTCCATGTTGCAGTTACGTATTGTATTGCTGACTCACAAGAATGCCTATTTCTAAATCCTCATACAATAATTTGTTGTTTTCAAAATAAGCTCTCAGCTGCGCACACACTATAGTCTCCATAATTTTATCAATTGCCGGTAATAAATTAATTGGCCTAAACTCACCAGAAACAGTAGGTTTTTGCACCTTAGGGATTAGTATAATAATGCTAGTTTTTAAATCGTTAGGAAAAATTCCCAACTCAAGAGAGGTGTTAATCAAATGTAGAAGAGGGTAACCTATTACACAGAATATGTCTTTTACTAGCTTTATGCTTAGGCAATGGTCACTGCTACTTTTGTTCCGTAAGTTGAACACAACTTTTTTTAACTCCAACATTGAAATGCACTTAAACTTCATACACTTTGATTGCTTATTTTCTATGTTCTCGCTATGCCAGTTTTTCTTCTCAATACTCTCCGATACTTCTCCTCTCAAGGTAAAATTGGTTAAAGTTTTCTTCCACAGGTCCATTATAATTTCCACAGTCGATTTGTGAGAAATCTATTTGTTGCTTGTTATTTCCCAAGAGTTCTTTTAGTGTTCTCCACATTTTTTTTCCGTCTCCTTTACACCTGTCTATATTGCACTCCAAATATCTTTTTTTCTCCGACTGCACCATTGACACCACTTTATTTCGTTTTTGCTTGTATGTGTCCCAATCTTCTTCTGTTTTTGTGAGAAAAAATATTTTGTATGCTTTATCTCTTTCAGACTGTTCCTTTCTTATTTCTCTTGATATCCACGGATATTTTTTCCTTACCAACTGTTTTTGTGGAGCAACCTTATCAAGAGCTTCCTGTATATGATGCATAAAATCAAAATAAAGAACATTTACGTCCACAGAAGTATAATTCCACTCTTTTTCAGTTAATTCTAGGATTACATTGGATATTGTCTGATCATCTAGGTTACGAAAGTGTGTACTCTGTTGCATTACTGGGGCATTCCTCACAAATTGTAATTCAGTACCAATCGTTTCATGGTCACTTATGATTGGAAAGTTCCTTGGAATCTCCCTAGCACAAAAATCATTAGTAATTATATGGTCCAATAGTGTAGATGACACTTTTGTAATGCGAGTTTCTTTACATACAATTTGAGTAAAACCGGCTGCTTGGATAACGTCTTTTAATCTTTTAGCCTCACTATCTTTTTTCAACCAGTCAATATTTAAGTCTCCAAGTATAAACGTTTTGTTTTGTTGTAAAAATTCTTCATTTAGTTTTTCATCCAAGATCCAAGTAATCTAAAAATTCGCCAGTACTAGAGTTGGGAGACCTATAACATGCAGCAGTCACAAAAATCTCTCTATTTACTTGTATTTTGACAATTAGCATCCAATAATTACTATTTACTACATCTCTAGAAACCACCTCATATTTCAGACAGTTTCTAAAATAAATAATAATTCCTCCTGTATACCTGCTGTTTGAGTAGCATACTACTGTTGAATATCCAGTGATAGC
The DNA here is from genome assembly GCA_940337035.1 of Agriotes lineatus. Taxonomy (NCBI): domain Eukaryota; kingdom Metazoa; phylum Arthropoda; class Insecta; order Coleoptera; family Elateridae; genus Agriotes; species Agriotes lineatus. The sequence goes on along the minus strand of OW679199.1, from coordinate 34,871,714 downwards.
TATTTCATGATCATCTATTTCTGTAGTTACATGTGTTTCACTAACACAAACAATCGATGGTTTTCTTTGCTGCATAAACCGTATTAACTGCAACATATGAGACGTTATACCCTGTATATTTACATGTAAAATATCCACTTTCATATAGGGAACAGTTTTACAATAATTGTTTAATTTCTATGAGTAAGATGTTCTATTTTTTATTTTTTCTTGTTCTTTCTTAAAACATACACAATTCTTATCAAAAACAGTGCGATTGTCCTGAATATTTGGTATTTTCAAAATATCATGTGCAAATTTACAGTTTGTACATTCATGCATTTTAGATTTACATTCTGTGCTCTTATGATGTTCATTGCACAGAGGACACACTATATGCTCCTGTCTACAATGTACTGCTTTATGCCCGAATCTCCAACATTTATAGCACCGCATTACACTGATATATTCATAAACAGGGAAACTATCCCAGTCCAAAAATATTTTTTTATTATTTACAAGGCATTTAAAAACTTCAGATGACACCTCCAAAATTACATTGTGTAGTTTTTTATTATTGGGAATATATTTTCGATTTACTTCATGTCTGTTTGAACATTATTGAGACAGCTCTAGTTTTTAATCCGGTTTAAAAATTCCTCATCTGTACTGATTTACTTATCATGAATACCAACAATAATTACTTTTGGTCAAATCTGTTTTGGAATTTCTACTTCATATTTTTCTGACAATTCTTCTAATGCCTTGTTTTGCAGTTTTTTTAGGGATTCTTTGTCCTTACATTGAATGATAACCGAACCTTGACCTATGGTTTTAATTTTGTTTAAATCCACAGATAAATCAGAAGGATTTATTTTTTGCGTTACAGCATTTTTGGTTATACCGCTATCCTGTTTCGCATTTTTGGGTCTTATTATCAATGGAACATTTACATTTCTTTTAGCTACTTCTGACCACATTGGCTTATTTTGAACAGGTGGAAAGTTTGCATTTTTTAGGTTTTGCAGTAAACTTGCTGTTTTCAAATTACATTCTTCGGTCTGTTGTTCTACGATTTTTAGTCTTTTATTTATATCAAGTTTTTCATCTACAGACAACAGACATTTATCACACATCCAAAACATATTTTTACAATCATTAATTGCTTTGAGTTCTTGATCTTTTATATTGGCACACTGCAAATGATGCTTATCTTCACAAAATTTACACGTCACGAACTTTGAATTCACTATAAAGTTGTCGCTGCAGAGCAATAAACACGTCTTCACGTCAGGTGCCCCTTCTCGCTACCCCAATAAATCAGCCCTGCGCACAGTGCGAAATAAGCAAAAGTTTCTACATCCTCCGGCCGCGAAATTATGTAGGTACTACTTAATTCTAAAGGAAATAGAAGTTGAAATTGTTCCGTTCGCACACTTTACGTAGCACGCACGCTCCTTCCCGTCGCGTCATATAATCGCTTCTTTCACTATGCCTAATTTCCACAAAAGACGACGTTTGTCAACCCCATACACTAGCACTACATCGCCTTCTTTCACTGGGCACTCGCGCACATTAAAGTTGTGATGGGCTCCTCTTAGTAGCTGCAAATAGTCTTCTCGCCATCTTTTCCAAAAATAGTCCAGTGTCCTAATCCTTTGTTTCCACTGCTTTCTTGGCGCATTTCCTTTGACGCCTCCGTTGATGGATGGTATGGTAGTTAAACCGGGACCTAACAAGAAATGTGTTGGGACCAACGGTAGCTGATCCGTACGTTCACTGCCCAGGTACTTGAGTGGTCGTCCGTTAATTGTAGCTTCAATTTCTTTTCCTGCAAAAGAACGTTCCATGGTACAAATACTGGCTACGACATCCATGGTTAAAACGAGCTCCTGACGCATGGCTCTTATTACCGCACAAGTAAACAGAAAAATATTACACTTTTGTGTAAGGTCCTTTTCCTCGAAGTACAGCGGCCCTGCGGAGTCAATGTCCGTTATTTGGAATGGTTTCGCTTGCTCTATTCGGTCCTTGGGCAACGCAACTTCTTACCGATCGTTGCACTTCTTAACGCAGTTCCTTACGAAGTTTTCCGAAAAATCCCTTCCTTCGTCTTCTTCGTTCGTTATCCCTATGGTTTCCAAGTCCCATAGTCTTTCAACTGATGGCTCCGTGGTTGAAACTGTAGCATGTAGTACTATTTGTAAATTAACAGCAACTGTCGTGGCATCTACTGGGGTCGGTCCGTGTAACGTATATCCAAATTTGGTATTAACGGCTACGAGATGATCACTTAGGCGAAGATTTGGTTCAGTAACTATAGACCAATAGTTATCCGCGCCTATCAATAAGTTAATCCCTTCAAACATTAACGACCGATCAGTGTCTTTAGGCACGTAATCCGCTAACTGTAATGTTTATACTCTGCAACACTTTCACTTGGAATGTTTAACTTGTCCATACAAATTTCCGGCACTTCCACGGCCTCAATTGTTAATTTTTCATCCGTATATTGTCCCTTCAAAGTTATTAACACGCGATTATAAAGATTCGATGGTACCGGCCCATTGTTCCCGAAAGCGGCGATACTAACGCGATGTTGCCCTACTACTGGTAACCCTAAAATTCTGGAGACGTTTTCTTTTATAAGCGTAAGCTGGCTACCACCGTCAAGCACTAAGCGGATTAGTTTCATCGAAGCACTTCCGTTACTCGCGTAAACACAGGCAGTTGGTAGTAACACGTTTTTCTTTATGTTTGTCATCAAACTTGACACAGATGAGGTCGGCGCACTGCCGGCACTTGTTTCCGGAAAATTTATTGTCGGCCCAGTTTTGCCCAGATTAACCCATGCTGGGTCGCACAATGTGGTAGCATGTCTTCCTTTGCATTTCCTACAACTCAAATATCTGTTTCGGCAAAACTTTGAACTATGGGATCCTTTTGTACATCGATAGCAGCGTCTACTGGCCCTCAGCATTTCTTTCTTCCGTTCCAAGGAAATATCTGCATCGCACCCCTCGGTCGGATGATCGCCTTTGCAAAAGAAACAGTTATTTATAGCTTTATTTTGGATCGCCAATAAACTTGACGCAGGTCCCTTGTAACTCGGTTTCTTGGAAGCTTCCGGCACCTTTCTTCTAAGATCTCCATCCGGCTTCAACGCCTGCTCTAAAGCTTCCATTTCATTCTTGACAAACCTCAATAAATCACTCACTTGCCGATCGGCGTCTTCTTCTGTCGAGGCGGTACCTGACGCATTAGAACCACTTTCTTGGTGATCCAAAACTTTGCCCTTTGTTTGTCTATAAAATCCTAGACGCAATTCCATGGATAACGATTTCATCAGGCTTGATTTTATGATGATGTTATATTGTGACTTCGAAACCTCTAGGATCGTTAAAGCACGCATAGCTGACGTGATCAAATTATAATTTTTGCGTAATGTAACTACGTCGTTTCTGGATTTCACTGGTTCAATTTTCATTATACTTTCGAAATATTGCTCGATCAGCCGTTCAGCGTTTCTGAACTGCGCCTTTAGGATACTCAGGACTTCCTCGTAAAAAGCTCCCGACGGTGGAAATCCCTCTATTGTCTCTGCTGCCTTGCCTGTCACAGACATCCTTAAGTAGTTGAATCTATCTCCATTATTCAACTGATGGTTTTCGTGAACGTTAGATTTAAATTGCTCCCAAAAAGGAATCCAACCCTTTGGACTGCCGTCGAATTTCATCAATTGCAATCGTTGCAGCTTGACTACGGGATGAGGTCGTGCTTCTTCCCGCATTTCGTTTGTTGCATGTCGCGCATTTGCCCCAACTTGCATGGCTTCTGTGTGTGCTCTATCTAACATTTTTAATCTAAACTCAAGCTTAGACATCGTGGTTACCGCGACCTCTTCATACTCCATCTGCTTCTAGAATTCTTCTTCCAGTATTTCGGTATGGGAAGATTCTAATTGCCGGTCGATTTCCTTAAGATTGTCAGTCGCAAGTTTTAGCTTTGCCATCGCCGTATAAATGTCTTCAGCACCGTATTCCTCTGCTAGCAAACCGTTCACGTAGTTGATTGTTTTCGTTAACTGCGACCTGCACACAGTTCGTTTCACTTCCATCGCTGAGCCCATATTTTAACCGCACGATTTGAATATTCGCGTTCCCGTTCCACTTTAACTTCAGAATATTCGCGTTAGTGTTCAGTTTTATTTTCACTTTCCGTTCCATCCCGTTTCCGGGTTTCGGCACCAAAATATCAAATAATAATACAGTTGAACTAAATAAACGTATATTGGAGAAAATACATAAACTGAACAGTACAGCTATAATATACAGACTGACTTAAAAATGCTAGCAACCTCTAGAGATGAGTCGTTCCGCACGGAACGTTCTTTCGGAACGGTATTTTTTAGCAACGTACCGGAACGTTCTTAACATAGGATGAACGCGTTATTTTGGAACGACGAAATAAAACTGAAACGGTAAAAACGAGAAGAACGCAACACAAAGACAGTGTTAGTGTTGTTGGTTGCGCGTCGCTGCTCAGAACTAATCACGATTCCCGTTCCATGTTCCATCCTTCCGGTCCGGCAAAAAAGGACGGAACTGGGAACGCTTCTTTCACGTTATGTTTTTTTCATTGATAGAAACGCATAATATTGTAAAATATTATAAATGCTAATTTTATTGTAAAATGTAAAACGACGAATTAATTAATTTTTCAGCATAATAATAGTCGTTATTTACTGATAGAACTAAAAATAAGAATAGTTTAAAATTTTGATGTAAATAGAAATTTCATCAAGCCATGAATAGAAGAGTTTCACTAAAGGAATCTTGTTTTTAAAAACAAGTGTTGTTTCTCAATCTCACTGATATTTCTTTTGATACACGAATATTATAACAATACTTAAAATGAATTTTAAAAAACACCTTATTAATATGTCGCTAATAAAATAATAATAGACGTTCTAGAATGACGTCGTAGCCAGTAATGTCATTTGGTTCCCTCGTTCCGGAAGAACGTTATTTTGGAACGGTATTTTTTCGGAACGAGAACGTGTGAAACGTTCCACCTAGCGCATCGTTCCGCCCATCTCTAGCAACCTCGTTCAACATCCTCCGAGGTGCTCCTTCTCGCTTCCCCAATAAATCAGCCCTGCGCACAATGCGAAATAGGCAAAAGTTTCTACACAAGTCAAGAGAGGTGTGCGCCAGGGTGACATTACCGCCCAAGCTGATATTTACCCTCGTCTTAGAAGATATATTCAAAAATCTCGAATGGAAACGAAAAGGTATCAAAAGCCGACAAATCCACTTTTCACAGATATGGAACTAAGTATACCGCCGTGTTTCTAAGCAGAAGCTCTACCAATACCTAAAACTTCTGAGGTTCAAAATACGACGATTCATAGTATAAAACATGCTTGAAAATCAGGGTTAGTTTCAAATTCCGACAAATCCATTTCTATGTTAGTATCAAAATCCGACATCGAGATACAACCAATCAGTGACTGTTAAGTGTCACGTGACGCCTCTTTCAGCACTATGTGTTTATGCGAAGTAATTCCCGACTACCGGATTTGATTATTTAGATATTAGTTTAAGTTAAGATAATTTTGTTTTGAGTTCTCAATAAACTTGAATTTATAGAAGTCCCATTTTCATATAGAATTTAGCTATAAACAACTACAAATCACAATATTAGTTTCAAAACCCGACAACTCCAAATTTAAACGCGAATATCCTAGTCTGATGTATAGGCAAAGGAGCCAAAATGTTGGGAATGCCATATACCTATGCTTCATATATTACGTCTAGGAACCGATTTTATTGGAATGAATAGTAAAATAAGCATCGGAAACGTTTTTCACGTTTTACGTGTGGCTCTTGATTCTAGACGATTCAAAGGTGGACTTAGCAATCTTCGATTCGCGGACGATCTTGTCTTAAGAGCCCATGTGCATCATTGTGCTCGGGGATCTCCTGAGGAATGAGGTGCGAGAGGGTGACGACGGTAGGCGGAGACATCATGGCGATTTAACGTGCACGTATTCAGTCAGGCACATTGGCCCGCTGGACATTTGCGATTTCAATTTACTTATTTATATATTATTATTTTACAGCTCGGTACGCGCCAGGCGGCTTATAATATTGTATACCTACATAGGTACATATTGAAATTTTCTTGCATCGGGCCTAAACGATGACAACGGTCTATAATATTTGGTTTAATTTCAATATTTGCTTTTTCTTGAAATATAGAAATCAATGTGGTGTCCAGATTGTGGTTTATCTTTTCAGGCACGCCAAAAATTCGGACACTATTTTGGCATGTGTATTGTTCCAGGTTTTCTAGTTTTTCTTTATATTGTTTTGATATCTCATCGTTTCGTTTTTCGTGATGTTTTACTATTTCTGATTGTTTATGAAACTTTACGGACATTTCTGCCTTGTTATATAGAGAAATTATCGACAAATACACTATTTATTTTAGATTTCACTACAACATTCACCCATATAAATCCTAAATTATGGTACTTATGTGTTGTGTTATGGTGCATATAAGTCATGCGAAAATAGTTTAGTTACTAATTTTTTTCAAGTGACTGAAGACCATAACATGAATGCCATACACAATTTTATCGATCATCTCTTAATGGGAAGCAAACACGTATTTGAAAATATATTTTAATTTGTCATCTAAATAATTGACATTTGTTAGAAATTTGTATGAAACTTTTATCAAAATATCTATTGCCCTATCGTGAGTTATAAACCACAAGCAGAGCTGGGCAGTAATTAATTACTTTGTAATTAAATTCCTTTTTGTTTATTTGCGTTGAGATTGAATTACTTTTCAAAATGCTGTAATTGTAATTGGGAATTGCCACTGTTTTAAAAAGTATTTGAAAATTACTTTTTGAAAGTAATAAATTACTTTTGTGTAATTAAATTACTCTGAAGTATTTAAATTACTTTACAAGTATATGAATTATCTGTGGTAATTGAAATTACTCGAGATAATTGAATTACTTTGTGGTATTTTAATTACTGAATTACTGACCTCGATAGGGTGCCAAATCTCCAGAACGCAAAAAATAAAATAAGGTCTTACTAAGTTACATATTAAGCAAATCGCAATAGGGTCTTCCCGAAACAATATAAGCCTAATTTATTATTTCCTTGGACGAGTCGAATAACAACAACTTTTGCATTTTGTACGACGCGTTCACGAGCTCTGGTGCGTGTACGTAGATGTGATCTGTAGCTTGTAATAGTGACACTAATATTTATTGTGCAAGACGCTAAAACTATATTTGCGGTAAGTACATTACAGATTACAATACCCACGGTAAAAATATAATTTAAAATAGCGTAATTAGACGATATTGGTTCATAAGAATGATTTTTTCATATCAATTTGCTTGTTTTTAACAATGTACTGGCATAGGGTTATACTGCCGTGCAAGTGTAACAGGCGTTAAGTCCAGAAAATTACGTTTTTGAGTGAGGAATTGAACTAAACGGCCAAAATCCGATAACAATATTTATTTTTTATCGTTTTCTTGCCTTGTAATGCTCATATGCTGCTTTGTATACTGGTACCTAGTGGATAATTTTCACGGACTGCTGCAGCATGTTAGCTTCGATTATTATTAAAAATCTGGAATAGTATCTTATAAAAATCGTGACTTTCTTATAATTCCGCTCATCTCATCCAGCATTACTTTTTTACATTATACAGAGTGTGGCATTGGCGAACGAAACATATTAAACCGTCATGCTAATTACAAGGCATTCAAATATTGGCTTCTTAATGATTTTTCACAAGATTCAAATTAGGTTTTTAAAAGAATAGTACATAGTGACCCAATTTACGTAATTTCAGATATTTTATTGTCCTAAACTTAAAATCAATAGGTATTATTAAAGATGTTGATAAGATTTTGAAATTTGAAGTAAAAATATGAAAGCACCTGAGCAATTTAATTGTCGAGCGTTGACAGTAATTTTATGAAATACGTATTTTTACCCATTTCTTATACGGTGTATTCAAAAACAAATTATATAAGGGTTGGTCATGGAATATAAAAGTAATGTCAACAGCAAGCTTTGGAATTCATTAACTGTCATCACTGTTGTTGCTGTCATAAGTTTATATTATACGCTGATATCGTAATTGAAAATTCTTAAAATTGCTGTCTCTAAAGCTTGCTGTCGACATTAGTTTTATTTACCATGGCCAACCTCTATGTAATTTCTTTTTAAACACATGATATAAAGGTCTCTAGAATGTAAAAATGACTTCATTGTTACGTGCTTGAGCAAATGTCTTTTGTTTTTGTATCTGATGTACAAATTCTTATTTCAATAAGCCGTTTTCAACAAGGTTTATCAGTCACCTGTCAACTTTCAACAGTCACTGATCAACACCAAATTGATATCTTGTTTTAACCCTAGAACGCATAGGTGGCGTCATATGAGACACCACCTATTTAACTATCTAATTTTTACTGATTTGCTGTTATGTTATCATATTCATATTTTCAGTACCTCTCCAGAAGAGTATTGTTAATATATCCCATTCATTTTTAATTTCAAAAAATTGTTACAAGCTTTATAATTAATTTTTTAGTTACTTGGTGTCGCATATGACGCCATCTATGCAATCACGTAACAAATTTTCTCGGTAGGTGTTGGTCGGTAACAACTTGCCATCTGTCAGTTTATATACATAATTTTCATAGTAACGTAATGCCAAGTGAAATTTGTTAAAATAGCTATCACTACTGTCTTTATAGGATTGCCAGTTAGCTTTTATACTTGAGCCGCCGAACAGATAGAGTGGAGCAGGTAACCAAAATAACATATTACAAAGACCACTCGATAATATTTTAACTATAATTACTAAAAGGAACAGAGTTGGTGACCCTTATAATTAGAAATAATTTCAATTGACATTAAATAACTTTTTGAGGTTATGATGCAAATATCGAGAGATCCAACAAAAAATGATCCTCTGCGGGCTGTGGAAATTCAAACGTATGAATGATATGTTGGTGGCACTGTAAGTCTATGTCAAATTCGAGGTTAGCACGTTAGATTTTGCGTCAGTCTGTAATAAAACTGACGCAAAACCTGATAACCTGCAGCGTAATTTATGTGCTCAGCAGAGACTACCAAGTGATTTTTTAAAAACTCAGTGGCAGCAGGCCCTGGATACCCTGAATCAGTTGACAATACTGAAATGTATTGTTGGTGACACTGTAAGTCTATGTCAAATTCGAGGTTAGCAGGTTAGGTTTTGCGTCAGTTTTGACACAGACAGTGTCACCAACAATACACTTCAATATTGCCAACTGATTCAGGCTATCCAGGGCCTGCTGCAATTGAGTTTTTAAAAATCACACTGTAGTTATTTGTCACTGTTTAACGTAGATATTAGGACCTGATCAGTTTCTTAGATTTAAAAATTAATTTATTCATACTCATAAATAAATTAGTATTTTAACAATTTTAATTTCCGTTTTGCGCTTTAATGTGCATCTATGCAGTCAAAATTAACTTCCAGATATTAAAAAAGGCGTATAGTAAATTTAAAGTGTCTCATTAAACAAAAAAGGTGTGGTGTCGTATACGACACCACATATGCGTTAATGTAACTTTCTTAGATGTATGCGTTCTAGGGTTAAAATTTAAAAAGTTAGCTAACACATTCTTTATAGATATTTGTATTACTAGGGAAGAAAATGTATCATTCCCTTCCGCGGATGTAGTTTAATTCTTCAGCGTTAGCGAGAACAGTACCTAATCAATTGTAATCATGCAAGGGAGAAAATGACGTTTTAGTACAGAGTTATAGAAACAACACTTTTACATTTTATGATGAGACTATCTCTAGTATTCAGCTGCATTCAAAAATATTTAAATATGAAAACCAGAAGGCTAATTGATTTATTATTAATCACATTGTTTCCCGTCTTTAATGGCAACGGCAGTCAATGTATTATATTCCCTCCCACTGCTACTGGAAATCTACCAGGGAACCAAACGTATATTTTTGGGAAACCCCTAACAGGCGACAAAAAATGTCACTTTCGTATAAAGGGGTAAAAAAATTATTTTCGAACTGACCCAACAAAAAATGCTCAAGTTGTGCCAATTGGATCACCACGTAGTGTTCTTCTACAAAATCTAAATAGAAATTTGTTGTCAAAGAATTAAGAAAACCAATGCTCCATCCTGTATACTTACGTAAGTTACATATTTTCGTCATTCAGCCTCATGTTAGGCGTATTTAATAGTAGATTGTTCTACAAGTTAAGAAAAGTGAGAGTTTTTCAATGTTTAATTTAAGAGCAAGCGATGCAAAGCGAGTGGATTAATTTATCACAAACATGGAAAAATCACTTTTATAACATATTCAGCGTGCTATTTTCTCTAATGCCATTACAAAATCTAGCCAAAATGAAATTCGACATTTCTTCATATTCGAAAAAATATTTTTTTTAAATCGGCACTGAAGAAGTGGAAATAGTCAAATAAAATACGAGAAATCGGCAGTAAAGTAAGCCATAGTTTTACGACTTTGTAGGCGGCTGAGCGATAGGTCAACGTCAACCGACGTCAACATAACCTACAAAAGTTGGTTAAAATGTAATTTCGCGATTTCTTGATATGAAAAAACAATGTATCCCTCAGCACTGGAAGTTCCATTTTATCTCTCATGTGGTTTATTTGCTTTGGCCTTATGGGCCTCGGCAACTAAATCCACATTCGTGATAAAAAGCTCAACTTCAGTGATAACCTATGTGAAAATTAATATAAAAATAAAAAATTAAAATTGAACTTTCAAGACACTATACCTTCTTACTGAAGGGACTTTGTACTAAGGTATATTAGGTTTAATCGGTTTATTATAACCTAAGGAAGCTATGCCAAATCGGTGTCCCATTTTTTTGGGACACCCTGTATAATTATTATCCTTGAATTTTCCAGTGACTTAGGTCCATAACACATAAGTGCCATACAAAACTTTATCCATCATCTCTTAATGAGGAAGCAAATCCGTATTTGAAAATACATTTTCATTTGACATGTAAATACGTAAATTTGATATTTGTCAGCAATTTGTATGAAATTTCAATCAAAATATTGGCCTATCGTGAGTTATAAACCATATAAAAACACACGTGGATTATAGACCCTATAACTTGTTCAAAATCACCGTAGTTATAGTTACATAATCCAACGATGATGGATAAAATAAATTTTCTGCAGTGGCGCTCTGTAAAGGGTTACATTAACTGTTTTCCCGTATTTTCAAGCCACAGAGAGAAATGCATTTACCTATTTTCGTTTTTGAGATATTCTGTTCACAGGTTGACATACACACAGGCACACAAACACACAGACCAATGAGAAAACATGTTTTTTGGGTTCAGGAGACTGTAGAACGTGAAAAGATCTGTTGAAAACTCAATTTCGAATTTTTGGGGTGAATCCAATACTTCTTTTATCGTAAAAAGAAGTATATCCCGTCTACAAAACTTAACAGTGTATTATTTACTGAATGGTTGGTTGTACGTAAAAAACCTATATAATCTTTTTTGTAGAGAATTTCCTAGCCTTCATTTCTTGTAATAACTAAAAAAGTCATACGACCCATAGAAAGAGAGATATTTGCGAAAAACTTATTTATGTCACCTTTGACCTTGAATAACTCAAGACGCAAGCGCGATATCGATGGGGACTTTTGAGACATTATTTGTAATGTCAAAATAAAGGTGTATGCAAAATTTCAGTTCATTTGGATTTTTTGGCAGACGGATTCTAATGTAACTTTACTAAAAGTGAATTTAGATTTAAATCCTTCTCTGTGTTCGCTAGTGATGTGTAGATTACTGAAGTTGCATCCAAATGGAGGATAATTTGAAAGATCTTTCAACTTGTCCATAAACTTTTGGAAATTCACAATATTGTATCCTTCTGTTATTATACTCCTAAAAATATTTTTTTTCATTATTAACAATACTCGAATCATCGATTCTAAAAAAATACTAGATACGTTATATAAAGAGTCAATAATTATGAATAGTTAATAACATTTATGAATATCTAATTTACCACTTTTTACTCATTAATTGGTCAGACGTACCTGATTCTATAGTCATGTTGTCAGTGCCATCGTCGCTTTTCCAGCTTTCTAAACAACTGCAATAGGAATGTTAATTAATTATTCATTGATCAAATTACTTTTATTCGGAAAATGCTATTTCATTATTCTGTAAGTATATTTGGTCCGTATAAAGATGTTGGTAATTTTATTAAATAAAAGACATGATGATAGAAATAATCCTGTTTCAAACAGACACTATTGTTGAAAATGTAATCTTGCGAAATACGGTCTATTTGAATTCGGTGAAACACTACAAATTGCTACATTTATGTAACCTTGACGTTCACTTGTATCAACAGGCGTATTTATGGGGGGGGTCCAGGGGGTCTAACCCCCCAAATAATGTGTAATGACATTTGTTAGTAACAATATAGGAATAGGTTTTGATTCATCATTCGTTTTCTTTTTGGGAGCATTAAAATAGTGTATTTAAAGTCAAAATTCTCAAAATTTTCCGGGGGAGGACCCCCCGACCCCCCACTTCCTGGGGGATTCTCCGTACCTCCCAGACCCCCCGGTATTTGTCCCTTGAAAGCAACTTTTACATTTCGATTTTGACACCCCCCCCCCCCCCCCCCCCCGCAGCGAAATCCTAAATACGCCACTGCCAACAGGTACAAAGAAACTGGATAAACCACCCTTGCTGCTATAACGGATTGAGAGAATTAATAATTTACTTTCGTTTATCCTCTTAATCCGTTATACCAGCAACATGTACCTGTCAATAACCTTTATTACCTAGTTATGCAAGTCAATTTCATGTTATGAGGCAAGTTCTTTCCGATTGTGAAAATAGTGCGAGTAAAACAAGAGAAAAAATATCTTTGCGATACTCATATGTACCTCTAGTACAGTAAATATTATTTACCTATTTAATTTGTTCTCTGCACTGATTCGTGTGGGCGAAGTTTCCTGATCAAGCTGAAAATCATGACCACTTTCAGTAACGAGTTCAGAATGTACTCTGAAAGCAACATTATTGTTTAAAATATTATTTCAAATAACAATTAATAGAGGCTATGTTCAAAAATGATATTGCCAATAGTGAAAAGACATCAAAACTCTATCAGAAGTACTTACTCAGTAACAGAATGTTCTTTAGCTTCTAGAATACTTTTGCTCAAACACGGAAGGCCAACACGTCAAGCTCTAAAAAATTACAATATAATCAAATTCAAATCATTCTCTTCCTGGGCCTAGCCAATGTATAAGGAAACAGGGAGAGGAATATTATTTGTTTTCCATCATTTTTAACATTCCTATTTTCCCATTGATAGAACTGCTCATTGACTATAGCTAGCTTATCCGAACGTAGGTGAAAAGTGAATGTTTGATTACTTACGCATTGTATTTCAAAATATTGTTTTGTCTGTCTTCACTAGTCTTCATTAATGATGGAATAAGGGATCAAGAATTTTATACCTGAATACCGGTTAGGCGTGTTCGACCCTGTCTGTGCAGTTTCGCTTATGGTGGGGCATCTAATAATTGGAATAACCGCGGCGGCAGCACTCATCAATGCCTTTATGAAGTCGTCGAGGAAGCTGCAGGGTTGCTTCATTTCCCATAGATTGCAAAGCATCCTTCATCCAATTGATAAGATTTTGGTACCAAATGAAAGATAAATGATTAATCTACACACCTGTTGTAAGGGTTTTTGAATTTCTGACAAAAAACGGCCTGATAATAGCTACTTTTTTTAAGGAATGTATCGAATCAATATAGAAAAAAATTAATGAAATTTCAAATTCCATTACAGGGCATGTGTAGAATTAGATGTTATTTAATAGCCGGTCTTTGTTTCAAACCGATAGGTTTAACCGTTTTCAAGAAATTTTGAATTTGCTTGACTATCTTATACGCTTAAATGCCACCACGCCAATGAACTTTTAATTAGCGACGACCTAGAAGAACTCAAAGACATATTAACAGAGCTTCTCAGAACATCAAAACGCGTGAGTCTGAAAATGAATGCCCAAAAAATGAAAGTTATGGGTCCATCCGAAGAGAGTGTCACCATAGGCAACAACAACCTTCAGGTAGTAGAATACATACAGTGTGTTTCAGTGACCACCAGACATTTCAAAATTAACATTGGGAAATTATGTAAGGATCAACTATTGCTGTGCTTGTCACAACCGTGTTATTAACAGAACTCAAAACTGACTATTTCAAACAGTATCTTGATAGCTTAATACCATCAGCTGGTATTCACTATAGTTTGTGGAAAGCCAAAATAGTAATTTACGATACAAGTGCGTAAAGCTACTCTTTAGTCACGAGTGGGGCAGAGTTAAAACGCTTGCTCACCCGCGTTTTAAGCCCCACTAGTGACTAAAGATGCTTTACGCATGTGTATCGTACAATATTTTATCTAAGATAAAATCTAGAAAACACTGTAAATATAAAAAAAAATTAAATGTAAATTAGGATTACCAGCGACCGGTCGTAACTTTACGTGTTTTAAAAATTTTAAAACACGTTGCTACTGGCAACGTGCCTAATGAAATCTTTTAAACACGTTACTACTGACTGAAGAAAATAATTGAAGAACAACAACTCATCCCTCCACATCAGTTTGGGTTTCGTAGTAAACATTCTACGGTACATCAAGTACACCGAATTGTAGATATGATCGAAAAATCTCTCGAGGAAAAGAAAATGTGCTCGGCTATATTTTTAGATATTGGCAAAGCATTTGACAAAGTATGGCACGAGGGTCTACTAATGAAATTAAAAAGATACTTGCCTAGCCAGTATGTTCAGGTCTTAGACTCATACTTACCAGACCGAACCTTCAAAATTAAGCAAGAAAGTGAGTTATCCGAACTTAAGATTATAAAACAAGGCGTCCCCCAGAGAAGTGTTCTTGGGCCAGTATTATATCTTCTGTATACATGTGATATTCCAGTAAAAGAAAATATCCAATTAGCTACATTTGCGGATGATACCGCAGTACTAGCTATAGGAGATAATATAGAAGAAACAACTGCCAACCTCCAAGGCGCAATTAATGAAATAAACACATGGATGAAACAGTTGCGAATAAAGGCTAATGACGAAAAATCCACTCATGGTAATTTCACGAATAGAGAAATAACCTATCTACCAGTGAATTTGAACAATAATACAATCCCACACCAAGAAACGGCCAAATACCTAGGCCTAAATTTAGATGCAAAATTAAAGTGGAAAGAACATGTTAAAAAGAAAACAACTGAATTAAAATTAAAATATAACAGCATGTATTGGCTCATGGGAAGAAACTCCAAACTATCAACTCGAAATAAAGTACTGGTTTATAGGTGATTAGTCCAGTATGGGTTTATGGCATCCAGTTGTGGGGCTGCACAAAACAAAGCAATTATTCTTGTATTCAAAAGTTCCAAAATCGAGATTTACGAAATATGGTAAATGCCCCTTGGTACGTGCGAGACAAGGATCTGCATCGGGAACTCCAGGTGGCGATGGTCCAGGACGTAATCAAGAAGTTTGCCAGAAGTCATGAGGAGAGGCTTCATAGACATCCAAACCAGGAAGCTCTACCACTTCTAGTTAATCAAGATCTTGTTCGCAGGCTCAAAAGAACAAATCCCTTTGAGTTAGTGCAGTGCGAAGTACAGTCAGACCTCGCCGTTCGCGGCTTTGCGGTTCGCTGATTTGATTTTCCGCGGGGCACCTTTGTGCTCCCTTTTCTTTGCCGTTCGCGGATATTTGCTTTGCCGTTCGCGGATGGAATTGCCAACGTTAACTGTTTCAACTTTCACACACTAACGGCCGGTCTTATGAAGGTCACTAATATGACGTTAACTTTAATTCGCTGTTAAAATAAACAAAGGCGCATAAAAAATTGTTTACTAATGAATAATATGTCATAAGCGCCAACGTTTTGATAAGCTTTTGTTTATTTTAACAGCGATTTAAAGTTAACTTCATGTTTATGTCATGAACACCTAAATAACATTATTTATCACGAACTTGTAAACACACTTATCGAGCCCATTTCTTTGAGTCTATTATTACCAAATCGGACCTGAAATAAATTGTAAAATTATAACTTGATTTGTTTGTCGCAGTCAGTATGTTTTATGCTTTTTTAATGTTTTTTGGTTTAGTGTTTTTTGCTTTATATTTTACGTTTTGAAAATGTACGTAGTTGCACATGTTTCGAAAATGTACGTATTTGCATGTTTGTATTTTTGAATTTTTTGAAGTTGCATAGTATAAATAAATCTAGTTTATGGAACCTAACCGCGTTTTCATCATTTATGTGTTTACTTGCGCATCGCGGTTTTGCGCTTCGCGGCATTCTTCTGGAACGTAACCCCCGCGAACGGCGAGGTCTGACTGTATAATACAAAAGTGAAAAGCAGAGTATTGTGCTAGTGTAGCCAGGGATGTGTGCAAAAGTTACAGAAACTAGGATGGACCAATGGAAACATCCGGACTAATAAGTATTTGTAATAATTTAGGCCATAAATAAAATGTTAGTTAATCCTAAAGATTAGGTGCATTGCCAAGTGTTAAAAAAAACTATAGTTTGTGGAAAGCCACAATAGTAATTTACGATACAAGTGCGTAAAGCTACTCTTTAGTCACGAGTGGGGCAGAGTTAAAACGCTTGCTCACTCGCGTTTTAATCCCCGCTAATGACTAAAGATGCTTGACGCATTTGTATCGTACAATATTTTATCTACGATAGAATCTAGAAAACACGGTAAATATAAAAAAAATTAGGATTACCAGCAACCGGTCGTAATTTTGCGTGTTTTAAAAATTTTAAAACACGTTGCTACTGGCAACGTGCCTAATGAAATCTTTTAAACACGTTACTACCCACGACGCGACGTTAACTAATGAAAACATGTTATTAAACAGTCGTTTTACAAATTTAAAACTGCCAACTAAAAGGCAATTTTACACACTGTCGTAGATAAAGAAATTTAGACAACCACATGAGCAGATTTCGCCCATAAGAAAATATAATGGTTGTTAAGTTTATATAACATAACGCTTTTTAGTCTTTTTAGGTAGCCCTGCTTTATACGTTTTAGACGCCCCTGTCTGAACGCCGTAATTCTGAAATCGTGATCTGATTTTGGTCGTTCTTAAAGTGCTGATGTCGAAATATCGATACGTTGTCATGCGTTTCTGGGCCAATTATTCGAGTTGCCGCTGCACCTTCACCGATATGTTGTTGTTTTTGTCTTGTCGCGCGCCATCCCGCCTTGACTTCTCTGTCTACTTGCATCTTGCAATCTATTCGCACGCAGAAAATTTCATGGTCGACCTTGGCCTAACTTTCAGGCTGCTTATTAGTGATTTGGTGTCCTTACTGTGGGTGTTCAATCGCATACCGCGGATTTTTATAGGTCGTACTTGTCCAAGATTATTGGGTTTAGTATGCCCAACGTGTTAGTTGCGGATTCAAACAGTGCTGCGGTTTGAATTGCAAAGCTGGAGGCTTCTAATTTTTAGTTTTTGCTTTCCCGTCCTGGTTGACAAGAGTCTCTGATTGCGGCCTCTTTTCGATTTCTTCAAGATTACAATTGCCTGCTGCATTTTGCTTCGTCAACATTACCTTGCGGTTCTCGGAATAGTAACACACGATCTCGTTTCGAGCAGGATAAAACGAATATGTATAATTGTTCTCACTCTGTAAACTTGAAGCAACCGACTTCTTTCGCATCACCCTCGAGTTAGTCAGAAATCACTGGTACATTTACTTGAACACTTCGAACTCTTCCTTATTTGGTGGCATGCTATAAGTTGCTCACCTGCAACATCACCGTAAAGCTGTAATTATCATACTTGGTTTGCTTTCTTGCGTCAACATTGTAGTTTGGCATGCTACGATTTGCTTACTGGCGGCATTACCTCGAACTGGTATCTTAGTATTAGTATCCCATATTGCACTTTGCTACTCTTTTGTAATTCGGTGTTAGCTAAAATAGAACCTCTGTAATTTTTTGGGCACAATAGAGTGCGCCGCATTTCTACCTTTCGACTTGTGGAAGCTATACGAGTATTAAAACAGTACTTATGCAACATCCTATACTGTCTGTATTATTGTTAACCAATACAAATCTTGTTCATGCTTATGAATATTTTGTGTATGACTAATGCAGGCTATTGAGATATTGTTTCCTTTTGAAGTCTGTTTCAGGTCTATTACATATGGCAGCTTAGGGAGTTTTAAGAATTCTCGCAAGCTTATGGAATGATCAGTTGCATAAAGACTCTCTGGCGCCCCTTGGTAATTTTGAATATTTTTTACTATTAATAGAAAAATAAGAATCGCAGGCTGTCTTCACTGTAGTTCGTCGGTTCTCCGATATCTCCATGCAGCCTGAACGATCGTTTGGTGCGATTTGAATATGGTAAGAGTCAATGAGAAACGTTGGTTTAGGGCTGGTCTTGCTTAATATTTACTGTTGGTAGCATGGTACATGGGCCAAAACAGATCACGAGAAGAAAGACACGTTTGCCGAACATTTGGAGAAAGCTTTTCAACCATTGCCATCATCAGATAAAGATGATATGAAGATGTAATGTAATTCCTTTAAGTGCTACTGTTACGCTTAGTTTGTAGTGTGCATATAATATTTCAATTAGCTAATTATATTCTACTTTTAAGTATTTATTGGATACATTTCCCCTGAATAGATAGACAACCCTAATTACACTTTTGACAAGATTTGAAAATTTACAGTTATATTGTTATTAATTCTGCCCACACTCCTGCAATCCAATAGTTATTCTTGAGGTCATTTTTCATTTCTGGAGTTTTGATACTAGATATTGTGGACTGCTTTTTGGCATTCTTTCGTCCTGTTCCACATTAGCTTCGATCGAGTGAGGTGCTGCCTTTTTGGTCGATGTTTCGTCAAAGCTTGGTATAGTTGGCTCTGTATGGAGCATCTGGAAGCATCGAAACCCCTTGAACGTGCTGATATTTGTTTATGATTTATATTACGTTTGTTCTACTCGCCGTAGGCGGATTTATTGGCGCCCTCATCTAGAAAACCATTTGAAGGCTGTCCCCTATCCGTTAAGTTTAGTTTTCTTTAGTTTCTCCCTCTTAGCACCGTTGTACACCTAGGAATTTATATTTTAGCCTTTTTATATTCGGGTTCGCCCGACCACATGGGTAGGATAGCGAGTATATGTACTAGCCCTACCTGTAGCTGATTACTGTCGATTCCACTCAGTTCCTGGCACGCCTCCCAGGGAAACTGTTTCCCTAATGCTAGACAGATTGCGAAGCATGCCGCACCCACTCGTTCACCACCGTGTGCCCTACTACTTTTTAAACTGAATTTTCTTATGAATAATTTGTGCAATAGCTGCGTAACCACGTTATAAATTGATTTGTGTACTTACTTGGTTGTTTCAGCAATCAGGTTTTATTGTATTAACACATTACCCGGTTGTTCAGCAATCAGTTTTTCATACGCATAACAACTCTTTGTATTAACTTCTGTTTGATTATCATCGCGTTTTGACAGACTGCTGTTGCTACACTGCCGCCCGCGGGTTTGCCCATATTAATTTCGACACCCGTACTATGAGTTTCTTTCAGGAAACCAACAAACGTTGCAAGGCCTTATAAACTGGTATGTTCCACCCCGTAAAAATTTTGAGCGTCGTAAAATCGACTCAGTAAGCTAACATTCGGCATTGATCGTTAGCATTTCCCTTCACTTGCGCCGTTTCTATCCAGGCTCCGTTTTTAGACCGGATCACAGGGTTTATAACGCTAATAAGTGCTTTTGGTGATTGCAGATTTATTTTCTTGCACCACGATATGTTTAGATCTCTGTTTAATAGAGTACATAATAAGAATAATACAAGTTATTGCTGTTTACAAATTTATTTCCTCATACTATGATTGTGAAGTACAATTATGTGGTTACTTAGAATTTGATGCTCTATTGCCGTTTTATTACGCAGCATTATTTATTCTTTTAACGTGTTGCAATTGTTATATTTATGATGTTTATTATACCATGTATATATGTTCATACGCTACGAATCCGAAAGCAGTATAGAACCAATCTTTAATAAATATTGTTACTAGCTTGAGTTGGTGTTATTTTTGTAAGCTTGGTATATCTCAACCTTGGGGAGGTCCGACTCAAGGATTTGTCTGTGTCGAGGACCTTACTTTCTTTTTCAGCTTCGCTGGAACTCCGACCCTCACGGCGATTTAGCCAACCTAAGCCGATATTTACCAGCTGGCAAAACATCAAGTATAACTTTCGCCAAAAGGTAAGGGCCAACTGTCGCTCCCTTCCTCACAAAGGGATTTTGGCTCCCAACGTGGGACGAGTCAGTGAAACACTTCAAACAAAGGTCACAAACATAGGGAAAAATGAACAAAATCCAAAGATCAAGGCGTTGATCTAATCACAGCTCCTTCACAGAAGAGAGCAGTCACGCTGGCGCAGCCATTTAACGAAGTGATAAAGATAAATATTTTCCACTCGACCAATCAGCTGTTTGCTCATAATGTCAAAAATAATAGAAAAACTACTAGTAATAAAACTAATAAACATTGTCCCAGCAAAACATGTGATCCCAGAATACCAGTTCGAGACAACACTCCACAATCGAAGTGCACTGAGGGGTCGATACAATATAAAGAACAAAAAAAAAAGAACTATTGTGCATTATTATACCTCAATGTCAATGAATCGTGTGACAATAAAAGTAGGGCATCGACGATAGTTCTTTAAATTGACATGAATTGGAAGACAGGTACTTCCTAGTCAGATATGAAACTAAACTAACAAACCTATATTTAATAAAATCAAGGGTTCCTCACAGAAGTGCTTTGAATCCAATTCTATATCACATTTATACAGTAGATTTATCTGATGCAACTGATGCAACTGTCATTACCTCGACATTCACTGAAGAGCTGATGTCACTGCGATCCTAGCTGTTAATCAAAACATTAGAGCAGCGTTTCGCAAACTGTCCTCAAAGCTAGGCGTAGCAGAATAAATTAAAAAATATAACGCAGATTAGTATATTGAAACTAATAAACTAATACAAAACACCTTACCTTAACTTAATGTTGAGCTTTAACATATTATTTTTTAAGGGACTGCATATAGCGTATATAATGTATACTTACGAGTGCAATCTAAAACTACATAAAATTTACTAACAACTAGCAGTTTGTTTAAACAAACTAGTGGCTTAAATGAGCTTGTTTTGAATTGCTCAACCTGTCCAAGTTTAGTTCTAAATGAGTAATCGCTAGGTACCCTTAGTTAACGTTCGATGTTGAGCCAGTTTTTGTATTTCGATTTTATATAAGTTACTGCAGAGAAACCAAGTACACATAGTCTAGCTCAATAGCAAATAATTTGTTTCTAAGTTTCGAAAGAAGCTGCTCCTGCAGATCCTCTGACATATCATCAATACGCCTACTAATAGTATTATTTGATACTATATAGAGAATAAGATCATAGACAAGAGTGTGAGGTTTGTTGTACTGGCCTATGCAATGTGCAACTTTATTAGATGCAAGTAGAGCTTTTTGAGGCAACGACAAAACTGTATTAAAGGCTAATTTCTGATTACTTAACTCTCTCCACTTCTTCACAAAGAAATTGCGAGGTTTATTTTCACGATAGTTATGTTTTGTTTACAAATGTCTCGTTGGATAATTTGGTTTCATACTGTGAGCAGCCAAAATATTTAAACATTTTACACACTATGGTCGCTTTTTGCCATTAACGACTGTATCTACAAAACCAAAATTCAAATATTTCCTAGTGTTTGCTTTGGGAGTATTGTCAGCTTCTTTATCTGCAGACGCAGATGTACTTGCACGCTCAAAATTACGTTTAGATTCTATTACATATTTTTCCAATGTTGAAACGTATGTGTAGAAACTTTAAATCACTTAGATTAGGTCTCTTTGTCGTTCGCGAATTGCTTTACCGTTCGCGGATGGAATTGTCAACTGTTTCAACTTTCACACACTAGCGGCCGGTCTTGTAAAGGCCAGTAATCTGACGTTAACTTTAATTCGCTTTTAAAATAAACAAAAGCGCGTACAAATTTGTTTACTAATTAATAATACGTCATTCGCTCCAACGTTTTGATGACTTGTTTATTTTAACAGCGA
Organism: Agriotes lineatus; assembly: GCA_940337035.1. NCBI lineage: Eukaryota > Metazoa > Arthropoda > Insecta > Coleoptera > Elateridae > Agriotes > Agriotes lineatus. The sequence continues at coordinate 34,849,411 of OW679199.1, read as the reverse complement.
TTTAAAGTTAACGTCAGATTAGTGGCCTTTATAAGACCGGCCGTAAGTAAATAAAGCAGACGTATGCGGTTTATGTCATGAACACCTAAATAACATTATTTATCACGAACTTGTAAACACACTTATCGAGCCTATTCCTTTGAATCTCTTATTACCAAATTGGACCTGAAATAAATTGTAAAATTATAACTTGAATAAAGAAATGGACATTCGAGCTCTAGATTCAAGTGGCAGACTTATGTTACGTATGGAGTTTTAGTTCAAGCTTTAATGTCGTGTCGAGTGTTTCTACCGAAAATTCAATTGAGTTTAATTTTTAAAACACGGAAAACCATGTCGTCGAAGCGTAAAACTTCTGCTTCAGATTTGTCAGACAAAAAACGCAGAAAAGTTTTGGTTTTTTGAGGTTGCATAGTATAAATAAATCTAGTTAATAGAACCTAACCCCGTTTTTATCATTTATGTGTTTACTTGCGCACCGCGGTTTTGTGCTTCGCGGCATTATTCAGGAACGTAACCCGCGCGAACGGCGAGGTCTGCCTGTATTTTGTAAATCATGTATATTTTGACTAAATAGGACAATGTCATCCTCAAAAGGTGGTGACTTAAATATCGACCGTCAATTTTAATTCCCTTTTCATTCCAGTTTATTGCTTTAAAAACCTCTTTCAGTCCAAGAGTAAAAAATCTGGTGTGATACACGCACACAACTTCCTTTTACAGTGATCTTATAATTAGCCAAAAATTTGATTTTAAATGTTTTAAGCATTTGTCACAAATTTTCAAAAATTACAAATTCTGCAAAAACGGTACAAAATAGAGCGTTAGTTAAAGAGACAAATTTTCTCTAGAATTTTAAGCTGAATTCAAAAATGTAATAATATACCGGGTGTTCTATTTAAAATAAGAGTTAATAAAAAAAATAGACAAAAAAACAAAAGAAACCCATTTTAGAAGTATTCAACTGGAAAATCAACTATCTCGCATCAATACACATTAAAAATGTAATAAAAATGTAAAGTTTAAAAAAAATCGTTAGAGCCGTTTTTGAAAAAATCGAAAAAAACTAAAAAATCACAAGAGTAAACACCTACTTCCGGTTATGCGATTTTCTTCAAAAGCTTGCTGTCGCATCTACATAGTACACAAAACTTATATATGAAGTTTCAACGCCATACCTCTTTCCGTTTTTGAGATATTCTGTTCACAGACAGACAGACACACAGACAGTCAGACACACACACAGACAGACAGACAGACCAATGAAAAAAATATGTTTTTTGGGTTCAGGGGACTCTGAAACGTGAAGATCTGTTGAAAACTCAATTTCGAATTTTTGGGGTGAATCCAATACTTCCTTTATAGTAAAAGGAAGTAACAATTTCTGAGAGATGGTATCTCCCTACCTAATTCCTTTTCTTCACATTATTTTATTTGTTTTTAAATCATCTGTTATTTTTACTATAAATGTTGCATGTTCGTATATATTTTGGAGTAGGTTTCTATACCTTGACTCAATTCTAGCATTATTAATGGCTTTGAAGATAGCCCACAGCTCCACTGAATCGAACGCCTTGTAGTCGACGAATGCAAGATGAATAGTTCCTGATATTCATTGCATTTTGCTATTAATGATTGGAAGGATTGCATATGTTCGATAGTGCTGTAGTTTTTCTGAAACCCAGCCTGTTTCGGTGGCTGGTAGTCGTCTAGTTTGTTTGTTAATCTATTTGTTACAATTTTAGTCAGCAGTTCATAGCGATGAGATAGTAAACTTATAGGCCGATAGTTATCAATTTTGAATTTATCTCCTTTTTACTTCCTTTTACGATAAAGGAAGTATTGGATTCACCCCAAAAATTCGAAATTGTGTTTTCAACAAATCTTCACGAGTCCCCTGATCCCAAAAAACATATTTTTTTTCATTGGTCTGTGTGTCTGTGTGTCTGTCTGTCTGTCTGTCTGTCTGTCTGTGAACAGAATATCTCAAAAACGAAAAGAGGTATAGGGTTGAAACTTCATATATAAGTTTTGTGTACTATGCAGATGCGACAGCAAGCTTTTGAAGAAAATCGCATAACCGGAAGTAGGTGTTTACTCTTGTGATTTTTCAGTTTTTTTCGATTTTTTCAAAAACGGCTCTAACGATTTTTTCAAAAACGGCTCTAACGATTTTTTTCAAACTTTACACTTTTATTACATTTTTAATGTGTATTGTTGTGAGATAGGTGATTTTCCAGTTGAATACTTCTAAAATGGGTTTCTTTTGTTTTTTTTTTCTATTTTTTTATTAACTCCTATTTTAAATAGAACCCCGGTATATTATTACATTTTTCAATTCAGCTTGGAATTCTAGAGATAATTTGTCTCTTCAACTAATTCTCTATTTTTTACCGTTTTTGTAGAATTTCTAATTTTTACTTCCTTTTACGATAAAGGAAGTATTGGATTCACCCCAAAAATTCGAAATTGAGTTTTCAACAGATCTTCACGTTTCAGAGTCCCCTGATCCCAAAAAACATATTTTTTTCATTGGTCTGTGTGTCTGTGTGTCTGTCTGTCTGTCTGTGAACAGAATATCTCAAAAACGAAAAGAGGTATGGGGTTGGAACTTCATATATAAGTTTTGTGTACTATGCAGATGCGACAGCAAGCTTTTGAAGAAAATCGCATAACCGGAAGTAGGTGTTTACTCTTGTGATTTTTCAGTTTTTTTCGATTTTTTCAAAAACGGCTCTAACGATTTTTTTAAAACTTTACACTTTTATTACATTTTTAATGTATATTGTTGTGAGATAGGTGATTTTCCAGTTGAATACTTCTAAAGTGGGTTTCTTTTGTTTTTTTTCTATTTTTTTTATTAACTCCTATTTGAAATACAACACCCGGTATATTATTACATTTTTGAATTCAGCTTAGAATTCTAGAGAAAATTTGTCTCTTCAACTAACGCTCTATTTTGTACCGTTTTCGTAGAATTTGTAATTTTTTGAAAATTTTTGACAAATGCTTAAAAATAAAAAATCAAATGTTTGGCTGATTATAAGATCACTGTAAAAGGAAGTTGTGTGAGTGTATCACACCAGATTTTTTATATAGTAATATCACCTGTGCGTTTTGCCATGTTTCTGGTATTTTTCCATCTGTAAGACATTAATTGAGGAGTATCTTGATAGATTGTAGTGTAATACTTCACCCTGCTTTCATAATTTCGGTAGTAATTCCGTCTTCCCCCGGGGCTCTACCATTTTTCATTTGAGATAAGGTCAATTTTACTTCTTCATTCGTGATTTCGGGTATTTCTTCTGAACCGACATTCATAATAATTTCAGAGACGGTATTAGGGGGTCCTGGGTTTCCTTGCTTGTATAGTGTACTATAGAATTCTTCAACAATTTCATTTATTTTTTGTTTGTCATTTTGGATGTTACCACCTGAGTCTTTTAGTTGATGTATTCTTGGTCTCTTATTTTTATTAGCTGTTCGAAGAATCTTCTTACTTTATCATCTTTTATTTAGTTCATGTTGGTATTTTTGTGCGTTCTGTTGTATTATTTCTGTGGTGGGAAAAAAAAATTTTTTAATTAGCTTCCTTCGTTCCATTTTGGTGTTTATTTCTACTTTGTCTCTCAGTAATTTATGATCACTGCCAGTGTCGAAGTGATTTAGCACCGTTACATCTTTCACAATGTGTTTTTGGTTTGTCATTATATAATCTGTTTCATTTTTCACTGTTCAATCCGGACTTTTCCACGTCCATCGTCTTTTTGCTAATTTTTGGAAAAAGGGATTTATACTGTGTATTTTCTCACTATTTATTATTTTAGTCCAAAATTTCCTATGTATGGACCTTTGTTATTTTTAGATATTCGCACCTTGGCGTTATAATAGCCCATAATGATTTTGAAGTGTGTTTTTTCTGTTTTTTGCGCACGCGAAATATCTTCATCTAACTCTTCTATTTCCTTATTTTCGTTACCACTCTCTACTAAACTAACCTAACTGAGCATGCCTTGTGGTTTTATTCGTTCTATCCCCATTTTCACACTTTCTGGACTATTCTACAGTGCTAGGGAAAGTTCGAGATTCCGTCTTGTATAATATGGAAGTAACGGGTATGAGTCATTGGATTAATTCTCCCACTTGTCAGTTTTATTGAATAAAAAAGGTTTTATATTCAAAAGTTTTATTATACCGCCGATATTCTTGTTGTTAGGATTAACAAATAAACATAAAAAATAACGGTTTTCTTGTATTTTTCGGTACTATTCTCCACTTGTCTCTTTGTTTACGGTAAGACTTACCAACGATTTTTGCGGTTTTACCAAAGTGACTTTATAATATCTATCAGCATGCATGGTTATAAATTATGTTGTACATAGTGAAACCATTTAGTTGCAGAATCCATTTTCACAGTATCCCCATTATTTGCAATTTCAAGAGCTTAGAAAAGCTTAGTTAAGTAGGCAAATAATTATTCCGCAATTGGCTAATCCGCTCGAATACAGTATTCTGCGGAGTGCAGTTTTCTGCAAGAAGCAATCTCCCAGCCAAATGCAGTGATTCGTCGCTAGATGGCGAGAGAGGTTTGGGTTATTTCCGGAACAAATGAAATGGTGTGTGTGTGTGTGTGAAATTTTGAACATGTTAATACGTTCTGTCTTCCTGGTGTATCAGAAGCCATCGGCCGTTATAATGTTCTGTAGGCCTTGGCATATGGGCTTGCCTATTTGTGGAGATGTCAGGATTTTGTTGAACGATTGCTCAAGGCGTATTTTGACTGTGTAAGAATGAAAAATCCTAGAAAACACATGTTTGTTGTTGTGTGAACGAAAGGCCAGATCTTCTGCCTTAACCATACGGGTTAACAAATTTAAATAACTGATGTTTTTACCTTCCTACCTCAGTGAACATAAAACTCTTATAACACCGCAGTTGGTGGCTATGCACAATCATTATTTGCACACAGGCAGTAAGCTGGTCTCCCCTGAAGCGTTATCGAGCTGAAAAAGACTTGAAACAATGCACAAGGAAAGTCAATCTGTTTACACAATGTATTGACTTCAAAACACATATAGAACCAAAAAGTAAACCAAGGAAAACTAGGATTAACTCCTAAAAGCCTACGTATCTACAGCTATCTGCTGAGGCTACTCGCATGTACGTTACAAACATACATAAACAACGTCAAACATAATCAAAAATAACGTTGAAATAATTGTCTTTAAGAAATGCAAATGTCAGATATGTCGTAAAAACGGTCCTGACTTGGAGCCGGCCCTGTTAAAGCCGAGCGCGATATACACACATATTCGCTAACGAAACACATTCTTTCGCGCTTGCAAAAGCTCGAACGCACACCATATCGCGTTAAAACGGCAAACATTTCCGGCATAAAATTTACCTGGAACTTGAGCGGTTGTGTGTATCCTTCAATTTAGCACATTTTTGATTGCGTAATCGACCCTGGACGATACAAGGCATGGAAATTCACACCAAATGTTGCGGAGGAGGTCCTTATTCTTGCTCTCGCAACGGTTGGTGTCGGCTTACGTCACGGTTCCACAAATAGACTTAACAAACGTAACTTCAGGAATCGCGCATTCACCAGCACACGAGGAAAATGGCGTTTCGCGGGAACGCACACGCCGACTTGTATGCAGCAATTATTTGCTGCAGGTTTCTCCCCGCTTCTATTTAATTCGCATTTGGGCGATTTTCGTACAACGTGATGATTGAACCATTTCTTCGTCCCAAGAGCAGGCTTAGGCGTGCGTTATTATTGCACACGCAAATTCAACTTAATAATACTTGTTATGAGTCATGGCTCAAGAATTTCAGGACCTGGTTCAACAAAACATCCCCAGAACTCTTCCGGATTGCTGCAGACAGAGTCAGGATTGCTATGATGATCGCCAACATTCGCAACGGATTGGCACCCTAAGAAGCAGAAGGTGGTTCAAAAGTCATTACAGTATCTATGTAATTAATTGCCCTATTCTTGATAGCACTAAATTTTACCTACAATTTAATTAAGCTATTAGTCAACTTTCATGCTTTAATGTATTAGGATTTCCAAATAGTTTACGTTAGTTTACGCTTCACTCCACGTACTGAGCTACCTTGGTTGTATATCAAGGTTTTCCCAAATTTTGGGGCAAGGCCCTTATTTTTTCGGCCATTTGCCATTATGTGCTGCTGCAGAAAGGCTGCCTTGTGATATTACGTTTGTAAAGTCAAATTTGCCTTTAATTTGGGAATCCTTCTAGAGAAATCGTTTTTGTGTTATGTGCTCTTAAATGGGATCTTGATCAAGTTCCTAGGAGAGGTACTTTTAGCAATTTCCCAAGAACAAACATTGTTTGGCAACACAGAGCAGAACATCTTAATGCCCTTTTTTCCTACACGGAGGAAATTCAGCTCCTTGCGAACAACGTCGTCTTTGAGTTACCGCAGGTTCCTCGCCTGGGGCTCGTGTGTGGGGTTTCCTTTTTGCAAGTGGTTCGAAGTCAAATTACTCTTGAGGCCCTATCGTCGACACGATAGTCTACCTGTTCAGACCTGGCGTTAACAGCTGGCACCCCCTTGAGGCTCCTCGACAGGGTTTCCTGCTGCATCTGCTTACTACGTGGTGAATCAGCTATAAAAGGTTTGTTGCAATCTGCTATATTTTCCCTTGTACTTTCGGTCTAACCTGCAATTTGGGATTCCCTTGTGTTTGAGTGGTTGCTTTAGATTTTAATGTGTCCGACAAATTTGAGATTCTCTTCATGATTACTTAAAACTTACCTAATTGGAACAGCTTATCCGAATAATTCAATCACTGTTTACAATAATTATTAAAAGACTGTCAATCGCATGGATGTATCTTACGTATCATTCAAATTAGTATTACTTGTAATTTTGCCATTAGTAAAGTGATTTTGCATGAACTTTCTAATTTAGTTTTGGACTTTCACTTCATATTAGTGACTGTATAACTCGGTTGAATTAAATTCAATTTAATTTCCTTACTTGCAAGATATTGCGTTAATTAATTCGCTTTACCCGACGTATTGAAATCGATGACGATTTAAAATAATTACCACGCATATTCCGGAATATATAACGCCCTGCTCTGAACCAACTTGGGGTCTGTAGGACCTTTTTGCTAATTATTAATAACAACTGAATGTTCTTGTATTTGAGGATTTGGGGTCAAATTCAACTCGAAATGCAAATTTATCTTTTAATAACATTGTCGCGGCCATACGCCTTTACAGGGAACCTCCCGGTAATGCATATTGCTAATTAGACAGTCAACTTGTACTCCTTTTCGCAATATTTATTTTCACCAAACATTCATAAATTAATTATATATTTATACATTGAGATATTTGTGGTGGTATTTATGGTTTGCCGTGTTTGTTTATTTTTGTGTATGTTATACCGAGAATTCTTACCGTCACTGTGGCTGTAAAAGGAGGAAATCAAAGGCAACCGATTTCTCAGTCGGAGCTGGTCGTGGGTAAAACAAGACTCTAATCTTTAGCTGAAAAGAAAAATATGGGCGCCAAGTAGCAAGCAACCAAGCACTTTGCTAATCAAAAGGTACACTACAGAAGGAGCTACTAACCAAACCTGAAAATTAAAGGTAACGGAAAAGGCACAAATCAGATACGCAGGCAAAGATGTCAAGGCAGTATAATATCGGCGATAGGTAGTACATATACAAATATACAAAGTACACATACATGGCAAATCAGTTCCAAAGTATCACAGTTCACATCCCAGTAGCATAAGAAGTATAATATTTCACCAAAATATTTACACATGATTTAAGTAATTAAAGAGTGAATGAACGAATGTTTATTGTAAATTATGAAACTACACACTGACTGTCAAAAATGGCAAATTTGCATTACCAGAGAACTGTGCGGTAAAGCATATGACCGCGACAAAGTTACTAAGAGCCAAATTTTGATTAAAAGTTAAATATAACCCTAAAACTATAAATGCAACAAATATACACATGTCATCATTAATTAGCAGCAAGGTCCTACAGACCCAAGATCTTGGTTAGCAGTAGGGCAATATATAACCCATAGTACGCTTAGTAAATAATTAATATGTATCATCAGTTTCAATGCGTCACGCAACTCGAATTCAATTAAAGCATATCTTGCAAGTACGAAACTAACGTGAGTAATTGAACCCTATAAAACGGTCATTAGCATGACATGATTACCCAAATCTTAAATTCAACAACCAGGATGCAACATTGCTTCACAAGATCCTAAATTCCAAATAATATTAACGTGGATGCTACGGGAAACACATGTACTACCACAACGTACTTTGACAGATGGAATGTAAACAGCTAGGTTTCAGAATAAATGTATCAACAAGTATCTTAAATAACTGGTAAAAGCTACCCTACTAGGTTAGTACCATGTTTATGCTACATTCATTTCGTTAGGAAGTCCATCTAATGTTTGCCAAATAAATATAAGCTAATCATTACACACAAACATATTCAAAAGCAAATTCCGTCACTACAGGTTATGCGAGACCAGTTCTAACGCAGGCAGAGTAAAAGATCAATTTAAACAGACCTCTGGTAGCTCACGGGCGTACAGGAAAACCTTTCGGTAAGTCTCGAAGAAGCTAGGTGATTATTCCAACACCTCGTTCATCGACAAAGGTATGATATGATTCCTACGCTGCGGCTTCAAATGTTACTACGAACCTATTGCAGGAATAGAGCTCTCACGGTCGCAAGAACTAGGCGGGACGAACTTTCAAAAGCTCAAGAAGGAGCTACGTTCGCAAATCCAAAGAGCTGCGGAATTTAGTCGTACGAGAAGAGGAGCTACAATTAAATGCAACACAATAGAATCCTACGCATGAAGTACAAAAGAAATTTAGGCATACCGTTTCGATCTTAAGCCTCCAGCTTTGCCAAAGTGGACATGTGCTCTGCAGGTAAAAGTCAGAAAATCTGATCCTGCGAAATCACCAAAGTACCTCCTCCTGGGATATAATTCTTGATCACCGAGGGACAGAAAAGCCAAAATGTGAATCCTCAACTTAGGATGATGGCGAAAAATCCCAAATACAAAAATGGCACATTTGATTTCAAAATGTCATTCGCTTCACCATCCTTACTACAGCAGCACATAATATCAAATGGCCGGAATAAGATAAGAAGCCAAAATTCGAGAATGAGGGAACCTTGAATATGTAACCAGACTAACACCGATGCATCAAGAGAGGCCTAACCTAACGCAAATTAATTAGGAATATAAAGGCTTGGAAACCCGAAGCTTGTAGTAGCAGATAATATTTAGATTTATCGAAAATAGGGCAAATAACTACGTAAATAATTATAAATGACTTTTAAACCGTAACAGCACCTTTATGGTGATAAATAATACTAATTCATTATCTATGCCTGCAAATTTTATTTGTGCACTTGCCGTTTTCTTTTTTGCAGTGATTGGTCAGTAGCGCCTTTCGACGTGTACTTTTATTTGATTAGCAAAGTGCTTGGGGCTACTTGTTACTTGGCGTCTATACCTTTTTTTCAGCTTAAGATTAAAGTCTATTGTTTAACCCACGACCACCTCCGGCTGAGAAGTCGGCTGCTTTTGCTTCTCTCCTATTTATGGCCAGAGTGAGGGTAACATGCTTTTACAGCGCAGAGTCAGCTTTATGTACTTTATTATTTTGAATACACTGCTAAACTCTAATTTACAATATCAAAACAGAAAAAAAAACTTGGCTTATATATTAAGAATGAAAATAAGCACCACAGGCGAGGAATGCCAACACCCGTTTCAGTGTCGCTTATGCTTTTTATTTTTCTTGTTGCATATGGTTCTTTTTGGAATACCGGTTGCATTCACAGCTTCTTATCACCTCAAACCTTGACTAATTAGCTGCAATGCTCTTTCTAAAACCCCCTCAGATGCGAAATAAACAAAAGACTAACCAAACCCTGTTGGACAAAGTCATCCCTTAAGCAACACCCATTGTGTTACTTTCTGCAAATTTTCACAGAAACGCTAAAATGTGAAATATCAACTCCAGTTTCGGACAGAGTGTTTATCGAAGAGTACTAGTATATAATGATATGCTTTATGTAAAGCAACTGACAATATGCATTGACTATGTTTTATGCACATTAGATTTAAGTATTCCTGAAAACTATGAAAAAACATGCTTCTACCGGGTGGCCATAAACATCTGAGATCCCGGTAGCCATGGAATTAGCTACTTATAAATGTTGTTTAGCGTTATACATATTTCAATTATAATAAGTATTGGTACAGAATGTAATAAATTACAAATAAGAGGAGGAGAATGTGCCCCAGATTCTGCAGTTTAGCCTACGACTCGATTATAAAAATCTCCTGTTCTAACTTCATTACTTATTGCAATCTGTAATAATTTTTGACAGATAGGAATTTTAATTGTGATGACATTAATGACATTTAGTTTAGTTGGATTCATCACTTTAATAAAGCGGTGTTGATTCCAAAGGTAACGTGATATCAGATATTTATGGCCACCCGGTACTTACGAAGACAATATCCCGAACTCAATTTTCAGATTTCTGCAACTGTCAAGATGATACGAAACACGCGGGCCACTGGCTACGATTGCTGGTGGTCATGGATCTTGCAATGTTGCAGATTGAAAATAATTCTGATTTTTCACAAACAATTTGGTAATGGGCAGTCATCCTAAAGGGCAAAGCCGGCTGTCTTACTTTACCAGCTGTCACTAACAGCGTCTCCCAATAGATATACATATTACATACTCGTATGAGTTTCTTAAATTAAATCCCCCCCTTTTCTTATGTATTGGTATGATTACATTCTTCTTTCGATTTGATAGTACGCTATCAGTCATTAATATATTTTGTCCTTTTATTAACTCTATATTCAATTAATTTACAACCTTTAACTGTTGTTTTTTTTTCAAGCTTCATCATATGTTCTGCCACTTATTTCTCATTCATGTTAATTATGTCTTTCTTTTTTACAACTATTAACTGATTCTTCGTCTTCAATTATACATCTGCATTACTACTCCAAAGTTGGTTGAAATATTTAAATCACTTTTCTTTTTCTACTTTTCAAATTTTCTTATATTCGTTAGTGATCTTTGGTGCCCTTAAAATCGTCCAGAATTTCGTCTGTGTCCCATGTAAGTTATTTTTCATATCTTTTGTAAATTTTTACCAGCAGTCGTTTTTTATATATTGGATTATAACCTTAACCTTATTTTGTACTTATATGTATATGATATAAGACGGATATCGTAGTTTGGTAGAGTGTTAGGCTTGCATTACGCAAGTCCTCGGTTCGACTCTCACTGTGGGCCAAAAGTTTTCCAGCGCCTTGGCGATCGGTATCGGATCCGGTGAGACTATTCACAGTTGAACACCAAATTAACTGTGATCATCTCAGAACCACCGACGTAAGAGATGGAGTAACAAGGTCAACACGTCACAAAACATACAGCTGGCACAATAGTTGCTACGCAAGCACAAAAGGCGAGCTCCAACTTTGTAACTCGGGCCAAGTTGAGCATTGCACCGCCAGATGCTAAATAATAATAATAATAATAAATGGCTTTATTTTCTCGGATACTCTATGCCTCTAGGCAATAAGTGGTGAATGACAATGAATGTATGTAATATTATTTGTCTTTAGGGTTTCTTATATATTGGAGATGAGCGTGTGGTTTCTCTTCTGCAAGGGTTTTAAGATCTTCACTAAACCAAGTTTATCCTAGAAACGAATTTAAACCACCTTATTCTTTGTGCAGTTTGCGTTTATCTTCTTCTTCAACCTCTTTATGTAATCATATTCAATATAGTAACAATATTAACAAAACATTGCCATATCGTTACATCATTTTCTAATACGACAGACAGTATTGAATAGCGATCATTATAAGAAGAAAAAAGGCGTGACGGTAAACTCTAAACCACTAGTAAACCACCATGAACTGGTATAAGCTAAACAATAACAAACAAATTCTGAAAGATAAACGTGAAGTACCAGTGAACCCTCATAAATTCCAGTTTTGCTTTTTGCTAACTGATGCGAACCAGTTACAGCATACTTCTGTATTTGAACTACTTAAACTACTCTACTCGTTGTTGATAATACCTTACCTACTTTACTTTACTCTAATCTTCTTGGCTTCATGCCGATCAGAGATCACAAGACTTCCGCAGTTTTCCTTCCTTCTTTCCTATACGTAATTTTTGCTTTAAAACTTCTGAATGTCATTTTTATTGTTTCTAATTTTCTTATTTTAGAATTATTTGGAGTTTTTATTCTCGGGGCACTTTCGCAAGTTGTCAGATATACCGAGTACCGGGCAAAGCAAACATTTCGGGCGGCCCAAAACTAGCATGTGGTGTCTACAGTTCAAGGGACAGGAGCGACAGTTCAGCAACGTCTGTTCCCCATGTCAGGGGTAGTTGAGCAAAAGTTCTCTGAGAGGCAATGGCATACCCCCAGATTACGTTTCCCAAGAAAATCACATCACAAATATATTTTAGCAACGGCCCGCAATCTCCAACAACACGAGTCCGGAGTTAATAAGAATAAATAAACCTTCTATATAGATATTTACATAGGATGTTGGTTGCCTATATGAATCAAGAAAATTGGCAATATAGATAAGAAGAAAATGCCAAGTAACAAGGAGAACTCCAATGCACGCTCAATATAATACCGAAGTAAGCAAAAGTAATAATATTAGGAGATTTTATGGACGCAGTGGAAATAATGCAGTCAATTGTATCATATGAAAATTTAATCTAGAGACCATTAACGAAGGTGGGGAAGATCTCATAGAGTTTCGTGTAATGGATGAACTTAAGATAAACAATATATTTTATTAACACCCCGAGCAACACAAAATCACATGGTTTAATAACACAGGACTATACATATATTAACTACCAAAAGTATTCATCCAAAGTAAATACTGAATGTTAAGAGTGTTATCATCTGCAAACGCTAAAACGGATCAAGGATTCGTACCCTGTAAACTCAAATGAAATATAAATCAGAAAAATTTTATATAGAAATTTTATCAAATCCTAGTTAGGCTCGTTTCTTAAACCAAAATAGATTGAAACAAAAATTGGAAGAAAAAGGATACAATTTAAACTGCAGTATAGAGCAAGTCTGAAGTAAAATAAAAATAAGTATAATAGACGCTGCTAAAGCCAAGAGAAATAAACAGAAATATGTTAAAGAGAACAACACCATGGTGTAACAATGAAATCAGAGAGTTAGCAGAAGAAAAGAAAGAGAAAATAACATACTTAAAGTATAAGACAAGAAGGTCGTCAGAAGAAAGAGCAGCATACGTAGAAGTAGGACATAAAGCTAACGAAAGATAAAACACATAAAACAAGATTATTATTTATTATCTTTTGAAATAAATCATCTTAAGGGGTTTAAACTGTTTTTTTATGTTCAAACACGCATATTTGAAAACGGTTGAATTTAGGAATATGAACTAACTTGTTACGGTATTAAAAGAACTTTACGACACCCACCCAAGGTGAGCATCGCACCACAGAATCAGTCCTGAAAAACTGGCACACTTGCCCTGAAATCGGTTCAAAATAGGCTAAAGGCCACGGCTGGAACGCTCAGGGAGTCGGGCGTGAGTCACACGATACGTTCTGGGCAAGCGTGTTGCGGCATAATATATATATAGGGTATGTCAGAATTATGAGGGCGCCACCAAGCCTGTCTTAACCCGACTAACCGGGCCTGGACGGTTAGACGGGAGCGAAGCACGCAAAATACTCCGTCGATAGGATTACTCAAGAGTTGCAAGGTCAAATAACAATTTCGAGATTGCCTTATGCAAGGATTGTAATTAGGTGCCAATCCGACCGCGACTACGCAGCTGTCTCACCCACCTGTACGCTCAAAGCTCCCTCGTCCCGTCGCACAATAATCAGTACACTGAAAGGGGCGCTTATCTGAAACAGAACATGCACAAGTCGAAACAAAACAATAGTTCCCTTAACTAACAAATCATGTATTGACTCACGGGTTACAATGGGGCAGCAGAGTGCGTTGCCCTATATCTATAAATGGATTATATCTAAGAGCACCAGCTGGCGCGCGCTCTAAACCTAGCGACAGATGTTGAACAGCAATGAACAAAGTAGCACTTGTAACATAGACAGTCTGTAATTTGGAATGAATGTACAAATATGCGGGCGCGACGCCTTATGCAGCAAACAGTAATGAACAAATTAGCACTTGCAACATGGACAGTCTGTAATTTGGAATGAATGTACAAATATGCGGGCGCGTCGCCTTATGCAGCAAACAGTAGTGAACAAATATGACGGCAGTGCCTGTAGGCACAAGAGATGTGACGGGCTCGCTCGCGGCGTCCCAATACAGCTCGTACGCGGGGCTTAAATGCTCTCCGCGAGACAGGTACACTCGCGTTCACAGCGGTAATCAGTTCAAAGACACATACCTTAATATGTAGACGGTTGGGGAGCCTGGTACAGTTGAGTTGCGACAGGCTGCAGTCTTAGGTGGCAGGTACTTTCGATATTCGACGGCTATAGGGATGAGTGGACATCCGCCATAATGGCAACGTGAAACGCGTCAGGACGCGTACAACTGGACGACGAAAAATGGGCCACTTTCGTTCTGCGGGACAGATCCTCGAAGGTCGAGATGAAGGGGGCACGATCCCTTACTTACGGGAGCAGGAACTGGACTCAAAAAGCACCCACGCTCCGCCGAAACAATTCGAAGCTCGCACAACCACAACACCTCTCGAAGGTGAAACAATTCTCGCAGCGCTCGCTGCCACAGCTCGAGACGGGCAACGGAAAAGAGGGCCTCCACGGCAACAATACTAAAAGGACAGCGGCAGGCGTCCTCGGGCACCAAAGGGGCCGAAGGACGCCGCCTGGATAACACAACCACCAAACGAACGCTTTCTGCAACGGGCTGCGATCAACTGCCCAGAGGGAAACCTCGGCAGCCAATCGCGAGGCGATAAAATGAAACAAATTAATACCGGCGACAATGGTATCACGCCACAACGGCGGGTTTTCTAGAAGATTCGGAATTCTTGCGAGCGATAACGCTCGGCTGCCAAAGCGCCATCAGAGGGGGGCTCCAACCGACGAGAAATACTGCGTTTGGGGCCAAATATGTGCGAAATCGTGATTCTGGAATTAGGCGATGGAGCCAAATAAAGAACTAAAAGGGTTTAGCATACGGGCACGCTGCCCTAAAGCCTAGGTGGCTATTTAAAATACCAAAATGACCTGAATCAAATGTGCGGAAGATGAGATTGTACTTGTGCGCAAAGATTGAAAATGGTTTTAACATAGCAACAAGTTGCCCTAAAGGCGTGAAATGCGATTAAGCATCTACAACAGCAAAATGACTTAACAAACTTTATAGAAACTCTGGATATCGATATCACTTTTCTGTGATGTTATACTTATTTTGTAAATATATATTTAATCACTGCACGAACTTCAAATTCATCCATTTTGAAATTTTCCTACTGCTCTGTCTCAAGGGCAACAACTTTGTTTAAAAATGTCAGATAAGTCATTTATCAACCGTTTCTAGCATTATTAAACTCAAAACTGTGCAATAACTGCTTGCTAGTCGGGCTGCGAATATATGAATCCATCCTCGTATATATAAATAATTTAAGGGTAAGCATAACAAGTGATAGCAACCCAAATTGCAGGATGCCTGAACAGCGCTATACGGATGGGGCCATAATTATATATAACAGCAATGAGATATCATGAACAACAAAATAGAATACTTGAGTAAGAAAAATATAACCATAAAAAAATTATTTTAGTAGGCATGTTTAGTTGACATATGTCATAATTAAACTATGTGTCAAGCCTACTCGAATATTTACTACTTACTCAAGCAATACGTGTCATTTTCTTGTTCATATTATCTTATTGCTGTTATATATAATTCTGCCCCCATCGGTATATCAAAACAAACACGTGTTAAGGAAGTATATAAAGCAATAATTAGGACCCATAATGGCATACGCAAACGCAAACTAGAAGCAAACTAAGAATAACAGAAATGACAACACTACCAAAACAACAAAAATATCATTGATTGACAGATACAGAAGCGCTGAATTAAAAATACGGTGTGACATATAAAATGTGGTAAAATTGACAAAAAAAAACGAAAAAAACATGAGAAAACACGTTGTGAGAATGGACGAGATCAGAATGAACAAACAATATAAGAATAGTATTCCACCAGGAAAGATGGAAGCACAACTGGTTTTCGTCGTCAGCGAAATAACGATTGTAACAAACCGCATTAAAATGCGTATAATACAAGTATCTAAAAATTAATTGGATTTAGAATCATTTTAAATGTTAACTCAATTTGAGATAAAAATTGCAAGCACCAGAAGGCGATAAGTTAGACATCCTGGAAGTGAACAGCCAACCAGCTCAGATTTCTTAGGCAACGATTGCAGATTAGAAACCGTTCGTATGAGAACCGCACAAGTACAAACATCGTAACAGATTCATACACGCATTCATTGAAATAAAGAAATGATTATTACCCAAAACGTCGAATGACGAAGAATACTTCGGGATTAACCGAATCACATTTTTCAAAAGTACTTGAAGGGATAATTAATTAAGAAAGGGCAGTCAGTCACGTGAGCCGGGACTTGAGTCGTTCCCGGGCTGCGAAGATATTCAGTTACACCTATGCCGCGCAACATATACAAATTAACTTTGTGTTCAAACTCTATTTAATTATGGGAACATGCAAACAATCAATTACCGAACAAGGAAGAGGGTCAGCGAATTCAAATATTCCACATAACCTTTTCGATTCATAAAACAAATCCGCCGGCGATCGCGTAAATCAAAGTTTCCAACATTTTCGACACCCGATGCACTAGACAGGTCAGATAATTTTTGGTTTATACTAATAATTTAACGGAGGGGTTTGCTCTCCGAATAAATTGACTTTCAGGGTTAAAATTCGTGTTAAACAAATGTAACAATTCGATTCATTATAATAGAGCTGTAGTTCAATAACTGTTTAATTAAAAACTGTATTTTTTCAAGGAAATCCGGTTGTCAGGATGACGTCACAAAGATAACAGATGAAATTCTTCATTTGATGGATAGACATCGACAGTCAAAGAATTACCCAGATAAGACCAACTATAACAATACCCAGAAACTCGTTAAATCAAAAAGCTGATGTATGACAATTTTTACCTGCATAAAAATTTAAATAGACTCGGGTTTCTGAATCAATTGCACCAGCCATATTAGTAACAAGCAAACCAGACTGTGGCAGATCCTCATGAGAAATGAAAGAACATGTATGGGAAGACTATATATCTATAATCTATTTTGGATACTAGATCAACAAGTGTTGACACAAATAATAATCTTTTAGGATTGCTGATAAAGAAAGAGGATAGAAGCTCGTCAAAAATCATAAAGCTGTCGGCCAGATGAAATCCCAACAGAATTCAGTAAACTTCTACATTAACAGTCTGCCAGTTCAATATTTAACAATATCTGCGACACTGGAATCGAGTTGGTATAAACATTCATCCCCTTGCTCGGAAAACAAGCTACGAGAAGTTGTGATCTTGATCTATAAGGCCTTCACAGTTGATTTGGACCACGCTTGGCCATGGCAATTTGACAGTTTTGTGCATGTAAATTAAATCTGTTACTGTATGAACATGAACTTAACTTTCTGATACAGGTTAAGTAATTTTATATTTACTGTTATGAATTGGGCCCCAAGTTATGTTACCAGTTTAGCCTTCTAAATGGCTATTCTTGTGCTATCAGTTATTACTTTCACCATGTTTTACTTTACCTCAGTTTTTGGCAATTAAAATATTTATGAACCAATTTATTTAAAACTGTAAAATGCGTTTATTAAAACAATTATATGTCAGTCTGGCAACAACGGATCGTCTGACTAATGTGGCATTGACATAACTATTGACTTTAATAAAATTGTCACAGGCCTACAAACAACTAGAAAATTATTAAGTTAGAACTTGTAACGTGCCTGATTCGTCGCACCAGAGCTTTTCAATATATAAACCCGCTCGCATAACGGATCCGTAATTTTTATGTTGTACTAAATTGGTAACAAGAGGTTTACGATTATACATACATACATACTAAGTTGGTTAAAGACGCACTTTGCATTTAAAATCGGGCCTATGTTAATTCCCGCGCTTAGCGCCAACCAACGAAGAATGTAACTAAAAACAGACCGGGAGGTCGCCGTTTCGGGATGCTTTCTGAGAAGCTGAAGACATTAGTGGCTTGGTTGCGGCAGCAGGCGGGTACCAGCCTAGTGCAGCGGCCAACGCTTGGTTCTTCGGGGCGACATCCCAACCCAGGAAGTCCAGAACACCTTTAGGGACTACCTGCGAGGCCCATATAGCTAACAGTTGGAAGTTGGTACAGTGATTTGAAGGTGAAATATTTTGCCCTCCGTACCGAACGTGGTAGGTGCAAATCTGAACAGCGACGCCATTAAGGTACTGAGAATCTACGGTCTCACTGGCACCAAAGGTGAAACCAGGTTAGTCTATTTATGTATTTGATCAAATTAACAATCAATTGCTAAGCTGCAACGTACTTCGAAATCAGATCACATGATTGAGTCATACTTTAACGCAATTCGGACGCCGGCTTCAAAGCGTGTGAGTCACCAAACCCTGTGAGCGTGTATGAAAGATATTTTCACGAATTTAGTGATAGTGTTAACGTTTGACATTTTGTTAGTTGTATCTTTTGCAAACTGTAATTGCTCGTAGAATTTAGCCTTTAGCTCGTAGCATTGCAAACCAAACTTTAACCTTTGTCGGTTCATGGCATATATTAATGTTCAATTGTAAATGCGAGTATAATTTAACTCTTAGCTCGTAGCACTGCAAACCAAATTTTAACCTGTGTTCATTTATGGCACATGTTAATGTCAAATTGTAAATTCAAGTAGAATTTATCTCTTAGCCAGTATCATTTCAAACTAAATATTAATCTTTATTATTTACGGCTTCTATTATTTGAGTATTGTCATTTTGTATCTCTAATTTGTAGGTACGTATGACAAATGTCTATAGTATATTATATTTATGTTAGCATCCGTGGCTATTAGTCCTAGCGTGGTTGGAGTATTTATTTTCAGAATCAAAGGTGTTTGTGAAACAAGCTCGGGACAAAGCTGTGTTGGCACCCCATAGTTACCACTGAGGTAACAAACGGGTCTTGCGTATTGACGTCTCAGCTGGCTAGCAACTCAAGGACAATTAAAATTTAAAAAACGATACAAGGAACGTAGAAACGTCGCACTTCAGTTTGGCGCCTAACGAAGGGGCTGAACAAATGCCCTGTTTCACACTGAAATCTAAGAAACACAAATAATGACCAAGCCTGATCCAAATCGTGAATGACCTATACTTTCATTTTCATACAGATATTCAATGATGTATATTCGACAGTGTCTATACTTTTAAAAATTGTACTTTTTTCAATATACTATCAATTTAATTACATTTACATACATAATCTTCAACGTCTTCTACCTATTGGTGTCGAGGGCAATTCATAAATTATTTGTCATAATCTCTTTTCATCTACGAATATTCTGGGTCGTCCTCGTCGTGTGGAGTATTTCAGAACTTTCCACGTTCCCCTGAACCCTGTTTGGTTGTTTACTAGGGTAAGTATCTTTTCATGTTTGTATTGCTAATTGCTGTTACCTTTTTAAATTTAAAAAAAGCACTAGAGCAGGAAGTTTTGATAATTGCTTGTTATTAGAAAAATACGGGATTTATTATTATTCGAACAATTTCGCCTTAGCTATAATAAATTTTTTCATTTGTAAGGACACTTTTTGCATTTAGCGTTTTTCCGCATTTTTCTGCGTTTGTGTCCCAAATTCTAGCATTTTTCCCATTTAATTTACTTCCAAATTGATAGTTCAGGGATGTTTTAAAACCCAATTTCGTTCATTTCATATACTACTACGTCTTCCGGTTTATGTTATCATATTTTGGGGGACGTTTTATTCAAATTTAGATGTGCTTGCTTGCCGCATGGATAACGTAAGTTGGTTTATCCTATCTTAATTGCTTGTCGGCTCCAAAGCGTCGGCCGTTTCTACAGGCCAGGGCTTCCCCGTTTTGGGTGCGGAAGTTGCACAACATGACGCAATTCTATACGTTTCTGTATGAGTTAGACAAAAAACAAATTAAGTAGCGCTTGCGCGGATTCCCTTGGCTTCATGATTCTACCGCCTAACTTCAACAAGGCAACAAGTGTGAAGGTTTTGTTTCGGCGGTGGAGTCGCCGGCCAACGTCGAAATTAAGACGTGAAATGTTGTGAATGGGTGTTACCGGCCAAGTCTCGATCTTTTAAGTGACATTTTGTGTAGTCATTAGCGGAGGAATTCCCGTACCTCCGAGTTGGCAGCTCCAAATTGACGTCTTGGGGCGGGATAATTAATTAGAAACCTCATTTGTGCTAATCGTTTGTGAAGTTACGTGTACCGTACCGCAGCCCTTGTCTTTCGATTACGTTCTACCCTCTGGAGATTTAACACCGTCCAGACCCGCTTGACACATCGTACACCATGCCGTTTCTAGCAGTTCTTCAAGCATTTTGAATCGGTCACTTGAACACGCCCGCAGCTCCGCTGGACAACATCACTGTAGCAATCTGAACCCCTCACAAGTACTGTGTTATTTTGCATTAATTTTAAAAGCGCGGATTGTGCAGTGAAAAGTGATTTTCAAAGCGTCGCCATGTTACGCAGAGTTGCTGATAATTTAAAAATTAAGCGTTTGAACTGTTGTCACTGTTTTAAGTCAATTTGAGTATTTAAAGTCAAGTTTTAATGTTTCCACTTAGCTTAACGCTGTGAGATTACCGCCATTGTATCACATATTATTATCTACCCTCAAGATTTATTGTTTGTAAATAGTTTCATTGTGTACTAGAAAGTTGTTACCGTTTTTGAGTCAGTTAGATTGTTTGTCGTCAAGTTTACCGCCTGTGTTTAGATTAAACGTTGCGCATTTAATAATATTAGCCTTTATTGAGTATTTCATTTAGAGTTTATTGTTCACCCACATAGTTCTACGTTAATATAGTTTATTTTCATTTACTAGTACTTTTCTTTAGTAGATTTATGATGTTTACATGCGTTATTTTGTGATGTATATGGATTCAGGCAGCTATAAGCAAATGCAAGTAAAGTAAGTCCAACGCAGCTGTAAGTGGATCGTCGCTCAAGCACTGTCAAGGTTGTATCAGAAAGGTCGGGTCATTGCTTCCACTTTCTCGGTGAGCCCACCTGTGTTTTTCCCGATTTAGTAAAGTGGTGGCGTTCGTTTTCCGGGTAGTAGTCCTAATTATGGTGGTAAAGAACCCCCCTTCTCCTTCTGAGTGAACCGGAAACCTTTGTTACAACCCATCGTAACGTAATTGTGGCGATGGATCTGAGAATTGTTTGATTTGTGTCGTGTTATCGGGTAACCGACGCGTCGGTTGAGTAGTTTTGAATGTATCGTTTCATGTCGTAAAGACGCTTTCGTCGGGTAACACATTGTTGAAACCGCCGCATTTGTGTCAGAAATTTTTTCACCACGTATAGTTTTTCTTGGGAACCAAAAAGAAATTTCTAGAGACAAGATCTGTTATGTATGAAGTATGAGTGACCAGATAAACTCCAGATTCGTGTAGGACTCTATGAAATTTAAAGTGTTTGCGGCCGTATGCGAGGTTGCATTAAAATGGTGTAAAAGCATTCCACGCAAATCGGCAATTACTACACAATTTTTCAAAGACTTGAGTAGGGCAAACTTTTGTATACAAAGTAGAAGACGATTGTCAAGAAAATTATTGCAACTGGAGAAAGCAACATTTTTTTCACTGCTAGCTTTAGAACGTACCACCATGTGTCTTGTTTTTAATCAGAGAAATAAATTTCCTTCACCTAAGGCAATAATGGAATTTTCTCTACTGCTAGTGAATAGTAAAAAGAAAATGACAATTTCAAAGACTACTTGTTTTCCGCGGATGTTGAAAGCCAAGCATTTGCATCAAATTGTTTACTTTATTATCAATATAGTAGAAATGGTTAAATAATAGGAATAAATATGCTAGTAGTGAAGATTATAATATATAAACCACGGTTGATAAGACTTTTATGGCCATTCACTCTTGTTTTTCGAAACGCGTAGATACATCTCGGCTATAAAAATGTCTTCTTAACCTTGGTATATAATTACTATTATTTGTGTGCAAATTTGCTGTGAATAACTTTTATTGGCATAGCCCCATTTTCAAAAACAAACACTTGATTGTTGTTTAGTATCGGTTTCATAATTATATATTCAAGACTCTTAACAGTATTAAATACATGCAGTGGCGGCTTGTGGAGAATTTTGATGGTAGTGCCAACCGAATGTATTTAAAATGCAACTTCCACCCCCTCACAGACAAAGAAAGATTCCGAGACCTATCTATGTCGCATATATGCCGGTGGACTGGCAAAAGTTATCATCAGTGAAAGCATTATTTACCAAGGCAGCCTTGCTTCTGCCCCAGGTTATACAACAAAATTAATCAATCATTTAAAAGTGTTTATTGGCAAGTTGGACGATGTATAAAATCCATTCCACGTTCTTCTTTATATGAAAATA
Source organism: Agriotes lineatus (assembly GCA_940337035.1). Classification (NCBI taxonomy): domain Eukaryota; kingdom Metazoa; phylum Arthropoda; class Insecta; order Coleoptera; family Elateridae; genus Agriotes; species Agriotes lineatus. The sequence goes on along the minus strand of OW679199.1, from coordinate 34,826,640 downwards.
AGTCAATCACTCGTTTTTATGCTGGTAGCATTCCTAATGCACTCAATCTAATTTCCTTCATTGAGTTTCTTAAAAAAAGGTCTTAATCCATTTCAACATAGAGAAATATCACTTCATTTTGGATGTAGACATAAGTGTTGTCACTAGCAGTTGTAACAGCCCGGTTCGTGTCACCTTCGCAGCTAATAATAATCCTGGTATTTAATCATTAGTCTGCTAGGAATCAAACTAAACTGTATTTCTATATTGTAGTAATCAGATTATAACTCATTGTGCATTTAAAACATACGCATTTGGCGCCCCAGATTGTGCGGGGGAAATCAGCTGGGACAGTGTTGCGTACTTCTAATAATAAAACAAAGCAGTTGTATGGAGAGACGCGGGGGAGCCAGTAAGCGAACTGTGCGTGTCGCCCATCAAAAAGGGACTCCACGCATAGCCTTGGGGTTGCCAGCTTGAGGAAACTTCTTCAAAACGTAACAGCCCATAGCAGAAGTCGCTATTCCGGCTATTATTCAAGCATCGGAGAAGGCAGGCGATCTTGTCAACGTACGAGGTATTTGTGAGCAGCTCTAACACCACTCGGAATTGATCTCCTGCTGATCTTCCAGCGAAATCAAGGCTAGTTTAGTTACTATAATTACGCTGTGAATGTACGGCCCAGGAAGATTGGGAAAACCTAAAGCCGTAATACGAGTAAGTAATTAACTGTTGTTACAACACATTGTGCAATAAAAGGGCAAATTACGCACCAAAAGGCTACGTGCTCGTACTTTCTGAATTCGCAGAACCAGTATAAAGCATTGCGTCATACTATTGACACACCGTTTCAGCTGATTTAGAACTGCAACGAGTCAGGACCGGCTTCAGTGGATTTTGTGGGAGACTTAAACAATTTTCGCGCGGTTTGTTTTGGGACGGGGCGTCGATAATTAATAAGTTACACTTATATTTAATATGTGTATAAAAGCAAGTAGAACCAGCCTTAAGCCTGTAGACATTTCTTTAATTATAATACATTGTTGACAACGTACAACATTTACAGCTTACCATTGTGCGTTCTTTTTGTATGTATTCCACTGCATGTATTTTCTGTCTTTAGATTATATGTATTTTCATGTAAACTGTTCTGTTTTTATTCCTGACAGGATTTTCATATATAATTACAGCATCATCGGTGACAACGAGCAGGCCTGGAAGAGCAATATTGACATGCCCTTAACTACGTTGAGGTAAGAGCGGATCTTGTACTTCTACGGCTGGGCTAACTAGCATACAAAAGGCAATCTATATTCACAGTACAGCAGAGTATAAGGGCACGGGAAAAAGTCACATTACACACTTTTTCAAGTTTTAGTTTCTTGAAACTTCGTTTTGTAAAAGTAATAATAACAGCTACACAGCTGCAGAATTATACCGCAATTGTTCTCTTTCATAAAGTTCAGTTTTTAAACTACTTTTTTCCAAAATAGGATGAACTTGAACAGTTATACAGAGAAAATTTGTTATGATACTCGTTAAAAATTTCCACCAAAAATAATTATGTAGCTATTAGACTCCCAGTAAAACTAATCCTTGTTCTTATTTGCTGCGTAACACAAATTTTCAAAGGCTCTCTTACTTATTATTTGTGGAGGCAAGTCTACGCGGTCTTTTTTGAGATAGCGTTTCGGCTTCTAAAAATTACAAATTATAGTCTTCGATAAATTTATCCATGTGACCGTGTATTTTCTGTATTTTATTTTGAAAACCCTGTAAATCCTGTGTAACCTTGATTGGATCTGTATTTATCTTCTGTAGTAGCTTAAAATGATATCGACATGGGGCATTAGTTTGTGAAAGACTCAACCAAAATGTAAAGTTCTTGGTTTTTAATCTAGGTTTGTAAAAACCAACTTGTTCAATTGTATATTTCGACTTAATATTTTCATCATTCTCTACAGTTTCCATAACGCTTATATAGTTATTTACGTTATAAGGCCGGAAAATCACTTATTAAAATACGAGTTTAGATGTTTACAGACAAGGCGAGGAACACACCGAGTCGGGAATTTCTAAATGAGTAATTTAATAATATTTTACGGCAGTGTATCGTACGATATTTTTATTTCATACTGTTTGTCCATTAAAAAAGTTTTTATAAGGGGCGGCTGTGGAAATCCAAACGTATGAATAATATGTGGGTGACACTGTAAGTCTATGTCAAATTTGAGGTTATCAGGTTAGATTTTGCGTCAGTCTGTGTCAAAAATGACGAAAACCTAACCTGCTAACCTCGAATTTGACATAGACTTACAGTACCGCCAACATATATTATTCAGCAGTTGCCTAACAACACTTTCCGGCCTTGTGATGTAATGTTCCACTTTCCGGACTCACATTAATGACGTAAAGTCGTATTTTTCGGACAGTATAAAATAAAATTATTTATATCGCACTCAGCCAACAGCCGTTAGGCCAATTATAGGCGTCGCTGTGCATTTATATTCATAAACGCTGTTAACATCCATTCAATCTAGTTTGTGACGATCGTGGTAATCTTTGCTGAACAATTTCGTCCAGCATTCTTCTTTTTTGTGGGGAACTGGAAAAAATTAGCAGATCCCAGATATGTGTACAAAAAATATATGAACCATTAACTGACGCTGCACTGTTCACTAACAGGTTAATTTGATGCGAAGAACAGTAAACATAATTCGCTAAAGGATATTTCTCATTTATCAATTTTTGAACTCAATTTAAACCTCCGCTCATAAATGATGCGCCGTCGTAACTCTGCGATAAGTTTGTTTGGTATGTCTCCAATAAAAGGGCCGATTTCTTTTAAAATGCAATAGGAAGTTATAGCAGCATCTTGGCCTACTACAAAAAGTAGCGTGAAGCGACCTGTACGTGATGTAGTCGCTGAAATTGAATACTTAAAATAACCATTAATAGTAGGTAGCAGTCCGGGGTTTTATCGGAACTGCCTCGAATGCCGGCGCGGACGTGGCTACCGTTTGAATTTAATATATTATTATATCCTTATTTTTTTACTTATGTCCTGCCGTTGGCCCCCGCTGCAGTCTATTAACTGTTGAAAAGCCGAGGATTCGCTTCGATGAGGCTTCCTTGTGAGTTCCCTGCGTCCGGAAAGCAAACAGCGCTTATCGTACTGTCACCTCATATGCATGATATAAAAATCACTCGTGTTTTGTTTAAACTTTAAAATGAGAAGAATGATGAACAATAAGTACAAAAAATATTTCTTTCAGAATATTTCTTTTTAATCACTGGCTTGTGGTAGAACCTTGTCTCCTTATAGCGAGCCGCTACTAAATACATGCACCGAGTTTTTCTAGTAGAAATCTGCACCACACTACCATTGCTTGTTTTTGTTCTTGGGAACCAAATATGGAACCAATCAATTTAACCTCACGCCCAGCTGTTGGTGTAAAATGTTAGCTACTGCGGACGATCCCGTGCCTAGTTCTCGTTGAATCTCTGCATGAGTTATATTCCGATTTTCCTTACGCGATTTCTCTGTAGCACCAACGTTTTCAATATAAATGACGATGGTGGTCGTCTAGGTCTTGGTTCATCTTCTAAGTGTAAGGTATACCGTCCACCTATGAATTTATTGTGGTTGATAAAGGATTATGGTCGCCAAAAGCTGACACTAAATAATTTGATTGACTTTGGTCATATTTCACACTTCTTTATAACCATAGAAACGTCAACAAACAACTTATAAAAATCGAAATTTTGACTGTATATGCTTCAAGTCCAACCTCTCAAAGTTGTAATTGGGAACTGCCAATAGAATTAGCATTCAATTTATTTGTTACTTTCCTCATCTAAAGACGAAGGAAGTAATCGCGAAAAAATCATATTTCAAGATTTCTTTGGGTCTTCGCGTTTCAGGGATCCTTAGGTGGTGGAAAACAGGTTTACTCAGTTCCCTCTGTCAAAAACTATTTGTTGGGGGAAGACATATTTTGTATGCGGATGATATGTCCACCTGGAACGAAACCGAGAACCTTAAAAAAATAAAATTCTGCCAATTTTGGCTTCAACTGAAGAACTATTAGTTAAATAAAAGTAATATTTTGCATATAGCTCAAGTTTTTACCCTTGAAGAAAAAGGTCTTATTTTGTAGCCAACAGATACAGGGCGAACACCTTAAAAAATTATTTTTCATATTTTTAAAATTTTTAGTTTCAAAACGTTCACTTGCTTTGTTTTTACTGAAATTCAGGGCCTTCTACTAAGTATTAACAAAACATCCCCCTACACGTACGAAAGAACAATCAAACAGTGATTCAGTGCTCAAATTAGAATTTTTAACAATTATAAGAGTTTCCCTGCTCACGGCAGTGCTTCTACAGAACCAATTAGCAATTTTCTAGTCTGAACATGACATATTGTTAAATTCAGATGTGTAGCTAGTTCTCTGTTATACGACTACAGGAATTAGACCGTATCATTATTGAGACTGAACAATTAAAGAAGTCAACGTTTCGCCCACTTCATAACGGGCTTCATCAAGAGGCAAGCAAACGAACACGGCAACTCAACGTGTAAATCAAGTTAGAGGCCTTTTTTTTGCAAGGGAAGGGATAATAGAGCTTGGTAACTCAACATGTGAACACGCCAAAGGCGAAACTCTTCTAATGGTCGGAAGAAAGCAGGCGAAATTTATAGTTAAGAGTGGTCGCGGTTGAGTGGTGGGCGGAGTTTAGAAAGTTGCGCATTCAACATGGAGAGAAGTGGGAAACTTTCACCTCGATTGAGATTATTGAGATGTTTATAAATCCCCCTGGTTTCACGAATCTTTCTGCTAAAGAAGAATGGGGATTTGCATATAATAGAAATTTAATCGAAAAGGATTTTATGGCCGGTATCACGTTGGTGTTCATCGATGGCTAATGGCGAGATCCGATCTGAGGCAACACTGGTGTTCAGAGATGCGAGATTACAAATAACTCCTCGTTACATTACTTGTCATTCAACAAATATCAAGTAGTAAGTACTCCCCTCTTTAAAATTACATCACTTCACTCTTTCTATATTTTTCTTTCAGTTTTTACATAAATACCTGCATCCTGTCACCTGTCCATGGACCTCGATACTCTCCTTTACTAAGCCAAATGCATCGTAGTTTCACAGAAATCTCCCAACGTCCAGACAAATCCCTGTACAACTCAACCAAACACCAGGAACCGCCAAACACGACAAGGCACCTACCACCTTTCTCCAACAGAACTGTCAAAAACTGATCAGCAGCAAACGCCTTCTACGTCGTCCTTCCAAAATTCTCAAGCCGCCGACGACCTAGTATTACGAACCTCGACTAGATGCAAGTTACAAGATGTCGCTTCGATAACAAGCTTGGCGAATTAGAACTCCAGTAGATGAAAAACCTTCTATCCACACCATAAGACGCTCACTCTGCTAACAATATCGATGTAAACCACTTCCAGTAAAACCATTTCCTGCTATCCAATTCATATGATGTAATTGATTGATAATAAATTTAATTCTGCACCCAATTCCAGAAATTGCTTTTGTAGGTTATAACTGTATTATATAGCGCACTCTGACCACATCCATTTTCTTCCTCCTTGTCATCTCCACATCTTAAAATCTTTTAAAATTTTATTTTAATTCCCTTCTCGCAAATTTTAGTTTAATTCGCAACCGTTTACATTCCAAACAGATTAACTTGTTATAAAGGGTTTATTTTAGAAATTTAGCCGCTTACAAAGGTATTACATGTTTTTTGTACCAAATTATTTTACATACTAACAATTATTATCTCCTTAGTGATATTGTTTTACATATATAGTCCAACACTATATAATCTGTATCATATTTATTTAACACCCACTATGTTGAATGATATTTCTGGAATAGGTATTTGTAATTAAGCCTCCACTTTATTTCAGATAATAATTAAATTATGTTAGAATCTTTCTGTTCCTTATAGGATATAGCATCATTCAATTGAATTTTAATTCTATTTCATTCCTTTATCAAATACATATTAATAATTTTGATATGCTTCTAATACTTAAATTCATCTTTGTAATTTAATACTGTATTCTTTTAGCTTTTTTTAAAGCTGATATCAAACCCTTATACTAAAAACCATTACAATATATATCCATTTACTACCAGTTTTTTATATATTGCAAAACGGTGTTGCAAAAAAATAATTGCAGAACCCCGTAAACTATTGAATTTAAAAACAGTTGCCATTATACCGTGTGTAAGAGAAAATTAAAATATTTTTCGAAAATTAGCTTCTAGGTTTATGCCATTGTGTTAAAATTGAGAATGCAGACACAGCTATATTCTGTGGCATTCACACTTTGTTTTCAAAGTTCAATTGTGTCATTCCCTTATTATCGGGTTGTATTCTACCTTGAAGATTAGTTGCTGATTTTAATATTAAGAATTCCAGTATTATAGCCGACCATATTGCAAACTCGTAATAACGCTAGCTTCGCTAGAAATATGTCACATGTGCTACAGAGTATCCATTTGGCATTGACATAATCCTATTTAAATAAAGCATATAATTCGTATTTACCTTGTTTTAATCGAGCTTAACGAAAAGTTCTAACAGTTTACTAATTTTAACTGATTTTATACATAAGCTTTCAGGAAAATACCAATTAAAACTAAATATAGCCTTGACATGGAGCTCTTATAGTTAATAGATCAATACATTGACATGTATTATTAATTTAAACAGTTGACATCCTAATTTTATCAGCTTACTCTCTGATTTAAGGAGCAAACGATCTATTTATAGATCTTTGTATCACAATAATAACGTGCTTTATGAGTTTATTGTTAAATCAACAGTATGTAAGTCTTTTATGTAGTAAAGCTGGGAAAAATACTACCACATATATGGTACAGTAAATGCAAATAAGTTGGGGATTATATATAATAACCGGTAATTATTTATAACCACCAGTAAATATGGTAAATGTAATAAATTTCTTTATATTTAAACAAATTTATTACATTTGACGACAATTATATACAGGGTGTTAACGAATTGCAGACACAAACTTTAAGGGGTGATTTCTTGATCAATTCTAAGGCAAAAAATTCATACAAGCATGGGACCTAAACGGCTTCGTTTTTAAGATACAGAATGTTGAAGTTTAAACAAAAATTAATGTTATTTCAAAAATCTGGAAAACACTTAAAGGTATTTTAATGAAATTTGGTGTAGGTTAGTATTTCATAAAGTGGCATTGTTTGGTCAAAATAAATTTAATTTATTTCCACCAGTGGCGTGCATCGAGGCCACCTCACTTACCGTATTTTAGAAAAATCTGGTAAGCCATTGTTTTTTAACGACAAGTTTTTTAGCTTCATGCGTTGAAACTATACAAAAGATGTATCTTTTATTTTTTTGTGATAGAATAAACCTTTTTCGAGAAAAACGGAAAAATCTGTAACAGCAATTTCGTTCGTTGGACGTTAATGGGACCTAAAAGGCTTCGTTTTCAAAATAGTTTAAAGCAGTTTTTAAAAAATATTATTTAATAACAAAGAATTTTACAATAGCTTCAATTTTTCGGCTTATTGAAGATTGTTAAATTTCTTACTATTGATCGAACTCAACTGGCAAGCAAACGCTGAACTACTGGAACCACTAAATAATTTATTGAGGAACAAAGATGAACAAAACTATCAAATGCATAATATGAAGACAAGAAACGAATAATGCAACAAGTTAACAAAGAAAGACAAAGGCGCATTCTTTCACCAAGCGAATATGATATCAGGCGTGTTGCTACCAACAGCAATGTAAGACTCGGCCCCAAACAAAAATGTCTCAATGACTCTTCTATTCTTCTTTAGGTGCCATCTCCGTTGCGAAACAGCTAATCTATATAATTGGTTGGTAGTGCAGCTATAACAGTCTCTCAAATTTTTCATCCACGAGTGTCGTGTTATATAATTAGTTGTAGTAGCTGGTATTTCCACCCTCTCATTATGTGTCCCAAGTATTGTAACTTACGTATTTTTATGGTGTTTATAATTTCTTTTTCTTTGTTCATTCTTCTCATTACTTCTATGTTTGCCATTCGGTCGACCCACGGCATTTTTAATATTTGTCTGGACATCCACAATTCGAATTCCTTTAACTTTTTAATATCCTTTTTAGCGTCCATATTTCCATCCCATTGAATAGTACCGACATTACATAGCATCTCAAGAGTTTTATGTTTAATTCTAGGCTAAGATCTGCATCATTGTGAATAAATGGTTTATTGCTCTTATGTATTTTATTTATTTGCAATTAACCACTTTGTGGTTAAAACAGGCCACTGGCCTATAGTAAGAAGAAGAAGAAGAAGAAGCAATTAATTAAAGCAAAGCTCCGGTCTGGCATGAAATAACTCTACTCTCAGGGGTAAGTTCAACAGCTTGTATTACAAATACTTTTGTGTATGACAAATTCACTAGTATGGCAATTGCTTAAATTCGTTTTTCACAACTCTAACCTCAAATTGACTGTAAACACAAAGATGATCTGCACGTATAAACATTTGCGTAATTTGACTTCAAACACCAAAAATAGCAAAGTTAACATCAGGTAAATACAATGTAATTGATATGACGTAATTTCCAGCTAACCTGGTTTTGTTTCAGTGACGCAAACCGACGCTCTAATCTGCTTTTGTTCTATTTTTCGGCAAAAACGGTCAAAACCTTTGGTCCAAATCGCAAAATGGAAGAACACCACATCGATTAAAAATCTCTGAAAAGCTTCTGGGAACTGGGGCCTGGTGCTACACCTCGTAGACAGTCTAATCTTGATGAAGCCCAAATTTTACGGACCTGCTGCAACGGCTTCCCTGTAAATTTTTCCTTTGGAAGTGGTGCTTCGATGCAGGTTAATATGAAGAACACTTTTTGGGCTCAACAAATAACTTTTTTATAAACAATTTTACACCAACAGTGAGAGCACTTGTTGCACCCAACATACAAGTTAAAGCTTCTTTTTTCGATATTAAACAATTGATTGTCTCGCATCCTAGTAACCTAGATTTACAATTGTTTTTATGCAACTGAGTTTTGATCTCGTGTTTTAACTTATGAACTATAGCTTTGATATACTGTTTTTGCTTAAATTCTAAACTGTCTTTTCTTGGAAATTGTCACCTTTACATTTTAAATCTCTGCTTTTGAATCACTTCAGTTTTAAATGCACCTGTCTTTTCTTGGAAATTATCACCTTTACACTTGAAATCTCTGCTTTTGATTAATCATAACGCTCACATAATTTTTGTACTTTACAAACCATCTTGTTATTATTTTAAAATTCATATCATTGTATTGATTTCACCAAACTCAAATCTGTCAGCTACATAAATTAAGCTGCGTTTGCCGTTCCTAACATCAATTATTAATAAAACGCTGAACGTAACCCTCTTGCTTCTGCTTTATCTAATGCTAACCTTTCTCAATCAACTCATAGTTACTGCTACCCATATCATTTATTTATGTAAAATGCTGACTTTATCTTGCCATAAATAAAATATTTAATTGTTTGCTCATTTCGAAATTATTAATTTTCGTGTTAGTTAGGCAATCAGAATTGCCGTGGGCAGTAAACAATTACAATACATTAAAGAGAGTTGGTGATAGCACACATCCCTGCATGACCTCTCTTCTTATTTCGATCTCTTCTGTAGTATTACTATTACTAGTCGCACTGCCCTTTGACCGTAGTATAGATTAGTAATGATGTTAATGTCCTTTGTGTCTAAGTTCGTCTCTTTTAACATTTGTATTAATTGGTCATGTCCTACTTTGTCAAAGGCTTTGTTATAATCGATAAAGCACACATACACGTCTTGACTTATATCTAGGCAGCGTTGTAATAGAATGTCTGGTGAAAATAATGCTTCTCTCGTTCAGATGTCCGTCTGTGAACCCAAATCGCTGATGCCTATTTCTAACTTTTTCTAAATTCTCCGATGTATTATTTTCATAAACGCTTTTAGGATATGGCTAGTGTGGAATTCTGTACATTATTTTGCATTTGGTTTCTTAGGGAGGGTTATAAAAGTTGATAGCAGCCATTCATTTGGTATTATCCCTGCTGAGTATGTAGTATTAAGTAGGTCTACTAACATACGAATACATGTTTCGTCAATTAATTTTAGTATATCAGCAGGTAGTTCATCTGCACCTGTTGCTTTCCCAGATTTTAGTCCTTGAATGGCATAAATAACTTCTCCTTTTAGTTATTTCTAGTCCATTGGTTCACTAATTCGTTTTTGTGTCTTTCGTTGTTAAATAATTTTTCAATATATGTCTTCCATTCTTCAAGTTTTTCGTCAATATCGATAATTATTTTCCCGTCTTTGTTTATTAATACGTTTGGCTGCCTACGTTTTAGAGTTACTGTTAGTTCTTTTACTTTTTTATGCATGTTAAGACTATTATGTTTTAATTGTAGTTTTTCTATTTTCTCGCATTTGTGTTTGTACCATTCTTCTTTTGCTGTTCTATTTTTTTTTCCGAATTTGCTTTTGAATTTTCTTATACTCAATAATGTTATAGCTTCGTCGAACTTCCAGAAGCTGGAAGCTCTCGGACGTCATGCAGTTTTGTTTTGATTTTTGTATTTGTCTAGTGAGTATTGTCTCGCTAGATTCTATTAGAGCAGCGAATTTTTCCATTTGTTATTTGAGCCGTGATGAATTATGGGCGTATTTTTCAGTTTCTCATTTATTTTATTTTGTATCTTCAATCTTATTTCTGTATTCTTTAATTGTGTGGTATCTATGTTGTCTTTATTTATTTTTTGTATTGGTATTTTAAGCTCGATAATAATTTTAGCTACTAGAGGATTATGATCAGATAATACGTCCGTACCTGGATACGTTTTCACACCTACTGTATTTTTATATCGTTGATTTATTATAAAGTAGTCGATTTGGTTTCTTACAATTTTGTTGTCGTCATCTTGAGGTGATTTCGAGGTATATAATCGACGATTTAGTAGTTGGTAGAAGGTATTCATTATACTCAAGCAGTGTTCTTGACTAAATTGTATTAAGCGGTCTCCTCCTTAATTTCTTATACCGACTCCATATTTTTCTACGTATTTGCCGCATTCTCCATTACTAACTTTAGCATTGAAGTCACCCCTTAATTATGGTGATATCACTTGTTTTTAGGGATTTTAATATAGTGTCTATTTGTTTGTAAAACGCCTCTAATTCTTCGTCTGATTTATCATCCGTGGGGGCGTAAGTTTGTATTAAATTTAGTTTGCAATGTTTCGTTTGTATTTGTAACAGCATAACTCGATCTGACATAGGGGTAAAATTTGTTACGACTTTTGCTACTTCTTTAGATGCAATTATTGTTACTCCATATCTATGATTAGGATCGTCATTTCCTGAAAAAAAAGATGGTTCCGTTGGTTGTAGGTTGTTAGCCACTGTTTGGGCATCTCGTATCGCTTATACCTAAGATGTTCAGGTTTATTCTCTGCATTTCTTGTATTATATTGCAATGGTTTTGTGCTCTCAACAATTCTGCTTGCCAATTGAGCTAGAATGCATTAAAACTCAAACCGAGGCACAGAATTTATTATTTTAATTAGTGCAAGCTTAGCTTACTTTTATTGAGATAAATGCACTGATGGGTGCAGCTGAGTTTCACAAATTGAAGCAAAGCTAACATGAAAAGCTAGTTAAAAGGGTTACGTCCTTGAGCTCAGATTTGAAGAGGTTTTGGAAGTGCGAATGAAGTTATATTGTGTCTGACGATGGTAGCGCTAACGTTTGCAGTATTATGTTTGTTATTGTACGAAATGGTTTGCACAAGTACAAAGTTATGAGCAGTATAGTGGTCAGAAAGCTAGGACCAAAATGGTAAAGTAACTGACGGGTATAGCAATGCAGTACGAGGATTAGAAACGCTACAAGAAGCAACCGACAAGAAATGTTGCAAAAGAGCAACCTACGAATAGCAAAGAAATAGAACGAAGGACATTATTAAGTGCATAATAAACTATAGAACATAACAATGCGGTTAAAAACATAGTGAAAGAGCAGAGTTTTAGTGTAGTGCGTTATAACCTCATAAAACATTTATTTAGCCTGTCTGTAAGAAATAAAGATGTTATCAAAACCTTATTCTATAAATTAATTTTAAGTATAAAACCTTATTTCCTTTTAAACAATTGTGGTGAGATGTTGCTTCTTTTTTTAACAACCACACAGAGAGCTTTGAGATTGTCCAAGCTTTTAACATTGTTCTAAGTCAGCTCCCAGAAAAGTTTAATTTTTGTTAATAAAAACACATTCAGTTAGTGCAAGTGTTGGTTTTATTTAACCATAAAAGTGTTGGCCACACTTGGAACCAGTTTTCCGGTTTTAAAGAGGTGTAATTTGTGCTGATTCGTCGTCGATAAAATCCAGGTAGCTGCGGTTCAAGTACGGGCTGCGTTCGAGAGTCGATATCGCCTGCAGGAGCTAGTTGGAGCCAAGGTTGGTGCCTTCAACACCTAGAGGAGGCCCCTACGCGGAACTTCGTGCAGAGATCCGAGTCACCAGGCCTTTAGCACCTAAGAAAACGCGTTAGCGTCCCCTGAGAGGTGCGATCAGCTTCGGAGTCTTGGCAAACCAGGTATTTTGCGCAACTTTCATCGTCCAGAGCATTTTTATTTTGCTGGGGCCTGAAAGATTGAAGTTTCCGCTACGCATTGCCGCAGTTCCCGATTATCCAGTGCATATCAGTTTCCAGAAATTCAGTTGGCGTCCCTCAAAAATGCAGGCTGACGCGGAATTTTTCACCTTTGGCCGGATATAAAACAATTGATGTTCGCGTCACTTGTACGTCACGCTAGAACAAAAGCCGTTAGTACTGTTGCTATCCGAGAATTATTATTGCTTGCCTGAGGTATTTTGCTGATTTTGACATTGATTTAAATCAATTATTGCGATTTGTACGAGTGTACTCCGCTTTGTGTTTCATGTCAAATTTTGAGGTTAGCTATTTCAGATTTGGTTTTGGTGCGTTCACAAGTAGAATCCGAGTTAAATTGGAGCTACTAAAAATTAGTTTGCTCTACCCAGTATTTCTAATTTAGCCACCTAACCCTGAGACAGAGTATTATGTTCACCGGAGTAACAGAATATTATTGCATATAGTTAAAATAAAATAAGGACACAAAATTGTTTACTTTTGCATTAAAATATTTGTACATTTTAATAAGCCTACGATTGTGCACAGGCAGCACTATTCTTCTTTAATACGTGAATTTAGGAGCACCCTTTTCCAATCACTTTCTTTTTACAAAGGCAGGAATTCGCATAAAGTTGTGGGACCCTATTTGATAGTAATATATTGCAGTTTTACAGATTCGTACATGCTCCTAACATTCCATGTCCCTATTCTTACAGCGTTATTCAAAACCGTCCCCTCCGGAGATCCAATGAGGGGACTATTACCTCCGAAATATTTAATTTTGAATTTTAATGCAGTTGTTTCCCATTGCCTTCTACATTCCCCCGCCGTTGTCTATCTATATGTAGTTCATCCGTATTTGTAGGATATTTTTCACCCCACGGACAAGAGAGTGTCCTGACCTGTGTTGATTCTTCCACCCTCTGACAGAGGCCATACACAGGGGAATCACTCGGTCTGCTTGGTCGGGGACTGCTTATTCGTCAATTTTATTTGCATATTTCGTAGTTAACCTCTATATCTAGAGGCCATTCACTATGCGCCATCTCTGACCCCAATGACTCTAACCATATTCAAATCGTACCAAATAGCGTTCAGGCTACATGCAGATATCGGAGGGCTGACTGGCTACAGTGTAAACGGCGCCCTTTTCTATAAGTAGCAGTGTATTTAAAATTAGCAGAAGACACCAAAGAGTCCTTTGTACAACCGATAAGTCCATTAGCTTACTAGAACTTTTAAACTCACTAAGGTACTACGCTTAGCCAATTCGATAGGACCTGAAACAGACTCCAAAAGAAATCAATATCTCAATACCTCGCATTAGTCATACACACAGTCAAGGGCGTAGCCAGGGATGGGCAGGGGTGGGCACTTGCCCACCCCTAAAAATTTATTAAAGCAAAAAGCAGTTGCTTTGTAAAGTTCATGTGAACAATACGATATGAATGCCGCAAACGCTCAAAAGTGTCCGTAGTACGTGGTTTACTCACATTTTCCCACGATCAGGCGTTTTTGGAATAATCTAGATGCAAACGAAAATGCGCACCAAATTTAATTTTTGTGTATATTAAGTAATTAAATTAAAGTTATAAGATTACTACGTTATTTAATTTCAAAAATGTGTATTATTATAAATGTCAGTTCTAGTAGTTGGTAATTGTATTTAGTGACCCAGAAAAGGAAAGATAATCGCATACTTGGATTCTTTAATAACTTCCTTGGAACAGCGGTTTTCCGACGATAACTTGCCGGCTTTTTCACTATTAGCACTACATCCTACTATGTTAGACATGACATTTGAACATTTTTAAAAAGGCCACAAAGCTTTTTAGATTTTTATAATTTAAGTAATGTTAACAATGAAGTGGAATTATGGTACAATCTCTGGAAGGAAAAAACCTCAGAAAAGAAGAACTAAAAGAGTTAGAACTAATAGACGTGGTGAAAGAAGCTGAGACTTTCTTTCCTGATTTAAAACATGCTTTACACGTTTCATTGGCACAACCATGTACAACAAGCACCATTCAAAGGTCTTTCAGTACACTACATAGAGTAAAAACCTGGTTGCCGTCAACAATAACTGAATACCGTCTTAGTGGACTGTGCATGCTGAGTGTACGCCATAAAATTGTGCTAGAAAAAAAGAAGGAGCTAGAAGATGAAACTTCAGAAGATTTGCATCAGATTCGCGAAAAATACTGTTACTTTAACTCCCGGTCTTATAAAGACCACTAATCTGACGTTAACTTTAATTCGCTGTTAAAATAAACAAAAGTGCATCAAAACGACAGTGCTTATGACATTTTATTCATTAGTAAACAAATTTTGATGCGCTTTTGTTTATTTTAACGGCGAATTAAAGTTAACGTTAGATTAGTTGCCTTTATAAGACGGGCTGTAAGTAATATTTTTTCCATTTGTACAAAATAAAATGAAATAGTAATAACGATAATAATTGTGTGTATAAATGTTTTCCCACCCCTAAATGGAACCCTGGCTACGCCCTTGCACACAGTCATAGGAAACATGAACAAGGTTTATGTTAGTTAATGAAAATACATATAATACAGAAGATTACATCAATATAATGTCAACACTCGCATAAAACGCATAGGAACGACCTCATAGAATGGGTCAAAACGCTATTGTGGCCACTGATTACAGGAATTCAAATTTTAAATAATACTAAAATAACAGTAGCCAGAAGCTTCAAGCTTACTGGAACGAGAATAATGTACAAATCCGTTTTTACCTTGTACGGCACAGGGTTGTGTCTTTAACACTCCCAGAAACGGGAGGCAGAATTGATAAAACAAACACCAGCGGATTGCATAATTATCCACCTGTGCAAGTGTGCAAGGATTCTCAGCAACAATTGCTAACCGAAGAAGCGCCTCGGGGGCCACAAGAAGGACGCGGAAAAAACAGAAAACTCAGTAATGATTACAAATTCGGCTACCAAATTAACTCCAAGTCGGCTTTAAAAACTCACAGCTCTGGGGCTCAATCGACTACGCTGATTTGAATCCGCATCTAAATATGTTGAACAGTCAAAACCCAATAATATTTGATGAATACGACTCATAGTTCCGCGACGCGCTCGCTAATCAAAAGGACACCAATCTGCCCATACCAATCACTATTAAACAGCCTTAAATTCAGGCTAGGATCGCAGCACGTCAGTACGCGCACGATCGGCCCAAAAGATGCTAGCAGAAGAAAGAATAAACGTGCAAACAAAAACAAAAAATACACTGCCGCACAAGTGCTACGACACCTGTAAATGATTGAATTCTTGATTTAATAACTTTTGACAACGGATTGATAATCCACGTTCGAATGCCTGAAGGCCGTTCGAAACAAGTCCGGCGACCTCAATGACTGTACCGTTCGGATAGGCGAGACCAAAACGCACAAAATCAACGAAGCAGTTAAAGGACCATAATGTGTAATGATAAGTAATGAACGAATACTTACTCACTCCGTGGCGTGCACAGATTAGTTACAGTACAGGTTAGTTGCTCCTGTGCCTGGTCTTGCGTTTGCTTCACCCTATCACTGACTTTTCTCCATTCCTTTTTATCTGCCGTTAGTCTTCTCCAGTTCTCGACTGCCATTCTCAGGTCATTCTCCACCTTGTCGGTTCAGCGCAATCGTGGACTTCTTCTAAACTTTTTTCTGGTCCCATTGTAAATGTGTTTACTACTTCTTGATGTGTCTATCCTCCGTAAATGCCCCAACCACCCTATCCTATAAGTTTTTATTCCACTCGCTACAGTTTATTTATTTATTTATTTATTTAGTACTCAGGCAACAGCCGTTAGGCCAATCCCACTAACGACTGTCATGATGTTATTTTGACATCCGGCACCAACTATTTCCATGGCAGCCGTACCACGAGGCGCCGAGAGATGCAGCCGTGGAACTCCCATCCAAGTTCTGACCAGAAAGAGCGTTGCTTAACTCTACTGATCGAACGTGGACGCTTGTTCAAGCTACACCACCCGGGACCTATGGTCTACTATATCTCTTCCCGAGTTCGAAGTTTTATCTACTTCTCTATTCCCCGTTTTAATTTTCTGGTCCGAAAAATCTCTTCAGTAGCTTCCTTTCCCAAATGTTCAACTGGTGCTGTTGGTCTGACAACCCTTTTATATATTTTTATTTGGATTTTAGCTAAACATCTTCTGATTTAGATACCTTCCACACCTATTACCAGCTGTGGTTCTTGCCACCGAAATCTCCACATTTGCAAATACTTTGCGCCTTAGCTATCGTTATCATGAACTTTAATTTGTAGCTGTTGATTCTGAGACCCATGATTTTTGCTGCTTCCCGTATGTGTTGGAATGTTTCTTTCATACAACTTCTTTCTTGATATTATTATGATGTCATCTGCATGTGTTAGAATTTAGGTTTCCCAATTTAGGATAGTTCCCCTTATTTATCGGTATTTTTAGTACTATACATTCCAGCACCATATTGAACAACACCGTTGATAATGGATCTCCTTGTCGCAGCCCTTCTTGAATTTGAAATTCGTCCGACATAGTTTCCTGCACCTTCGCTTTTGAGTCTAGGCACATCTTTATCAAATTTATTAATTTCTGTAGTACATTCAGTTCTTCTAGTAATATAATTATATAACTCTCTTCGCAAAGCTGTGTCATATGACTGACTAAAATCTACGCATAAATAGAATAAATCAACATTAAAGTCGTAGCTTTTTACTAATATCTACCTAAGGCTAAAGATGTGCTCTAGCGCAGACCTATTTTTTCTGAAGCTGTTCTGGTAGTCTTCTATCTCCTTTACAATTATTGACGTTACTCTTTTAGCTACCATTGCACTTAGTATAGTATACCTTACATTTAGCCACGCATTTAGTTTTATCACTTTTTATGTAGGGCGTTCCAGTTGTCTGGCATTTCCTTCTTATTCCAAATATTTTCTATCAGTCTGCGTTTGAGTATAGTGAAGTTATTTTTCAAAACTGCCATCTCAAGTGCTACATCGTTGAATTCTATACAAAAACAGCTTTCTAACGATGGTACTTTCGACCCCCATTTCAATTTAAAAAAATAATCAAGCCGTGCTGCAGTCGTAACGATCGATAAAAAAATTGGAACCACGAATATTAGTAGAAAACCGTATGTTTTACTTCTATACCAAATTTCAGAGTTCTATCTATGGCCGTATTCAAATAATACCACCGTTTCCATACTTAATTTACGCACTTATAGAGTATGCGGATACAATAATTTAAATGTTACCAATTACATAAATATGCTACGTCAGCGGACGAGTAACAAATGATCAAGGCAGATGACATAGAAGCACAAGTTACAGTGAGCTGAGTGAGCTAATGACCGAAAGCTTAAGTAAGCAAATGAACGAACGAATCGAAGTGAACGGTCGTAATAATACTCTAAATGCTAAACTGAAATAGCGCTTACCCGACTCCTTGGTTATGTAGCTCCTGCGCTAAGCACGTAAAAGGGTTTTATGGCCTAACGGCTGCCGAGCGGAACCTTCGTCTTTTCGAAATTACAATAACCCATTGTGTTCCGTCTTGTAATCCAGGGCATTGCAACTCGTGTTGTCCTATTCTTCATTAGCATTACTGATTCTGTGGTCACTTGATATACAGCCCAGATATTGCACTTGCCTCTTTTGTTAACCACAAGGGTTTTAGCAGCTATCCGCTTTGAATCCGGATGTCCTAAATGGCGTAATTACGCCAGTTCTTGCATTGGCGCGTTTTGTATCCAGAGGGGTTGCACAAGTGCCCACTGTGACGTCACGGTTGCTTGCAATTTGGTTATGCTGTAATTTCGATGGAATTCGTTTTTTAATAGCTTGTCACTTTCAAAAAATCCCAGAAGTAATCTGTACCTCCGTGATGCACGTGTGACGGAGATAATTCAATTTCTGACGTTAGATATTATGCTACACATCGCGTCACGTTTTAAGTTGACCACTCACTAATATCTGCAAAGCTATTACCTAAAGTTTTAACTTTTTAATGGTGTGTCTTTAAATGTCTTTCGTGGGGCGATTTATGATGAAGCACGTGTTGGTTTGCTTCGCTGTGCTCTGCTACAGACCCACTTTTTCGATTGCTATTAGCTTTCGTTACTCACACTTCCTTTTCTTTCTTCTACATATGCTCATCGCTTCTTTCATCTTTGTCTTATACGTCTCCCGTTTGTCTTCATTTAAACAATTCTTTGTTCTCGTCTGATTTCTTCTCTGTGCTATTTTCGGATATTCTTCATTATATAATTTTTGGTTTTGCCTTTCAGTTTTTCCTTTCCCTTTCCATGCCTAGATTCGATCATTTCATGGTCAATCTGGTTTATGGTTACTCCGTCTTGTGGCATCCACGTTTCTTTATGTATTCTTTTGTGTGGAAATAATATCGTTACTGCTGGCTAAATCTATCATTCTTTGCCTGTTGTTGCTCTTGTCGTGTAAATTATATTTGCCGATAATTGCATTGTAATATGTTTCCTTTCTCACTTCCGCGTTAAGCTCTTACCATTATTTCCACAAATTATTAGGTCGCACGCTACTCATGGTTCTGCAGGAGGTGAACCAAATAGCCTCCAAACGAGCTATTACAACTTCGGCTGCATGTGGAGCCCGTCAAACGTCTCCAGCAAAGCACTCAGGCGATGTGGTCTAAAACCAACTAGGCTCCCAGAAGCAGGCACGGCTTCCTAGTAGGTAAAATCGTTGAAGTTTTTGCAACCCCCTCGTGACGCCTGGAGGATATACGCTTTCTCAAGTAAGCGAAATCGCAGAAGTTGTGGAATTGCATTACGTTACCAAAATCGAAAATAAAGTAATTCACTGACTCTATAATTACTGGCAATAGTCAGAATGGTTTCTAAGTTTCGCGGAAATGCTGCCGGCTGACGCCGCTTTTTTCAAGAGAAAAACAACCGAAAACAAAACGAACGGTTTGAAACAACTGCTGAGCCTGCCGGTAAAGCAGATACCATATAACCGCAAGCTGAGAATACAGCTGCGTTTGCACAACGGCCGTGTTCAAATCAAGGAGCATTTACGCGGCCAAGAATTATGCACAAAATAAATTGTAATGCTAATTACGTCTTTTACACGTAACAAGATGTTCCAGCGCTACCGTTCTGTTTAAGCTTTTGACATTAAATGTTGCTAACCAAAAATTCGTTCTGTTTCTCTTTACTTCCTCTTAAGCCTTTTAAACGATGGTATTCGTTGAAAAATCACCTTTAGAGATTTCTTCAAATCTTCACGTTTCAGGGTTCCTAGATGACGAAAGGTTTTCTTAATTCCATCTGTCTGCCTGTCTGTTTGTTACCGGTATAACTTAAAAACTATTTGTTGGAGGAAGACGATATTTTGAATGCGGATTATATGTCTATCTGCTATGAAATTTAGAAAATGTCGGTCAATTATATACAGGATGAGCACGTTAAAAAAATTATATTTTGTCTATTTTTGCTTTAACTCGAGAGCTATTTGTTTAACACTTTAATCGCCACGTGAAGCTAACGTGCATCTCTATCTTTTTATTTACAGCGCCGTGTGATGCTAACTTGCATCTCACGTTGAAAAGTTTTCGTGGCCGTGTGATTCACGGTAGCTTCTCATTGTGCGTAACTTTACATGCTTTGCCTAATGCACGTGGCCTCCAACAACACATTTACCCCTTGGATAGCGTATTTGGCTGCCTATTTATAGGCGTTTCAATATTAGATATGTTTTATTGTTTCTTCTACGTAGTGGCCCTTGAGACCCATTTCTGAATTTGTATTGCGGCGATTAACGTGTTTTTAATAAAGCTAATATTATGCACATAGCAGTCTGTCGCCGTTGTTTCCATTGGGAAATTTTCCTTTTCTAGTTTTTTGAGCAGTGTTCTGTGTTAGTGATGCTTCTCATATGCTTCTTTGATTCTTCATCGTCCATATTCCTGGAGACCTTATACTTATAGTCCTCACTTTCGCAGCCTTGTCTCTTATTTTTGTAATTCATTTCTCTTCAACCATCTCCAATTCTCCAAGCTTATATTATTTTCCATCAATCGAATGCTAATTGCATCTCAGTTGCGCTTTTATTCATTTTCTCTTGCTTTCCTAATGTAGTGACCTAACTTTTTGCGTTGTTTTTGTAATATTTTAAGATGCTCCTCTAAAATGCATATTTCTGTGTCTTTAAAATTTTTTGTAGCTCTTCAAACTTCTATTTCTTTTTATTCCAGCGCAACATCTTTACCAATATTGGTATGTCTTTCTGTTCCATATGTAATGGACAAATAGAGATAGTCAAACTATATATCTAAGGCATACTGATGACACCTTGATAATGGCTTCATAGTAGGATCAAATATTGAAAGCAAAATGGAGAAATTAACAACATTATACGAAAAGTGGCCTTAAAAATTAATACAAAGAAAATGAAAGTCGTGGTAAAAAAACCAGAGTAGCGGAATTTTCCGTGGTTCATGAATAGATTTATCTAAGTTTATTAATAATAAAGGCTGTGAAGATGAAATAAAGCGTAAATTAGCAATCGCGAGAACAGCCACCATAAAATTAACTATATGGAAACATTTATCTAATATAAAAAAACAATCAGATTCAGATTGGTGTCAGCAGTAATCTCCCTCATGTCCTACGGAGCAGGGTTTGGACAATTAAAGCAAAAGAAGGAAAAATAAACACTTTCTAAATTTGGCTGTGGCTGTGGACGCAACACCGCACAAATAGCTCTATAATCCACGAACTCAATATACAAAAACATCTATCTGATTAAAGATTTTTACCTACAATACTTTGGACGTGTAGCTAGATAAAGAAACGTTATGGAAAAGATCGTCATAGAATGAAAAATAAATGGAAACCGACCAAAGAGCCAATCACTACCTCGATGAGGCGATCAAGTAAAGCCAAAAATAGGACTAAAAATGCACGATGCTATTCATTTAGAGCAAAACAGAAAAGCATGACACAAGCATGGATCACAATTCCCTCACAGAGCTTGTTATATTAATTTTATCCCGCGTACAAGTTCAAGCACACGCCTCTGCTTTCAGACCATTGGATGTAATAATTTTGCGCGCAACGTGAAGCATGCGACCGGTGTCAACAGCTTTACACTTCACTCATCCACTCAGTCCAGTACTTCGCCTCAAGCAGGGAGACTGCTTGCGAATAGGACGCTTTTACGCCAGCTCACGCTGTTCACGTCAGTTGGGATAGTTGTTCTCCCTTTGGAAAATATTGACAAAAATCATTATGTATTTCCATTTTCAAGATACTCACATGACGGAAGTAACTTCGCGGTTGTGGCGACACTTTGGTTGTTACTGGATAATCAAAACTTCTGCAATGCTTAAACCTTTGGGGTTCTGTTTTTCGCTAATTGAGTTACCGCCAGACTCCAAAAATCGATTTTGATCGGACCCGATTCACGCATCGCCTCGAATCTTTCCATCAGCTTTAGTTTCTTCTCAAAGCTGGCAAAATTTCAACGCCTGGTCAAACTGTTTGGTGCTGGATTCCCTGGGTTATCACCTCGTCTGTCCCAAGTTACATTCTCATAGCTAGAACTTCAAACATCGCCACCCATAGAGGTCGCCCTTCCGGGCTGGTGATCAGTCTTGCTGTCGTAAAAACTACAGCGTTAAGTTATAATCGACCTATTACTGTATATATACAGGGTGTAGAAATGCTTTACACACCATAGGGTTTTCAATGGTAATTTTTTCATATGACAATATTTGCTTCCCTAATTATTTTAGAGCACACTTGGAAATAGGTTTTTTTAGAGCAAACAATTCTGCATCCATTTATGCCATCATTTTTGTCATTTTACGTCAGAAAACCTAATAACGAAAGAAACTAAAATTATCATTTTTCAAAAATCGGTACAAATTGTGAAGTGGTGGTATGCTGGATGCAGATAAGGTGCAATAAGTGCTATGGTTGCCGCTACATTTGACAGATGCAAACAAGTAAACAACAAACTAATTTGTTGATGCTTTAAGATGCTTCAATAATTTCAAGGCACCACTGATTTGTCTAAAGATGGTAATTTTATTGCTTTAAATTTTCGGTTTTCCGTAATGTAAAATGACAAATGCTGGCATAAATGGATACAGAATTTTTTTCTCTACAAAAAACTTCCATACAAGTTTGCTCTAAAATAATTAGGAAAGCAAATATTTTCATATGAAAAAATTACCATTGAAATCCCTATGGTGCGTAAAGCATTTCTACACCCTGTATAATTCCTGCATAAATATCTTCCTCATCATCCATTTGAATACGCTGGCTGAGTGACGGTCAGTCTACATAAGTAGTGGATGCAGGGAGCCAAATTTTTAGAGTAGAGTTAGTTATCCTGGAGGCAATACGATTTGAGGTTGAAATCGAGAAATGCATGAGGACCTGGAACAATGAAAGGTATGCTGTGAAGTGTTTAACAGAACTTAAGGATGGTGTGTTTTGAAAGTATTAACGTGCCGACTTGTGTGGGAGCATGAATCCATAACAGAAAGTGCATCAGTGACGCAATGAACATTTATGTTACTTATAATAACCCAAGAAACCTAAACGAAGGTGTTGACATGTCTGCAATATTAAATGTGAAAATTAAAAAAATGACAACCTAGACACGGCCATTGATTTTTATACGCGTACGAGTATCATTTGCAGCAAGAATGTATGGTGATATTGCATTGTGTTTCTATGGTCAGTTAAGGTAATTAATTCTCCTTGATTTGCAAATTTGCTGTGGCGGGAAGGATGCTCATCAGAGAACAATCGTGGTGATAGCCACGAACCAGCATAAGCCCTAATAACCTCTTTCTTTAATTTTGTGTATGGAAAGCGAGGCCGTCTATGACCAAACTGCGAACTTTAGTTAGCACAGTAAACGGTAAATCTAAACAGAGAAGGTTGTATCTTGCGACCTCATCATCTAATGTTGTTTGTGTGTTAAGTTAAGAAACACAAATTTTGTCTGATTCATATTTATTGCAGTTTAAACGAGTAGAACACACTTATCTTAATAGGTTTTCTTGCACTGCCAGACAGTGGTTGCCAAAACGGAATGGAGACTGTGTGGGGTTGTTAGAAAGAACACGTTAGTACAGAGAGTTCTGGGGTATCAAGTGGACGAAAGGCAGAGCTCAGTTTAATGAAAAATGTGATGTAGCGGAAGTTGCTTCGTAAGAAGTATCGGCACGTCTTTAATAGATTTTTACTTCCCTCCCTCGCCCTCGTATTGTAATCGTGAAAATATCCGCTTCCGGGATTTCTTCAGATATTCACATTTTGGGATCCTTATACCGACAAACATGTTTTCTCAAAAACTACTTGTTGTATGAAGACGATTTTTGCACGCGGATTAGATGTTTACCTGACAACAAACCGAATATACCTCCGGTTAAATGTATACAGGGTGAGCACCTTAAATAATAAAAAATCCGCCTATTTTTGCTTTAACTCAAGAAATATTAGCTAAATAGAAGTAATATTTTACATATAGATAGCTCAGGTTTTTACCCTTGAGAAAGTAGGCATATTTTGGACTCAATATATAAAGGGTGAACCCGTTTAAAAATGTCATTTAATATTTTAAAAAATTTTACTTTTAAAGCTTTCAGTTGCGAGGGTAGTTTCGAGTAAAACCGTTTACTGATTTTTTCGGTAAGGACTAAAGCGCTGCAAGATATTCAGATGCTATGTTTATTTTTTTGTAAACAACCGCTTCAAGGAAGGTCTTTAGGAGTTTTCCCAGTGTGTTGCAGAAATCGCGAGCCATCACAATGTAGGATTTCTATTTTTAGCAGTACTATATAAACATTAATACGAGTCAATGAAACACATCTGTTATTTTTACTAGTGATGGGCATAACCGGACAATTTTCATAACCGAATTATTTGCATTCGAATGATATTACTAACCGAATGATTCTTTGAATAATCATTCGAATAAATGTTGGCTCTCGATTCGTTTCGATTAAGTCAGCCGGTTTGCCGGTTGGCGGTTCAGCGTCATCTGCATCGACGTCGTAACTTGCAGATAGCAGAGGAACTCAGTTAATCGTTATTTATTATAATAATTGTATAAATGATTTTTAGAAATCGGGACACGTAATCTGTTCTTCTAGTCTTTGGAGTATTCTTGCTCCGGTTACTTCATTAATGTGAGATGGCATTTCATAATTGACATACAATAAACAATATGACGTAACAATTGAAACCATAATAACTGCAAAAACCCAGTTTATACACTTAAAAAATACATGCAAAACATATCATAATAGTGTGTAGTGTCCCGATTTCTAAAAGGCGCCGACCGTACATTATGTGTTATGTATTGGAAATATTATTAAGAAGTGTAGAAAGAAAGGAATATGCGGGACTGCTTGCTAATCGCAATAAAAACAGTGGTAAAACGTTTATCTTTATCGGTCGGGAGGGTTAAAGGCGCCGCCTCTTGTTTTGAACCTTTGGAGATGTAAGCAAATAAAAAATTGTTTTATAGCTTGCTACGTTTGCAGTTTTTAGGCGTTCAGGTTTCAGGTCCCCAGAATTTGATAATGTGATATTTTTTATGATAGGAGGTAGGTACGCGATAACCAAATGGTGTTTTCAGTACAACCTGCTTTGTTTATGAGTTATGACGTATTTATATTTACAGAATTTCGAGCACTGCGTAGGTCGCTGAGATATGGCACGTAGTACCTTTGAATAGAGGTTTTATATTCAAAGCGTAGTACGTATCAGCATGAGGTTATTTTTCATTCGAATACTTGAAACGAAAACCGAGTTAGATAGGTTATTTTAATAACCGGATAACCGGTTATTTTTCATTTGAATAAGCCCATCACTAATTTTTACGATATGAATTGGAACTGCTTATTCAATTAATACTAGTGCAACCACAGTCATTTTAGCAGCCATGGTTACATGTATATAATGTCAGAGACGTCTAGGACATCATAGTACTACCGTAACTCTACCTTACCGATCTCCCCCCCCCCCCCCCTAGCAATAGGCCAGCCTGTTACCTACTAATCACATGTGGCGTTCGCCAACCCCATTGCCCGCTGAGAATCTTTTTTATATTGTCTCTTGAATATAACCTATCAAGTTACATTATAAGCATTTATTGAAAGGCAACAATGCAGACGCATTTATAGATAATATAAGCACCAAGCAGATGAAGATAAATTCATATACTGTCGTGGTCAATAAATTCGGGTCAAATGTTGCGTCGATTTTGGCTTAATTTAAGTTGTTTAGTTCTGATTTAGTGAATTACTATAGCGATGAAATGTCATTACGTTTTTCGTATTGTTAAATTTCTATTTAGTAACTTATAAATCATCATGCCCCATTTAAGTGAAACTAACAATGCACGGATATGTACAATAGATTAAAAAGTGGCCCGAATTTATTGACCATGGCAGTAGTAAATACGACTCTAAAAGGCTAGAGTAAATAATATAGCATAACAAACAACAATAATTACCTTAAACGTCGCTACCCACCTGAATTTTATACCTAAACAGTTACGCTTTCAAAATAAAGCTCCGCCCATGCCCCGTTGTAGCTAGTCGTGTGCACAGTATTTTTGAGGCATAAGATTTCTACCCAACAATAGTTAGCACGTAAAGCCCTATGGCGCGAATTAAAGAAAAAACGTACTGTAGATACATAGAAAATATAAATAGTGTCACTAAGAATATTGTTTCTACCTTTCACAATACTTCACTGTCAGATTCCTGATTTCAATTTGAATGGTGCAGCCAAATTCAGTTGTTAAACCTTCTAGTACTGACGCCCCCTCGAGAAACACTTGTCTACTTGTCTGTGAGACACTTATTGTTTTTCAAAAGTTTCACCTGTTATATTTATCTTTCTGCAGATGTGTACAATTATTTACGTTATTGTACATAATCGACTACCATCTGAAAATATTTTATTGCCACATGGAAAACGTTGTATCGTACTTACCGGAGGAAATCAAATGAATGCATCAATGTAAAACTGGGATTCATCAGTACATTCTTCTTTATTTTAAGATAAAAACGCAA
Organism: Agriotes lineatus; assembly: GCA_940337035.1. NCBI lineage: Eukaryota > Metazoa > Arthropoda > Insecta > Coleoptera > Elateridae > Agriotes > Agriotes lineatus. The sequence goes on along the minus strand of OW679199.1, from coordinate 34,799,815 downwards.
ACATTTATAAGCTACATACTTTTAAATACTTAATCTACATGTTTTTGTTAAGAATTCGTTACTGAGCACGTTTCTGACCCCGTTTCTGACCCGCGAGGTGGTCCCAAAATTCCTTCCCGGCGCTAATGGGGTGCAGTGGCGGTCACCCGGAATGGCGCCAAGGCGAGAACAATTGGGCCCTGTTACGGGATCTACACGTGCAGGGAAGCGGCCCTTTGGACACGGCATGATCGAGACGGGGACATTCGCTGCCAGCATTCGAACAGCGGCGCTTCGAAGCTAAAATAACCTTTGAAGTACTCTGTATTCATTTTTCGGCGATTATATGTCTTTTGTTAATTCAATCTGGTTTTAATTCCTTTATAATTTAACATCAGAAGTGGGATAAAGATCCTATCTGCTTAGGTAGCAGTCGTATTTGTTTGCGCGCGCGATAATTAATTAGTGAGAGTGAATTATGGCTGAACCAGGAAGGGCCGTCGTAAATGGAGAGGAGCGGCGTTCCGGTACACGGCGGTCCACCAGCCGGCGGCGTTCTGTGGATCGACAACACCGGGCTCGCCGACCCCGAACCCGAAGTCCAGGAGCTGATCTTGGAAAGCGGCGAAGGGCCTGTTCGGAGCGGTGGGTCGCTGGACGTTCTCAGGTAGGTGGTGCTGGGTCCCGTCGATCGGATCCCTCGGGACACCTGGAGGTATCGAGGCGCTCTTGCGGCGAAGGTCAAGCACGGATGAGGAGGTCGCCGGAAAGTGTGACAACAGTGTCACAATTAGGCGATGCCATCGTTGAAGGTAAACCGCAGGGAGAATTGCACCCTATTAAAAAAAATCCAAAACCATTTCACACTATTCACATCGATCATTTAGGGCCTTTTATCAGAAGCACGACAGGTAATACACATGTTCTTGTTATAATAGACGCCTTTACAAAATTTATCCTAATCTATGCAGTAAAAAACACTAACTCTAAATCTACAATAAGGGTTCTCAATGATATGATTAAAGTGTTCGGAGTCCCCAATAGGCTGATAAGTGATAGAGGAACCTCATTCACGAGTAATGAATTCAAAGATTTCTGCTTGAAAGTTGGCATTAAACATCATTTAAATGCAGTGGCTGTGCCTCGCGGAAACGGCCAGGTTGAGCGCTATAACAAAACTATAACAGACTCGTTAGCTACCATAGGAGCAAATAAAGCTGAAAAGAAATGGGACGAGAACATTAATAATATTCAGATAGGGTTAAATGGTACACTTAATCAGGCGATTGGCGTGACGCCAAGCGAAGCTTTAATGGGGTATAGAGTTATTTCACAGGCACAACTTGTGACTAACACAGAGGAGGTGGTCGACGTGACAGAAATCCGAGCACGAATGGAAGGACACATGAATCGCTATCAGGATGAACAGAAGCGGAGGTTTGACCAGAAAAGGAGTCAGTCTCGTCCGTACCTCGTAGGGGAACTGGTACTGCTGCGAATTACGAGTACTCCTGCTACGGGGACAAGCCATAAGCTACAACCGAGATGGCGAGGTCCTTTCCGGATTTCAAGGGTGTTGGGAAACGACCGATATGAAGTGTCAGACATCCCAGGCAGTAGTCGCTCTCAGTTGAGGTATCACAGCGTGGCTGGTGTGGATAACATCAGGCCATGGATCCGATTCGAGTAGGAGAGTCGGGTGATAATGGAGAGTGATGGTAAGGGTCAGGGGTATTTTGTGATTATCTTGCTATGGGCTTCGGCGGTAACACTTTGTGGTCAAGTACAGGTAACACATAGTTCTGTTTTGGCGGGAACACATTGTGGTCGAATGGTAGTGGTATTCACATAATATGCCTGGGGTCACTGAGGTATGCGGGCGCAAGGCTACTGGTGACGTGACCAAATTTTTAATTATTATATGTAGATATTTTACTTTTTCAACTTTTATTAATTAATAATAAACTGGGCCCAGTGTATTGTATTCTCATTAGGGCATAGGTTGGATTGCTGTTACCTAAGGAGTGCAACCTGCCGTGTTCATTTTTTATTCTATTTTATTTGTCAAGGTGCTCTGTCTCAGACATTCTGTACAAGTTTCAGACTTCCGTGCCGTGTTACCCGAGTGAGGACACTCAGTTCCGTCGGGAAAGGCCGTGTTAAGAATTCGTTACTGAGCACGTTTCTGACCCCGTTTCTGACCCGCGAGGTGGTCCCAAAATTCCTTCCCGGCGCTAATGGGGTGCAGTGGCGGTCACCCGGAATGGCGCCAAGGCGAGAACAATTGGGCCCTGTTACGGGATTTACACGTGCAGGGAAGCGGCCCTTTGGACACGGCATGATCGAGACGGGGATATTCGCTGCCAGCATTCGAACAGCGGCGCTTCGAAGCTAAAATAACCTTTGAAGTACTCTGTATTCATTTTTCGGCGATTATATGTCTTTTGTTAATTCAAGCTGGTTTTAATTCCTTTATAATTTAACATTTTCTAATTCATATTTATGAAATTACTGACGCTCGTTACATGAAGAAAGTGCATGTTGTAAACAAAATTATTTTTTCAGTTTTAACGGAAATATGTGCTTACATACACGCATATTTATGATGCTCTTATCACACCTGTATAGTAAATAACTATTATCACATTTCATATGGTAACGTACTACATTTCCACATTCAAAATAGTTGAGTAATGTGGTATTTTGCACCTTAGCAACCATTACAATATAGAAACGGCGATTCGTTTTACGTTTAGCAATGCTAAAGTGTATTATCGGTAGCACTCTAAGGAGTCTATTTTATAAAACATCGTTATGGTACCATTCGTTGGCTAACTACAATCGTTCGGAGCTTCAATTACGATGTTGCGAACGATTCGGAAAAACATGTTATTTTGTAAGCGTCATCGTTGCGGATCGACGTTTAACGCTTTTTCGGAGCTATAAACTTTTGATTTTAGGACGAATAGTATAGGTGCATGCAACTTACTCCATTGTTGAGAAATTACTGATTTTTACAGAGGTTTGACAGTTGACGTTTAAAATGTAATTGTGATTTTCAAAATTACATTCAACTGTGTTTTTATTTATTGCGGAGATTTTCATAGGTCAAAAGTAGTGAGGTGGTGTAAAATTTCTTAATGTAATGGCCAAGAATGAAAATCAGAGAAAAGAAAACGCTCCACAAAGATTACTGCCACATTTCTGGGAAATCTTATATAATTTTTGGATAGATGTTCCAATAGAATGTTGAAACTTTCATGAGGCTGTTGCTGATTTCGCTTTGGGAAACACAACAGTACTAATGTTTACCTTATAGCTGTATTTTGCCAAAAAATTTAAGTCTGTGATGAACTGTAAAGGTTAAAAATATTGAACTAGTTTAACATAATTCAATTTATTTCACAACTGATGCGGTCTATGTGCGGTGATAATTTCCTTGCGGTTTATCTACTTAACATATACACCTACATCTTTCTAAAGTTTTCTTATAGAATAAAAAGGATCACTTCTACCTAGCACAATATGCCATTTAAATAAAAAATCTATAAAGGGTTTTACTCGGAACTTTCCTCAAAAGTTTTGAAACAAAAAATCCTGAAAATACCAGAGTAAAAAAAAAGATTAATTTTTTAAGGTATTTGCCCTAAATATGTTGAGGAAGAAACCTGAGCTATGCGCAAAATATTATTTTCATTTAACCAATAATTCTTGAATTAAGTCAAAAATGGACAGAATTTAATTTTTTTAGGTGATCACCTAGAATATATTTGATAGAAAGTATATTCGCTTTCGAGCTAGGTAGAGATATAATTTGCATACAAAATATCAACTACCTTCATCAACTAGTTTTTGAGCTATACCGCCAGCAGACGGAGAGACGGAATCGAGAAAACCTATTTTTCGCCATCTAGAGATCCTGAAACTGAAGATTAAAAGAAATATCTGAAGGTGATTCTTTCACGATTCGTAAACATCTACCTAAATTCGTTCTAGCTCCTCCAAAACTTCTAAAACGTTATTATGCTTATCCATGGCAAATTATTTTAACAATCGTAATAATAATAATAATCATGAAAAGAATAAATAAATTAAGTTATTGGTCAAAATAGACATCTACCTCTCCTTAATGACTGCCATTAGAGGTGCCATTCTTTAGCCATATCTAAGGTCACTAAATACATATATCGTAAAGGTTTCATCGTTTAGTATCAATTATGAAAAATTACAAAATTGGTTTTCATTGAAAAATCGTTATCGGAACGAGAATTGAATTGGTGCTTAACGACATCGCCATGAGTTATAAAATAGGCCGCTAAGTCTATGTCAAATTCGAAGTTAGCAGGTTAGGTTTTGCGTCAGTCAGTGTCAAAACTGACGCAAAACCTAATTTTCTAACCTCGAATTAGACATAGACTTGCAGTGCTACGAACAATACATTTCAGTACAGCCAAGCGCATAATTAACATTTCTTATGAAATGCCATAAATAGTATACGGTACTCATATGGCCGTTTAGTACTCGCTAGCGCTCGTACTCAAACCAGCCATACTTGTTGAGTAAAACATCACTTTTCTAAACTAGTTGCGTAATATACTATTATCTACTTTGCGTTCGCACTGAGGCTATTACAATACTGGTTTGCCTATCGTAATAGACAAAAATAAGGGATGCTATAATAAAAATACTAAAAACAGAGTTTGTTTAAATGTTGGCAACCATAGGTACTTCGCTCCGTGTACATATCGAACTGTCAACCTTTATTGCACCACACAAATGTTGCAAACTGCCGCGGAATTCCCTAGATTTTGAAATTTTAGTTTTTTGTTTAAAAAAGTCGCGAAGTAGATAAAATACTGGATGATACCTCGTTTATAAGAAGCATTTTGTAGCACTTATTCCTTTAGAGAACTTCTCGCTTTGCTTGTCTTACCCTATACCGTGCGTGTTACAAAATGCTTCTTATAAAACTCGTAACATAATATACTATACTAGGGAAAATCACCACAATTACAAATTAAATAGTTTTAATAAAGAATTTCTGTGTATTCTCAGGGCTTATTAAAATGACGTTATAATTAATATTTGCCCGGCTAACCTGGTTTTGTCTTAGTGACGTTGGGACCCCGAGATCTGCAGTTGCAATCAAATAAAATAAAGCTCCGGTCTAGCATGAGAAAAACTCTTTTTAAAGGGTTAGGTCTTAACACTTGTATTACAATTACTTTTGAGTAGGACAGATTAACTCGTATGGCAATTGCTCGAATTCATATCTGAGATAACAGTTTAACCTTCAAAGTGACATCAAAACAGATACGGATTGCTTCTACAAAAAATAGCGTAATTTGAAAGCAAAACACCAAAAATGGCAAAATTCACATCAGGTAAATACAATGCAAATAATATGACGTAACTTCCGGCCAACCTGGTTTTGTTTTAGTGACGTAGGGACGCCGAGATCTGAAGTTGTTTAACCTCCTGCAATTTTCGGTGTTTAAAACCCCTTATCCGCAAAATCAAAGGACGCTACCTCGATAAAAGCTCTCTGGAACGAATCTGGAACTGAGCCTGGTTCTACACCTTGTACAAAGTATAATCTTGATGAAACCCAAAGCTAGTGGGCCTTTTCCAATTGCTTCCCTGTGAAATTTACCTTGCAAAGGCAGCTTCGTTGCTGGCTTGCAAAATCAAACGACGTCACGGCAATTATAAACTTTGGTGAAGGCGTCCTGCTCCAAATCTCTGGATGTAGGGCTCGAGAAAGGATCCCCCAATACGCAGCTCACACAATTCTTCCTGACCGATGCTTCCAACTATTCGAAAATTTTCCCGAAAAACTGGCCTCGCTGTGGAACGCACCTGGTCACTTCTTGCAGAGCTTCTCCCTCTTCACTGAAGTGTTATAATTCGATGAAACTTGACACAACTCTACTCTGCAGATTGGTGAATATTAAAAACCACTTTTCAATTTCAACAGAAAACTTTTTAATTTGAAAATTTACATAAATCTGTGAGTACCTCTTGCACACAGCACAATTTTACAAGGCTTGTTTTACAGTATTTAACAATTGAATGTCTCGTATCCTAGCAACTACGTTTCACAATTGTATTATGGAATAAGTTTTGATATAATGTTTTTAATTAGGAACTAAACTGTTTTTTTTTCTTGGAAATTGACAATCGTAGCACTTTAACTTTAAATCATTGTTTTTCACTTTAGTTTTTAAATGCACTGATTCACATTTTTATTTAGCACTGCACTAATGTCTTTATCCTATAATATGTTGCCTTATCTTGCTCTTTGCAATCTTTGCTTTGCTTTGCACCTTTTCTTTACCCGTCGGCTGTCTCGCGGTTTGCTGGCTTCATAAACTTTTACTCATAACGCTCATATAAGTTTTGTACTTCACAAACCATCTCTGTATCACATTAAATTCACATTATTGTATTGATGTTACTAAAATTACATAAACTAAAGTGCGTTTGCAATTCCGAACATTAATTATAAATAAAACGCTAAACTCAACCCTTTTGATTCTGCCTTATCTAATGCTAACCTTCCTCGATCAAATTATAGTTACTGCTAATCATATTGTGCATTTATTAGTATAAAATACTGACTTTATCTTGTAATAAACAAAATATTAATTCTGTGCTCATTTGGAATTATATTTTCATTTTCGTGTTAGTTAGGCAACCAACAATAACGCATTGCAATATAGAATATCTGCAATGGAATACCGATTTTACTATAACGATACAATACAATACACAATCCTCTGTCATATATCTCGAAATTTTCAAATTGCTATAATTTTTGCTCAGCTTAAGATAAAATATTGAATAATATACTCATTTTAAAGTAAATATAATGCTCTATAACTTCTTTTCAGAGGACTTTTTTTAAATGAACGGTAAAGGAGTTAAGAGGCAAAGTTTATCAAAAATCGTGAGGCAAAAAAGGTTCTTCGGTAATTTTCGAACTTCACGAGCGTATACCTCGAAAACTATAACAGATACGACAAAAATCATAGAAATATTCTTGTAGAAAATTGTATCCGATTCAATTTTGTACAGAACCACTTTTTGGCTACAGCTAACCATTTTCGAAATACAATAAGCAAACAACCAAAAATAGGTTCCCTCTTCATACCCCTCTGCACCCCCCTAACCAGGTCCGGGGTCTTTTGGTAGGTTTACCTCCTAACTAGTCTAAACATAGCTCTGAAGTCAAAAATTGAGATCTTGGCATTTCCCTCTATACCCTCCTTTTGAACGTTCATTGACTGGACTACCAGAAAAACATCCGGGCAGGCATTAAAGCGCTGGGCACAAATTTTTGTATCATCTTCCGTACAAACACCACCCAGAAGAGGCAATTAGTGTTAACGATGAACAGGCAAAACCTACAGAAAATGTAAAAAAAGGAAGAAGAAAGAAAGTGTAAAAATAGAGAGCTACTGAAGCAGTCAACCTCGTACACCTTGCCCTTCAAAAGTAATGATATAGTATTGACTTTACTATGTAAGCCAATATTATATTAATATCTAATAGACTGCTATCCATTCACTTCAAAATACTTTAAATAAAATATTTGCCCTAATATTTTAATTTATGGCGTGGCCAGCTCAGGTTATAACAAACATCTTATTTTAGATGGGTACTTGCTTTAGAAAATTCTATCAAAATTATTGTATAAAAATGGTTGGTTATTGACAAGTTATTTCAGAATGACTTTAAATCTTTCAACTGTCACTGTCAACTTACTAATATTGACACTTAGCTGAATTTATATTTAATTAACACAAATCAGTTCCAATATGTTAAAAAGAGTAAGTATTTTTGTAAGTAATTGATTATTCCACTGATTATTTTATTCGTAGAGATTTCAACCAATCAAAAGGCTGGATTTAGTTAAGTTATCTTGTATAATTTCGATTATACAAAATCGATTATACTATAGTAACTTCACTAGGCAACGCAATACATAACTTTTGTCTACTTGATGTTATTTTCATGGAGATGACTTTCAGCTAGGTTAATTCAAACAAATCGAGCTGCCAGTAAAATATTTATTTGTTCCTACTATTAAAATTTACTCACAAAATAATCAAATCGAATTCAATGCGTACTTCGAACAGGTTATACGTCTCAAACTTCCTGCACAATAACAAATCGTGTGAGTTTGACAGAATAATCCTCCCGCTGACACGGTCGGACTATTTAACCTGTCAAACTGACACTATTTTATTATTGTGCAACAAGTTATCGACATATAACCCGATAATATCGAAGTACTTATAGTATTACTTCTGATAATACTAATTAATGTTTATTAATTACATATTCCTGGACATCTTCCACTTTTAAAATGGATCCAATTCTCCTGTAGAGAAACAGCACAAATATAACCAAGCTATTTTGTCACATGTATTTGAATCTTCAGCCAGGAACCCTACTTCAATCAACAGTGTTACAATTAACCAAACATCTCCAAAGTGTCACGCTACTACTCCAAAAGTCACCCAGCTGTCCTAGATGGTAGATACTTTATTACATAAACTGCAAATCCAAGATGTAATCTTCTTTACAGCAACCAAAATGGTATCCAATCCTCATATTCCATTCCATAAACACCGACCCGCATAATGAATTTGTGACAGCAAGCCGAATGCAAATCCAATTCACAGATGTCCTCACCTCTACTGCACGAACTCGAACCAGCAATTCCCGTTCCAGGTTATAATAAGTATATGCCAACATACCCATTCAAATTATTTACAGGTATCTACGCATTGACAGAAATCCACACCACAGCTCCTCCAGTCAACCCAATTAGTACGGACTCATCTCACCAATTCCAATATTCGTTGTTCTTCCTTTATTAACTGTATGGTTCCCTTCTTCATATTAAAGCCCGTCTCAGTTTTTTAAATTGTAGTTGATTCCATTTTGTGTTACTTAATTTTTTCCTTTGCACCCTTGTATATCATTCCATTAATACACTTTGATTATAAAGGGTTTATTTAGTAATTTATTTTCAATACAAAATAATGATGTCTAACTTTTTAAAAATCGAAATCAGCTGTTTTCTAATAATAATTTTTACTATAGCAATTCTCAATTTTAAACATAATGTGTTAAATTAACATTCTGGATTACTTTTTACTACATACAGTACATTTTCTTAATTAATCTGACAAATTCCAAGTAACTTATTTAAATATTAATTCAGCTTATGACTTTCATATTGTTGCAGACTATCTTATAGTTTGTTCTAATTATTTACTTTTTAATTATAAATTGCTTTTTGCTAACTTCAAAAACCATTCACTTTTAATCCTAAGATAATAATTTTAATTTATTTTTTTAACATTGAAAATGTTTAACGAATTGGAGATTTGACGCTAGTACGGTGCTCTTTTAGCGATTTGTGTGACGCTTGGAAAATGCACATTTTTTAAGAATTTATGCAAGCTGTACATATTGCAGGTGAATGTTGTTGGTGTCATTTTAAAGCTCTCGCCAAGGGCGAACCTTCTGGAGAGGTTGTGAAATTATAAAATTCGAGGGGGCGAAAATACGGGGATTAAAACGATTTTTTTTACACGAAAGCGTTCGGTGCTGTTACATCGCAAATTTTTTAAAGATTTAAATGTGATTTGGGGCTCTTTGGAAAGAGGATGAACCAACGCTCATCGTACTGGCTGCGATGCACGGGGCGAAGTTACAGGGGTATGAAGCTGAGGTGCGTTTGTAGTAAATTGGAGGTTGGCATAAATAGGGGGAAAGAAATAAATATCGAATTTTGTTTTTGGCAGTATGTGGATCAATCTGTGGGGTTTTAAGGCTTTAGCAGCTCCGGTGAATTTGGGGGTTGCAAAATGGGAAAAACCGTTATAATTATCAGAAAAACCTTAAAATTAATATTTGTGTGACATTCGCTGTTTGGAGACTTTCTACTGGCCAATTGTATTTTTTAATAGAATTCGGGTTGTGGGAATTTTGCGATCTAGGTGAATTTGGAGGTTGAAAAATGGGTAAAACGATATAATTATCAGAAAAACTTTAAAATCAATATTTGTGTGAAATTCGCTGTTTGTAGGCTTTCTACGGGTCGATTCTATTTTTTATAAGAGTCGGTGCTGGGGTTGTGACGGGGAGATTAGCCTATTTCCTCATTTTTTAAATAAAGAAAATGTGCAATTTTTTTATTCTAGCCCTTTGTGAAATTGTAAATTTGCAAGTAAATAGTAAATAGCGCTCGGATTGTATTTTATTCTAACATGAATAATATTAAGTGGGTTAAGCCCATTGCCGCGCTGCGCTTGTTCGCAGAATGGTAGTGGCCACTGGCAGGGTTGGGATGTTAGTGTCAGCTGCCTGTACTAAAACTTAATGCGCCATTGTAATAGAAAAAATTGATGGGGACTTTAAAAATATAAATACGATACATATGTATATATACGGAAAATGCAAAGTTACTTAGTTTATACAATATAAAAGCTCCCCATACAACAAATCCGTTTAAAATATATTTATTGAAAAATTAACACCAAACTAAAGGTACATATCGGTTAAACAACTCGAAGGTCTAATCACATCTAATTCCTCCACACTGCCCTGTTCCTCATATTAAAAGCATCTACGCTCCAGTTCTTATATTTGCTATTAAAGCACGTTTCATGAGTAAACAAAATAAACTATGAATAATAATAATATGTGGAGCCGCCGATCGGAGGGCTTGTAATTCTCAGCATTCCTTTAAAACAGCTAATAAATGTAATAATAAGAATGACACATATACGCAATACATCTTCTAAAGTTATATAAAAAAATTTAATGTAATATTCAACATCTTTATCTAATGGCAAATTAATATTAAAGTGTACAAGATGCTGAAAAGGTTCAAAACTGTAGTACGTATTAGTTATTAATGATGTGCTATGCAGTAGAACTTCGCAGTAACGTTTCGCGTGCCGTATAATAAACAATAATAATACAGATGTGAACAATTTTAAAACTTTGTTTTATTTCTATCCCTTGTAATTTTTTCAGATTTTGGAAATTTTGTCCAAGACTTGAAAATTAGCAAAATTCATTTTCAAATCATTAACGAACGTTGGTAAATTGCAACTTCTGTAAATTTTTTAACAATAGATCGGCAGTCCTAGTCTGCAACTATCACAATAATAAATAAAATTATATCAGAAGTGTTTGACAGTGGCGTAACTATGGGGGGGGGGGGTGATATGGGTGTCGGAACACCCCCCAGAGGCTTTAGTCCAGTCAAATAGTGCGCAGAAAGATCGAATAGGGGAAAGTGTTGGTGGAGTATTGATATTTGGTTCCTATATGTTTTTTGGGTCGTTGTACACGAATATCAGGTTTTCCAACAAAAATTTTGACCGGAAACACGTTTTTCAAGCAAAAACGTTGTAAAAACCGACTTTTTTTAGTTCTTCTAAAATTACCCAAAATCTATCAATTTTTCGTAAATGTTAAACCTATATGAAATGAAAGAAGATAAAATTTCCTACATTTTATATACTTGAGGTTTTTTTCTCTGACCGATCGTTCAGCCGCGAGAGCGCCGCGAAGTTATAGTTCAGTCAAATGGTAGAAAATAGGGGAACATTTTGGTGAAGTTTTGATATTTGGTTCCTATATGTTTCTTAGGTCGCTGTACAGGGAGTTTCTTTAAATTTTGACAGCTTCTAGCGACTTTGTTATTCCAGATAGAAAAAATTGTTCAGATAAAAATTGTAGGGTATCATCCAAACCGTCCGAATTTGCTACCTACTTAAAGAAACAATATTAAGGATCACGGGTGAACTTTTTGACTTATTGTATACTTTTTTTAAGTGAACACCCTATATATTATGTGTTTATTGGATAGCGCTTAAAATTTTGTTTTCAAAAATATATAAGTTGCCTGTAATTACTTCATTCATGTTGAAATATCCGCTATTAAAGATTAAAAATATTACTAATTTACTATATGAAATAAATCACAGTAACCATTGACATTTAACATTTTCATAGGTTATAGAGTTATTGCAAGGACAGGCATTATCTTGAAATTTTGTTTTACAAGCAAGCTAAGTTGTTATTTATTTAGCAAATAATTATTTCTGATTTCTGTTGGTTAATAAGCAAATAATAAGCAAAAAATAAATTCTTAAATGTAACTAGGTGGTCTATACTGTCAAGAAGTTAAAGCAAGGCCTGCCGCAAGTCCTGTAGAAATAAAATCAACTATACTTTATGGTACGCTCATTTTTTTTTACTATGTGATGGAAAGTATATACAGTGATGTTTGTAATCAAAAAGTGGATAAATACACTCACCGGCACGAAAAACGGAGCACTTGCATTTTTTGATTAGATTTAAAATTGTATCCCTTTGTGATGTTTTATTATTACATTTATTATTATACATTTATTATACATTTAACATTAAACATGTATAATAAATGTAATAATAAAACATCACAAAGGGATACAATTTTAAATCTAATCAAAAAATGCAAGTGCTCCGTTTTTCGTGCCGGTGGGTGTATTTAAATCATTTTACCTGTCCGACCGTTTCGCTCGAAAATTTTGTGGGTGACTTTTAGGCAATCCAATAGTGTAATATTGAATATCAGGAAATCCCGAACCCGGTGCTCATGACATTGCCTTATAAAATAAATATTGCACCTGAAACGAAAACTACTTGGAAGCACCTACTTTAAAAAAATGCATACGTAATATCGATAAATATCAAGCTCACGTGGACAACGAACGTGTGTCATGAAGTGACACCGATATCTGATAACCTCCAGAATTTTATCATTATTCGTGTAACTTGCGTAGAATAAATACTACTAGCCCTTTAAATAGTAAATACGTAAATATACACATTTAGTCGCACTTTGTAACGTATATAAGACAGCCTCGATGTGTTTGTGCACTTCTCCAGACCATCCTTAGTAATGAATAATGATTTATGTGCGGGCCGAATATTTAAATTGGTAATAGAAAACACTTGGTCAAAACACTTCTGTTATCTGGCTAATTAACAGCGTCATGACTTACAATTTACGGCTCGTAGTAATTAATTAACAGTTGTTTCAGTGTAATAATTACCCTGGTGGTAGTTCAATTCGCATCTTACTTGTTCAAACTAGACTAAGCTGCGCCATAAATAATGCATTCGGAGAACAAAATACTTATCAAAGTCGAAACAAGGGTAACGACGTGTGGACATTATCGTTCCTACGATCCGTACCTAATTCCAGAAAGTTCACTGTAAGGTTGCTCTTAATTTGAGAAATGCGGGAAAATTGGTTCATCATATTCTACCTTTTTATTTAATTTGCTATAAGAACCGATTAATTTATAGCTAAGCACTATGGTTAGCGCCAGTCAAAGCAATACATTTCTCATGCATCTACAAGGTTATTTTCTGAAAGTGGGCCAGATGTTCTCAACAAGTTATATTTATATCATTTGTTATCTATGTAGTTGTAAATACGCAAATCTTTAGTAACCACTACAATTTCTGATAATATTCCTTTAGTTACATTTCAGAAAATGCGTTCTAGCAAGAGACTTTGGACGTTTGATATTGTTAAAACTATTTTTTCTTATCAAACGAACAAACTTTTTAACTTTAATAAACTATGATATAAGCAATCTTGAGTGTTAATACATTTTATAACATCATAAGCGCTAAAGACACACAACGTGTACAAACCAACGCCCAGTAGCTTGATAATAAACAAACTATGACCGTCTAGACACACGTGGAAAATAATATTTAGAAAAGTCAGAGCAATTAATATATAAAATCTATAAACCTTTTTACTAAATGGACACATTCTTAAGGATGGCGTTTGGCTTATGTTGAAATAATAGGGACAGATTGATACATAGGAATCACTTATTATCGATTTACACCCGTCGTAGAAAGTTAAACAAGACTTCATTTCAAAGACAAATGTTGGCTGATTATCGTAAGCTATTTTATAAATGGTAAAAGATTCGCTTGCACTATAAAATTGTATTTAAAATATCGACGCTTTTGTAGGCATTTTTCATTTGTATTTCTGCCATTCAACAGTAACATGTATGGAAAATAGAAAACAGAAACTGTAAAATAGCTTACAGGAAGATACGATTTTTGATCTTTCATTTAAGACCTCATTGAACTATTTCTGACGTTTACTTTTTGATAATAAGTGATTCCTAAACAAATTAAAGCTGTTGTCATTTAGGGCGAATATTACAACGGCAAATGTCGGTTATCGGTGCCGTTTTTGCAGACACCTGATAAATTTCTACACAAATAGCGTATAAATAGTTTAGGCGTTGTATATTCAATATCATCTTCTGGTGAAATATGTTTTTGGAAGCCAAATTGAGTTTTTGAAGTAATTTTATTATCTTTTGAATAAAATTTTCAACTATTTTTGATAGACAAAATAATAATGAAATGGACTGATAACTCTCCAAGATTGCCTTCTCGCCTGATTTGTAAATTGGGAATATAGTGGCCAATTTAAAAATATCCGGAAATATTCCGCTACTTAAAATTAAATTACAAATATGTTGAAGTGGTATTTGAATATAATCTTCAACTATTTTTAAGTGTTTGTTGGTAATATGATCTGATCCAGAGGATTTTGAATTGCTCAATGAGTTAATGTGCTCTACTCCCTCTTCATCTGTGACAGGCGTAGAAAACACACTCTTTGGAATCATGGCAATATCGCACAAACCCGATCGCCGGTCAAATGGGGGCCAAATGAAATTTCAAAATGGGAAAAAATATTCAGAACCGTTGCAAAAAGAGAAATATTTGAAGTACCTACTGCACCACATCGCCATTGCTTTTATGGCTCATTCAACTGAACGTTTAGCTGAAAATTAAGTTTACCATCAAAGCGAATCCCAATTGCTAAGCAAATAGCAGGGGAATTAGATGCTGATGAAGCTAAACAAATTGACACATTACCCACGAAGAAATTGGAAGGAGATGTTTATTATGCGATCATCAGTACAGCAGTACAGCAAATTAAACACCGTTTTATCTTCAATGAAGAACTTGTGAAAAACGTTTGCATAATTGGACCCAATAAATTTCAAGAACCTTAATAAGAGTGCCGAAACGTCTTGTGACTGTCATATATTTCGAAATTGGCTCAACTTACAGGAACCAATCGCGCTGAGCTGTACAGAGAATTAATTCAATTTGCGACTCGTTATGACTACTACAATGCAGTTCAGCAGACATCAGATTCTGACAGACTTCGAATTCAATGATGCTAATCGAAGCGACACTGAAAATTGTGAAGAACAGCCTGAGACTTATAACTAGGAGGTATTGGATAAACAAATTAGGACATGCCCAGCGTGTTTCTAAAGTAGGCATGTTATTTCAATATAATATCTCTGAAATTTTTTATTTGTAACGAAAATTTACATAAAAGAATATTTTGGAATTTAAGGAGTGCCAGTTTGGAAACATCTACAGGGCGTCCCTAAAATATGTGCACATGACACATGGCTTAACTACAGATTCCTGAGTCCAAATAACACGATTTGACTTACTTATCTATAAACAAATGCATTTCATTAAACCAGGGTCCTGATTCAAGGTTATATAAAAAACCATTTTACTTATAATAATAGTCGGTGTGATACTCTATAAGTCAGCTTTAGAGATAATAATGGTTAGTATGAGTGAGGTAATGTTAATATATAAAGAAAACGCAATAAAGAAGACCTTGAAAGATATCGATCGATTATTCTACTTTTTCAGATATAACACTGGGAGTGGGAGACCACAAAACCAACATCTTGATAACACAAAAACCACGTATGGGAGACATAATAAAAATAATAGTTTCATTTATTAAATTGAGTTGGACCGCACACGTAGCTAGAGGATAAAACCAATGGAGTGGGAAAGTAATTCGATGGCGACAGTGAACAGCAAAAGGAAGCGTGGGACGGCCGCAAATGAAGTGATGACTAAAGCTGATATTATATGGCAAATGCATATTTTCTATAATTGATATGCCGGCGAAACTTTTTGCATATGTATACTAATTATGTGAATACAAATCGTTTAAGCCAAGTTTCGTTTGCATATTTATACGTTTTTGAGCATACTTTCTGGATTTTGCATATTTGGTTATATTTAGCAATAATTTGTAATGTATGAACTTTTTTATTTTTGAAAAATTTACTAATTCATTAAATGCATGTACATATTAATAAAATTTTTGTAGGCGACTGAGATACTTTCACTTTCTGTCGCTTGAGTGCAGTGCGCGCATCGTAATAAACAGAGGAAAGGGGAAGTCCCATTTAAAATCTTTGACTATATAA
The DNA here is from genome assembly GCA_940337035.1 of Agriotes lineatus. Lineage (NCBI taxonomy): Eukaryota > Metazoa > Arthropoda > Insecta > Coleoptera > Elateridae > Agriotes > Agriotes lineatus. Next base: position 34,783,457 of record OW679199.1, on the reverse strand, counting down.
ACATGAACTGCCAGCAACCCCCACTTTTCCCATAGAAACAATAGTCTGGCGGCGAAGGGGGAAATCTCATTTTTATGTTGGGTTACAACGTGAAGTTGGCGTTGGCAGTCCATACTTCTACTTATTTTCAACAAAATTAAGAGCATATTATGTACATATATTGTAACTTTGGGTGCATATAAATAACAAAATTTATGCATATATTGCAATGACCCTGTACGTATAATATTTGTATGTTTATAATTAATGTGATAAATAAAAAGAGTCACCACACAATATTTAATTTAATTCTACCACTTGCTAAATCAAACTAACTGATTAATTAATTTCGTTGGGTACGCCAAAATTGAGAATTACTCTTATGGTAGTTTGCCCTTTTTCTAATCCATTCATCTGATTTCCTAACTTCGCTAGCTCAATTTTAAATAGAGACATGAAATTAAAACTCAAAATCTCGGGTGTTGGGTTCCTGACTTTCCAAGTTAAAATTCTACGGTACGCCTCTGAAAAGTAGGCAGATTGACCTGAAATGTAGGCGTAATGTGCCGTTTGTACGTCAAATCTATCACAACAAGTTCTAATTATTTTCAGCTCGCGTGTGAAATTGATTTATCAACAATTAAATGAACAAATTTTGATGGTAAGATTTTGAATAATTGCCTTCAAGCGGCTTCTAGCCAATCTTTTGTTTTTCCAGATCGTTAGCTATTGGTGCATTCTTAAAAAGGACGCCGTATTCGCATTTGTTTCTTGGTGCCTCCAATTGACGATTTTAATTGAAAATCCTGGGAAAATACCTCGCCATCCACGGGAACTGTTACGATTTTCGTGTTCTCCAGGTCGTAATTAACGTATGCTCAAATTTTCACACCGATCGGGCAGATCAAAATTGGACAATTCACTAACCTCACTTTCGTAGATTCGGGACCCCCTTTTGATGGTGAATCTGGCTGTAATCTTGCTCCCCGGGCTGCTCGTGATGCTGGATTATGTTCCGGCCTGATGTGTGGAGCTGCCGGAAGAATCCTGACACCCTATGCCTTCCCACGATGCTGCAGATTGATGCTGCGGGAAATCGCCTCCAAGTCGTGGCTGCCGTCGTCGCCTCGGAACGCCAAAAACTCAAATACCTGGAATCTCTTGCCTCCAATTGTGCTGATACACTCGAATTCGCTGATTAGGATGGTGCTATTTATTTTTGTATACATTTATGCTTTCTATGAAATTTTGGTAATTAAAGATAGAGCAAAAACCAAGCACTTTCACCAATTTATTTAGAACAATTGCTATCTCTTGTCGTAATTGACAAAACACTGTCTACAGATTTGAATTGTAGGAAATCAACCAGGTACAAAAACATAACTTATAATCTAATTTAACAAAATTTTATCAGTTATTTACAAACTCTTATGTACTACAATTATTGTCTTTTGGAATTGTTTATTTCTCAACGTTTTTTTATGCGCCACTCACTTGATTTTTTTACCACACTTAAATGCCCATTGTTTATCACTACACTGACTAGTTTTTTAATCCACCAACATCGTCTAATTTCTTGCTTATTTGAATTCCATCTAATTTCTTGCTATTTCAATCTCTTCAAATCCCCAAGTCTTGTATTTTCATGTAATAAATGACTTGCCTGGCTTTTCTATGTTCTTTGCCTTATTCTTCTAGTCATTCTTGTTCTCACCTTTATTAAAAATGTTCATTTGCTACCCATTCTCTAATGACTTTACTTTCTACGCTTCCATTTTTAAGCTGTGTCTAACTTGAACTTTTTGTGCCAGTTCTTAATTAATTTAGATTCGGCTTTTAGTTTGTGCAAATCTATTATATTACGATTAAAATTATATTGCTAAACCCAATACACGGAATTTGAGCTTCCATATTTCTGTGCCCATTCAAAAATAATCAATGTCATTGGCGAATTATACCAGTGTTATTATGATTTGGCAATTTATGTGAATTTTCTCAGATGCTTGCATTATTACAACTCTGTGCTTTAATGATTTAATTTGCTATTTGCTTGTACTGCAATCAGAGCCGATTTGAGGGCTAAATACCATCGCAATATATGCGCATATTTTCGTACATTTGAGTGCATATAATTATTAGCTTTAGTGATGACAGCTGTACTTAATTCAGGTGCCTAGGAGCAGTGGAGGCCATGACAGCCTGGCGCCCACAAAAATATGATTTTTTTTAGTTTTAGTACAGCTTACTTTACTAATTTCTTATAACAATTAACACGAAAATATATAAGGTTGAATTGAAATTAAACCCCCCTCCTGTAAATCGCCTGATTTGTTCTCACCGCTGAGTGACTGATATTCAATTTCCCTATTCTAGAAAATAGTCAGTCCAGTCGGATATAAACAATGAAGTTCGACTACTATATATAACAATACTCTCATCGAATATATTCCATATTTTGTTCGGTGCAAAGATTTTTCTCATAATATACGATCAAGCTTTTTGTCGCCGTTTTGAACAACCGATTGGCGCGGACGTTGTAAGATACATTTATCGATATTATGACGAACATTAACAAATTTTATTTCTACATGTTTAAAATAATAGGTGCGTGGATGAGTAGGGAACACGTCAATGCTGTCTAAAAAACACAGGTCTCCGCTCTCTGACGTCACGGGCTCGTGACATCATCTAAATAAGGCGATATAGCCGTCGCGTGAGCTGTGTGTAGAAATTGTAGTTACGTTTGGCGGTTTGCGTGTGGCTGATTTACCATAAGTATTGCATAAATAAACATGCAAATAACCGTTGCAGGTGGTTAATAATAAATATATTGTCACCGCATAGTGACTTGCTAGCGTTTCAAAATTGATTTTGAAATTTCTTACAGAGGAGGTGTTGCGTCCCGGCATTTCAGTTAAAATAAAATTAAATGATTTATTCATAAGTGCGTCTAATAGCGAATGGGCCAATACCACTTAAAAAAACACAGGCCTCAGCTCTCTAACGTCACGTGATATTGACCGTGACGTCAGCTAAAGGTCAACCGTGGCAGCCGACGTGAACTATGAGTACAAATCTTAGATAGATGTTGATTGCAATTATCAATTATAACTGACAGTTTTTTAATAGTCAACTAACTTAGTGCCTTTGCTAGTGTTTGGTGGTGTGCGTGAGAGTGATTTATTATCAGTATTGCACAAATGAACACTTACATAACCGTTACAGGAGATTGTGAAATTGTTGTATTGCCACCGCGTTGCGATTTGCTCGTGTTTTAAAACGGTTGCTGGTGAATAAAAATTGTTAATAGTAGTTATTGCAATTGTATGCCATAGTTGTACAAATTTGTCTATTTTTATCATTCCTGGGTGTCGATGAAACTCCACAAACATGGCGATGCATGTGTTTAGTTTCCCTAAAGATGAATCCTTATGTCAAAAACAGTCAACTGCTATACCAAGGGTAGACTTTACTTCAACTGGGCATATCAAGCTAGGACTATATTGGAGTTGACTTTGAAATTTCTTAGAGATGAAATGTTCCATCCTCGTAATTTGGTTTGAAATAAAACTAAATAATTTTTTATACCAAATTACCGGAACTCAACAAGAGGATTATTTAGTTTATATTCTTGGTTGTCATTATGTTAACGATGAAAGAATAGGGAATATTAACTCTACAACCAATACTTTGATTAAAAATGATTGTGATAAAATTAATGATAATCGAATGAGCAAAGGAGATAAAGATAGAAAACTCAGGTCGTGAATAAATAAATATATAATATACCAAATTTCAAGTTTTAGCCATCGCCGCTGAATTTCCATAGCAGCTTCTATTTCTTTTATTAAGATTTGATTGCATATTTTTCATTTTTCTGCTTTGCAGGAATTTGGTTAGATAGACTAAAGAGACCCCTAAAACCTTTCTATTTGCATCTTTGTTCTAGTATTACCATACGAAAAAATATTTTAGTATTAAGAATTTAACATGAGATTTTGCGCAACGTACACACATTGACGATCTTATAAATGGTGTCATAGGTGCCTTGTCAACTAGAATGACTGTTTTGCTACAAGTTCTTATTTTTTTATTTTTTAGAACGCCAGCATGGCCGAGCGGTTATTGAGATCAGGCTGCGGTGCCACGGTACGGGGTTCAATCCCCACATCTGGTAACTGGCGAGCGGCCTACCCAGTCGCTGGGTACCGAAACAACAGTTGTTGAAGTAGGGAAAGTAAGGCAGTCGTCGAAGGCCTGACGCTAACCACATCACCCAGTACGCCGTTAACGTGTGCCAGATGACTGGGCTTTGGAAAAAGATATTTCGGTGACCCTGACTCGCCTTGTCTCAGGCCATCTTCTTACATGGAATAAAGTGCCCGAACTTTTACTGTCTTCGTCTAAAATACGAAGACAGTATGTAATCCTGAAAAATTCACCTTCCGAGATTTCTTCAGTATTTCACGTTTCAGGGTTCCTAGATGACGAAAAACATGTTTTTTCAATTCCGTCTGTCTCTTCGTCTGTCTGTCCATCTGTCTGTTAGCAGTATAGCTAAAAAATATTTATTGGAGGAAATCGATATTTTACATGGGGATTATACTCGAATGCCTACACGGCTCGAAACTGAATATACTTTCATTAAATATATACAGGGTGGGTACCTTAAAAATGTTTATTTTTGATTTAACTCAAGAATAGATAAAAGAAGTATTTTGCATATACAGGGTGAGTTTTTTAAAGTGTTACAAGACGATATGTTGAAAATGGTTTACAATATTTTGATGAAGTTTTGATGGAGTGATATGGGGGGACATATTTAAACATATTTTTAACATTTACCTCCTCTCTGTGTTTTGAGGGGTGGGGGTAACTTTGGGATTATAAATAGTACCTAAAAAACTACGTATGTGTACAAAACATTTTTTGATTTACTTTCGGTTACGGAATTATGATATATTAGGTTATAAAATGTGAAATAATCATTAAAACGTCAAAATTTTCAACTAACGCATTTCTATGAAAACGAATAACAATTCTGAAATAATTGAACTTGATTTCTTAGTAAAATTTAATTCTTTTTAAATTTTATAAAAAATTAGTTCATCATAATCTCGTTCTGCAATTTCCATCTTTTTGCAGATGATACAGTGATATATTATTCAGGTGAAAATTTTGTTGATGTAGTAAACGTAAATCAAGAATTGACAAGTGTTGGCACATGGTTGTTAGCAAATAAACTTAAATTGAATGTGTCCAAAACTAAATTTATGATGTTGGGAAATAGGTCATTATATAAAATCTACAAAGAGTCTAATGTAAGAATTTCAATTGAAAATGAAGAAATAACTGTGGTGGAACAAATTAAGTATTTGGGAATAATGGTGGATAGGGACTTAAAATTTAATTATCATGCTGACTACATCTGTAAGAAAATATCCAAGAAATTAGGAGTGTTGGCTCGTGTTAGAAAATATCTTTCTGCGTACTCGCGATTACCAGTATACAATTCAATTGTGAGACCGCACTTTTTCTATTGTGGGACAATATTATATTTGTTTAGTGAAGGGGCATTGAACAGACTGCAGGTGCTCCAGAATGAGGGTTATTTTGAAATGTGACAGATTTACTAGAATCAAGGATATGTTAAGTGAATTAAGGTGGTTAAATGTAAGGCAATTGCGTAAATATCAAGCAATGATATTCATATATAAAATAATAAAAAAAGAAGTGCCAAATTATCTTCAGAACATACTAATCTTGTGTAGTGATGTACATGAACATGAAACACGAAACAGAGAAAACTTTTTCTTAAGGACTCAAAAAAATTGTATTTATATTAATTCAATTTTTCATAAGGGTCAAATAGAATATAATAACTTAAGTGTCAGTATTAAAAAAGCGAAAAGTACTGCAATATTCAAGCGAAACCTAAACGACTTTTATTTGTTAAGCGAAGGCTAGACATTGTTAGACGTTGTTGGTGTTGTATAGTGGTTGTTATTAGCAAGTTGCTAAATAAAGAACTACTTACTCGTAATCGAAAAAGCAAATCAAAAAATCTTTTGTATACATACGTAGTTTTTTATACGTAGATGCGAATGTTATAAACAAAAGTACATCCCCCTATTTAAAATTCCAAAGTTAGCTCCCACCCTCAAAACACAGAGAAGAGGTAAATGTCAAAAATATGTTTAAATATGCCCCCCCCCCACCCATCTCCCTATCACCCCACCAAAATTTCATGAAAATATTGTAAACCGTTTTCGAGATATCGCCTTGTAACACTTTAAAAAACTCACCTGGTAGATCAGGTTTTTTCCCTTGACGGAAATGGGACTCAATAGATACAGGGTAAATGATGTAAAAAGGACAAAAATATGCAACGACTCTTGCCATCATGGTCGAACAGAAGTAGCGATCGAGTGCTTCCCAGGCGCCGAATTCACACTGACTTCAATCTCATCGGCTGCATCTTTCTTTTATTTGCAAATTGATGTAATTCGCATTACCAAGTATTTTCTTTTATTGTTTCAGTATTATTAGAAACGTTAAGACATTTTCACCCTCATGTGGTGCGCTCTTGCAAGGGAAGTTCCGTGAAAAAACCCTTTACAGATTTGTTTATACAGGGTGATTTACACCAAGAGCCGAAAAATGAAGACTATTTCCGATCGGCCTTTGGTTTGAAGATATCGAAGCAAGAAATTTTCTGAACTGAATATTTTCTTGCAGCGTTATATCGTAGATTTCCATCACCTCACCAGTATAACGATTACCAATTCCACATTGTCGCAATCTTTGAAATTCATGGGAAAATATACTGCGAGGTGGCTGACATCTCTTTGGGAATCTTTTTTTGATATTCCCAACAACTTTCTAAATCATTACTGTTGCAAAACAGCAAAGCCATAAACAAAACTAATGTCTAGATCTTCTTCATTGCTGAACTGCATTCTTGGCACTAAGAATTAAGAGCAACACGTAAAGTATGTAACAAATATCAGGCTACTAAGGTTTTTAGCTTCCAATAAATTTCCATGACATACTATTCTCGTATGGAAAAAATTAAAAGAACATTTTTTGTCTGAATATTTCCAATTCCATGTTTTGCTTAATATTTAATCGTGAACACGAATGTTCATTTTTTCGCTTCCTGGTGTAAATCACTTTGTATACATTTATTATTTGTAATTTATATTTATAGTTTATTTTCTGAAATTTATTTGGTTATTCGTTTTAGTTTGTTTAGTCGTGTATATTCTTTGCGTATGTGATGTGATAATCTAATAACAAATAAAATATTTTACATTGTTAAACTACATTTTTGTGGTACAATGTTTTTTATAAAATAGTATTTTTTAAGTAACCAGTTACTGAATGTACTGTTGTAACATTAAGCTAAAAATAAATAATCAACAGTTCATATACGAGTATAACTCGTATTACTGGATCAAGTTTTACGAGGAGTATACATATTTAATGAAAACGTGATGGCTCCCACAGTCTAAAAAACGCTCATACGCGCCTGGCTACATTGGTATAAAACAGAAAAAAATAGAAAAACATAAAATTATGGGATGCCTATATTAAGAAATAGAGAATGGCTAAAAGAAGAGATCAGTGGAGTACTAGTGGATGAAACATGGGTGTTCAGTAGGCAATTCTTTCGTGGGAAGGCTGATAACTGTTTTCTAGAAAGAGACATTCAATGTTTTAGCGTCTTTATAATTTTTGATATCTGTTAACCTTAAAAAAGAAAAAAAAACTGATTGTACTATACTTTTTTAAAGCAGCCTGCATGCTGACAAGCAGATGACGAAAATTCTTAATTGAGAATTGATAGCTGCGAAAGAATTGCTGCATTTGTTTCGCGATATGCAGGCACCTAAAGTACACCCATTTCCAAAACGAAATGATGCAGCCACTCAGACTTTCAAAAATAAGTAAAACCGGTGGAGTGTACCCTGATCGTGTTACACTCGATATATTTGAAAAGCTTAAAAAATATAGTACCTATTTGAATACGCCAAAACCAAGTGCGACTTGCAGTGAAGTAAATAAACTTTTCTCTGGTAACTAAAAAAATATAAGACTAGATTCGCTAAGAAAGCGTTATGCTATTTCGAAAAACAAATGCGATGCGAGGTCGAAAAGCTGATCGTGGTATGATGTGAAAACTATAATTCTTCCAGCTAGAATAATAACGGAAATCTCAACTTAATTCCATCGAAAGTGAGACACCCTGTAGTCCGAGCAGATGTTTTGATGGGAACCAAAATTCAGTTGCCACTGATATCCAACATCCGGGGAAACCGGCGCCTCTGGGGCGTGCGATATCAAATCTCGCCACAAACTACGTCACACTTTCAAGTCGTGCTCGAATTTTGCAGCGACGACGCGACGAGCCTCCGCCACGGCCACAAAATAATAAACCGCGTCGGACTGCGCCGGCGGCCGCAATCGGCCACCGGCGCGGGCGCACGCGCGGCCGGGGCGCCGCGACGCCGTCGTCAGCTGTGTTCGCAAACCTCGACGCCCAGTCTCGACAGGTGCACGATGCTTGCAGACGGCTGCCCCCATGGCAGTCCCAGCGCGAGTGTAGCCCATATGTGATGTATGCGCTTCGACGGTGTAACCGGTGCAGGGTGGACGTCGGCGTCGCCGTGCTGGTGGCGATCCTGCTCGTCGTCGAGCACACGGCAGCGAGCCCCACGCAGTTCCCTGGCTATGCGTCCGACACCAAGTGGAGTGCGGTGCCTCGCGTCCGGCGCGATGGGGGCCCCACGCCGGCGGCGGAGACGACGACGACTCCCGCCGCCTCCGGGTCCGAACCCCCCGACGCCGTGAAGAAGCACGTGAAACACTATGAATTCGCCTCGGTGGAGTTCCACAGGGTCGAGACGCCTTTCATCATTGGGCTGTGGATCTTTTGCGCCAGCCTGGCGAAAATAGGTAGGACTGCCGCAAGTGCCCCTGCATATTGTTCAATTGTTTTTGCGGCAATGGCCGTGCTTTCAGGATTTTGTAAGGGTTGTGAAAAATGGAAAACTTGAGAAAATCCATATTTTCAAAAACTGTCATAGAATTTTCCGTACGCTCATTATGTTAATTATGACAACTCGCCCCAAAATTAGTTACATACAAAAACAAACAAAGCGTTTCGATTGCCCGAAGCCGTCCGATCCTTGCTCCCTCTGTGCGCGATGGTGGTAGCTGGGACGCTCGCACTGTTCGCAGTGAATATTTCACAAGGCAATGCGATAAAAACCTCTTAACTACGTTATATCAGTCCTGCATTTTATATCAAGCACTAATCGATTCGGTTTTACATAAAAATGCGGTACAATCGATAGGCAAACCAGCCGGTAGATGAGCGTGCTTAACAGGGGTGGCTCTTGCAGTGGCGTAACTGCAAACTGCGGTCCCCTTAAGTAATGAAACGGCTCTATACTAAACTGTGAACACCAGGAGAAAACCTAACAGTATTTTACCTGTAGGTGTTCCAGTCACAAATTCCAGGACCCAAAATGATACAATTTCCCCATATACACATACGTTTCGTTAAACCAGTATTCTTCAAGTTGTTTTAAAAAAAACAAACTAATAATAATATAACGTTAACATTGATTTGGGTGATACTGGATATGACACCTTATACGCGAATAAATATGTTATTGGTTCTTATCGGTGGATGAAACACAGGTGTCACGACACCGATTAGACGGTAACGCTTGCATAGCAATGCTGATAACTTTTTTCCAGAAAGAGACATTTCAGTTTTTCACGTCTATAATTTTTGATATCTGCTTTGATGGATACAGAAAAAATCTGAATGGCTGCGCCATTCTGTTTTGAAGACAGGTGCCTCGATGATGAGAAACAAATGATTAAACCTAATCTTAAATTTCCCCACAAATTCCTTTTCAGTTGTTAAACTTCTAAGTTAGCACTAATCCAGAAATGTCCCAGAATTATTTTTTTTGCGTAAAATCAACTTTTACATCCAGAATCCAGGAATTAACTACACGTGTATTAATATAACTAATAATGCTTTGTATTAATTTTTTTCGTGGTCTATTTCAAAGCATACAGACAACTAGATTACAGCTGCTTTAAAAAAATATGACCTAGTCAATCAGTTTTTTTATTGTTTCAGTCGTGAAAGATATCAGAAGTTATAAAGATGTCTCTTTCAGGAAACCAGTTAAAATCCATCGACTTGTGGACGATTACACCGAATATAGTTATGTATAGTGATATAAATTACCTGGGTATTTATTTTTAGAGCTAAATACCCGGGGTATTTACCCGGATAAATACCGATAATGGGTATTTAAACGGGTTTATAGCCTCATTTACAAATATTATAAAGCTAATCTAACCAGTATAATTGATTGGTAAGTGAAGGTGCTCTATTCGAATTTTAAAAAAATGTAGAATAAAAAAAATTGCTGGACTGAGAACAGTTCCTACCCAAAATACCGATGAGGCCATAATTATACAGGTTGCCTAAAATTGTACAGAACATGCCAATTCCATAAGTTGGAAAAGGTTCAAATTTGCCATAAGAGTAACCGAAATAAAAAATGCAATAATTACTTTGATAGCTAGGCAACAAGTAGCTATTGCACCTACTTCTTACCTAGCTACCAAAGTAGTTATTGCATTTTCTATTTCGGTTACTCTTACGGCAAATAGTATTTAAACCTTTTCCAACTCATGGAATTGCCATGTTCCGTACAATTTTAGGTAACCTGTATATAACAGCAATAAGATAGCACGAATAAAAACAGAATTCAATGCTTGAAAGAGAAAGAGATGAACATAGAAACAAATATTTGAGTAGACTTGACGCTCATTTTAATTATGGCATATTTGAATTAAATATGCCTACGGAAATAACTTTTTTGAACGGTTATCTCTTTCTTACTCAAGTATTATGTGCTTTTGTTCATGCTATCTCATTGCTGTTATACATAATTATGGTCCCATCGGTATACAACGTTGTTTACATCATTTTGTGCTTTTCTTTGTCTTATTAAGATTGTTTCTTAATATCTATATAAGTATGTATTATTATTAATGTTCTCTAAGTTAATATTAAGTTCATTTTTTCAAAAATGGAAACAAGTTGGAAAATAATATACAAACAAGTCCCGAGTGGTGTAGCTTGAACAAGCGTCCACGTTCGATCAGCAGAGTTAAGCAACGCTGTCTCTGGTCAGAACTTGGATGGGAGTTCCACGGCTGCATCTCTCGGCTCCTCGTGGTACGGCTATCACGGAAAAAAGTTGGTTCCGGCGGTCATACAACATCATGACCGTCGTTAGTGGGGTTGGAAGTCCTCATAACTGCACAGCGACGCCTATAATTGGCCTAACGGCTGTTGGCTGAGTGCGAATTAAATTAAATTAAATTAAACAATATAAATCATCCCAAACTCCGGAGTCACAGCCATTACAATTTTTTTTGTAAATTATTTTATTGCTTATTGTTTATTTCCATAAACTTCGGCAGCAAATGTTTCTTCCCGATAAACTATTAATTTACCTGGACGACTACTTATTTCAGTTTTACATTTACACTGTTATTTTACGTAAAATATTCCAGTGCATTTATACAGTGTGAGTACTAAAAGGTGGGGAAAGAGCGGGAAATTTCGAATTAAATCCTAGTTATTTTTTGCTTTTATATTTCTCGCAGGTGTATCACCCCAACTTTCTGTTTACATGTCATGGGTGGCACTGTAAATCTATGTCAAATTCGAGGTTAGCAGGTTAGGTTTTGTGTCAGTTTGTGTCAAAACTCAGGGGCGGACTGGCTGGGGGGCAGGGAGGCAAAGTCCCCCCGGGCCCTCATACCCCACGAATGCGGGCCTCTGCTGGCCCCCAGTTTAAAAATCTAGATACATACATACTTCAGAAAAAATATTGTGAAGAAAATATCCATTTATTGTGTCAAGTATTTGTAGTGGTAAAATTAATAGGAGGAATACTAAAAATTTATTTAGCTTACTAATTAGTCGACTAGCGACAGTTTCGCGCTAATCTTAAAGTGGATGGATATTTGGCAAACATGAGCTACTGTTCATGTTCCCACGTCAAAATAAAAAAAAATAAAAAAATTGAACAAACTGGGTTATGGGTTCAGGAAAAAGCCCTCAAGCGGAGTTTTGCAGGTGATAATTGTCTACATCCTGTAGTATTATTTGATTTAAAAAAAAACTAGTTCTGAAGCTGAAGCACATGTAGTTTTGATTTTTCTTTAATTAGGTCCTACTCGTAGACTACAATATGTTGAGTCTGTAGCATTTTCAAATCTATTTTTAAAGTACGAATACGTATTATTGCTTAGCCGCACACAGGTTTCTTGTGAAAGGGCGTTAAATAAATTTAAAATAAGCACATCGCGATTCTGGGTAAGTGTTTTTCAAAACTTATTAAAAGCCTTTATGATTATGAGTGTTGATAAAGATGTCTTCGAGTCTCGACTTTTATTACATTTTGAAAAAAAATTAAAAGATTATCTCTACTTTTCGCCAATATTCTAACCTGCTAACATTGTATTGAAATGGCAAATACATTTTTACATGCCTGGTCTAAAAGGCGAAGGTAGTACTGCAATTGTGAAAACATCACCTTCCGTTTTCAGATCTTCATATTTCAGGGTCTCTACATGTTTTCTCAATTCCATATTATGCCTGTCTGTTAGTACGTCTGTTTATCCGTCTGTCTGTCCGCCTGTTGGCGGCATTGTTCAAAAACCATTTTTTGAAAGAAGACGATATTTTTCATACGAGTGTGTACATATGTATCGGACTCGAGACCCAATATATTTTCGGTCAAATATATACAGGGTAAGCACCTTAAAAAATAAAATGTTGTCTATTTTTGCTTTAACGCAGGAATAGATAAAAGTAATAATTTCACATAGCTTACATTTTTATCCTTAATGGAAATGGAACCCAAAAGATTGCGTAAATATCGTAAAATGTATAGATATGCAGAGATCGATGCATCCCTTATATTTTATTTTTATTTATTTATTTACACCAATAAAACATGGCATGCCCAATTACATTATTGACGGTTCAGGTCTCTTACCGTATATACTAGTATAATATAAAAAATAAAAATTACTAACTAATAACTAAAAATTTAAATTTAGAAGCTAATAATACCTAATTACAAATTAAAAACTAAACATTCCTACTACTGGTTCGGGTTTCAATCAAACTTTTCTATAATAATACATATTAACTTTTTTTCTAAAGAATGTAGGCTTTATGTTAAATATAATGTTTTATGAATGGTGACCATATGCATTGGTGGTTATAATTATTCTTATCATAGGCGAGTTAAGTCTGTAATTCCTTCGATGTAGGTACATGGAATATATTTTTTGGTCTAATTCTATGTGCCGGTATATAAAGACTGACAATAGATAACAAATTCGGACAATCAAGTCTGTTGTTTAACAATTTATTTAGAAAACAAACGTCAGCCACTTCTCTTCTGTATTTTAAGTATAGATGCAAAAGTAAGTAAATGTAACTCGCACGAGGGAAGTTCCGTGTAAACCCTTTTACAGATTTGTACTGACTACTTTCTGCATTTTCATTAATATTAGGTAAGTATCCAGGTTTTTACGAAGGGGCAGGGGCCTTTTAAGGCTGAAGTCCCCCCGGGCCTTTCCTTTGCCAGTCCGCCCCTGTCAAAACTGACGCAAAAACCCGATGCAGGGGTAAATACCCAGGTAAATACCCATTTATAAATACCCTACCAACTGGGTATTTACCCGACCCACATCACTAGTTATGTAGTAAAAGCAAAATTGGGTTTTTAAAGAGAACTTTGAAGCAGGATTCTTTCTCGCTTAATGAAACACATTTGGTTATAGGTAAGTTAAGTCAAATCGTGTTATTTTGGACCCAGAAATCTGTGATTAACCCGCCATTTCATGGGTGGTTTGAAACTCACACCGTTTGACGGACTCGGTCTCACAAACCATCACTTAGACATCATGTTTTTTGCTTAAAATATACTAATATGTTTAGTGTTTTGAATTCATTTGTTGCCCTAGTCCAGTTTATACTACTAAAAAGAAAAATATACCTATGCCAAAAGAAGATCGACTTAGAAGTATTATCTATTACTACTATTATTTAAAATGTTACGTTTTTAACAGTGTTGACGAAAAATCGTACGCATTAAAAAAATAGAAAATATGATAGTAAAAAATTTGTGTAAAGATAATATATATGAATCCATTAACACAAAAAAGCATTACAAAGCTTGCATTAATATCTTGATTTTCTGTCCTTTACAATATTTTCGTATTTTACGAGTAGTGGATAACATCTGGGGCTGCTTTTCTGCATTTTCCTTGACAGTTAATTTTCCAGAGACTGCCCCTAACTAAAATAACGTCGTGCACGATTATTCAGGAACCAGGTGAACAATCTTGGAACATTTTTAAAAGTAAACGAAATATAAGATCAGCTCTTTTACTAAATTTGAAAAATAAAGTTTGCCAAAAAAGTTACTGGAATACACGGGTTGAATCTAACAGACTGTATTCAAATCGTAGTGGTTGGAGTATAAAAAATACAAAAACGCTTGCCTCTTTGAAAGATAGAAATGTGCAGAGAAGCTAACGAATTTAAAAAAAAATATTACAAAAAAGATATTTAAAAAAAATTGTGAAACCTCACACACCCATCCCGTTTATGGAGGATTAAGCCAGCATTAGGGCTGTGTGTGAGCATCGAAATGGGCTCCCACTTGTTAGTAACTAATTTAAACATAGAACAGCGCAATAAAATGTGGGGCTGTGATTTTTTTATTAATTGGTAAAAATTAATTACATAAATCTGGTATGATACACGCACAGAACTTCCTTTTACAGTGATCTTATAATTAGCCAAAAATTTGATTTGAAATTTTTAAGCATTTGTCAAAAATTATCAAAATTAAAAATTTTACAAAAACGGTACAAACTAGAGTGTTAGTTCAAGAGACAAATTTTCTCTAGAATTTTAAGCTGAATTAAAAATGTAATAATATACCGGGTGTTCTATTTAAAATAGGAGTTAATAAAAAAATAGAAAAAAAAAAACAAAGGAAACCCGTTTTAGAAGTATGTAATAAAAATGTAAAGTTAAAAAAATCGTTAGAGCCGTTTTTGAAAAAATCGAAAAAAACTGAAAAATTACAGGAGTAAACACCTACTTCCGGTTATGCGATTTTCTTCAAAAGCTTGCTGTCTCATCTACATAGTACACAAAACTTATATATGAAGTTTCAACGCCATATGTCTTTCCGTTTTTGAGATATTCTGTTCACAGACAGACAGACAGACAGATAGACAGACACACAGACCAATGAAAAAAAATATGTTTTTTTGGATCAGGGGACTCTAAAACGTGAAGATCTGTTGAAAACTCAATTTCGAATTTTTGGGGTGAATCCAATACTTCCTTTATTGTAAACGGAAGTAAAAAAACGCAGTTCTTTGTGAAAGTATAAAAATACAAATTTAAATAATAGTCCAGTCATTAGAGACCAAAAAACTGGTAAAATTCCTTCTTATCATAACGGACAAATAGAGATATTATAAGTAAATTAAAATTTGCAATGAGGAAATGCCCATAACTCGAGTACTACTCTTCTCATTATATTAATGGGAATAGTTGTGGGTTCCCGGACTTCTTTGAATCGTGTTCGGTCGCACACGTGGCACATCATTAGTTACGTCACTATCTTGTAGATGTTTTCACACTGTCACTCCCTAAAGCCCAAATTAATATTTTTTATAAATTTTGGCTACAAATCAAACTTTTCAGAGATGTGATACTGAAATAACATATTTACATTGGAAACGTACTTGTGCCTGCCTTAATTTGTTTATACAATACGTTGCTATATGGCGTTGCGTTAAATTTGAAATGAGTATGGAAAATTGAATTGCAATTTTTTCAGGAATTGCTGACAGATGATCCTACCTATTACAGTACTAACTCGATTAAATGTTGCTCTATTTTTGGAACTTACTGGCCTTCGCGCACCCTTAAATGGTGATCAATCTCTGACCACATCATATTGCACAGAATTATCCGGAAAAAGCGTTTCCTTCCTATGACAAGCTGAACCATGCGATTTCGCATGTGACTGAGTGTCAGTAACGTAGTGTCAAGGGCGAGAGTTAGATCCGCTGAATATAAGAATAAAAAAAGTATATTAAAAAATGAGTTGCATAGTAAGGTAGGTTTTAGTTTAGAATGCGAGCCACGTAGCCGGGAGCGTTGTAAAGGACAAGTGCAATAAATGGCTTATAAAAATATCTATTTTGCGCATTTTGTGGTGGTTGGTGACACTGATGTGACAATTGAAATTGCAATTTGAAGTTTGAGGTTTTTGCCAATATCATTATTACACTGAAACAATGGAAAAGGAAGTGTGAAGAAATAGGACTACCAGTAAGAGACGAACATTTAAGTTTAAGGACGACCAAGTTGTCATAGCACAGGACGAGGATGATCTCAGCTATATGGTAAGGAAACTGGAGGAGGGCTATACAACAAATAGGTTGGAGATAAACTTCAAGAAGACAGAATATTTAAGCACAACCGAAGAAGAAGTGAAGAATTTAGATATGGAGGATGGCCAAGAAATAAAAGGGACTGAAAAGTACAAGTACCTACCTGGGATTTATAATATCAAAAGACGGGAAAACAGAACAGGAAATTAAGAAAAGACAAACCAGAAATTGCATAAAACAGCTGAATCCAGTTCTGTGAGACAGACACATTACCAGAAACACTAAAACAATAATCTATAATACTATGGTACGCAGTATAGCAAAATATGGAGCGGAAATCTGGATAATAAATAAACATATGGAAAAGAAGATCAACGCAACCGGACACGTTAGAAGAACAGATGGAAACAGGTAGATAGCGAGAGTATTAGGAAAAAGAAAGAGAGGTAGGTCACGAAGGTCATGTAGGGACGAAATAAATGAGGCGATGGAAAGAAGACACCTGGAGGAAGAAGAGTGACAGGATAGAGATCAATGGAGAAAATGGTTGAGAGAAGGAAGACAGCAACAGCTGTAGATATCCTACATATATACACATATACATTATGTGTAGAACCCGAACAATTGTCTTCGAAACATTCTGACATTTCAAAGCTACCAAGTATGAAAAAATAAATTGTACTAGGCGATTAAAGCACTCAAATGAGCCATAAACGCACTCCTTTGAGTACTTTAATAGCTTCACTATAGACGCAAAATGGAAAAAAAATCTTTAAAAGTAGTTTCTTCAGTCAAAAATTTCAAAATATCTTTATCGAAAAATAATTCAAATAGTTCGATAGGTGGCAAATATCTATATTTATTATAATTTACTTGAGCCCACGAATATTCGTAAAACAGGTGTAGTTGTTCTACATTTGGAGAAGACAACTGAATCATCTAGATTTTCGGTTCGTTGTTCATTCTACATTTTTCTTTAAAACAACTACCACCTTCGTTGATAATTATTTTGACGTGTTTCGATCGATGTCGCCGTCGTCACCTTCCTCTCCGGAATTTTCATCAGTGAGCACATAGACTTCTGGAAGATCGGTGTATACATATAGCTTTGACAAGCAAAACTTCTCCGTATGTCATTGCATGAGCTTCTTCGACAATAAACCCACGCCTGTAATAATAAATGACGCTTATTTGTAAAAGAAATAATAATTGGTGCTGATATAACTTAGGCTTGTCATAATGTGGCAACGGGTCTAACGCAATAATACGTAACCTCACTTGAACATTTTGTGTAGTTTTCGGTAATAATTTATTTATAATGCTTTAAATGGAAGCAGTGAAAATTTCAAATGCTTTTGGACGAATGCTAAATTTATTTCTGACTATACAAAAGTGTTGAGAAATCTTCATCAGTGCCAGAATGATTGTATTACATACTATGAAATGGAAACATTTGCTTTTATGAACTGACAAAGTTTGTTGGACAAAACTTATGCAAGATTATTGGAATGATCACGTGAGGGAATCACAAAATCTCGATTGTAATACATAATTTCATTTCTAGTTTTTTTGCCCATAAGATTTGTCACGATAAGTGGCACAGCACTGTGCCAAAGCGAGAAGCTGTCTTCTACTAGACTGCATAGACCTCGTAATGATTTTAATTTGCCAAAGAAGGCAAAGCAACAATCAATTCTATAGTTGAAAATATCAATAGCCAAATAAATTGATTGTTATCATCATCTAAACAATGGACTACTACTGACATTTGTGATTAATTTTAAAAAATATCGTAAATTTTGCTTGGGAAACTCAACACTTTTAAGGAGTGAATGTTAGGTATTCATTCTACCACCTTAACCAAATCTTTCTGTACGTGAATCGGAAATTTAAAAATCTTTTTACAGATATTAAATGAATTGTACAAAATACGACAGATGAATTAATTTCCGTGTATCTGATGGAAGATTGTTTACTACAACTATTACTGCGTTCGAGAAATTGGTTCCAACATCAGTCTGCGACATATCACCAAATTATTGGTTTATTTCCGTCTGTTTAGACATACTGTTGCTCAAAATGTTACTAACAATTGCGAATAAACGGGACGAGGGAAATTCATCGTGCCGATACTAGTGTTAAAAGTTCCATAACGGTGTCGTTGTTTAATGTTGCTCGTGGCTATAAATTGTTATCGTTTTGTAGTCTTGTTTTATGATGTGTTTTGTGTACGTGAACGTTGGAGAATAGGCTAACAAGGTAACTACGTCAAAACTAATTAATATAACGTCTTATATTTGATATGTCACGTTTCGATGTCGCGTTCAGTTAAGTGTTCTAAAACAATTGTCGAAAAGAAATTGACATGATTTTTAACGTCTTCTACGTGTATTGTGTATACCAGGCGAACTTACATACGAGGAAACAATGATATTTTATAGAAAATGGGGCATTACTAATGGGAGCGTAATTTTCAGCAGTTTTAACGAACTGGTCATGGAATCTATAGTAGTACAAGAAATACTAAGCAAATTGGAATACGGTTTATGATTTATTTACTGTTTCCTCCTCTCAGCAGGCTATGTTAGGATGACATTTTTATTGGAACCCATGTGAAATAACTAGACATGATAAAATTGGGTTATGTTAGCAATTTGTAGTTACGGTTTTTGAAAGCTTGCACTGTTGCCAGTCACATTTTGTCTCTTCCCGTAAAATTGCAACAACGCCGGTAAAGCGGTTGTAAAAAAAAATCATAGTTATTTCGTGTCACAGTTTGACTTCTATCATAATTCATGCATGCAACCTAATAAAAACATATAACAGCGTACTTTGAGGAGAAAACATGAATAGATTATACATACCATATTACAAAACAATGTGTAGACGATATTATTTATTCCAAAGTATAAGTATAAGTTAAACTATACAATTACATAACTATAAGTCGACTAATCTTACATTTAGTTTGGAAAAAGAGTCGCACAATAAAACGTTTTTTTAATTTGTGATTTAAGTGCCTCAACTGCATAGCCAATAGCACTTCAAGTTACTTATACAGTTGCGGCCAAAAAAAAACGGGAATATTGTTTCGACTTAATTCTCAAAATGCGTCAACAGGAGCAATTATTCTCGCTTTATCCATATGTTTTTCCAATATCGGTTGGCATTTTTCAGAATTGAATAATGTGTTTTTAATAAACATTATAATAAGTTAAACTTATTGATTGTTTGAAAAGGTGATAACTTTGGCTAGTTCGCTAGAGTTATTGAGAATAGAATGCCCTTTAGGTAGCTTAAAAGTTTTGCATTAAAATACTAATAATTCTGATATAAAATTGTTAACGAGTATACGGAAAAATGCCGAATTTCAGGCGGCTGCTGTAGATAACAACAAATAATATAAGAAAACGAAGAAAACATTACCAAAAAATTATGTTCCTTTGTGAATTATCTTTCGAGTGTAAAATGGTGGCTCTGGGTTATTAATGCTATTCTGGTGCTCAAAATGTGAAAATTTAATATTTTCGTATTTTGTGAAAGCTCTTTGAATTAGCTTTATTTTAATATCTTACTTCATACCTCAAATTTAAACTGTTTTCAGCTATACCAGTTTAAACATAAAAAAAATTTAAGCCTCTCACGAGGTTTTATTTCAACGGATAACAAAAACGTTAAAATGATAATAAGATGAGATCTCTTCAAACAAAACATAAAACCAGTTTTAGAAAATAAAATTCCAGCCATTATTGTTACAAGAAAATAAGTAAACAGGAAAAAATTCCGAAATTGATTAATTGCAGTATCTAATGAAATCAGATTAAAAAAAAACAAAAGCGAATACACTAAAATCCTATATGTAATTATGATATGTATTCAAACATTTCTCATTCTGATCTCCGGGCATTAAAACTATACACAGGTCCAAATTTGTAAATGTAGTCATTTCGATTTTTTAAATAGAACACCTTGTATTTTGGAAAAGTCGTTTTAATGAGATTTCTTCTTGTATTTCATTCCCTATCCCTATATTCAATCAGTTTTCAGATCTAATTTTCTCTTGCTTTTCGTCCTTTGTCGTGTTTGTTAGTGCTTGTTTTGACAGTGGCTGGATTTTTATTTTCTAGACCTTGCATTTTGTTGTTCTCGGAGATTGTTTAAATTCACATTTCAACAGAATGTTTTGTTATCTCTTGAGAAATAATCTTAAGGGATTTAAAATGTTTTTATGTTCGACTGCATCACTTTTTATACTAGTACAATAATGATAACGTAAATTAAACTCAACTGCCACTGTCAAGTACATGTTGCAATAAATGTACACATAATATAACATATATGATCAAATATGAAAATTAACAAGACTGAAGATATATAGTAACACATTTTTTATTGTTATAAATGTTCATTGTTTTCGATTTTAGCAGTCGAACATGACGCTTTGTATGCGACTCGTACTTTATTGACTGGTCGTCTTTATTGATCTCGTTCGCAAAGCTCGCTCGGCCATAAAATAGAATTGTCTTACATTATCTACCAACTTGTTCTCGTATAAATAACCATTATGTTCAAACTCGCTTATCCGAAAAACAGTTCAACGCAGTGGTATGAAGTAAAACATCAGAAGAAAGATCATTAAAGAGGCTCTTTGAAAATACCAAAATGTACATGGTGTTCCATTAACAAAAATCCGAAATTATAAAATTTTCAAATCTTGAGGACTCTATATACTGTATAGAATTAATACCTAGAGCCACTGGAAAAGTAATTCACGAAAAACATAATCGTTCAATTCAATTGTTTTCTGTTATTTAAAGTAGCCGTCTGAAAATGAAAAAGTACGTTTGGTTCGCCATGTTTTTGAGTCACCATGCATAATAAAAAATATTTTACTAATGTACACCATTTTCATACCGACAACTTGTATATAAGCTAATTCCATGTAACTGTGGTTTTATAAATATCTTCCCCCTCGCATCTTTGCAGAACCCTGTATATGTAAATTGTAGTTCTACTTACTTCTCCGTGAACATATAAACGTCATGTAATTGTAAAATAAATACAGCAAGCACAAAAAAATACATTCAGAAATGAAAGCACAAACGCCTAAATATCATTTAACGCATACCCATTATTAACTTTTCGCAAATCCTGCAGTGGTGTTTACATAGGCCGAAGTGAACTATATATCAAAAATTAAATTACCGCGCATAAATGGAAAATTTTAATAATCAAAGTCGTAATTATGGTTAGAGTTTTCATTTTGACTTAGAAAAGATACATTTTTGCATTTCAAATTAAATCAGATCCATACAACCACGTGTAGCATTTAAAAGTGGCCATGTTTCGCAGCGTTTCAAGTCAAACTTCCTCATGAAGTGTAGCGCCCCCAGCTCTCCATGGGTTTTTAGTGTACAGAACTGTAGGGAGTATATGGTAAAAATCCCTATGAGATGAGTTTCAAATTCTTAAACTAAGTCAAAGGCGTATAATTGCCACAGTCATGTTTCTGTATAAGATACTAAACAGCAAAATAGATAGTATGACGCTTATGTCAAGAATACCTTTTTATGTCCCTGCTTATAGATCACGAACGGCAAAACTGTTCAATGTAAGCTACAGAATTAATATTAGGAAAACATCACCAATTATAAAAATGTGTTTATTCTATGAAAAAGTAGTTGCAAAAAATGAGTCTCTTGATGTATTTGAAAATAATATACAAGCATTTAAACGAATGTTGACTGCAGTTGTTAAGCAGAATCCTGATATACGTGCCTACGATCCGCATTGCTGATTATATCATTTATATTATATTCAATAATTTGAAATAATTAAAAATAATTTTGAAATCTCTTGTGTTGCCGTAATTTAAGATATTATGCTATTGGTTTTTTGTTGTTTTCGTTTTTATATGAGCAATGTAATTAGTAGGCTGAAGCCTGTTTTGTTCATTATAATAATAAATATAATAATAATAAATAAATAATGACTAACAGGCACCTCGCTAAAACAAACAGTTTCAGATTCTCCATGGGTGTCCGTTATGGAGAGGTTTCACTGTATTTATATTAATATGCCAGTTACACTTCTCGCGCGGTTCTAGACACCAAAAGGTAAAAGGTGCAATGGCGGACTATAAATTTAGGCCGGCCTGTCATTCGCTTGGCACTGTTTATGTTGGTGGCACTGTAAGTTTATGTCAAATTCGAGGTTAGCAGGTTAAGTTTTGCGTCAGTCTGTGTCAAAACTAACGCTAAAGAAAATTAATTTTAAAAAAAGTAAATAGAGTCGCGATAAAAGGTAGAAAATGGATATTATTTCCACTAAAAAATGCGTTTATTAAAAAGGAAGCAAAACGAAACCACAAAACTACAAAATTCAATTTACTTCAGTTAAATATAAATAGCAAACTTTTTAACGGATAAGAATCTTATACATATAAAGATATGCAATGGATAGCTTTATTTATTTAAAAACTTTTTAGCTATATTCGTTTTTCCTTGAAACTAATATTTCTTGTGTATAAAATAGTATATTATGTAACGAGTTTTATAAACGTCATTTTAGTCACGAGTGTTTAATAAACGAGTGTCTAGACGAGTTTATATAATGTGTTACATACTATACTTTTTCTACGACCACAAATTTAGAGAATATAACATCATATTATTTCATAAAAATTTTGACATTTATTATATTAGGTTAAATTATGCTTGACAAACGTCAAAGTGACTGTTGAAAACTAACTTGATTTTAGTTTTGGCTGTGGCTAATAAAGCAAATACTATTTGAACCTAACTTCACCCCATGACTAAAACATCGTTGCCAACTTCAGCTCGTGACTAAGAGGCTCTTTAGTCATAGGTTATGAAAGCATGATTAAAAGGTCACTTAGCGACGTGTATGTTAGTATGTTAAATACCATTTTAGTTACAGGAGTAGAAAAAATACATTATCATGCACGACACAGTTATTCAGCAAAATGCCTAGCGTTAGAAAGTATCTTTACACAAAAACTATTGCTTTTACAGAAAACAAAAAGCTAAAAAATCTGTTGTGATACACGCACACAACTTCCTTTTACAGTGACCTTATAATTAGCCAACATTTTGATTTTTAATTTTTAAGCATTTGTCATTTTTTTTAAATTACAATATCTACAGAAACCGGACAAAATAGAGCGTTAGTTGACAAGATAAATTTTCGCTAAAATTTTAAGCCGAAATCAAAAATGTAATAATATATCGAGTAGGTAATAGGAATTAATAAAAAAATAGAAAACAACAAAAGACACACATTTTCTTGGTATTCGACTGGAAAATCACCTATTAAAAATGTAATAAAAATGTAAAGTTTGAAAAAATCGTTAGAGCCGTTTTTGAAAAAATCGACAAAAAGTAAACACCATACTTCCCCGGTCATGCGATTTTCTTTAAAAGCTTGTTGCTGTCGCATCTACATAGTACACAAAACTTATATATGAAGTTTCAACACCATACCTCTTTTCGTTTTTGAGATATTCTGTTCATAGGCAGACGCACAGGCACACAGACACAGAGACTGACCGACAGACCAATGAACAAAAACATGTTTTTTGGGTTGAGGGGACTCTAAAACGTGAAGATCTCTTGAAAACTCAAATTCAATTTTTTTGGGATGAATTCAATACTTCCTTTATTGTAAAAGGAAGTAAAAAGCTTTTAAAGAAATCAGTCATTCCAGTGCGTACGAGGGTATGGCACAGTTTTGAAATATCAATCTTACCTTGCCGGAAACGATTGATAAAAATAAATGACAAATTAATCTGGCATTTGTAAACAAAGCGGTTGCACGTGAAACGCGGCTGTTAAAAAGAAATTGCACATTTTTATCGATAGACAAAATGCTTTCAGGAAACTGCATATCGATAACAATTATCTGTGATGTTACTTATTTTGTAAATATTTAATTACTGCAATTTCTCTGTAAAACATGCAACAACTTTGTTTACAAATGCCAGATAAATTTCTCATTTTTCAATTGTTACTAGCAAGGTTAGATTGACGCATTATTAGACTTTCAAAACTGTGCAACAACTGCTAGTCAGTTGGGCTAGGAATATATGAATCCATCTTCGATTTTTTTTATAAACAAATTCATGTCCGTTGAAAGCTCTTAATAAAAACATTTGTATGAGTTTCCAGTTTCAACCCTTTAAAAGCCATTTGCCAAATTTAAAAAACGCTTCATATATTAGCTTTCTATTTGTCGAAAATATCTACTAATTTTCACTTTAGTACTCTTTCCCACCGAATTTTAACCCCCTTCTTTAGGACGGCGTAACTCAACGGGGAGGGATTAAAAAAATGCAATTTTCGAAAAGGAATCAGCTCTTAAATATTTTCGCACTTGCTTTTCAATTGCTTTTGTGCATTGGAATAGAGGTACATATTAATGCCCGAATGTTTTAAAAAGAAGAAATATCCAAACCGTCAACTAAAATTTATTCCAATGTCTAAACATCTGTCACTTTGAACCTATCCAAGTTTCTGGGTCGTTTCCTGAGTAACAAGTGCTGCGTGCTGCGTGGGTTTTGCATCGTCATTGTGTAAGGCAATACTGTGTGATCTTTTCTTTCTAATGGCTTCCTTAAACTTTCTTAACGTCAACTGGCTGTTTATTGTCGTCCGCGCTTCAAGAAATTCGAGAAGAATAACACCTTAACGCTCCCACTTGCACTTCGATTTTTTGTGGTGGTGGTGATGACGTGTGACACTCTGCACTATTACAAGTCCATCATGAATTTATATTGTTTTGTTCAACAACCTTCTGTTTGGAAAAACTTTATCATACTCTTTGTTTTAATTGGTTATCCGTAGTAAAATTGTTTTATGTACGATCGATCAATAATAGTTTTTTTAGACCCCATTTTTAGGCAAGCAAGTTTTTTTCGCCCACTGACGGTATTTTACTTATCCATCAAAACTATAGTTACAAAGGTACTATTCAGCTAAAATAACTGTAAGAATTGACTTCTTCCTGTTGGCATCGATATTATGAATTCTGGATCTACCTTTTTAAATTAAAATTCGATCGTACATACAGTTTTGTACGCAACCAGCGTCTTTGACCCTTGATGTGTTATAGCACGCGGTGCGGAGCTTTTACGCCGCGGTTCAAAAACGCCTGTTACGCTCTTGATACATAAATAACTATTAAAGAGACGACAGTTTAATTCACAAATGCCATAAGAAAACAATACGTGAGCATCGCCTTTCTAGATTGTTTTCCTTTGTACTAATTTCTTACGGTTGCTACGTTTACACCTTTTATACAGTAATGTAGTTAATTGAGCATTTAAATCATTGCTTATTGACGCCTGTGGGCGGTTTTTTTAAAATGGGGTACCGAACCCATAATGGTAGTACCGAAATATTGTACTTGTTGCGTTGTTGCTAGCCACGTCATTTAACATGTTCATGTAATGGTGTAGTAGATTAGCCGATTTTTCGTATTTTATAGTCTTGCATGGGATATAGCACACCGAACTGATTTTATTTGGGTTTTTAAATAAAAATAAAAATGTACCTTCAACTACATTAACAACAGAGGAGTTTTTCGTTTCATCTGTAGAACCAATCTACTTCGAATTTTAAGCGTCTGGAGTCTTCTTACCAATTTTAAAAACATTAATAATTTCCCCTTTAATTATTAAAATAAAACTGATGTGTGTAAAAGTTTCCATAAAACGCAGTGTATTTAATTCATATCGTTTTCTTGTTGTATGTATTCGACTATGTTCCCAGTTCCCACTCACTACATTGATATTTGTCCAATCTCTTTGTAAGATTTTTCCAAATCCTTTAATTAAAAAAATGCCTAAAAGCTAATCACAGCGTGGTGTTCCATTTCGGGGAATAAAAGTAAAATGGGATTAATTAACCTCGCCGCTTTGTGTACCTCACCACTTGATCTTTTCACTTTCATTAAAATTTACTGCCAATCCAGAAGTCAAGTTGGTTGCCAATTAATGCGACGTTCCTATGTTACTGTACAATCATGCTCAGCGCTTTGCATATATGAGTTTTGTTTTGTTTATATGCGCTCTCATTACCTATTAGTTTATAGTTTAATATTAGGAATATAATAGCGGCAGTGTTTTACGATCATCAGTTAATTAGTTTATGTTTTATAGCAGCCGAGCAGATACCGGGTGCTTGCATAAAGTAATACAGTTTTTACTTATGCCATTTGTTTTAAAAGGATTTAAAACATTCCACATATAAAAAATTCGTATAAAACAACTACACTGGTTCTGTGCTTCGGAAACTAATATTAATCAAATACGTATATTATAAGATGGGGGCAGCTACCTTTATTGATATTTACTAGCTCAATAATATTTTTTCATTAACGTAATATTACTTGGTTTATTTTCAATAAATAACGCTAATACTAGCAATCTTAATTTAGAATGGGACTAAAATTACACAATTTATTTTCATTAGAAGGTGACGATGTGCCACTTTATTTTCTGTTCATTCGCATAACACGATAGGTAGTTCAACAAAGTGGCAAAGGTGTGTACAAACAACGGAATGACCTGCAAGAAGAGAACGAATAAGGTACAATGAAATTAAGAAAGGAAGGTGTTAAGGTGTAACATGAAAAAGGGTGCAGCTCTGGTATATGTAGATTTCTAAACTGTGTTAAAAGGTGCCACATGTAAAATTGTGAGTGACAGATAGGCTTATTTCGGACTGAGA
Source organism: Agriotes lineatus (assembly GCA_940337035.1). NCBI lineage: Eukaryota > Metazoa > Arthropoda > Insecta > Coleoptera > Elateridae > Agriotes > Agriotes lineatus. Next base: position 34,756,185 of record OW679199.1, on the reverse strand, counting down.
ATAGAAAGTGAGATGGTGATTGGGAAGAAAATTTTATTTTAATATTAAGATAATTTAGTATTTTTAATCATATCAATTTAATTTTAGAGGTTGTCAAAATGTAGACAGTAAATAGAAATATGCTAGTAACTATCCTGGGTGCTTAGTGAAATGATTATTGAGAAATAACATTGTATTTTCTGTAAGGAATAAAAAAACACATATTTCGATGTTCCAATAGTGTGTATTGTATTGTATGTATTCAATCAAATGAATAATTGTCCATGAAACTGAATCTTAATAAATAACATATCATTTGGTACGTACCTGATAACGGGAGTGTCAGCATTCTTGCATATGATGGAAATAACGGAAAAGGTTGCAGTGAATCTGCAGAAGTGCATCATCCCTTACCTGTAGGAGATACATTCTAAGTAGCAGAAATAGCCATGAAAAGGTCACACTAATATTGTATAAAGAAGTCTGGATTAAAATGTTTCCGAAAGACAAGATTTATGAAACATAAATTAAACAATGTAATGACTAATTATTAATTACCAGAAATCAGCTATGAAGTGATATTATATAGGGCTATTTAATTATGAAGTTAAGTAAACTATTAACGTACACTTTATATTAAAGAAATCTACATAACCGGTATTGAGTTTGAACGGAAAGAGTTTGTTACAAATCTATTACCCTTATAAATGCATGTCCCAACCTGAGTAAATTAGTTTCATGTTTAAAAAACCTACATAACAAAATATTATCGGCGCACCGGGTAATTTACCAAAATGAAGAAGTACCTACATAATAATTAATATTGTAGGTTAAGTCAATCTGACATTTAATAGAGTAAAGATTTAAGGAAAGTAAATTTGAAATAAACAAAATTCAATTAATAGTAGTTTATATACAAAGGCACTGAAGTTTAGCTTTTTATCACGAATGTGGATTTAGTTGCCCAGGCCATTAGGGCCAAGGCAAATAAACCACATGAGGGATGATAAAAAGGAACTTCAGTGCCGAGGAGTACATTATGTTTTATTTGAAATCGAGAAATCGTGAAATTACAATATTTTAACCAACATTTGTAGGTTATGTTAACGTCGTAAAACAATGGATTACTTTAATGCAGATTTCTCGCATTTTAAACGATTTTGAAGCACTTTAATGCCGATTTCAAATAAAATTATATAATTGCAACACACATGGTCGAACACTGCCTTATGGAGATATAATCGTGAAAAGTCTTAGTTATTTCACTCCATTATCACGATGTACAAATTCTGCGAGAACAAGTTGTCGACAGATTGCATCCAATAAAAAAAAACAGTTTTGCAATCCCATGATTTATTGCTACATACAAGCTAGTTGCAGTTATTTTGAATATTTTGTGCATATAATAACGTAGAAACAATATTACACTTTTTTCCCAACCGTTTGGAAAATCCTGTACAATATAGTGAGTATCGAGTGAAATATAACAGGCACGAATGTGACTACATGCAAATGTTGACATAGGACCGTGTATTGTCCATTAAATGGGAAATTCGTTAAATCGGGGTCCATCGAATTCAGGTTTTGCCGTAAACATTAATCTAGATTACGTCGTAAGAAAACCAATCAGTATCGGGTGTTCAGTTTTAAAGGAAGACAATAGTGTTAAAAACAATATAGCCTTCATAACTAGTTGCAATTTATTTTTTATTGTGAAAAAGTGGTCTATGGAAACTTCACAATTTCCCGCCAAAACTCGAAATCTAATTAGAAATAGAAGTGGAATTTTTCCTTCATTTGTAACTTTTATGGTTGTGTTTTACTAAACTGGTGAATGCTAATATGCAAACATAAAACACAACTCAGTGAGTGACGAGACGATTACGGAAAAACTGATAACGAGCTCTAAAAATACATGGGCGATAGTTTGCTGGAAGCGCGACCCCATTTTGACAAGTTGGTTCATTAATTACATCAATTACTTAGCTCGCTTCAGAATTAGCCAATTTATTTGGATAATTAATGACTGATTTCTTATTACGTTCTATATAGTTTTTTGTATCTTTTTATTATTGTTAATTTCAAAATAGTCTTCGTGAATTCATATCAGAGTAGTAACGAGGAATTAGTGTATTCCCAAGTGTCATAGCGACAGAAATATTGAGAACCACTGGCATAGATTGGTAATTACTAGAGCGTATTGATAAATTGTCGACGCGCTATAGACGGAAAACAAATATAACAAGGGGAACTGTTTTTACAAGGTAATGAACATTTTGTAGAAAGTCTGCAATGTCTTTAAAACGTTTCAAAAACATCGGTTTTTCCTGGTAACTAATGCTCCCCACCTCATTAGGCAAGAGTTTTAAAATTTGTAAAATAAAAAACAGTCGGGGTGTGGGATTTGCCACTTCGTACATTTTTTGGACATGTGAGGCTGGGCATTGTCTTGCAAAAATTACATATTTTCACATGTTGTTCCTTCTTTTGCGACGTTTCGAGCTTATGGAAGAACTATTCAACGAAACGTGTTCTAGCTCCAAAGGTGAACTTACGCTAGAAGAATCACCTGCATCTTCATTCATTCGAATCGGAAATGCAACTGCAACAATGAAGAAAATCATTAGTGGCAGCTATATTGAAAGCGTGACTAGACAAGAAATTTGTCATTAGCCTTTTTATTCATTGATAATGTGAATCGATAGCTTTTTTATTCCAGTCGACGATTACGCAATTGCGTTTCGTAGGATGAATGGATTTACACTCTTCTAAGATAACCGCCAAGTCGTACACGCTCCCGGTTGATTACTATTTACAATTGCTTCACACGAGTGCAAATTCGCGCAGATAGCGCAACCTGATTTATGTCCCTGGAAATTTATAATTCCGTAACTTTCCGAAAGACGTGTACAAATAGAATTATCTCGATGGCTAACTACTCGAAATGTTTCGGTTGTTAAATAACGCAGTGCGATTACGCTTATTATAAATCGTTTACCCATAACATTGACAATAAAGCGCAATTATAGTGTAATTATTGCCATATACATATGAGCCGAAATAATTCGGCGTTTCCTGGATTATTTCCTGCCAAGTTTCACCGACTTTTATTTTCATAACACAGATGCCTAAGGCTGTAAACAATTAAGTAACGTGGTCGGCACTCAAGGAACAATTTTTCTCTATTTTTTAGAGGTGTTATGTAACTGACTTTAAGCGATTAAAATAATAGAATGGCACTCACAGGAATAGAATCAGGGACGGAATACCTCTCTTAGTTCTTAAAAACAGCTATTTGTTACAAAAAAATCATTTTTTTTTAAATTTTACGGCGTCTATTTTGAACTATTACCAAGTTATGCGAACAGCAGAATTATAGTTTCTTATAGTTCCTTCAGTTAAAATATGTCAAAGCTTCTAGTGTTGATCGTACCCAAAGACCGGAAAATTTTACGCTAATAATTATGGCAGGCACCGAGAATCGAACCCAGCTTTGTTTGTAGCAAATTTGGTCCAGTTGATCAACATGCCAAGTTTTTGTGTGTATCAATTTAATGCTTGTACAGTGAAATCTCCCTTACCGGACACCTCTAATAAGCGGACACCTCTCTTACACGGACATTTTGTTGGGAACCAACTTGCTTGCATTAACTTTACTAATAAAATTTTCTCTATTAAACGGACACTCTCTTAAACGGACACGGACACCATTTTTCGACAATTTTTAGACTCTGAATCTCTCTTGTACGGACACTTCAAAATGCAGGCCCAGGTAATGGCATCAAAACAATCCATAAATCCAACATTTAATGATCATGTTGTCAAATTATCGAATTCTTTTGCAATACGGCCGGTATTAAGTCAACTCAAATCAGCATTATGACTGCAGGAAATTCAACACTTTCATTACCCTATGCACGATATTACAGCCCATTCTGATAAAAATAAAAATAGGAAAAATGTTTCCTGCTTGCTTTTATGGAAAGACAGAACAAGAAAATTTGGCCCAGGGCCGTCCCGCGACCGCGGAGCCTGCGGGTATCAAGTTACGCCACTGTAATCAATTCGAACCAGACGACGATTTACCCTTATTAGTTATTAGTAATGGTTGAACTGTATAGGAATATTCCAGAAATCGAAGACGTCGACCCTGACGAATTTATAAACACTGACAAAGAAATAATCCTGGAAGATGATGTAACCGAAATTTCAGGTGAATCAGCTGCCGTTGATATGCAGTTGGCAGAATTAGAAAACGATGGCGACTTAGAAATTTGTAATGTAATCAAGACCCACACGGAAGCATTAACAGTGAACAATTTTAAACGCTTTGCTAAAGAAAGTAACAACTTTAAAGTATTCAAACTGTCAAAATATTTAGAAATACATGCGGAAAGTATAATAAGCAATCAGAAAAAACCATTACGTGAAACGAGTATTTTAGATTTTGTAGCAACTATTACATAACTTTTTTCAATTATTTGATTATTCTTAATTGTTAGCGCGTATACCTTTGCATAATACGACTTTTTTAAACATAAAAATGGATTTTTCCCTTAAGCGGACGCCTCTAATAACCGGACAAAAACTTTGGCACCGTGCGTGTCCAGTTATGGGAGATTTCACTGTATATCCATTTCTAGGAGATTTAAATTATTTCCTCTAATCGCGTTATTACAAGAAATTTCTAAAGTACTTGACACCAAAATTGAAATCTGTGAAGCGATTGCTAGATTTCTTACACGATTTTCTAGCCATTACAATTTTTAAAATTTTAATTTTAATTTGTCCTCAGAAAATTACCAGGTTCTAATGAGTAACATGAGCAACAGTGCGTAAAAATTATTTCTGCCGTAAAAATTATTTCTGCCATATTTGCAAAAAATGTAATTTTAACACGTGAGTTATTTCACAATTAATTGTTTGGGGCGAAAATTGAAATTAATTTTGTTAACGCAGGCAGAGAGAAGTATAAAGTTAAATATTAACCGTCGACCTGCCGACCTTTCTTTGTATCTCAGTCTCGATTGTGCTGTTTTGCCCCTTATTTGCAGTGGAGGTGTTCAAACTTTGTGACAGGAGGGCCCCATGCGAACCAGAAACAAAGTTTTTGGAGCTGTGTTATGATTTTTCTAAGCTAATTCGGTAGGAAGCTGTCACGCAAAAACAATGAATAATTTAGCATTGGTTAGGCCGGTTAGGGAATTGCAAAAAGCGCTTATTTTCAAGTAAGTATGTCACAAACCCCTTTTTAAATAGTTGATTTAGCTTAGAATATCATTCGGACGTCATTTTGGGTCTTATTTCAAATGTCACTCCAGACGGTTATATTCCATATCATATAAATGGGCGTTTATATTTGAGCATAATCAACTTACAATTGTTTAGCCTTGTTTACTTGGTTCTACTACTATTTATTTGCGTAACAATAGTACAGCTTAGTGTTGTCGGCGCACACGACGTAAACGTATTCAGAAAATGAGCGCAAAATACCTGCGTCTAGTAATCTCATCTGTTCAACTTATTAAACATCGTTATTGAAGCGCCCATTTGCTTGAAATGAACTACAAACAATCTTTTGATAGAGTATTACTAGTCATTATCACTCCCTTTGCCCGTGCCTGAAACATTTTTAATTATTAAGCCAACTACAGTGCCAACAAGCACACAAAAACCCCGAGTAGGGGAGGCTGGCGCTAGCTCTGTACACTCCGTAGAAGAGTTATAAACGTTTGTAATCACAGGAAATTTAAACTTTTATTTTAAAAAACATCGATTTTTACATATGCCAGTGTTTAAGTTACTTATTGAATAAACTCATTTTCTGATAAGTAATAGTAGATAGAATAAATAATGCACCACATATTTGATTTGTTCCCAATATGCAAATAGATAAAAAGAAATGTTCCACGAACGGGAGCTATAACTCCTCAAGATGGCCACCGATTCGTAACGTGTTTATCAGTCTGTAGCAAACACATGGCCACGTGCAGCATCCATAAATTACCCCGCATAAGGCCTTAAAAACCAGCGCAGAGAATGGTTAAAATGAAAACTGTCGATCAACGGGCTATGCGGCTTAACTTTGGACGCAACGCCGCTACGCGCGTGTCATAAACCATATTAAAAGTGTCGGTAGTGACGGACTACAATCGCAGATACAAGTAAGAGCACGTAATTACAAACTTAATCTCGGCGAGCTAATGCTGACTGCGAACAGGAGTCGGCATTCCGAGTCTACGAGTCGTCTAGCGCGTTCCGAGTCCACATCAGCAATAATTACATTTATTCACAGATCGCTCTCGAAATACTAGGATGCGTTTAAATGTTAACAATATAGTTGTTTAATCGCATGTCATATTACATTTATGCATATATGCGTGTGAACGATATATTAAATTTTGTTAAAGTAAATAAATAGTTGTTTTTTTCCATAAGGTATTATCATTTCTAATAGCTCTGTATGGTGCGCGCTCGATTATCGATTTGTTTATTTTTAAAATAAAATTTCTTTAAACTATCTCTAAGGTGAATACATACGAGTTCATAATTTCTTGATGATTTTCTTTCTTATTCAACAAACAATATCATGATTATTGAAGCGCCATAAAGAAGTTTCCCCTATAAGTTTCTGTTCATGGGTTGGATAAAAACGTTTCTACGGAAAGTTGTTTCTTATATATAGTTTTCTAATTTAAAAGATTTTTTTTGTATGTTTAGCCGTTAGGCTATAATCCTTGACACTAACAAGTACTGAAGAGACTCTCATAGAGTTAAGTACAGACCCATATTTTTCAATAAATACCTTGTTTTTGCACCCCTGAAGGTTTATAGACTCAATAATATATTTTACTCCCTGGATGATAACAAGGTTGACGACGACATATTTTAGCAAAACCCAAAATTGTCTCGTTATTTAAAAATTGCAAGATTTAAAAAACAATTAATTTTAGTTTCAATTTGGAAGAGTGACAATACAAACATATAATTTTTAGTTCATGTACATATAAACACGAGTTCACATGTTTCCCATTCTGCGCAAAGAAGACTAGAAACAGCTCTGAGTATACGTAAATACAACTTCTTGTGTTATTTTAACTGCTTAACGTGCTGTTAATGGTTGTTGATAAAAGATCATGGTGAATGATGAAAAACTTGAGTCTTTTACTTGAGTACCTAATTTTTCTAGTTTAAAGTTCAGCCATTTAGAAGCCGAGATTGGGTATTCTAAATTTCCAGTTTTTAAATAACATCTAATTTTGATGAACTTTGATTAAAAGCTTGAGACTTGTACTTGAGTACCAACTTTTTTTTAGTTAAAATTGAAGTAGTTCGAAGTCTCAACTTTTGAACTAGAGAGCTCGGCTTTTAATAGTCTTATTTTTAAAACAACAGGCGTCAACTTTATGTAAATCTAATTTTGATAAACATTGATGAAATAACTTGAGACTTTTACTTAAGTACGTGCTTTTACTAGTTCAAAACTCAGCTATTTAAAACTGAGATTTAGTTTCAAAATGTCAATTTTGAAAGATCAAGCTGAAAAAACTACCAGTAGAGATGTCAGCTTTTAAATCGAATTTCTAGATATTTATAAGTTCGAGATGTCAACTTTTAAAGTAGAGAGCTCAGCACTTAAACAAAATATTTTAATTTTAAAGTGGAAATATCGACTCCAATCGAACCTAATTTTGAAAATCTTGATGAAATAACTTAAGACATCTACTTGAATATTTGATTTTTGACTCTTTTAGTTCATTATTTACTTGATCTTTCTAATTTAAAATTTAGCTATTTCAAGCCGAAATTTAATCTTCTAAAACACTCTACCAGCAAGGTGTCAGTTTTTTATAGTCAAATGTTTAATATTCGAGATTTTAACTTTCAAGCTACGGAGCTCTGTTTCTAGATTAAATATGCTAATTTTAAAGAACATATCGACTTTTTAGTCTAATTTAGAAAACTATAACGCAAAAACTTAAAACATCTATTTCAATAATTGATTTTTGAGACTTCTACTTGAATTCTTAATTTTTTAGTTTAATATTCGGTTATTTAAAGCAGAGAGTACAGTTAATTTCTAGGTTAAATTTCGAGCACTCATCTTTTTCTAAGTCTTAGTTTTAAAATCATTGATGAAGAAGCTTGAGACGTCTAGTTCAATACTTAATTTTTGAGACTTCTTCTTGAATACTTCATTTTTCTAGTTTAAAACTGCTGTTTATTGATAGCAGAGATCTAAAGTACATATTTCTAGCTTAAAGTTTGAGATCTTATGTATTTCTCAAAGTCTTCAAAATCATTGATCAAGAAGCTTGAGACTTCTACTTCAATACTTGATTTTTGAGAACTGCACTTGAATAGTTCATGTTTCTAGTTTAAAACTCAGCTATTTAGAGGAGAGAGCTAAACTACAGATTTCTAGCTTAAAGGTCGATATCTTATATTTCTCAGTCTTCTCTTAAAAATAATTGATCAAGAAGCTTGGGACTTCTACTTCAATACTTGATTTTTGAGACTTGCACTTGAATACTTCATTTTTCTAGTTTAAAACTCAGCTATTTAGAGCAGAGAGCTAAAGTACAGATTTCTAGCTTAAAGTTCGAGATCTCATATTTTTCAAAGCCTTATTTTTAAAATCATTGATGAAGAAGCTTGAGACTTCTACTTCAATACTTGATTTTTGAGACTTGCACTTGAATACTTCATTTTTCTAGTTTAAAACTCAGCTATTTAGAGCAGAGAGCTAAAGTACAGATTTCTAGCTTAAAGTTCGAGATCTCATATTTTTCAAAGCCTTATTTTTAAAATCATTGATGAAGAAGCTTGAGACTTCTACTTCAATACTTGATTTTTGAGACTTGCACTTGAATACTTCATTTTTCTAGTTTAAAACTCAGCTATTTAGAGCAGAGAGCTAAACTATAGATTTCTAGCTTAATGTTCGAGATCTCATATTTTTCAAAGCCTTATTTTCAACATGACTGATGAAGAAGCTTGAGACTTCTACTTCAATACTTGATTTTTGAGACTTGCACTTGAATACTTCATTTTTCTAGTTTAAAACTCAGCTATTTAGAGCAGAGAGCTAAACTATAGATTTCTAGCTTAATGTTCGAGATCTCATATTTTTCAAAGCCTTATTTTCAACATGACTGATGAAGAAGCTTGAGACTTCTACTTCAATACTTGATTTTTGAGAGTTGCACTTGAATAGTTAATTTTTCTAGTTTAAAACTCAGCTATTTAGAGCAGAGAGGTAAATTACAGATTTCTAGCTTAAAGTTCGAGATCTCATATTTTTCAAAGCCTTATTTTCAAAATCATTGATGAAGAAGCTTGAGACTTCTACTTCAATACTTGATTTTTGAGACTTGCACTTGAATAGTTCATTTTTCTTTTTTTAAACTCAGCTATTTAGAGCAGAGAGCTAAAGTACAGATTTCTAGCTTAAAGTTCGAGATCTCATATTTTTGAAAACTTATTTTCAAAATCATTGATGAAGCAGCTTGAGACTTCTACTTCAATACTTGATTTTTGAGACTTGCAATAGCATACGTCATTTTTCTAGTTTGAAACTCAGCTATTTAGAGCAGAGAGCTAAACTACACATTTCTAGCTTTATGTTTGAGATTTTATATTTCTCAAAAGTCGTATTTTCAAAATAATTGATGAAGAAGCTTGAGAATTCTACTTCAATACTTCTTTAAAAGCCAAGATTGAATCTTGAATCCGGTTCTGAAAGATCATTGCGAAAAAATTCACCAATAGAGATCTTAGCTTTTAGAGTAAATATTTCTAGTTTAAAGACTGCGATCTGCAGATTTGGAGTAGAGATCATTGTTTTACATTTTTATTTTTCAATTTAAAGGAAATGGTGTACTGCGAAAGAAAAAATACTATATTTCTCCTTTTATATTTACAGTGTTGCTTTTGCCTTAATATCTAGTTCTTGAAATCGTAGGCTACCTACTTTCTTGCAGAAGGAAATAGTAGTTCTATACTCTGCAGAAAACTTTGACTAAGCATTTAACTTAAACATGTGCATGACTTTGTAATTTTTGAAATTTTTGTAACATATTGTGATGTACATGATAGTGCTTTTTTCTACGAAAGACAACTTTTTGCACAGTTTCTAGTGACGTTTGTAGAACTCTTAACATTAGCGCCCGAATTCGGTATTGATGGCGTGTTTTAATATTATATTAAAACACGCTTTGCCGTAAATTTGAATGTCAACATAACCTAGAATATGCAAAACAATGTGACGGGAAAAGTGTCACCGAACTAAGTTTTTATATTTCTGTTACGATCGTAGAGAAAATATGGTATAATATACGTGTATAAGAGCCATTAAAGCACTAGCCACGTTAAAAGCACTCCGCTTTGCGTCATGCTCTTAAACTCGTCGCACATGCTTTAAAGGCGTACTTATACACTAGTATCGTAATATAGATTTTGACTTTTTTAAAAACTGTTCCTAATTATATATCCACTAAAGTAAATTTAAAATTCATTAATTATTTTATTATCAAGCAAACACAACAAAGTTAACTTATGTTTCTAAGAAAACTACAGTAACTTTATGAAATTTTAACTCACGTTTTTAGTACTTTAAATCTATAATTCAAGTTTAAATAATGATCCGCCATCTGGCAGTTCTGATAAATGCCAGAAGGGCAAGCTTAGTATATATTGACTGTCTGGCTATAAAAATAAAATTAAGTTACGGTTTCCTTAAATACTTTTTTATAATGCAGTTTTGCCATCGAAAACTAGAATTATTTCCATCTTCTATTTAGGAGTGTGAAATTTTTCTAGAAATTTTTTGTCCAAATTAATCCATACAGAAATGTTGGTTGTGAAATAGGAATGTTAATAATAGCCTGTCATCTGCCCGTGCGGCAAATATACAATTAAAATTTGTTAACAGCATCAACAGGATGAAGAAAGTTTTTATAGTACATAAAAGTAAATTTGCAAACTTCTTAAGGCTGTTTATTAATATTTATGAATATCTCGCTGCCCTCCATTTTACCTCTAATTTACACTAGAATGCCCATTTGAATCCGTTCTTGCCAAAACTATTCTAACTTGTACCAGCAGCAAATCGAATTACAGTAGTTTCAGGCGTGACGAGTTAAGTTTTAAATACAACTGCTCTAAAATTAAAGTCCTGAATGGAGGTTGCAGTTGCAAACGTCGACGTTCTTCAAACTAAGCAAATTTTGAACGGTCTTCTGTTTATAACCCTAAAAGCCTCCAGAAACGGATTTTACTTTTGCTATCGTACTATCGAAATAGAAGCATTGCACTAATTGTGGTCCTTCACGCGTTGCCGAAAATTCGATGTGTCCGCCAAAAATTAGAGTCCGTGTTAAATTTACGCAGATGATTTGTTTTCATGGTAAAAATAAAGCAAATCGTCCAGGAGCTACTTTCGGAAATGCTTTTATTTCAAACCTTGATATTTAAATAAGTTAAGACTTGGTACATTTTGCTTATGCATTTCGTCCAGTGGCGCCGACAAGTGTATTTATTTTGTGAGAATGGGGACAATTAAATATACAATACTATGTATTTACAAAAACAATCACAATGTGGACCAAGTTAGTTCATAGATTGCCAGATGGGCGATTAGAGACCAAATCAATATTACAAAAAAGATGACATTAAAATTTAGTAAAACTCTAATAATTGAGCTGAGATCTCTACTTGAACGGTGTAGATTTTGGTCAGTATATTAGAGATCTCTAGTTTAAGAGTTGAGACTCTTACAGGATAGGTTTTCCATGACGGATCTGTCAGAATTTGATTTTGAAAAGATTCAAATCTCTACTTAAAACCCGAGATTTAACATTTAGAGGATTAGGATATCTGCTTTTAAAATTGATATCTTTAGATTAAAGCTAGAAATCGCAACCATTAGAAGTGATATATCAGCTTTTAAACTAGAAATTTCAACTTTTATAAATCTCCAGTTTATTATCAGTTAGCCAAACGTAGACAGTCAATATTTCTACTTTACAGATATCTAGTTTAAAAGCCGAGGTAAGTACTTCAAAGGTATAGATTTTGTTCTTTATATTAGATGTCTGTATTTTAGAAGTTGAAACCCTTACAGGATAGGTTTTTCATGCTAGATCTGTCAGAACTAAACCTTGAAGAGATCGAAATTTCTACTCAGAAGTGGAAATTTTACATATTAGGTTTAGAATCTCAGATTTTAAACTAGAAATTTCAAGTTGTATAAATCTCCAGTTTTTTTATCAGCTTCACAAAAACAGACAAAAATTCTACTTCACGAATATCTAGTTTAAAGGCAGACGGTTGTAGTTGAAAGGTGTATACCGGATGACCGGTTTCAAAACCGAACATAGCAAATGCATGGTATATCACAAGGTTCCTAATAGTTATTTACATTACGAGTGCGGTAGGTTGCAGTTTGCAGCTCGGTGTTTTAATTTTTGAAGCACGACGCGAAGCGGAGTGCTTTAATAAAACCGAGCGCGTCAAAAGTCGAAGTCGTAAATATTAATTTTCTGTATTTCTCCAAAACTCAATTGCACGAGGAATTACATAATTAGAGTTTCTGTAAATATCCTTGATTGCAACCAAGCACAATTTTGGTTTAAGGATATCTGAAAGCTCAAAAAGTTGAGAGGCCAAACCAAATATTTTATTTAATTTTAAAAACAAAGTTGCCTCAATCAGTTCTTTAAATTATAGGGGGGGGGGGGGACTAAACGTCCTTAGACATCAATTACGTTAGACATATTTGTTTAATAAAAACTAACAAGTTGTTGTGTTCAGTTTGGATCCGGTCACTCGATATTTGGGTCTTTATATTAGAGATCTCTATTATAAAAGTTGAAACCTAGCAGAATAGGTTTCTTATGACGAAACCGCAACAGGATCGCTTTTCCATGACTCTGGAAGATCGAATTTTCTACTTAAAAGTAGACGATTTACATTTTAAGTCTAGGATCTACCGCATTTTGAAAATATTGAAATCTCTACGTAAAAGTCAGATTTTACATTTTATGTTTAGGATTTCTCCTTTTAAAATAGAAACCTTTAACTTCAGTCTAGAAATCGCAACCATTGAAAGATATATAACAGATGTTAAACTAGATATATTAACTTTTCTCCAGTTTTTTTATCACTTTTCCAAAAGTAGACGTCAACATATCAACTTTGCAGATATTTAGTTTTAAAACCAAGATCTGTACTTGAACGGTGTAGAATTTGATCTTTAAATTAGATATTTATGTTTTAAAAATTGAAACCCCCAACAGAATACGTTTTTATAGCGATCTGTCAGAGGTAGTTTTCGAAAAGTTCGAAATGTCTACTGAAAAGTCAAATTCTACATTTTAATATTAAGATTTCTGTTTTTAAAATACGAGATCTTTAGATTCAAGCTGGAGATCGCAAGCATTAAAAGATATATATCAGCTTTTAAACTAGAAATCTCAACTTTTATCAATTTTCAAAAGCAGACAGTCAAGGTTTCTACTTTACAGATATTTCGTTTCAAAGCCGAAGTCTGTACTAAAAGGTGTAGATTTTGATCAGTATGTTAGAGATTTCTATTTAGTCGAGACCCCATCAGAATTGGTTTTTCATGCCGATCTGTCAAAACTACACTTTGGAAAGATCTATCTATGTACTTAAAAATCCAGATTTTATATTTTCAGTTTAGGATTGTTGCTTTTAAAATAGAGATGGTTCTCTTCAAGCTAGAAATCACAATCATTAAAGGGAATATCTAAGATTTTAAATCTCAACTTTTATAAGTCTCCACTTTTTTTTATTAGTTTTCCAAACGCACAGTCAAAATTCCCACTTTACATATATTCGTATCTAGTTTAAACGCCGAGGTCTACTCTTGAACGGTGTAGATTTTGGTCTTTATACTAAAGATCTCTATTTTAAAAGTTGATGTTTTTCCTGACGACCTGTCAGAACTAGACTTTGAAAAGATTTATTGAATAGTCGAGATTGTATATTTTAAATGTGTATATTTAAACAGGCCACTGGCGCAATGTAAGGGGTATAAGAGGAAGAAGTTTGGGATATTTGCTTTCAAAATACGGATCTTTAGCTAGAAATCGCAACCATTTAAAGCTACATCAGATTTTAAAGTAGAAATCTTAACTTTTATAAATCTCTACACACAGCCAAAATGTCTAATTTACAGATAACTAGTTTAAAATCGGAGGTCTATGCTTGAAAGGTGTAGATTTTGAGCTGTATATTAGAGATTTCTAGTTTAGAGGTTGAGACTCTTACATGATAGGTTTTGCATAACGAATCTGCCAGAACTACTTTGAGTTCTTCGACATCAATAATGACACGGTCCAATCCCGCTAGTCATTTGTTACTTAATCAAAATGACCGTGAAAGCGTCCGAAATCATCTACCTTGAAAAGATCGAAATGTCCACTTAAAATCTAGATTTTACATTTTAAGTTTAAGATTTCCAGTTTCTCTTATCAGTTTTCCAAAAGTAGTTAGTAAAAATGTCTACGTTACTGATATCTAGTTTAAAATCCGAAATCTATACTTGAAAGGTGTAGAATTTTCTCAGTATATTAGATATCGCGGTTTTAAAAGTTGAAACCTCAAGAAGATATGTTTTCTTGATCTGTCAGAACTCGGCTTTGAAAAGAACGAAATCTCTACTAAAATGTTGAGATTTTACATTTTACGTTTAGGATATCCAGTCAAATTTCTACTTTAATAGTACAGACCTTTCTTCAGCAAAAGGTGATCACAACGCGGACTAGCTCAAACCATCGGCGATTTGTTGTCATGGGTAAGGATCAGGCAATGATTTTCAAGGTTATTAAGCAAAACAAAAGGAAGCACAGTACAAAAGGGCGCCAGTCGTCCACCATGACAACAACAAAAAACAGTCGAACTCATAGTCTAAATAAAACTCGGTTACCGTATTGGGCTTCCAGCTTACACTCCCTTATGTTTAGAAAACGAGCAGGTGGGGTCAAATAAAACATAATATACCAGTAGTAGGGAATAATACTGACGCTGTAATAGTTAAACTGTTGGAATGTAATTGAATAAAACAAAAAAATAACGTTAATAGTGTCCTAGAACCATAACCGACAAATTAAGTTTGTTAATGCAAAAAAATTGAGGTTAAATGGTACAATGTAGTTTAAAATGGACACATAAATGTTAAGCTGGGTCGCTGAATGCAAAAGCACCCAGGAGGTTACATGTTAATACATTATTTACATTTTTTCTTATCTTTGTGAATGATATTTTATGTATTCCGAAGGATAATTGTCATACCTTAATGTTTGCAGATGATCTTAAGATCTATAAAGAGGTAACGTCATTAAATGATTGCTTTCAATTACAAAATGTTTTAAATGAGGTTTACAATTGGTGCCAGAAAAATAATTTACGTTTAAATATTCAAAAATGCACCAGTCTTACTTTTACTAGAAGGAAAACACCAATAGTACATCAGTATAAAATTAACGGTCAAGAAATTGGCAAAGTTGATCAAAAGCGTGACTTGGGAGTTGTATTTGATTGCAAACTAACATTTCATAAACATATTGAGTCAATGGTTCAAAAGGCATATCGAGTGTACGGTTTTCTTGTAAGAAATACTAAAGATTTTAAAACTGTTTCAGTGCTATGGCGATTATACTCTGCGTTTTTACTTCCTGTATTGGAGTATGCCTCTGTAGTGTGGAGTCCTTTTTACTCCAAATTTAATAACATGATTGAAAAAATTCAAAAACGTTTTATGCGGTACATTCATTTTAGAGCAACCGGCGTATATCCTAAATTTGAACCATATATTAATCTTTTGAACTTATATAAAAAGCATTCACTCTATAAACGTCGACAGGTAGCTTCATTATTTCAAATATATAAAATACTCAATGGACTTGAAATCAATCCTACTATGTTAGCAAGAATTCCCCTTCGTATTCCAGCTGTTAACAGACGTAGTAGTGAAGTCTTTTATTTACCTACTCCTGTATCTAATAGTTCAATCAGTTCTCCTTTGTATAGAATGTGCTCTGTGGCAAACAGAATATCATCCCATATTGATATTTTTCATATGAAACGGAATATGATTAAATCGGTGGCGTATAGAGAACTATAAATTATTTATTGTGTATATTATATGTCTATGTACGTTCGCAGTCCTCCCCAACATGAATGTACACTCATAATTCGTAGACTTCTCTTTTTAGTGGTCTAATTTTTCAATTTTCAATTTCCGTCATTTAGGTTTTTGTAAAATTAGGTATGTTTATTTTTGCATTTCAGTGAGTTTATTAATGTGTCAATTGTAATTGGAATTACTGTTCTGTAATTGGCACAATAAATTATTATTATTATTATTATTATTATTATTATTATGCAAGAGCTATGTTAAGCACAAAAGCGAAATAATGAGCAAAGTTAAATATTGAAAGAATATTATTGAAATTTGTGTCAAAATTGAATTGCGCGTTTAATAGTATCAGGGTTCATAATCATAATATAACTGCTAGAACTGAACATGTGTCAATCAGTGAAAACTTCTCCTATCATACGTGCAGCCCCTCAGGGGCTTTAAAATATTTAATCTCTACCTTGACAAGGAGAACTCAAGCATGTCGATAGGCATTAGAAAAATTTATAAGTATAAAACATAGTATGTATTATCAAAATAATATTTAAATACCTTTCCTAGCTGTATTAAGCCCTAAAACGGAACTTTCCTTGGTCCTCTCTTACCCACAACTTAATTAATTATAAAAAATATAATACAGAGCTAATGCCCTAACACGGCTACGGCCCTGGGTTTCCTTGGGGCAGTACCGGATTCGCTGGGAAGGAAACAAAAAACTCGCCGAAACTCTGAATGCTGGCTCCTCTTAGATGCGATAAGTAATTTGGCTTCCCTGAAACAGTGTTCGTGGGATAAATAAAATATTCCAGGGCAAATTCAGCATGCGGGCGTCGAGGAATGTAGCGAAACGGGCTTGGCGGTTCCTAGCGTTTCCTAACGGGCCTACACGCGAATCACCAAAATTAGCCAACTAAACCAAAGGGAAAAGCGCCTACCTTAAGGTTGCAAACAGAATCACGTGCAGTGAAAATTAGGATGCACGGTCTGCACCTTGAAAGAAAATAATTGCCCCACCGTTGCAGGAAGCCGGAAACAGTTCCAACTATTCGATTACTTTGAAAAAAATAAATGGGAAACCAATCTCAAAAAGTGGCCGACGGCCGATGCTCAAAACGATTTCGTTTGCTGGCTAGCAGAAATGAAGTGAAAACTAAAATTTCGACCTTGCGTCGCTTTTGAAAACTCTACTCTCCAAAAATCCGAAGAGCCAGCAATAACAAGGAGTAAGCATACATTAACATAGACGTCAGAATCAAAAAGGGCCGTTACATCTAGTTTAAAAATTCAATATATCCTTTGACAAGTACAGTTATATAGCTGTTTTCGAATATAAATGCTTAATACTGTCGCAAGATGGATGCCTCACTTTAATTGATTTTATAGACGAGCGTTGTGGCCCAGACCTACTTCCGGAACGATTTTTCTCTATTGTGCCTCTACTTTCGAAGGCTTTAATCGACCCATTATGGTCATCAACATCGTCCTATGTATTCAAAATTTTAAGCAAGCAAATCGATGGAGTTGGGGCATTCTCAATCGCTTATGTAGTTGGATGCCATTAATGGGTATGATCTATCGTTATTTTCCATAATGATTTCTTGTAGTTCCAGGTTTGCTTATCAATGAAGTATCCTCAAACGTAGTCTCTACCATGCTTCTTACTGACAGACGCCGATCTTTCCCCTTCTTCTTCGAAACACTCCACATCTAAATTAAGGAGACCAGTTTTTTATAAGCCGGTATGGAGTAGCATCTGATAGTGAAACCTCTCTTAACGGACACTTCTCAATAGCGGACACCTCTGAATAGCGAACACTTCTCTACAGCGGACAGTTGCAGATTCTCAGTGGGTGTTCGTTATGGAGAGGTTTCACTACTTAGAACATCGTCATGTATTATATCATTCGGAAAAAGTTCTTTCTTTTTTTCACAACTAAGGCAAACACGAAATTTGACATATGGTGTCGTAGATGATTAAGAAAAATAAAAATTGATTATCATCAACTAAGAGCAGCTAGATGCGGGACAATAATACTGTGTAAATTTTGTGGGGAAATGAAATTACAGTCATTAAAACAACTGGCACGAGGCACGACGCTACTGTTTTCATCATTGCTGCAAGTTTTTGAACAATCCCAAAATAGCTGTGGACTGTTGGTAAACTACATAGCCAATACTTTTCTAAAAATTAACCGCGGAACGGCGCATGCCTAAACTAGTAAACGGAAATTGCCGGCATGGCTTGAATAATGGAGCAACATATTTTTGTATTTAAATCGTTCGAGTGATTAGGTGGTCCTTATTGGGGGCTATTTTTAGGTCAGTTCGCACTTTTAATCCATACCTAACGCCCAGGATTCCTAACGAGCAGCAAACAAAATTTCCTAAACCAACCAAGTGATATTGATTTTGAAATTATGCTGCGATTGAGTCGCTCTTCACCTTGGTGTTTCGTCGCCGTAACGTTTTCCCGATTTCCGCAAGTGCGGCCGATCGCCGCAAACAAAGCGAGACGATGCCATTGAAGGTCTGAATTTCGCGAACTACGCCGCATTAGCTTTTTTTGAGTTAAAAATATCCGCTTCGAGAGTTTCGGGGTTACGCCACCGCGAAATCAGTGCAAGGCGGCGTCGGAAATTCAGCCAACTTTCTATCATTTTTTGAGAATTGCATCCACTACACTTCCAGAGTGCAGGGCAGATCGGATTTTCCTACGTTTTATTCTGCCATGGACCGGCACACTTGGCATAATAAACATCTGAATAGAGTTACTACCGGTTCTAAGGTGCTGTTAAATTTTGAGTTTGACTCAACAGTTATATTGCTCAAATACAAATGTTTTCATTTCCGGTTTTTAAATAGAAATGCATTTTGTATATAATTTTAATTTCCTTAATGAAAATAATGTCCCCCATAGGTTACCTTACGCTATTTAAAATAGTTGATGCATTCTTAAAATTGAGTTGTAAATAAAAAAAAGTTGCAAAATAAAATGATTTAACGTCTTTAATATAGAGTGTTTAAAATTATATACAAAATAATTCACAACGGAAAAAAATTGCCGTCGGTGGAATTCGTACTTGGGGAATCCGATTGCTAGTCAGACGCGTACACACCATCCTTGTTTGTCGCTGCGTTATAAAGGACACCCAACACGGCGACCGATCGCCGACGAAGTGCGCCCGATCGTTGCCGATGAAAAGGTCAGGCAGAGACGCAGGCACAACACACGTTTATATACAGAGCTACCCCCGGAATGAGAGAACAGTTGTGTACAATAGGAAACTTTTATTTTTTTTATAAAAAATTAAATACTAACAGACATAATTAGATGTTGGAAATGTGTTCAGTGAACAGACTGTTTGCCCGGCATATTAGAATCGTGCTGTTGGTAATTGTTTCAGTAGTAAATTTGATAATAATTAAATCGGCAGAAATATCAAATTGTTTACAAATAAGGAGTATTAACATCTAGCTTTTAATACCTGAAAAGCGTTTTACTAAAATTCACCATTTATTGTTTTATGCTCTTATAAACACAAGCTTACTATAGACACAATTGACAGTTACAGTAAATCAAGAAATATGAACTCCTAACCAGTTGTCGTAAAGCCCCACAAGAAGACGACTTAGTTCCACTAACAGTTGAACCGCTAGGATCACAATAAACAAAAGCACATCAATCAGGCTTTTGCTTGTTGCTCTACAGCCACACAGGCTTACAGAGGATTCAGCTTTGCCATACGTATAGAGCCGGAGAAAAGAACAGACATATAAGGAGTGTTATTATTTACATCCCGCTATATCTGTTCACGAATTGTTTAAGGGGGCGAAAGACACTGTTGGTTGAAGAGAGATGGCGTTAGTTCGATACGTATTCACAACAGTTTACGTCAGCAGCAGGGATTACACAACACGAGCGTCCTGCTAAGTGGTTTACATCCGATTTGAGATATGTCGCATCAATAAACGTCATCTTTGAAAAGCCGAAGTTTTAGGCACGGAAAATAATGCAGAAAGAGCGCTGGTGTAATAAAACAGGTCGATTTATTACACAACATTTAAAGCGGATTATGCTTCCAAGAACATCCTTAAATTAGTTAACTCAATAAGGATATCGACCGTGGCGCCATGTATTTAATCCTGGGCTTAATTAAAATTTGAATAGTAAAATACAATGAAAATTCCCGGCTGCAAAATTCCTTAATAAAAATAAAATCTTGAAAGGCGAAGAAGCTAAAAATAAGAATAAAATGTATTAAAAACATTCAAGGTAATAATAAAATATGAAATTTACAGTCATCTTCAAAAATGTGTTGTACAGGAATAGTTCTAAATTTATTCGTAGTTCTGTTTTTACTCAAGAAAGGCTCATACTGTAACATTAACTAGGTAGATCTAGACGTATACTTGCAAAATATTTTTTTTCTAATATTGTTGTATTAAATGATATTTACTAAGCACAAATGCTGAACAACACTTTAACGAACACGACTGTACATGTTACACACTGAAATCATCTACTAATTCAAAATATGTCCCTTTAAACCCTTTTCACGATCCTGCCAAGAAGAAACACGTGATTACCTGATTACGTGATTGTGGTTGCCATAGCAGCATTAACGCCCACGGGCGGAAAGTAGATTAGCTTGGGCAACAGCTGAACCGCGATCAAAGTGAACAAATGCGCATCAAACTTTGCTGGCAATGCGATAGTTGCAGCTCGAGACACTTGTGCATTGAGGTAATGAATGACTGTGTGTTTAGGACAATCTGCAGCCCTTGTCGGTCAGCAGTTCCGACAGGGCTCGACTGAAAAGGAAACGGAAGCTAATGCGTCAACATTCTATTGTGCGGGGTTGCCAAATCTATAGATTTTTTTCTTAGATCTAGAAACATTTCAGTTCGTGAAGTAAAACCTGAACCTAGAGAAATTGCATTGAGCCTATTGCGTTAAGGTAATGAATTAGTGTGTGTTCAGTACAATATGCAGCTTTTACCAGCGTACAGCTGTTCTGAATCCAGGGGGTTAATCGGGGGGGGGGGGGATTCCCACCCGGGCAGTACAAAATTCCCTCCCGGGGAATTCCCACCCAGGCAGTACAAAATTTCCTCCCGGAAACATTACCACTTCATATGCGTGTTTTTTATCTAGAAAAGAATGGGTGGATTGCGCGGGAATAGATAAAAATACCCCCAGACGTTTCATCCCCCCCCCCCCGCGGAGTAATCAGTCTGAATTCAACGCTGATTCTGACAATGATCGCCAGGAACCGAGCTGGCGTAATGTCAACATTGTCAACTCCAGTCGCGAAACTGCATTATATTGAGCGCTGTTGCCAAACGCATAGCATAACCCTATATTTAGAAACATTTCAACTCTCTATTGTGTTACAATGTTACAAATACTATACTGATGTAATGAATACGTGTGCCTTCAGAATAATCTCCAGCTTTAATCAGTCTGCAGCTGGTTCTGATAGTGGCCAACTGGAAATCAGTTTCCACGCTGACGTAATATCAGTCCCAGTCTCAAATAGGTTACCAACATTGAGACGATGCTGACCCGAAGAAAATAATTTTGGAGGGGGGGAGTAGGGGATAAAATTAACAAAAAGATCAATATGAAATAGTATCTTAATTTATAAATACATATATAATTCCAAAAATTTTATTATTTTTAAAGTAGCATATGAAAAAAATTTTTACCCCTCCATGGCGACATTAAATTTGAACAAGACGTCTCGTACTCCTTTAAATAATGATTTGCCTTTTTTATCCCTTGGTTAGCTCAGTGAACATTAAGTTCTTATAATATGTCAGTTATCACTATGTGCCAAAACAGGAGTCTGGTTCCCTAGTAGTGCTGGTCGGACTGAAACTTAAGTTTAAACAGTGAACAAGAAAAGCCGATTTTTTTATATTGACCTCAAAAACAAATAAAAACATAAAAACGCAAAGAAAACGCACAGAAACACAAAAGAAATATAAGAAAATAGAATTAAATTTTAAAACAACTTACGTGCGATGTAGCTTGAGGCTATACTCGCAGGCATGTTGCAAACTTGAACAACGTAAAACATCAAAAATAACATTGAAATAATTGTGTTTAAAAGAACGCAAATGTGAAAATGTTTAACAAAAACACAAATGTTAAAATTGCCTGAAGTCGATAGTTAAGTCCGGCCCTGTTTAAATTGAAATGCAAGCCACACACATATTATTGTATTGGCTAATAAAATTCGTTCCTTAGCGTTTGCAAAAGCTTGCAGTTAAACGCCACCTTATCACGCCGACCTAAAAACATTTTATCTAAAAGTGGCTGCCGTATACCTTAGGAAACGGCACGCTTCGATTGCATCACTCGCTCCTGGCGAACATGATGCTGGGAACCCGCGATTTTATGCAGGCCTCGAAAGGGCAGTTCTCAGAATTGACGCTTCAAATGAGCCTTTAAATATAGCACAGTGGGTGTACTTACATGTACACTCGGAAAATGCGTTTTCGGAATTTATAAACGCTGGTTCGCTTTAATCCTGTTTGTAGTAAACGCTGGCTGCCAGGCTCTTTCAGGCCGCTTGAAAATAACTTAGCGAATTCACGTACTATACTTTCGAGTCGAACAAACCCATGAAGCTCTCAGAAGGGGCTGCGTGCGAATGCCGTCTTCTTTGTTAAATTTGTGTGACTTGAAAATACCCACATCCCGCGTACAGGTGTTTCTTGCTACACTCGCGAAAACTAAAATTCACAATACACATCCAGCGTAGCACCGACTTCGCGAACATTTGCTTACATAAAATACAATATTAGATCTAATAATAGAACATAGGAAATACAACTTGGCCTCTACATTCAAGCATGAAAATAAACATCGGTATGGGATGCAGCTGGCCCGTTACACATAGCATAATTTTCGGCCTTTGTAAATCATAGAAATAAAGAAGCAAACTATTCTGTACATTCCATTTAAATCCAACTTTAGAAATCTATCTTGGAAGTTAAGTAAACCATTACAAAACTACATTTTTCTTAAAATTGTATTTTTTGTCTCTTTGGTCACTTTCTACCAATGACTTCTGCTCTGGAGCTTTTAAATATATGTACACATTTTTGCAATCTATGTATATATGGACCTTTAGTTAACCAGAAGAATTTTATTGAAAACCCAAAGCCCGAAAAATTATTGCCAAACCCGAAGTCTTCGGGTCAAAATGATAGTGTTGCCAACCCTAGTCTCAAACCTGTATTTCATTGAGCGTTGTTGCCAAATGTGTAGCGTTTCCCTTAGATTTAGAAACATTCTAGCTCGTGACATAAAAGGAAACCCAAATCTAAAGAAAGTATATTGGTCCTATGGCGTTATAAATACTGTATTGATGTAATGAATGTGTTCAGGACAATATGCAACTTTAATCAGTGTACAGGTGATTCTAATAGTGATCAGTATCCAGGCTGACGTAATGTCAACTCCAGTTTCCAAACTGTATCGACGATGAATTGGCAAATGTATATCTGTAAACATTTATTAACTCAAAGATATGATCTCACTCGCACTACGTGCTCGTGAGCTCAACATCTTTTCGTAAATAATATCTATTTGTGCAACAAGTGCTAAAAGTGAATATTTATGCACGAAACATGTCTCGTGCATAAATACTTTTAGCACGAGTTTACACATAATATTTTTTCTACGGTCTTAAATTTACTGTTATTAATCCATAAATGTCGATTTAACAGAGGTTTACATTTAGGTCAGTTATAATTATGTCATACTAAAGAGCTGACCGTGACGGCGCAGGTGACTGTTTCTGCAGTCGGTAGCTGTCAAAGTTAGTTATCAAAGGTAATTATAATAGTACACATTTTACTTTATTCATTGTACAATGCTTTAATTATTTAAAAAAACACTTTACCTCTAACGAAAGAAGTAACTGGAATAACTTTATAACTTCACTTCCTGCTTAAAATTCTAAATTCAACCCCCGCTGATTTCACTTTTAACACGCCGATTTATAAAACGTAATTTTTAGTGAAACAAACTAGTGCTAAAAGGCCTACTTTTAGTAGCAGTCGTAGAAAAACATATGTTTAATTGATTTGGTGTATAATATTTATTAATTACCTAGGAGTTCAAATAAATAACGGGAGGGCATTATGGAAACTATGAAATAAAGGAAAGGATACGTGTAAGAAATAGGGCATATCAGAGTGACAAAAAACTACTGAAACATAAGTTAAGTAAAAAAGAAAAATTGAGAATCTACCAAAGTTTGATAAGACCTGTGGTAAATTATGTACTACCAGACAAGCTTGTAGTACATTTGATTTTGTTTTAAAGGTCTGTAGAAATTTAAACCTGAGATAGATTACGGTAATTAGAAAACAATGGCAAATTTAGTTTTCAAAACTGGTAAACATGGCCGTAATAAAATTAGATTTTGAATTCTCTAAAATTGATTAAGAACCTCTGGAATACTACAAATTATTCGCAAGTTTTAAAATCCGTATTGCTTAGCCAGACGCACTTATCTGCACAATGCCCATGCAGTTGGAGCAGCAAGCAGTTCATTGTTTGACGGTACACCTATTGTTGATTGAAAGAGGTGCACTATTTGATAACAAAAATATATTTTAATACTGTTTGGCCTTGTATTAAATAATTCATTTTTCTTGAAGGCAGCTGTCCTCAAACAATAAAGTTTTTTGTTCTTCTTCCTCTTATTAAAGGCCAGTGGCCCGTTTTAACGACAAAGTGGTTCATGAGACCTCTCTGCCCTTCGGCCGGGTAGGTTGCTAGCCTTGCCCGCCGAAAGTGAGGAAGAGTTCCCTTTTTAGTGGTTAACGACTACCACAGGTGTTAGTGTGGTAGCCGGGAAGCGTACTATTTTTAAACTCTGGAGTCGCCGGGATCCGAACCCGGGCCGGCCGCTTGAGAAACGAGCATTTATTCGCTGGGCTATCTGCTCACCATAAGTTTTTTAAAATGGAAAAATTTTAAATTAGCGGATTTTGAAAAACAAAACCTGCCATTGTCTTCCAGTTATCGCAATTTATCTTAGGTTTAAATTTCTACAGACGATTAATAGTATGGGAAAGAAGAAAATTTACAACAATGGAAATTTAAAAAACGAGGATTTAATTAGACCTATTTCAGAAGAACCAAGCGAGATTACAGGATATCCAAAATGAAGATGTCCTAATGTGATCAAAGTACCAAGTACACATTCTATAGGCACTAGAAGCTGAGCTATAAGCGACTGGAACTCTTTGCACGAGTCATAATTTGGAAATAATAAATTAGAGGAACAAAGTCGTACAGGGTGTTTCCTAAAAAGGTGTATACTCCCCTCAGTAGAAGCACTAAAATTAATCGCTTACTTAACAAACAATTCGCAATGGGTGTGGTATTTTTCACTTGCATTTTATCAAAATTCGGTCTTATCGCAACTACATATGCGGACTTTAATTCATAGAACTTCATTCCAGTGACCATCAATTAGTTTAAACAATTAAATGTTGAATTTTTGTGGGGTTATTATTAATTTTCTTAGGGAATCTCCATTTCCTAACTGTTTTAAGAAAGTGTGGAAAAGTATGTTACCTATTTCTTAACTAAAATTGATGTAAATTGATATGGAAAAGTCGATTTTTTTTCTAACAAGTAGAAGAAAAAGGATTTATTAGTCAAAGTTGTTCTGTTGACGTCCTCTAACTACTACCGTTAAACTTAATGACCATACTTATCACCCTGTATATAATAAAACGTGGAAATATAAAGCCAAATCACATGAAAATGATGATCCACCCCATATAATTACATTGAAAGAGCTCTATAAGGAGAGGCAAAAATTTCTTCAAGGAATGAATTGCCCTTGGTAATCATACGAGTAGTCACTTGCAGGTGGTTGTGAATTGCCTCAACTATTAATAGAATGTTTAAATTAATTTGTTTGCAGTGAAATTATGCAATAATTTGGAAAATACGCAAAATAAAACTAATACTCGTAGAGCATTCAAATGCACAATGAAGACGTATCCATTGTGCCGATAGATAATTATCAGCAGTATTTATTTTAACAAGCGCAATTTATTGCAGCAACCGCTCTTTAATTGGCAATAGTTTTAAAAATAGCTCTAATTGCAAAAGAGCAAATTCTTTGATCTATGTAATTTATTAAAATCACGTGAAAACTTTATGGATGCAAATCAAGCTACTGAGAAGTGAAACTCTTTATTAAGGATTACAAACTGATGTAAATTACACCGATTTTGGTAAAGCGCGTTTAGTGGTGAATGGTTGTGATTAGAATTTATTGTTTTTGAAATTCTTACAAAATTGATTTCTATCTGTTATAGGAAATAGAGTGCCTCAAGGAAGTAACTTAGGGCCATTATTGTTTCTGATATATATAAATGATCTACCTGCTTTGATAAAACATTACAGTTCTAACATTTATTGATGACTGAAACTGAAAATTATTGTAACTCATTGCGCAAGAAGATATCAAAATAGTTTCACATTGAAGTATCAATAATGACTTACTTTTTAACATCAACTAGTGTACTTTGAAAATCAATTCGTGAGCAGTATTATTTTACTCGAATTTAAAATGGAACGATCATGTACAACGTATTGTAAATAGTGCGCTAACGAAATTGGGTTTTTATAAGAAATGGCCATTGTTTCGGTTTCACTAATTTACAATTCTATTGTAAGGTCAAAATTAGAATTTGCTAATGAAGTCTGAAATCATGCCACTATTAAAGTCGCCGAGAAATTGAAACGGTTCAAAATAAATGTCTTAAATTTATATTGCATCTTACAAAAAAATACCACTGGCCGAAAATTAATTGTTGGAACAAATCGAACTCGACATTTCTCGTAAACAACATAAAAACATCTACAGTTAAGCACACGAAATATTGGAAAAATATAAGATTTACATGAATGTGGAATAACAACCGATGAATTGCCGGCTTTTAAGAAATAATTTAGTGCTTTCAGTGGCGTAACAAGTTACATTATAACTAACTACATTGAAGGAAAACCTCTCCGTACTGTTTATGACAGGAAATTTGGCTCTAGTTGTATATAATGATTTTCCTTTCATTTTTAATTACTATATTGTCTTATTTTTGCTGGCTTTCGACTAATTTGCCACGTATAAAAACTGATAGTTATAGCCAAAATAAATTTCAACCCACATCTTACCTTATGCGGCAGCTGGTAAGATGCACGTTAGCTCCTAAATAATCTAATAGTAGAGTGGTCGTAGTTCACATGCAAAATAAAGGACCAATCGCTACAATTTCAACATTGAGGTATTTATGCTGATCGCTTAAGAACACAATATACCAAGAAAACAAAATCATATACCCAATAATAATGATCATATTTACAAGGTTGCGTATGTATGTATATATCTTATATTTCCAAATAATAATTCAAGTGTGTAAATATTGTAGTTAAAGTTACTTAATAATCTGAAATTGGAAAAATTCATGCGAATTTGTAACAGTAAAATTTAGATTAACGTATGTCCCAAAAGTTTTCGGAAAAAAAGTAATGGTTAAAAATTTGCGCAGACCAAACAACCGAAACCTGGACATTCCCGAGAATCAGCTGCAATGTATTCACAAGCAAAGCTATACTTGCCGGAAAACGTCGAATAAAGATTGACAAAGTTGATACAGCAAATCGATTAAACAAACTAATAAATAAACTGGTAAAGTGGTAAAGATGTAAGTAAATACTTGTAAAGTAATTCAACGCAATGCCATAGAATCAGCTCACCCCTTAGTTATTATTCAGGCTTCTAAGTGTAATTGTAAACCTCAACACTGCATTCTCGGAATGTGGGCGTGCCTCTTAAGACATAAATCACAAATGCAGTTGCCATTAGCAAATTAGCTAATAATGTTTTATGCCTTCTTCTTTACAGACTGTTTATCAACAACATTATTGCTCTTTTCTACCAACCAGTAACTATGGAAACCAAAGACTCTATAAATTGCCAATAGCGTCGAAATTTCCTAATAGTTTGTGTTGGTAACCAAGAATATCCTATCCGTCAATTTATTATGCTTGCCATATCGAAAGGTTGCGCTTACTTGTCATATAGAAAGGTTGCCTCACGCAAAAAACATGCATGGATTAAATTTATAACATAACAAATTCATCCCTGATACATGCAAATTCAACAAACGCGCCAAGTTTGGTAGGACTTTATAGCAAACAATAGTAATAAGCATTAATTATTCAAACGGACGATTGTGTCAGCTGTTTGTAACATGAGCAACTATGTATAAACAGTCCAGAAAACCAATATACAACAGTACATTTGTGTTTGGTTTGAACTATGACAAGTTAATCATAGATACAACTTTTAATTTGTTAATATACAGGTTGTAGAAATAGAAATGGGCTTGAAATTGCTTCTTAAAGGGAGAAATATAGAAAGAGTACATTACGTGGAATTTGGCTTTTTATGCACATAAAATAGGCTTGGAGAATATTTGATGTAAGGTTTAGAAGGGGTAGATTTTGCAAGAGGAGGGGCTTTATTGTAACTTTTTAGTCGAAATATCCGTTAACTCTTGTGGGATATTCAAAA
Organism: Agriotes lineatus; assembly: GCA_940337035.1. Taxonomy (NCBI): domain Eukaryota; kingdom Metazoa; phylum Arthropoda; class Insecta; order Coleoptera; family Elateridae; genus Agriotes; species Agriotes lineatus. Next base: position 34,727,424 of record OW679199.1, on the reverse strand, counting down.
CTAGATTTTTTATATGTCAAAATACGTCTTTGTATGGAATCGTTGAGAGCAATAGTTTTTGAGAAAATCGATCGTTAGCAATTGACATACTATTAATGACAAAAAATATAAAGTTATTGAATAATGTTTTTATAAACAATTTAAAATACCATAACTACTGCTTTGGTATTTTGAAGTTTCTCGTACTGTTTATATTCTCTTTTTAAAAGATAATCGTGGCTTATTTTTGTGTGGCCAATACTTAATCTGTTTAGTTAGTTGACAGCGTTATCTGAATACCCAATGTCACTCAAAAGTGTGGTTCCAGTAAACCCTTCACCTCTCTGATCAAATGAGGTGGGGCATAGTCGTGCATAAGATATATTATTTGTCCTTGTTTCAAGTGTAGGCACGTCATCCAAACGTACAAGAGAATTGCTTTACAGGAAATTCAAATTATATATTTCAATCAATTTTAAAATGTACCAGATTAAAATTGAAGAATATTTCGACGCTAAAAACACCCTCGACCTTGCGAAATTACCGTTTCTGATCGTTGTGCAAAATTGTTTCAACTTCAGCATAAAAATGACCTATAGCTTGTTACTTCATTTGTCTAAATGACGAAGGAAGTATTGTAATCTGGAAAAAATCACCTTTCGAGATTTCTTCAGATATTCACGTTTCAGGGTCCTTAGATGACGAAAAACAGGTGTTCTGTTGCCTGTCTGTCTGTCTGTTGCCGGTATAACTCCAAAACTATTTTGGAGGAAGACGATATTTTGCACGCGGATTATATGCTTTCCTGGCATGAAGCCGGTAAAATTTCGGTCAAATATATACAGGGCGAGCACTTGAGAAAAATAAATGTCTGCCTACTTTTGCTTCAACGCAACTATTTCTTAATACTAAAGTAATATTTTTACCCTTGACGAGAAAGGGCATATTTTGGATCCAACATGTACAGGATAAGCAACTTCATTATTTTTACTTTAACTGAGAAATAGATGAAAGTAATAATTTGCACAGGCCTTGAGGTAAATGAGACCCAACAGATATAGGGTAAATGTTGTAAAAGAGACAAAACGATCGACGCTACATGCATTGTACTTAGGCAGCCGGGTCGCAGAGATGCGAGGGGTCCTGCGTGGCCGCATTCGTCAAACGGGTAAGTATCGCCAAACGTTGAAGTCGCGCCTGTAGGCGCTGACGTTCGAATTCCACCGCGGATTTTTTTTTAAATTTGAAAATTGAAATATTTTGCATTACTAAATGTTTCCTTTTATTGTTTCAGTATTATTAGTAACGTTAAGATATTTTTAACTCTAGTTCCCTTTGATTTTTAAAATTGTTTTAGTGTCACAACGACCACTTGCGAGGGTTCTGATTAAAGCCCTTTACAGATTTTTGTCTACTATCCCTCTCACTGACGTACTTCCATTAAAATGCAATTTCAAACCCTACACGTTTAAGTTGGTAAACACTACTTATAACTTATAACATACTGTCTATTGTAAGTTGTTCCACAATTTGCTGTATAAGTTCAGTTCACCAAGCAGCCACCGTCGCTGTAGTTCGTTTTCAAGCTATCAAAATCATAAAAAATGTAGTATATTGGATGCCATTTACTTTTTAAAAGGCAATTTGACACCGGTAAAACCTCAGCAAGCCGTAGACTTTCAATAAAAGTCATTTCCGTAGCTGCCATTAAGCCTACATGACGCTATAACAAGATCATTATCCTTCAAATATATGATTTTTTAGCAGTTTTCTTTGAAAGCTGAGTACCAATCGAGAAGCACTTTAAAAATAATTATTTTAATGCCGCTGATAGTCTTCAATTACCCGATGGTTATGTTTTTATAGGGTTGTTGTGTCTGTTTTCTCCTTGAAGTTGCGCAACTCGAGTGGAATCTTTATTCTCCCCTCGATGTTTTTATATACAGCACATCTTTACACGACATGCGTTAAAGCATTTAGATATAATTCTGTTTTTCAAATAATGACCCCATGCTCGGAAAATTCCCGTTTTAGAAATACAAGCCTTTAAAAGGTAGTGAAGAATGCACGGATACGCCACACTTATCGTTAGCGTTAAGGTCAGGGTTTTACGATTTTCCTAGCTGTTGAAATGCTTTATATTTTATACGGGATTTATAAACTTTGGATGTCTCTATCGCATGGCTTGGCTGCTTAGTTTATTTTTAAGATTCATCTAATGTTTAAGATTTTTTGCAAATTCATGTACGTTAACACTTTTTAAGAAGAAACTGTGGCTTTGCTGCAGCAAAATTAATGTTAGATCAAATTAATCGCTCTCCTTCTCGTTTTCTTGCTTCGTAGCAACAAAATCGAACATCGACATAAAACATTGACTAAAACAAATTGAATTGCATGTAGGGTATTTCGAGTTTCCTTGGAAAAAATAGAAAATCATTAACTACATTTTATGGTGTCAATAACATATATACGATGTTTCACTGTCACTGTTCGTCCTTGAAAGCCTAAGACTTTAAAGATTAAAAACTTGTATTTCATCTATCTTTTCGGTATAATCACAATCACAGTAGCGCAATCAAGTCTAAGTATGATAACATTTCATTCAAGTATGTGGGTAGTGCTTTCTCCATAGTTCCGTTGAGCACTTACAAATTTCAAGGTTATACGGTTTATATTATGTAAGACAAAGCGATAGAGCCCGGATTTTTGGTAGGAAAACGTATGCGCGACATGTACATTTTCAAAAACCTTAAATATTTTAACTCGGGACGATTGTAACATATCAGGCTCTGAATAATGCATCAAACTTTTTGAAATGTCAGAAAATAACGATGGGTTGACTCCCCTCCAAGAACTTGTCTCTATGGTAATATTGTAATAGTACGTGAGGTTTAGTCCCTCACGTGGTACTTTAAATTTGAATAAGACGTCTCTTGCACTTTAATATTTATATAATTACTTGCCATTTTGTCCGATTAGCTAGCTCAGTGTATACATGAAACCTCGAGGTGTCAATATTTGCCAAAACAGAATCCTGTCTCGCGTTGTAGTGTTGTCTGATTTCAAATAATGCACAAGAAAAGCCAACTTGTTTAAACAAGTCGATTGACTTTAAAACACATAAAAACAGAAGATAAATCAAAGAAAACGGAGATTAAATCCTCAAACAACATTTTGTGGCTACTCGCAGGTACGTTGTAATACATACATGATACTATGTAAAATAAAACGCTGAACTGTCTCTAAAACGCAATCACAATAAATATCTTTAAAAGGGCAACATTAAAACTGACTTACGCCTTACATTAAAGTCGAGCGCGATCTACACGCATACTATTCACTGACGCAACATAGCAAATTATTTACTGCGGGGCTGTCGAAGCCCCGTGTATTTACTTCACTTTTCATATGGCATAATTACCTTCTCCGCCGGCCACACACTAGAAAATGGGCATATTCGCAGTTAGGAGAGCCGCAGGCACATCCTCCCCCAATCTTGGGCGGCCCGCGACTGCTTCTTCTTTGTGAAATCTGCATGAGTTGAAACTCCCCTCATCCCGCTATAGGCTTGAACGTTGCATTTATTGCGGCGCACACACACAAATTCAACTTCACAATACTCTTACAGTGTAGGGTCGGTTTAACGCATATTTGATTATTTCAAATACAACACTAAATCTAATTTACAATAATAAAACAGAAACTGCAACTGGCATATTTTTTAGATATGAACATAAGCACCACATGCGAGGAATATACCAAGACTTGTTTCAATATGCTGACGGATGTATTATGTAGAATGGTAAAAAAGTAATTTTGCGTGGGTGGCATTGTTTTACTTCACGCAACATACACGTTATAAGGCGTGAATGTGGCACTGACACCCGACACTGAAATTATAAACCGTTCAATAGTTATTTTCCCGATAGGAGGCCATGTTAGGGTGATGAATTTCACACTGTAAATATGCTGTCAGTCATGAACAAAAGTTAGGTTATGCCCTTTTTATACAAAATGATAATTTTATGTTAATGTACAAAACGTGGTTGCCAGATTTGGTTTTAGATTTTGTGCCACTTTTATTATTGGTTAAGATAAATTTCATAAAAGACAACTTGCTGATTTTGAATACGTTTCATACTTTGTTGAGTAGGCATAATGGTATAATGAAAGTCGTTTTTTTATTGTAATTATAAATTGTATACAAACATATTTAAATATTAGTAACAATTTATGTATTTTTTTAATAAATAAATAAAGTTTTTACAAGCCACTTTAGGCCCATTGCATAACAATCTATCTCCATTCTACTTATTCATGATTTTATTTCTACAGTCCTCTATTCCTTTCCTTGCTATGTCTTCCATTACTGCCTCCTTCCACCTATTCCTTGGTCGCCCTCTTCTTCTAATTTCTTGCGCTTTGCCTTCCAATACTATCTTAGTAGCTCTTCCATCTGGTATTCTCCATATATGCCCAAACCATCTTAACCTTTGAGCCTAACGAAGTCTACTATACTTGGCTCCCCATAATTCCTCTTGTACCTCTTTGTTTGTAAGTCTTCTCCAACTATCCTCCGTCCGAGTTCCTCCAAATATTTTAATTCCAAAATTGTCACGCCCAATATTTCGAATAGTTCTTTCAGATACCTAAAACAGTACAAAGCCCAACATTAAAGCAACAGTTAAGTTTTATGCATAAATACTTAGGTCCCAAATGTCACTAAGCCGGGCAAAGATTTCAGTTTCACTGAGGTCTGGCCTGTCGGCTTTTAATGCCTGTAGGCCTTTGTAATTTTTAATTTTGTGTCAGGTTTAACGACTTTCAACATATTTGCTTTAGCATAAATTACAATTTGTTGACAAATAGGTATCCATGATGCTGATGTCCATAAATATTATGCCTAGTGGCAAACAAAGTATGAAAAGAATGGCAACATTGCACGTTTAACCTCAAAATGTCAAATTAGACACTTTCGTGAGCCTCCTGTACATAACAGCTGAGGCTGACAAAGTGTCAGAAAGAGATTCTAGGGAGTTTTAATTTTATTAAACATAAAAACAAAATTGCATGTCTACCTACCGGGAAAATAACTATTGAACGGTTTATAGAACAAATTGAAAAAAGAGCGAATTCTTCCAGTTTAGTTCTTTATGATAATACCAGTAACACAGTTATCATATATGTGGAGAAAAGGTGCCACCTATGTATTTATAATAAAGAGTGTATTTATGTACCTAAAACTCCGAGCTCTATTGATTACAGAGCCCCAAAAAACTAAGCAGACATTGTATTTAGGAAAATATGTTGATGGCAGCTACGATATAGGTTATGTTTACAAAGTTGATTCTTATGCGGGTGCTATGAGGTGGACATCTTCATTATTGTAGCTGATCAGATAATCCCAGTTCTGATTTCAACTATTCACGAAGTATGGGAGCTCCAAACTCAGCTTTTAAAATGAATAGCCCGTATAGTTGGATGATTCCAAGTACCTTTACATTACCAATGACATTTGACCATTTTTGAAATTCAGCTAATTAGTTTCATTATAAGTATACGATAATTTTTTAAAGCAGCGCCATTTTATTGGGATAAACATATCATATCTAAGCGTAGCGGTAATGGAGCATTTCAAACAACACAATATACTTTTTTCGATATTTTTAGAGTTACATTGTATATTTCTCAATATAAACACTTAATTTTAAAAATAAAATGATTCGTAGTAACCTGTACACCGTACAACTACATAAATAAATCGCTACGATGAATGGTTTTCTACGCAACATGCAATTATTGAAACTATTATTTCTGCCGTGGTTAATGCACCATAATAAACCAGCACACATTTAAACATTAAAGTTAGTGTAGCAGATAAATAATCCACAACGACATTTATAATTATTTTACGGGAAGCAAATATTTTTATTTTAAATAACTGTAGGATCATGATCCTCTACGTCCCATCACATTTTTGTGTTTTGTACAAAACGGATAACGGAATCCCACAAGAATATGGCAAGAAAGTCAGAGACGTATTAGAAAAATATTTATTTAATTATCGCAGTATTAATTATTATTAAACGCATTGATGTGATTCTTCAAGCCTTACAAGGTGTTGTTGAAGATCATGATTCACATTTCTATAAAAATGAACACTAAGTGCTAGGAGATGGTTAATGACAATTGGCCGTCTGAAAAATTGCTTTTGGAAATTATTAAATATTGAAAGTCAATCTAACACGTCGTTATTAGGTAAATAGTGCTCCCTGTACCGTCATTGCTATTGGAAAAGTTGTTCCAATCTAAAATGGATTTACGACACTAATCAACCCAAAAGTGCCTCCAGCTAGCTGAGTGTTTCCATTTAAATACATCGCAAGTAAGTAAATATTATTATACTACCGTCACTGGATGTGGATCCTCGCCGACAGAGATAATTAAATTTCCTAATTCAGAAGGCAACGACCTCGGGGTGATTGCAGTTGGCAAAGCTGCGGAGCTGGCTGTTAACGTTAATCTCACTTATAAAATCAACTGCATGTAGTAGTAAAGAGTAAAGGCAAACATACTGTACATACAATAACGCATATTGAATTCATTCAACACTACAGTGCAGAATATTCAGCCGCAGCTGACACTGTTTGATGAAAAATTGCCCTAAATTGACATCACGGTTACAAGCTATATTTTATCAAACTTATTAGGTTAGTCACAATCCAACCTGTCTATAGACAATACTCGAGGCTCTACCTCATGGGGAGAAAAGCTATGTCCGCGAGCGAAAGCTTGACTAACATACTTTATTTACTTCTACGTAGTTATATACGTAGTTAAGTCGTAGCTACTACAAGGAAAGGTATAAACATGCAGCAATTACAAGCTCTGTGGAAGCAATCCAGAAAAGAAATATTTATTTCAAGGTGTTAGCAATACAGACTTAAAAGTACTGCAAGGCTCGCAGCATGAAGTAGTAAACCCCAGATTTCTCCAAAGCACAAAGAGATAGGAGGGTTTCCTCCAGACCTGAGGCATAAGTAACCCTCGGAGATGTTTGTCGAAACCACAAAAACTCGAATATTCTGACTTGACACACAAAAGAGGCCTAGAAAGTATTATAACCGCCTACGGGACGAGATAGGTCAACTTATTTTAGCCTATCGAAGATTCGATTATCACTCACTAAATGCAGCTCCACTGCGATCGCACGTAAGGCAAAAGCGCCGCGTTCGTACATCCATTCGGTGGCCGGCCGTTGCTTGTCTTAAATTTCCCAAAAAGGTGGAAAACAACGAAATAATGCGCCGACGGCGAGAGTCGGGTGGGCTGACAATCGGTCTGTTCCTTCAAGCTGTTATGGTCGACTGAGGGACAATGTTGCCAGGTATTCTCTGATAAAATTACAAATTTTCCCGTTTTAACCTAATTTTCCTTTATAAATATATTGTGCCCTGGTTATACCTCCCTTTTCAATGCAATTTTTTAATATAAAGCTTTCTAAAAAACTCTTTACAATAAGAAAAATAATTATAATAAAACATATTAATTAATGTACCAAGGGCGTAAAAAGGTTTTTATGGTCCGCGGCGTGAAAATTAGAGAGCCGTAAACGCTAGTGTCGCACGAGGTGCATACAATATTTTATGTACAAACCGTATTTATACTTTTTATGAATTTTGGTAACCTACGATGTCATTGTTTGTCAAACTGACAAACAAGACCTTGAGCGGGCCCTAAAGTACTTTATGGCTCTTGGACTGTAAAGTGGCACATTACGCCGTCAAAGATATGGGATAAAGTGACCAGTTCCGCCCGGTCGTACATAAAAATAAAAACTAATGAAACAATTGTAAAATTCATACACTTGTATAAATTAAATAAATTTCTTAAGCAGACTACACCATATTTTAATCAAGGTTGAGAATATTATCAGTCACTTTAAACGAACAGCCAGTCAAGTTATTTGCATTAAAATTTAGCAGCAACAATAAAATGTTTAGTCGCAAGTCGCGTGCTGTTCGCCAATATGTAATTTGAAACCAAATTCTATAATTATTTTAGTTTGTACGAGATTAAATTTAAGTCAATGAAAACAAGTCACTGACTCACCAAGTGAATGCAACCTGCAACCAGGTAACACGCTGAGGGGTGCGAACCGACGGTATCGCGCATTTGCAAGTCACGACAACAAACGAAACTAAAATAGCGCCGCTTCGATCGATCTTGGCGCAAAAATCTAAAAAGTTAAAATACTCTAACAGAGTGTTTCGCCTACAATGCACACGAGACGACGTTAAAGCTTAGGGCGGTATACGGTTTCACATTAAAATCGATGTGAATAAAAATCTTCTTACAATATGTACTATTGTTATAGATGAAATTTAAAATTATTCTTAGTTTAACTCCATACAATAGTTTATATTTCTTATAACGGTGCTATGCAATTCGGCGTTTGCAAAGAAAAATTCTTCAAAATAATATTTTTTCAAAGACCGAGAGAATTGAAAATCATCCATAATCAATCATAATTCAGAAAAACGTAGGCATATCGGTACAGGGGATCAACTGTGCACCACAAAGTACCTCAATTTGCTTGTTGGCACGTTTAACGCTGAAACTAGGTAATAATCTACTGCAGTTTGACTTAAGAGATCTCAAAACATGTTTTAGAATCTACAAAATATTTTTAATAAATCTGACCTTAAAATATGTGTTTTCTGGCTAGAAATTTTAATTATTATCGGAACGTCTCAATGAACCCGAAAGGGCTATTCCTAATTAAATTTAAGCCTACTGCAGTACGAAATCCTTAATTATAACGTATTGGACATAGCAATCTGACAAAGGAATTCCAAGCATGTCTTCGGTGGAAAAGGAACGCATCTCGATAGTAGCCAGCCTCCAAAAAATTCTACGGACGTAGTTGACACCCTTTAATTAATTTGTTATTGCGTACATGCTACGAGGTCTTCTGTTTTGTTAATAATTACAATTTTTTGAATTTATTTTCGGTACTACTTCTGGGAGTTTAATATTAAACCCAAATGTTGGTTACATTGAAAACGATATACATACTAAAAAACTGGTTATTATGTTGTATTTAAAGATATCGGCATAGATCCAAATGTTTGTTGGCGAATTTTTGTATCTACTAGTAATAGCACAGTGCAAGTAACGAGGGCGTAAAAGTTCAAACTCTATAAATTTAGGATACAGTTCTCATTTTTAGAACAATTTTAGCCTTTTGCTAGCTGATTAGTTGCTATAAGAATGATTGAAAATAGTTATATGGACTTATGATAGTAATCAAACCTATCTATTAATCTGGCTAAGGGAGACTGGGAAAAACTTTCATCGTGAAAGTAATCATATTGTTGACATATTATATTTCTTGATTCGAGCGTCGCGTCCTGGCGCCTTTATCCTTGACTCAGAAAGCGTGGTTGTTTTTACTGTTTAACTCTAAAAAGAACAATATCTACCTCGTTAAAAGGTTTCGTTTGGTAAATAAAACGCCCGTTCTTTTCAAAAGACCCTTTTATCTGTAAAAAGCTACTTTGTATTTTGGCATTCGCTCTGAAATTTTCCACACTGTTCATTTTAAAACTACCCACTATGTAGAAAATTGTAGAACCTGGAGGACACTTGAATGTGCCCTGGATATTGTAAAATAATCCAGAAAAGTTCGTGTTTGCGTTAAAAATTAATTAATTTATGACGATCATTTGGAAATACATTAAAGTCACAGATAATCTAATTGTTCAAAGCTTTCAAGCTACAAATTTGTATGGAGAGCTTTCACTTTAACACCAATAGAACTTTCAGGTTTCCAAAATAGCCAAAACATAATACACCTCTTAGTCCACTTCCGTCAAAAGTCTGTCATTAGGAAAAAGTACTATAATTGAAAATATATTTTATCATCTGCCCCACCGCTATAACGAGGTTTAAGTAATGAGATCCAGCGATCGTCGACCCCGCTTAAAACATGTAAAATAATACTTAAGAAGTATGTCCGAATAACATGAGATGTGTCAATACACTCGCTTGTATCACATACACCAAGCAACGTGTAGGGCGCTCCAAACATATATAGGAATTACGGGATAAAACTCTGTCTCTACAGAATCGGCAATATAGTAGTTTCAACGTGACGCGAGGGCTTTCTATTTCGAAGGCGGCAGCTCTGCGGACTCCCGGTCTTATCGCGTATTTACAAATATTGCGCTCCCGAAACACTGTTATCGTGTTTAATGAATATCATTGTTATATTTTGATTATTTCCTTCATATCCATAATAATGCGTAATCACCATGGTTTCTGTCAGTTTAATAATGACTAAAATTCAAACGTCAAAATTTAACCGCGGTTAAATTTATGTCAAAATTTAATCGCTTGTGCATAATTTTAACATTAAAATTAAAGGTGCTTCACCAACTGAATTTTATCTACTTATTCAGGAAATAATCACGCCGAACATCCCGCGTGCATGTAAACTAGCCTGAATAAATTTTGACGATTTTCTGTCAAAATGTTTTGCTCTGAAGAAATATATCTCGTAAATTTTCCGCTTCAAAATCCCTCGTGCTGCGCACTCGGGATTCTTGTTAAGCGGCAAATTTACTTGACAAATTTCTTAGCAAAACATTCTGACAGAATCGTCAACATTTAATCGGCTATTTTAATGCACTTGGGATATTACTGTTGATTATTTCCTTTATATCCATAATAATGTGTAGTCACCATGGTTTTTATCGGTTTAAATAATGACAAACATTCAAACGTCAAAATTTAACCGCGGTTAAATATGTGTCAAAATTTAATCGCTTGTGCATAATTTTAACATGATTATTAAAGGTGCTTCACAAACTGAATTTTATGTATTTATTCAGGAAATAATGGCGCCGAACATCCCGCATGCATGTAAACTAGCCTGAATAAATTTTGACGATTCTCTGTCAGAATGTCAAAATTTAATCGGCTATTTTAACGCACTTGGGATATTACTGTTGATTAAAACATCGACGGAATGTAGGATGTAGGTGAGCCATTATTATAATTTTTTGTTTATGTTATTGTGAAAAATTAAGAGCCCCCACAAATACAATTATTACAAATCGCGACCGACTAAAATCACACTGTTGGTCATTCGACCTAAATTGAAAAGAAAAACTAAAATAAACACGAAAATTAGAATTGGCTATTTCTATGTACAAATTGGAATTTTAAGTTTTTTTTTTTTGAAAAATGTAAATGTTGCAATTCAGTTTGCTTAATTTCACTTTCACACTACGAAATTGTAAATACTGAAATATAGAGTGCCTGGTTTACAACTACTGATCCTAATTTTCAAAAGCAAGCTTTTCGTAGAAGAGTAGAATCTACCTATTATTAATTTGATAAATTTTACAATTGGTATTGCATTCGACTTTGACTAATCAATCAACTGCTACCAAGTCAAAAGTTACATGACGGGTCTTATAAAACTACATACATAACTTTTATAAAGACAGCAACCGCTTTGACATTAAGGGAATCGGAAATTTAATAAAATTTTAGTGTTTCACGCCTGATAGATGTAAACCAATAACTCGAGAACGATTATTTATTTGCCAATTTGTCTGGAGTATTAATGAAGAGGACTGCAAAGCTTTTCGGGAGATCGATAGCTTTTCTTTGTGTGAGTTTCTCTATTTGTAATTAATAATAACTCCAATGCGTCAACTTATATTATTCAAAATTCATAGTATTTAAAATACTCCGTGTGCCGAAAAAATCCAAGTGAGCTGAAATTTTGCGTACACCTTTAGTTTAACATTACAAATAATGTCTCAAAAGCCGCCTTTGACATCGGGCTTGCGTTTTCAGTTATTCAAGGTCAAAGGTAGCAGAAATAAAGGTATTTTGCAAATATCTCGCTTCCTGTGGGTCGTATGAATTTTTAGCTATTATAAAAAATGAAGGCTAGGAAATTCTCTACAAACCATACCTCAAAGGTGGTGTAAAAATGGATGCATTGCTGCTCGATGGGGACTTTCGACATATTGTTTGCAATGTCAAAATAAAGGTGTATGGAAAATTTCAGCTCACTTCGATTTTTTCGGCAGATGCTTCATTTTTTCCGCCTAATGTAACTGGACTAAAACTACGAGGCTTAGTTTTCAAAAACAACACATAATGCACTGCACTGGTAGTTGCAGGGGCATCTCTAGCTTACCTGGCGCCCGGCTACAAAGTCTGAAGTGCCGCCCCTTCTAAGTTGTGAATTAGGTGGTTTGGAAAGGTATGTATGTGAGTTGAGTGAAGCGAAGTAGAGAACCATTCCTAATATAAACCAAACGCTTTTATTTATTACTAATCTCAGAATCTTCTAACATTGAAATACCTATTACAATATTAAAAGTGATATATATTTTTCAACAATGAAACTCATTTTCTTTCTTATTGCAAATTCTTTCACGATGTCATTTATATCTATGTTAATGTCAGTTTGAATACTTATTATAGCTAGATTTGATACGATTTCTTGTGTCATACTTGATCTTAAATATGTTTTTATAATTTCTAACTTTGAAAATGATATTTCACCCTCAGCAATAGTGACAGGTAATCTATATATACAGGGTGATTTTTTGAAAACGATCCGCCTGAGATATTTCAGAAACCTAAAGTAAATTAAAAATTTCCAAAAACAGGTCCACTTATCAACTAATGTGACAGTTTGTTAGACAAAACGTCAACGGGTTGCTTTCTTTTTTTTCCACGCCTACCTGATTAAAATTAAGTTTCGATAGCGGTTACCGTTCTCCTGAAGTGGCAATGATAAACTTTCTCATAAAATGTATGAGAACATAAAAATGTGGGCAAGTGACACATCAACATAATCCTTATAAGATAAGCTTTCATTTGAGATACCACGCGATGGGTCATTCCATTTAAAATTTTTGGGGAGGTATTCGTGGGGGCGCAGAGGTAACCGTCAAAAGTGTGAATCATAGGTCAAACCGTTTCCCCCTTGACATATAAGTGGACCTGTTTTCGGAAATTTTTAATTTCCTTTTGGTTTCTGAAATATCTCAGGTGGATCGTTTTCAAAAAATCACCCTGTATATAAAGGAAAGTCACAACCCTGACTAATCAACTCAGAGCCGAAACCACCCGTACTAGAAACTTGAAATTTGGGTGGAAGGTTCAATTTGTTACGTAAGGTAGTGCTAAGAAGGGATTTTTTTAAATTCTACCCCTAAGGGGGCGAAAAGGGGTAAAATGTGTTTTCACGAATTCCTCAATATCTCTTACACCCGATACGATATCGATTTGGTTTTTGCTTGCGAATATTATCAATGCAAATACCTAGAAAAATATTTTCGGATTTTGCCCTAATCAACCCACAAAGGTGCAAATCTGGATTGGGGGTGAATTAAACAACCCTTCGCATCTCCTACGTTTATTGAGTTAGAACATTATTTTTGGGCATATAGGTGTGTTTTTAATATACTTAGAAAGGGGTGTAAAGGAATTTGAAAATTATAACCCTAAAGGGGTAAAAGGAGGAAAAATTAAAAAGAGGTAGAAGGGTTAACATTTTTTTATTTTTTTTTTGCTGTGAGTTCCATTTCACAATAAAATGGATTAAAAGCGATTTTTTATAATTTTACCGCTACGGGGGTGAAAAGGGGTAAAACGTGTTTTTACAAGATCCAATGAGATAGCGACTTGGTGTTTACTTGCAAAAATTGTCAATGCAAATACTTAGAAACGCATTTCAGGATTTTGCCCTTGAAATTTGGCAAGAAGAGTCCTTTAGTTACGTAGCAAAGTGCTAGAAACGCGTTTTCGAAATTCCACCCCTAAAGGGAAGGAGAGAGGTATCTTTTCACGAATTTCTCAATATCTCTTAAGGCCCTATAGAAAGGTTACCTATACAAGTTCCTAAGAACTTAATTCAGAATTGTGCACACATCAACTCCTAAAGGTAGTAATTTGGATTCGGGGGTGAATTATAGAACCTTTCGTATTTCTTGTGATGACCATGGTTTTTGGGCATATGTGTGTTTTCTAAATCTTTAAAAAGATTTAAAGTTTTTATTCTAAATTTCATTGTGAAAGGAGTAAAAATGGGGTAAAAGTAAAAAGAAGTTAAAAAAGAGGTTAAAGTTATTGATTTTTTTCGTGTGTTCAGTTTAGAATAAAATAGAAGAATTTCCGAAATTCCACGTCCAAGTGGTGGAAACTGGTATGTTGCTACAATTTATGAATACAACATTTAATAAGTATCTACATTTATTATTGTTATACTAAACCTATAGTTTTATCAATCTATACAAAGCAAACGACAATTGCATTCACATTTCTAGTGGATACGCGAAGCATAAAAGGCTTATGGAGAACTTTTTTCGGAAGAATATTCTTTCCTGGCGTATCGAGTGAGCGAGGAGGGGAGCATTCTAGAATCCGTTTCAGATTTAGAAGAAAAAAACATTTGTGGTCCGTACGAAGAACGGGCATCTTGCTAGTGCTAAATAAATGCGTAAAGCAATCGATACATTTGGGGGTGTGCTAATTAGGTTATTTTGAAACGAACTATTTCCAAACATCTACTGAAGATGTGGTAGATTTTATGTAATTTACGTCGGTAAAATCTCTATTTCATTCAGTAAATCAACTGCATTTATGTCCGAATGATTAGTTCCAAAATCTGTAATTTTTTTAGACAAATCTAAGTTTGCTCAAGTGTCAAGGCTGTGTAAAAACGAGAAGCAACTATTGTGATAGCTTAGCAATTCGAACCCTTCATCTAATTTAGTTATGGCGGTGTCTAAGAGAAAATGTAAAAATTTACTTTAAAGTGTAATTCTGGATTTTGTATAGCATCGTCTCTACCTTCGTAATCAAACATAGGCCTCCTTTTCCTCGGTCGCACAGCAGCGATTGCTGGGAAACTAATCTCACAATTCAATTTTTCCGCAATGACTTTTGATTCGTTTACCATTTCTGTACAAGCTGAGTCTGTTTAACGTCCACTTAAGTGTTTTTTTACTTTTTCTAACATTTTAACAGCCTCTGGAAGTATCAAAATAGATTGCTGTATAATTTTACTTACATAATTAATTTTTAATAAAATATTATACCAGGTGACTAATGAACAAACAAAATTGATTGACTTTTTTTTTAATTAAAGAATTTGCCAAGTTTTTTGTATCATTGTCCTTGTTTGAATCAGTAGAAATAAAAAACAAAGCATTATTTTTTTCCCAAATTAAAACGAACGGCTTTCACGGCCTCAATTCTGCTTTCCCATCGTTTATCGGAAAGAGGTTTTAGAGTTAAACTGGGAAGTTCCTTCTTTTAAGATTTGCGAACGCGACGTTGGCCCCGAAAAGAATACACATATTTCTTGGACAAAAAACATGTGTGTGTCTAACGAGCTTGTAGCAGCATCATTTACAACTAAATTAAGACTATGTGTTGCACACATGGTACATACAATGCTCTAGGATTCATATTAAAAATTTTCTTTTCTAAGCCAATTATTTTGCTTTTTAGAGTCGCACCATTATCAGGGCTAAACTTAAGCGCGCATGTCATTAATATTAATATTTAAGTTTTAAAAAAATCAATAAAACATAGTTAATCCCTGTCCTGTCCTGTCAGTAATAGAACGAAATCCAAGAAATGCTCCCTTATCTCAACATGTTTTGTTGACTGGTTCAAATAAACTACTGTAATTTGTTCCCCATGACTGATGTCTGGTGTACAATCTAAAATAATAAAATAATATTTAGAATGTTTTAGGGTGGTAGCTGTAGTTTGTTTTATTTTTTCGACTATTGTAGTTATTCGTTCATTTTGAATGGTATGACCAAGATAATGAGGCATATTGCGATGTTGGGCGTTATCAATTCGATTTATGTGCTTTGCTATAACATCAAATTTAGAAAAATTTTCAATTAATTTTTAAAAAATCCGTTACCGTTTTGAAACAACTTACTCG
Organism: Agriotes lineatus; assembly: GCA_940337035.1. NCBI lineage: Eukaryota > Metazoa > Arthropoda > Insecta > Coleoptera > Elateridae > Agriotes > Agriotes lineatus. The sequence continues at coordinate 34,711,448 of OW679199.1, read as the reverse complement.
TACAACGTACTCCCTCTAAAAGCTAAATTTTGTCTGGCTAAATACTGAATGACCTATATAATTCTTTCAGTAAACCGCCATCCACTTCTTTTTTTCACTATCCATTTGGGCCTGATTTATAGAATCTACGGTTGTTCCCTTCTCTAGATTTTATTTTAAGTCTACACGTTGCCTAAGACTATGAAATATATCACGCTTTTTTCATGTCTTTCAATATTTCTAGATAAATGACGGCAATCGTTGTAACCTATTTTATTAATCCCTAGATTTGGAATAAACGAACCAGTCCCGAATTGCTGTTCCATTATGTCCTAACTTTTTAAGAAAATACGTAGCAGAAAAAGATCGATTTGAATTATCTATGGGATAGATAAAATTATTGATTTATACTGGCCCGATTTCAACTATTGACAATTTAATTTTATCTGAAGTAAGCTGTGACCAGAGAGCAGGATCTGTTAATGCATCGGCAATAAGTTGCAGATCCGAAGTATCAGTGCTAGAATCAGAAAGTTCAGCGAATGATATCTAGGGTGAGACTACTGCTGCTGAACTTGTTGAAGATTCTGGTTCAAGAAACTTTCTAATAGAGCTAGAAAGACTAGAAAGTCTATTTCCTCCATCAGCCATCTGCAAGCATTAAACAACTGTTTTACTATTTGACATAAATAACAGAAGCCAATATAACTTACCTTTTATTTTACTGTTGATTGGTACTATTGGTAGATACCTCGTACAACAATCCTCGAAATAGACTGCCTCTCCACAGTTTTCACTAATAATATAGACTAACACGCAAACAAACGTGTGTACTAAGAGTAAAACAAATATATGCGAAGGGCTTATTTATAACATCAGAGAAAATGTTCAAATAAATTGGGAAATTACCTATCTTCGTTGGATTAAGTCCAACAAATCGGGAAATTACCTACTTGCCTTCTTTTAAGTGTTTTTAAATAATCCCCTTTCGATTTACATTTGCAAATGCAATTTATTATTGTGTAAGAACTGCATATTGCCGTGCAAGTGAAGTTTTTGTTTTGGCGGAATCTGGAGATCACTGCCCGAATGAAATGTGCAGTAGCGAATTATAGAGTGCGAGTTCAACTATTTACGCTTTGTGGTCGTCGAACTATGTTTATGTTTTGTTTAATATAAATAAACGTTTTATCTCACAATTGCTACTATACATTACAGTAACCAGTAGTCGCCTTTTTTAAGTATTATACACATTTTTCGTTTCTTCCTTGGCATTTTAGCAGAAACCGAGTACACAAGGCCTAGCTGCCGCCCTCGAAACTCTGCCGCCCCTCAACTCCGCCGCCGGGTGCTGTGCACCCCTTGCACCCCCGCTTAAAATGGTCCTGGGTAGGTGAAGGTGATCAATCACTTGGAAAAGTTGTTTATCCGGAGTTAACAGGAAATATAAACATTTACACTAAATTCGCAGAAAATCCAGTTCCTGGGGGAATGTGGAAGTTATCAGAAAATGCATTTAAATAAATTATTACATATTTCAACCTAAAAACCAACCTTAAAATATACAAAATCCCAGCCACAGAGCAGAAAGCTGAATCGAAACAGGGGTATCCTTTGGGTATTCTGTAACTCTAAAACAATAGATTTTAAAAGCTCAAAGCAAAATATATGTTGCAGGATGAAAATCCTCTTAAACCAATATAGTACGATCTTGTCCTGCCATCCAATCTCCATACGAGACTTTTTCAATTGTGGAAAGTAAACGAAGGGAGAGGAAAGGATTAAATTCAAAATTTTATTTATTTAGGCCTCTCAACTGCGGTTCCATATAACTTTTAGGCTGTGATTTTGGAATTTCTGTCTACATCCTCTGCAACACACAATGAACAGTTTTTACGACCTATAATAATAGCCTCCCAGAAATAAATATTCTGGTTACGTGTCTAGATGTAACTTGTTTCAGGAAATCTGAAAGCTTGTGTTGTGGGTGGCCTCATGTCTCGCGATTCGCATTCAGTAAGCTCGCAAATATAACGTCGTTGCTTGCAAGACTATTTATTTGCATGGCACATTTGTGTTCAGTAGACGAACGTAGTTATTTGTTTGGCAACTGAAATGGTTTGTTTATACCGGGAATTAGGAATGATTCATGCTCGGCTTTATAAAGCAATATGTATACCAAACGGTGTCTGTTCAACTGTAAATAATACATCTTTTTAATGAATCGTATACATGATTGTTGACAAACGCGTCATAAATTTGAAGGCTCACTATGAATCTCAAAACGAGTCTAAAAGTTTCGATGGACATTTATCTGCTAACGTTTTCTTGGAGCAGAAGCTGACAGAAGAAGTGTTTTGTTATAATTAATCCATCGCCTTTACGATATATGATTTTTGAGCAAAGCTTGTTTTTTGTACAGAAAACAAAAAATATAATAGCAGAATGGTATGGTCTACTTCAATATCACTGCTGAACGCTCTAATACGCAATAGCACTAGAATACGCTAATGATGGTTTTGTAACACTTGAATATGAGCCGTATGACGAGCTGTGACTACCCAAAACAGTCCCGTAACCAATTGCGTTCAACGGGCCAGCTAAGCTAATCCTTAGGACGGAGTGAGTTAACACTAAAATGTTCAAAACCAAATGCGGGGGCCACCAATTTCATTGTTAAACAACTCACGAATATATTCCTCGGTGATAGTAATTGCAACTTACATTGAAGGGAGATATCTCTTTGTCGGACGCAGGCTCTTTGATAAGCTCTAACCTTTATAGAATGAAAAAGACATCAATGAGACGCAATTAACGCGATATTTATTTCCAATAAATGCAAACAAATAACATAAGAGGGCACTTTCTGGTACCGAAATAAATTATTGAGTCTTTGATATTTATAGGCAAGATACGTAAGTAATCGAGGCGAACTCAATACCAAACCCGCGACGTGTACACGATGTGTTCGCAGAATAACCATAACTATTTCAATTTAAAATGTAAGATTAACGCACACATAAACACAGCACAAACTACATAGGAAATACACAGTATCACTACATCAATAAGTGGTAACAGTCATAAATAGAAAATTTAAATATCGTTAGCTCACAAACCTATTCACGCCAAAAAAAAAAAGAGACCAAAATCGCAACTAGACATTCCAATCTCGTAATCTTAATCCAGACAATCAAATCTATACACTACATGCACCAAAAATCCTAAATGCATAAACTTGAAACCCAACTCCATAAATCCAAATCCAGACACCCATAATCCTAACTCTTACGAAAATCAATCAATACAAAAAAAAACCGAAACGCCGTGTAACAATAAGTTCTTTAACGTTCAGGCGCGAAGCCCCTTGGAAAAAACTCTCTGCAGGTGTAAAACATCATAACGATCTATCTCCAGTCCCAAGTAGGAGGTACTAATTTATCGAAAACCATATAAAATGTAATAAAAAATGCGTAAGAACAAATTGTTGTGCTTCTCGATGGAACTCACCATAAAAACAGCTATCTTCAATAAATTCGCCGAATGGCCTTCTTCCTAGATTCAATTTAACTAACAAACGACAGAGGATTAGAAAAATTAACGGAGATATTGCAACTAGTCAATTTTAAAACTCTCATAAAGGGAGAGACGCGGTGTCCCCAAAATTGCTATGGATTTGTTTTCTTCTTGCGAGCTTGAACCGAAAGTTCTTCAATTCAATGAGAAAAGAAAACAGATAAGCTGTTTCACCTGACCACAAATGGAAGTTACTAAGCGGCCGTGCTAAACCTCACAGTACTTGGCAACGCAGAGTACGCAACACGGCACAACACAACAGAACACGTATGATAAGCCAAGCAATGTAATAAGGGGAATAATATTGCAAATAATGGAATAAGAGACGCTGTCTATTACAATCTGCTGAAGACTTCCAAACTTGATAAATAAACCAATAAATCATTAATGGAATTAACTTCCAAAACGTCAAAATAAGCACTTAGTTTTACAGGTAAATATTGAGCTGCCAGAGCTAATTAATCAAAATACCTCTTTCAAGAGAGCTTAACAATATCAGGAAACATCACCTTACGCGCAACTTCAATATTAACCATAGCAAATAAAGTCACGTCTATCCTTTTAAATTCGCATAGACATTCAGTAGCTTTTAGGGAAAACTAAGGTGAGTTCGATCACTAGCGCGAATGTTAGTAAATAAGACAAAAAGATAGGCTTACGTCAAAATGAATATAACGTCAAATTCCGAACAATATTCGATTTTGTCTTTTCATTAAAACCCTATCTAATGCGAATTGATATTGCAGCGATTGCATTAAATTAATATTTAACGCTTAATAAAATCATCCGGAGTGTTCCTTTATCATCATTAGGGTCATATTGCATACATAAATAGTTGAAAGCAGCAGGTCCAGACATATTATGTAAGTAGTATCAATCCTGCTTGTTCTTTTAGTAATGCAATGGATGAAACAGCTAAAACTTGAAGATTATATTTTTTAAGCACGGAAAACATTCATTGTTTAAATATTACCATTATATACATTATATACCAAAAATGTATTACATGTAGGACTGTAGGAGTTTTGCACACGCTGAACGTGGCTTAATATGTTGAACGGAACTAGGTTTAGAAGAGCAATGAGAGTCATTTAGATAGAACTATGTACCACCAGTAGGTGTCGATGTTATTATAAACCAAACTGCTTTAAACAAAAAATACATACAAGGGATACACATATTTAAAAGGTAATACTGGTAATAGGTATGCGGATAACTTATATTATAGCTAATTCATTGTAGTGGGTATCAATTAGCAAGATGTCTAGTAAATGCCGTGCAAAGTTACAACATTTATTTGCTATACAAGTAGTATTATATGGATATTACCCACTAGAGAAGAATGTTGGCCCACGAGGCCGCAGGTCGTGTGAGTAATATCTTGTAATACTACGCGTGCAGTACAACATTTCATCCACACCTCTCAATAAAGTCAGAAGTATGAAAACTAAATATTTTGTGGATTTTTAGGACAAGGAATTTTCATCTTCCCACCTTTTGTCTTACAGTATAGGTTTCTTTTATTTTATTACTTTTCACATTGAAGGCCTACTATCTTTATGGCAATTTGTACCTTGGAAATCGTAGAGCCACCTTGGGGTCAGTGCATCTTTCATATCTTTGTTTCTTTCCACTTCACTTTCACAAGAAGTTAACCCAGAAGGGAACTTTCTTACTACCCTTCTTCTGTTTGCGATTTTTCACTGCACATCAGTTTTTCACTGTTGTTTCTCTAATGGACGTCTGTTATCTTTAACGCCTTCTTCCCGCCTTTCTTCTGATTCATTTGATTTTTTCTCATATTGGTTTCATTTCTCTTCTGCTATTGGAGGTTTATTATCGTTATGGCAATTTGTTCTTTGAAAATTTGAAGAAGCCAAACAGTGGTAGGTGGATTTCCATATCTTCTTAGTTTTCTACTTCTTTTTCATGTTTTAACCAAGAAGGTGTGTTTCCTTCATTGCAACCATTACTATTATTATGGCAATTTGTTCTTTGGAATATGCTGAGTCAAAAAGTGGGCGGTGCATATTCCATACCTTCTTTCTGTTCATTTCATTTTCGTGTTTTAACCGAGGTTTCTTTCTTCCTATTCTACTTCTTTCGAGTTTTCTTTACACATCGGTTCTTTTTCAGTCCTAGTAGGAATCTGCTATCATCGCAAATTTGCACCTTGTATACTGCTGGATGGAATAATAATGTTGTTTTTCTTTTATACCATTCTTGCAAGGTTTTTAAGGTATGAGGTTTCCTTCTCGCCTTTCTCGGATTCATTCGATTTTTCTTGCATTATCGGTTCTTTTGCTTTTGCTACTTGGAAGTTTACTATCATTACGACAATTCCAACGTGTGTTGTTTCTTCCCGACCATTCTCTTTTAAGCCTAAATGATTTCTTTTTTCAACTTCATTTGCGCAAGGGTCTTAGTCCAGAAGGCTTCTTTCCTCCTATTCTCCTTCTGTTTTCGCCGAGTGGACGTCGGCTATTATAAACACCAATTAGCACCTTGGGAACTACAGATCGGAACAATGTTTAGATGCATCTTCTCTGCCATTTTTAAGACAAGAGGTTTCCTTCTTCCCACCTTTCATTTGATTCATTCGATTTTGTACACTATCGAGTTCTTTTCTTTTGGTACTCTTCACGTTGTAGGTTTACTATCTTTATGGCAATTTGTTTTTTGGAAATTGCAGAGCCACCTAGTGGTCAGTGCATCGTCCACACCTTCTCTTCTTTCAACTTCATTTTCGCAAGGGTTTTAACCCAGAGGGTTTATTTCTTTCTACCCTCCTACTCTTTTCGAATGTTCGTTGCACATCAGTTGTTCACTGTTGCTTTTCCTAATGGATGTCTGCAATCTTGAACGCCTTTCTTCTGACTCATTCGGTTTTTTCACACGTTATCGGTTATCGGAGCCAAACAGTGGTCGACGCATCTTCCATGGTTTATCTTCTCTCCACTTCATTTTCATTGTATAAACCAGAAGGTTCTTTCTTCCCATGCTCCCTTTGTTTTCGATTTTACTTTACAAATTTGTTCTTTTTTACTGTTGCTTGTCCTAGTTAACGTCTACTATCATTAACGCAAATTTGCACATTGGGAACTGCAGAGCGGAACAAAGTTGTGGTGTTTCCGTCATACGTAAGATTTTAAAGACAGTGCGTTTCCTTCTTTCTACTGTTAAACTGCCTTTGATTTTTCCTCGCGTGACCAGTTCTTTTACTTGTGTTACTATATGCCTGATCATTAGCTCAGTATGCACATTGAACAAAAGGCTGAAACAATGGTATGGTGCTCCATTTGTATCATTCTTGTAACATCTTTAAACCAGGAGCTTTTCGTATTTCTACGTTCCATCGGCCTTCGATTTATCTGTCTTACCAATTTTATTTTTTCGTTGTTTCTCCTGTTGGAAGTCTGTTATAATGGAAATTCACACCGTCGAGCTGCATAGAGAAACAGTGTTTTGCTGCTTCTTCCGTACTTTCTTTCTCATAAAAGCTCCTTCTTTCCCCTATTCATTCGATTTCTCTTTGCTTATTAGTTCTTCTCCTGTTGGTCGTCTGCTACCATTGGAACAATATTTATCTTAAAAACCGTGAAACAATGCTATGTTGTTTCTTGCGTACCATGGCTTTAAGAGTTTTAAACCAAGAAGATTTCAGTGCTTTTCTTGTTTTACCTCCTGGTTTTTCTAGATATTTGATGCAGAACCGGCATCTTTCATGTGTTCCAACATTTCCAAATCTGAAGGATTTCCAAGTTCACACGTTCAGTATTCTTCGATACATTCAAATTCAATAATTGAAATCTTCTTCTTCTTCGATGTTCAACAACTTATACGACGATTGATGATGTCAGAATACGAAAAAAAATTTTTTTTAGTTAGATCAAGTACGTATTTTTTAAGATAACTGAGATAAACGTGCCCAATTAACGCATGAGCACAATAAACATTAGATATTCCTTTTATTATAGCGTGTTCCATTATGTACAGTATTTGAAGACTTTAAAATCCACAGAGCTGTGCCAAAATTATTGGAAATATCAATAAATCAACTGCAAACTAAATTCAATGCTTGGTATTGTTTATATTTATTAATGTTTTTTGTCACACTAGAAATTAAAAATATTTATATTCAAAAGTTTCGGGATAATTATTGAAAAAAACTTAGTCCAACGAAATGTCTAAAAAAGAATTAAGAACGCCAGAAATAGTATATTATGATATTAGTGTATAAGTAGGCCTTTAAAGCACGTGCGATGACTTTAAACGCACGCGCGCTAACGGAGTGCTATAAACGTCACTTTTGACACTAGAAACTGTGCAAAAAGTTGTCATTTTGACACGATCGTAGAAAAAAGGTTTTATAGATTAACTGTTTACATTAGTAGAACATATACTATCGAGGCAGCTGCCACTGATAAAGGTCAAGGTTTATGGATGGCAATTTGGCACGATGTTATCAAATAACAATCTTTTGTATATCAATATAAAGGGGTCATATAACCATAATACCGATATAAAAACGACACAAAACTATAGCGTATCAATGTCTATTTTACATATCTATTGTATCTGATGGATTATCAAAGTTTAAGTAATCGCCAGGCAACAATCGAGCACTCAAGTACTCCATAGATATTTTCAAATTGAAGCAGATGTCTGCACTTTCAAAACCTGCATCTAGGAGTCGTGGAAATTTTTACCTGCATTATAGGAGACTGACGGAACTACCGCATGAAGTTGGGAGGTCGCGAAATATCGATTGCAATTGCTGCTGCACCCTTATTTTCCAGCCCTCTCGTGCGCAACAATATTGTGCAAGAAAAGCGACATTGTCGCGTTGCTGTGTACACAATGGCCACAAATTACCTGGAATCAAATGCAATGGCCCGCAAATGAGTCATAAAGCATTAAGCCGCGAGATGGTTGTTTGTTGTACTTGGGAATATCCAAAAATAAAAGAAAAATACTCTGAACATTGCATAATGGCAATTTAGTTAATATCTTTCTTGCAACTGGCGGCTATTTGTCACGATTATGTTTACAAAGATCGTTCCTATTGCGGAAAACTAAGAAACTGTCGCGACAGATAACTGCCTTGTTATACAGGGTGTCGACATTTAATGTGGTGATGGTGATGCACTCATATGAAAATTTTATATGAGATTATAGAAGTTCTTCCCCAAAATTATAACGTTTAACAGTTGCAAATTCTTTAGTATTGTTTGCTGTCAAATTAACAAACTTTTTGTACAATAGTCAGTAGAAGAATATCTTGACATGTTTTTTACTTTAATATTGATTCTGGTGTTATAATTCTAATATGCTGAACGTCTAGACGCCAGGTGCCAAATTATAACATTGAGAATGTACCAACAAGATGGGGCAGGGGAGACTGGGGAGATAATGGACACTTACGGCTCCAGGTCACCTACTTTTGAGAACACAAAATCAGATTATGGTGCAATATACATTGTATAATATTATATGTACATATACACAATAAAGGAAATATTGTATAGTTTTTATTTTTCAACAAATAATACAGCCGTGCAGTTTGTCCACTATCCCCCATGCTAAAGTGATAGTGCACACATACCGGGTAGACTGTGGACGTTATTCTAAAACTACACTTCAGATTTCAGTGTTGAGAAATAAAATATTGCTGATCGGAAAATATAATACTTGCATCACATATTACAAAACAACTTGTTGTTTTTAGAAAAAAGAATATTAAGGGATGAAATATTTTATTAAAAAAAGCTCACTTAAACAACAAAAACCACTGGTAATACAAAACAGAAGGAACTTTTGAAATAAATGTAGGTTGCTGTAAAGTGTACTCTATTGCAAACTATGCTCACTTAATAGAATATGGACAGGTATCCACTGTTCCACAGGTTCCTGTTTTTCAAATTTGGCGCTTTTTATCCAAAACCGGCAACTTACCAATATATTTGTGAACATCACTTTAAAACAAACAAAGTAACATCACTGAGAATGTGATGTCTACTGTCTCCCATTAGCGGATTAAGGTACCTGTGCACCCCTAGGTACACATTTAAGATCCCCCCCCCTTTATTTTGTTGGAAAATATTTTTGATATCTTTATTATATACATAATCAAATAATAGAAAATAAAATTGAAAATATTGAAAGTGTAAGTATATTAAATAAGATGGTATAATATTTTTATTATATTTCATTTTCACATTGTTTAGGAAATTGGCAACCTGCTTGGTGCCGTGTGCTCCTATGCGCCCCTTTATCGGGCGATTTAGACATGTGAGCCTATATGGTAATCCTGTCGTCTCCCCTGTCTTCCCTACCCTTCATAAAGAATTAAATATGCAAGATTTCTTGCCACAAATTTTAAGAATTATTTAGTACCGAAGCATCTAAAATATTGTGTTTAACATAAAATAAAGCTACTTAGCGCTACTTCAATTAGAATCTTAGTCTACTTTAACTGTGTGTCTACTTTAACTGTGTGTCATTACTATCATTACTAAATACATATAACATATCTCAAAAGCAAAAGGATGTTGAGTCTAGACATTCACATAATTTTCATTCCTGATTTCTACTAGCTAAAATATGTATGTGCATAGATTTTCTTCCATCTTTTCAACTATGCCATTGACTGAGATTTCAAAGTTTGCCTAAACCATGCCAAATGCGAGTATATGCTTAAAATAAGAGATTGAGGCATAATTATTACATTTTGTCAAACTCTAGTATTCACGGAGTTAGCCTAAAAATACGAATTATGGATACCTTAACATCTGCAATTGACGTTAAAGATGCACATTTATGAAATATTGTTTGGTTTATGTCCATAATTTTGCATTTTGCGTGAGATGCGATGCCAGGTGCGCGAAAGGTTAGAAGAATTGAAAGATCTGACTTTAGTAGTTGCGACACGTGGTAGAAAATCCAGGAGGGATGGGATGGGTTCGTAACTGCTGATGTTTCGGCTTTTCACATAGTATTCGACAAAATGTAACAATAACTGAACTGGTTAATATTTTAAACAACTAGCTTAAGCACAGTGTTGGAGAAGGACTGTGGACATAAGGAATGTGTAATAAATATATCTGATTGTTATACACAATAAGAATCTAATAGTTAAAGGGCACCAGGTCCAGCAACTTTCGATGAGACACTCCGGTGAACTATAGGGAATAATCGAGATGTGACTTAAGATAGGCTACAAGCAAATAATAAATACCTGAGAAAAACAACCACGGCTAGTATCAAACGTCAACAATACATTTTTTCGCGACAACAACCTTAATAGACACATTTTTACGTAACTATTTGGAAAAGAGCAATTATACGAGAATATAAGCAAAAGGGGTTTGATTTAAAAAAGCGTAAGGAATCGATTGAGCGAAGTGTAAAAACTCTAATTCAAATGAACATATACGTAGGCTACCTATTATCGTATCAATAGAAAAGATATTCTTCGCGTTATGAAAAGGTACAGTATGACATTAGAAAGAACTGACTGTTATTTACTGCTTACAAAAGTGTCAATCGTCTCTGATGGGCGCTATTCAATTCATTAACCCGTGCAGTTCACTCATACTGGGAAGCCTGACATGTGATGCCTGGTGCGCGAAATGTTGGAATAATTGAAATATCTGACTTTAATAGTTGCGACTCGTGCTAGAAAATCCAGGAGAGTCTGTCGGGATGGGATGCGTGTTTTGGCTTTTGCAGCGTCAAATATGCAATCCAACAGCGGTATGAGAGCAACGTCAAGTCACTTCAAACATCCACAGATTTTCGACGGCGAATTTCGAGACCCCGTAGAAATATCGGAGCAGGAACGGAAAGAGAGGAGAAAAGTACGAAGAAATAGGACTGAAAATAAATTCGACTCAATATTAGACCACGTGAAAGCAGGGATCGTTAAAATGCAGGATCTGAGGTAACCAGGTGAGTGCAGCAATTCGCTAAACCAATAAGACCAGATCTGTCGCAAAACAAAACCCCGAACAAACACGTCATATAGCTTCGAAAGTAAAATCAGTAAGCCTCAAAATTTCCGAAAAGGAAATTGAGATTGGAGAAATATCCCCGAAAAAAAGGAATACCAATCGCGAATTCAAAAATCACTAAAGAGTATTAGACGATCTGTAATAAACGAGCACGTACAGCGAAAGCGGGCAGAAATTCCGAGTAACATTTTCGGATCGCAACAATTAATAAAACGAGGATGGATACTGGGGACTTGTAGATTCGAATCTAATCTTCTAGAAGATGTTGATCTATAAATTGGAATAAATGTATGGTTCATCCGTGGTGGCTCTCTTGCATCTAGTCGTGAAGTAAGAGCATTTGTGTAAGATGTACCAACAATAATATGAGGTGGTAATGCTCGTCTCTTAAAAAGGGCGAGAACCATTATGGGACATGTTAATGCATTATCAACATTTATTTTCTCTACGTTTCCTGTTTTTAACTTAATCTTTCAGCAATTTTATTGTGGAATAAGTACCAATTTTAAGGCTATAGTCCTCAACTGTTTCTTTCCAACTTGCTAATGTCGTATAGCTTTGGAAATGCACAGGGCCGTAACTAGGCAAACTTTTATTGTAGGCAAGCCAACCTTTTTGCGCCCTTCAGTACACTAACGATATATGTGACAAAAATACTAATGTTACTGTATGGTTTCTACATTTATTGTAATGTAAGTATTCAAAACAGACAACTAGGTATTCAAAAATAAATCCAACATTTTTAATTCCAAAGTGCTAAAGAGAAATAACTACATGTTAAATAACAAAATAAAACACAAATAAAATAAGAATAGAAAGCAAGGATATAAAACACAATTCTAATTTAAAAAATACATATTATTATATAGTCTGTAGACCTTTTTATAAATCCCTACATATAAACGTGTGGTGTACCTGCGTCTCTACGATATATTTTCATTGGCACCGATTGGGCGCATTTCGCCCACAACCGGAACGCCTGTGCGTCATTTATAACGCAACGATAAGCATAGGTATTTATCAATTAACGCGAGTTCGAATCCCACAGGCTGCAATGTTTTTTTTTAATTTCCAAAGTGTTTCAGTATTATTAGCAGCATTAAGGTATTTTTTACCTATTTTGTAGATAATTTTGAAGACTCTTAACCATAATTCGATCTAGCTTTCTGTATTAAAGACGTTGAAAATATTTTCTTTTGTAATTCTGTTATGTACAACTCAATTTTAAAAATCTGGTGTGATACACGCACACAACTTCATTTTACAGTGATCTTTAATAATTAGCCAAAAATTTTATTTTAAATTGTTAAACATTTATCAAAAATTTTCAAAAATTACAAATTCTACAAAATAGAGCGTTAGTTCAAGAGACAAATTTTCTCTAGAATTTTAAGCTAAATGGAAAAATGTAATAATATACCGGGTGTTCTATTTAAAATAGGAGTTAATAAAAAAATAGAAACAAAACAAAAGAAACCCATTTTAGTATAATTCAACTGGAAAATCACCTATCTCACATCAATACACATTAAAAATGCAATAAAAATGTAAATTAAAAAAAAATAGTTAGAGCCGTTTTTGAAAAACTCGAAAAAAACTGAAAAATCACAAGAGTAAACCTACTTCCGGTTATGCGATTTTCTTCAAAAGCTCCCGGTCGCATCTGCATAGTACACAAAACTTATATATGAAGTTTCAATGCCATACCTCTTTTCGTTTTTGAGATATTCTGTTCACAGACACACAGACAGACCAATGAAAAAAATACATTTTTTGGATTCAGGGGACTCTAAAACGTAAAGATCTGTTGAAAACTCAATTTCGAATTTTTTGGGCGAATCCAATACTTCCTTTATTGTAAAAGGAAGTAAAAATGCAAACATTATTTTAATTAGAAAAGCTAGACATGTCAATATGTTAAAATAATACAATATGAACAAATAATAATAGAATAAGGTCCTATACTCACAGCCACACTGTCACCCAATCTTGAAGTAATCAATATACAATGTGGAAATAAAGTAACGGGTAAATTCGTTAACATTGTTGATATTCATTTTTATGAAACAATCTCGAAGGGTGTAGCGATTTTGACCATAGGGAATATTTTCCGCTAATTTTGAGTTTCTTATGTAATTTGTTTTCATGATAAAACGTTATCGACTTTTTTTAAATACCAACCTATATTTTTATTATTGATTTTGGTAGTACTTTTTAGGTTATTTTCAATGATATAAAATTTTCAATATGTTACATTTAAAAAAAATCGAAAGAAATGGTTTTAAAATTTAAATATTAAAAACCAATGACGTGAGCAAAATAAATCTAGTTACCGGTGGATTAACTTTGAATAGAGTTTTAGTTGTATTTTTCAATTGTTTTTTTTTAATTTCAATAAAAACGAATGTGCCGTCAAAGACTTTCCGTGAAACGTAGGTAACTAAATTTATTTTGCTCATTTCATTGGTTTTTAATATTTAAACTTTAAGATGGGTCCCGGGTGGTGTAGCTTGAACAAGTGTCCACGTTCGATCAGTAGAATTAAGCAACGCTCTTTCTGTTCAGAACTTGGATGGGAGTTCCATGGCTGCTTCGCTCGGCGCCTCGTGGTACGGCTGCCACGGAAATAGTTGGTCCCGGATGTCATAATAACATCATGACAGGCGTTAGTGGGGTTTAAAGTCCCCATAAATGCACAGCGACGCCTATAATTGGCCTAACGACTGTTGGCTGAGTGCGAAATAAATAAATAAAAGACCATTTTTCTAAATTTTTTTCAGATGTAACATATTGAAAATTTTATATCATTGAAAGCAATATAGAAAGTACTACCAAATTCAATAATAAAAAATACAGGTTGTTACGGTATTAAAACAACTTTACGACACCCACCCAAGGTGAGCATCGCACCACGGAATCAGTCCTGGAAAACTGGCACACTTGCCCTGAGATTTGCTAGAAACAAGCTAAAGGGCCACGGCTGGAACGCTCAGGGAGTCGGGCGTGAGTCACACGATACGTTCTGGGCAAGCGTGTTGAGGCATATATATAGGGTACGTAAAAATTATGAGGGCGCCACCAAGCCTGTCTTAACTCGAATAACCGGGCCTGGGCGGTTAAACGGGAGCGAAGTATTCAAGATACTCCGTCGATAAGAATTCTCATGAGCTGCAAGCTCAAATAACAATTTCGTACTGGAATGGTAATATTGGGACTCTTTGGCCGAGACTGCGCAATCACTGGACCTACCTGCACGCTCTGATCTCTCACGTCTCGCCGTACACCAATCTTTACATTGTAAAAGGCGCTATCTGAAACAAAGCATGCACAGGTCGAATAGGAATAATACGTCCCTTAACTAAATATGCGTCTATTGATCGCTAATTACATCTGGGCAACAAATCGTGCCGCCAAGCTTATGTTACTACTTACGTTAAGCATCAGCTGATGGACGCGCTATGCTAATGAACATATTAGAGTACAGTTGAGAAATACGCGCTCCGGCAAAAGGGCGCGTTAGTGCGCGATAACAGTCGCCGACCTGCGGTTAACACCTAGGAAGCAAAGCACAAAGCCCTCGCAAACATAAACAAAGAAAAACTCGAACAGCTTAGGGCGCGCCAGGCCCAGCACGGCGAGGCGTTAATTCTATTTAGGTATTAATCGGTACAATATAGCGAAGCTCGCGCACCTAACGTTACTAAATTAAAAATTAGCGTAACACCAAATCATGATCGCAGAGTTCTTTAGTTATTTAGGCGATGAAACGCGAAACTCGCGCACATGAACTTACTGGCAGGCTACCAAAGTAGCGTCTTGCAGCATGGTGGCCTCAAACCGGCATTCAAAAGCCGCGACAAGCAAGCAAGGGGCATGCATCCGCCCACATAAAGCTGAGCACAAAGCACCAACGCTCGCACAAGTGACAGTTACTATGTTTAAATGGTTGCAATTACAAATACCTTAGCCCGCAGACGGTCCATGAGAGTGGCGTGCAGTCATTTGCTAGAAGGCGGCAGTCTGTGGCAACTCAATCGCCAAAACACGGCATTAGGGGTAAACGGGCTGGAATCCGCCGAGATGGCGACGTTAGGACGCTCTCCTAAGAGCACGCTACAGCGACAAAAAGGCCTACTTCGTCCTGCCTAGAAAGATCCTCGAAACAGCGAGTTGCAAGGGGAAAGCCCCCTCTCTCACCAACGCAGAACTGGCCCCAAGAAACCCTTCACACACCTACGCCTCGACGTAAAGACGTGCCACTCACACAACCACACGCGACCTCCTTCGATCAACGGCCAGAGCTGAACTCCTCAAAGCAAAACGCGTTAGGACGCTTGAAGTGGCGTGAGCCAAACGGCGTTGCCACGTGACTCTCGACAGCCAATGGCGATGCGCTCCACAAAACAAATTAATTCCGGTATCAAAGGCAGCCAATGGCGAAGCGCCTCAACGGAATGACTTCTAGAAGTTTCGGAATTCTTGCGAGTGATAACACCCGGCTGCCAAAGTAGCAGCAAAGGGGTGCTCCAACTGACGAGAAATACTGCGTTTGGGGTCAAATATGTGCAAAATCATTATTGTAGAATTAGGCGATGGAGCCAAATAAGTAACTAAAAGGGTTTAGCATACGGGCACGCTGCCCTAAAGCCTAGGTGGCTACTTAAAATACCAAATGACCTGACAAGGTTGTCATTAAAAAAAAATCGATGACGTCATAACTTTTAAAACAAATGACGTAGCAACATAAAGGTGATTGTAGTGTATGTCCTATAATTAAAATCGCTATACCCCTTCAAGATTTTTTTGATAAAAAATAATATTAACAAAGTTAACAAATTTATCCGTTACTTTATTTCCGCGCTGTATTTAAAACGCGAAGCTTTTTCTATCGGCATCTAGTATAAGCCTTGCGGCAAGCCGATTTCTATAATTCTTTTTTTAATAAAAATCTGCCACCGTATAGGGTCGCAGAAGTGTTTTAAATTGGACAAATTCTAGCGTGCAAGTGATTGTAGCGAAAAATTCTATAGTAGCAGAACAAGTAAGCTCTTGAAATCGGTCTGTGGTGTTCCGCTGATTGTTGCAATGGGCCATTGTACCAGCGATGAGCCCAAAGCAGTGAATTTATGTGTAATATGTGCAACCAGTGGACCAACTTTTACAGTTTTTAAAAATTTAAGATTGTTTTTCGCATTTTGTATAATAATGTGCTATTTTACTAAATTCAAATTCGTTTAATAAAGATGCATAGAAATGACACTTTGCTATATGGTAATGTCACTGTCAAATTCGAAGTTAGCAGGTTAGGTTTTGCGTCAGTCTGTGTCAAAACTGACGGAAACCCTAACCTGATAACCTCGAATTTGACGTAGACTTACAGTGTCACCAACTTATTATGCATACGTTTGAATTTCCACAGCTACCCCTTATGGAATTTTTTAATGAACATGTGGTATAATGCTTTTACATGAATGTTTATAAATACTAATACAAAATGCAAAAAATAACTACTTATATACACTTCGTAAGAAAAGCAGTTTTACTAAACTTATATAGCTTTTTAAGTTACTCGCTCGCTTCGCTCGCTCGTACTCAATCAAGCTATATTCGTTTAGTAAAACTTTACTTTTCTAAACTTGAACAATATACTATTCTCGTCACTGCTGTATTACAATCAATTTAAAAAATGAAAAAAAAATCATTAGAATAAGGCAACTTTTGCCGCGGGCTAAAAGCTAGTACTTTTACGGCCGGTCTTATAAAGATCACTAATCTGAGGTTAACTTTAATTCGTTGTTAAAATCAAGAAAAGCACATCAAAACGTTAATTCTTCTAACATTTTATTCATTAATAAACAAATTTTGATACGCTTCTGTTTATTTCACCAACGAATTGAAGTTAACATCAGATTAGTGGTCTTTATAAGACTGGCTGTTATTGTTATGAATGATATAGGTGAGAGTTATAAAACAAACGCCGTTACAAACTGGTAAATATCTAACATTCCCTTTGGAAAATGCGCAAGGAAATATATCGAACAGATTGGGTGCAAGTCAGATTATTGTAATTAGTATTATTTAGACTAAAATTTATTACAAATTAATTGTTTATTTGTTTTTTCCTCATTAGTACGAAACAATTATTTTTTCAGTGCTATTTTGGCGTCCCTTACCGGTTGCGCCTGTAGGCGGGGGCCTACTCGGCTTATACCTAGTTATGGCCCTGGAAATGCATCTCCACAAGTCAGTCAATTGTTAGACACCTTGTAGTTTATTTTTGTATAGAGAAGATGTTTGAAACGACACTTTAAAATGGGAATTTATTATTTTACTAAACGTTGGTGGGAGTCGCTCCGCCCCTCTAATAAATACAACAGCACTTGTATATCATTCATAGATGTATCGGATTTTATTGTTTAAATTCAAATTTCTAACGCAAATTTTCCTTTTTTACTACCAATTGTAAGTGGACTGCGTAATACAATAAATACACAGTGAAACCTCTTGATTACAAACAGCTATTTCGTTACTGATATAATAAAATCAACATTCTTTTTTTAAATCATCTCAACATATGGATCTGCCGTTGTAAATCACAGGTAAACTGATTAGAATTCCAGAATTACTATAATTTAAATTGCTTGTAATCAACCTATAAAGCCCTACGTTGACGGAATATTTATCAACGTCTTTCCTTAACTTTTGACTTCTGCCTGACCCAGTTATTTGTTCTTCCTTTTAGCGTTATATTCGACGTACGCTTTTCCGATACTCCCTACTTTTTTCCGGTTTGTCGACATTAGCGGTTCTATATTTGACAGCTGTAAATTGGTTGAAAATGCAGGTTTTACAAATATTGCTGCTTAAACAGTAAGTCATTCTGACACTTTTTCACACTAGTGTCTTCTGCATTATTCTTTTTTCTATCTGATACCGTTTGTGTAATCCTACGATTTACTATTGTTTCTGTTTATGATTTTTATGTCTTGGTCGATTCCAAGCGCTTATCATTTCAGTAATTTAATAGAATTCGACACGACTGCCACAACACGGAACAGTTTCTCCACTTGGATATAAGTTTTGTAACAGTTTCCTTTAATATTGCTGTGAATAATCAAGCGAAGTGGTTGAAATTTTGATCGATGTGCAATATCGCCAAAGCAGCCATTAAAATGCGTCGGTAGCACGGGCAATAAAAAAACTTTAATGTATTAAGTAAACTTCAGTTTAATGCATAAACATCCTAAAGGAGATCGAATCATAGGTAGATGATCGTTTATCCAACTTATCACACAGTTGTCATTTAATTTAATTTAATTTTAATTTAACTTAATTTAATTTAATTTTTTAATTTATTTAATTTTATTTAATTTAATTTGCACTCAGCCAACAGCCGTTAGGCCAATTACAGGCGTCGCTGTGCAATTATGAGGACTTCCAACCCCACTAACGACTGCCATGATGTTGTATGACCGCCGGGACCTACTTTTTTCAGTGATAGCCGTACCACTAGGCGCCGAGAAATGCAGCCGTGGAACTCCCATCCAAGTTCTGACCAGAGACAGCGTTGCTTAACTCTGCTGATCGAACGTGGACGCTTGTTCAAGCTACACCACTCGGGACCCATCTAACGATAATCGTTCCAGACGAACTTTTACTTCTCCAAGGACCATTCATAATTGTTTTCGCAGTATTAGAACCTTAGTTATATTCTTATTTGCTTCCTTTACGGCATTAAGCAGATTTAAAAGAAGTTTATGGTTTCAGTATCTGAATCAAGGCGATGTCTGGGCTTTCTTGTATATTTATCCACGATTTGTATACCTTCGCGTCCACCAAGTACTTCTTCTATACACATTGAATAGTGTAGGTAGTTTCCTTTCTGATCCAAATTGGTTCAGTGGTCTCAAGTTATTAACATTCAGACACACAGACATTTTTGTAATATGCAACCTAAACAAATGGGTAACAAATTAAAGAGAAATGAAGAAAATGGAGTATTTCAATCCTCTATTAAAAACAATTTGATAAAATGAATCATAGATCCAAGTCAAAGTGCTAAGTCCTAAGCCATCGTCAAGAGTGAGAAGTAAGATATCTGGTCGTAAAGAAGCATGGAGAGAGCCGAAATAACAACGGAAGATGCTGGCTCGCGTCGTACTAGAACCTCACCACTTCCTCCGCCTTGGTCGAGAAGAAATTTGATCTACTCACAATTTAAATTCGTCGTATTTACCTCATTTATGGACCCATTTTCAGGAAACTTGAAATTTAGAGCTTTATATAGGACCTCTCAGTGCCCATGTCCAAAAATCAATCATTTTAACCCCTAACAAAGCATGTGGTTTGAGGTTACATGTTAATTTTAAGCTTGCCCAAGCATGTACAAAGCATGTGTTTTGAGGTTGTATGTTAATTTTAAGCTTTTTCAAGCATCCACAAAGCATGTGCTATATTACTACAAGTGGTTAGGTAAGGGCTCTTTTAAATACATTTATATAAATAACACTTATTAGTTGTAATTCCTTCCATAGGTCTTGATAATGATTTGAAAATAAATCGAAACGTGGACTTTAAAATGCAAGTGGTTTTATTACATAACCATTAAAGCTTAACAATTTTTGCCCATCTACTGAGATTGAAGTTGTTAACTCTTTCGCAATAAAAAACCTTCCATTGTTATACGTAAATTGGATTTCTGCCAATGTAAAAATTTGAAGATCTCTTCTGGTAGAAGGGCGAACAACTTTGATGAAACAAGTCGCTCGTAATCACCTTTGTAATAACATTAGTTTTGAGTTTAGGTCCATCCATATTACTGTTGTCTTCATCGCGAATTAATGTTTTTCCCTCTATAATTTAACATTTTTTTTCTGTTTTCAGGAAGTAGGCATTCAATTGCCTTTTTCGACTGCACATGATACGACTTTTCTGACCACCGTTTCTTCGATTTGGTCAATAATACGAGATGCGTCCAGAAAATAAATTCCTGTAAGGAATTACCGCTAAGTAAGGTAACAGAGCGACGTTTCGCATGGGTGGTGGCACAGAGTAATTTTTATTTCTGGTGAATTATCGTTTACTGTTTTACACGAGAGGTTTATGTGAGTGGTATAATAAATATACCCGTCAGTTGCAAGGATCGTACTGAGGTACTGGTTTTGCTGGCGAGAATTAATTGACAATTGTGTAAGCAAACAGTAAGGTAAGGAATGGTGTCTTTTATCAAAGAAGGGCGCAATAATGTTCACGATGGTAGCTTTGTGACGATGTGGGTGAAAGAATGTGATTTTTTAAAATTTTAGAATGAGTTACCCTTAATAGTGAATTTTGGTAGTACAATTATTTTTTTCGACAACAGAAATGTCTCGACTGTGAGGGTTTTATGGCGAGTGCTGCAAAAAACAATCCCATCAGTTGCAAAGGTCGTACTGAGATACGGGTTTTGTTGACGGAAATTCATTGACTGACAGCTGTTTAATGAAAACGGTAAGGTAAGGCAGTGGCATCTCTATTTAAAGTTCACGTTGGTAGCTTTGTGAAGATTTAGTTAAAAGGATGTAAAAATTCTTTTTACATTTTCGACAACAGAAATCTCTCGACTGATGGATTTTTTTATCGCAGCGCTTCGTATAATTCACTCAGCGAAGACAGCAAACGATAATTTGACAAAAATAAAATAGTCAACAGCTAGCTGAGGACTTACTCTTTACTACTAAACAAACCAGACCCCGCTCTCTTACATCATTTGGCGGTGATTTCTTATCAGAACTTACTTTTTGGACATTCCTCGTATATCTTTTATACCTCCAACAGCATTGCAACATTCTGTTGATATGTTGTCTCAACCTATCTCTGTACTTCTCCAACTCTTCCTTATATCTTCCTTCTGTTTTACTAGCTTTAAAAGGTTCTATTTAATCTTTGTGAATTTATCCATGATTCACTACCGTACCGTAAGAACATGTCATGATAATGTCGAACGCCTTTTCATAACCTAGAAATGTTAGGTTAAGAGGGATGCAATTAGCCTGTGAGCCTGGTTGTTTCGAGTATACATCAGGAATCTGCATCTAAATTTAAAATATGTAGTATGTTTCACCAACTGTAGATAGTTTTTGCTTATACATAATTATAGTTTTGCCTAGAGTTCCAGTAAAGCACTTTATGCCCTTCTTATTGTCTATTTTTTTGGTAAAATCTGGACGGTGATATCGGTTACACATTATTTGCAAAATAATTCCAGCGAACTGGAAATTTTTAACAAAAGCGGTGTGGAGGCTTATTTCAAAAATGCCTGCAGAAGGTACAGGGAGGGGACATGAATAAATTTCTAGTTTTATGGAGTGCCACCCAGGAGAGTCAATTTGAAAGATTAATGATTACAAATTTCCTTGAGTTAACCTCATTTGAGACAATGTAATTGTAAACTCCCATTCGTTTGGTCTCCCATTTCTACAAATTATTTATTAAAGTTACTGCGAATCGTTGAGCAAAAAAACTGCTATCATAAAATCCACATCTTGACCACCGTCGCATTTTTATTATTAAAAACATACAAAAATGCAACGGACACAAGGTGATACCTCATCGCCGAAACTGTTTACCTTGGCCTTAGAAAATGTACTCAAGAAATTGAACTAAACAGGAATAGGCATTAAATAGACGGTGATACCAAATTTAAAGCCACAATTAAACCATCGATCATGACTACATGGGTACATTTGATGGCCAACTAGCTAAATAGTGAAGCCGGGATGCGGTTCTTTACAAAAAGTGAAATCCATTCATCAATACAAAAGGGACGCCAATGAGTCTTTATACAAGAAATGTGGGCAGAAACGATAACTCATAAACTCAAAGCTTAACCAAAATCACCATAATCTGAAATGAAATTAATATATTAACCAGGTCATAACTCAGTTTGCAGTAACGAAAACACACATAATCATTGTCAAACGTATAATATTCAATAATAAGGCACATGGATACAAACGTTTAGTATGCCGGGTGCATCCAATAAACATAAGGTTTAGAATATAACAGTCAAATGTATAACCGCAATAATGATTACATTAAATGGACAAACTTCATATAAACGAATAACAACAAGGTAAACTTCAATGAGGCCTGAGGTGCAACTCGTCGTAGGCATCGCACAATGCAAGATGCAATGTACGAGAACAAAGTAGAATCAAACATATAGCTACATGCAATGCAGAACTCCCTAAGTGTATATTACTAGCTATTGGCACTCAGCAAAGCTCTCGCCCAAATGAGGCTGCTTCTCGAACGGAACAAACTGCAGCTTACGGAAGCAGTAGACTGGACCCTGACAGCACGTGTACGATACCGGATGAAGACATGATGAAATCAGGTAGCTCAAACTTGTCGTTGCGGAACATGGTCGATATAAAAAGAAACAGATCGACATGGAATCACGACCGGAGCAAAACAAGACAGCTTGGTACGGAAAAGTTCACGACTGACTAAAAATAGCTAGAAATATCCCGAAACGTTAAACCATTTCGGCAAGAATAAGGAAGCAGGCTTAAGTGACCTCGTGCAACTGACCACTAACGGTCGCAATCGGACTGACTAAGGACAGTATCGAAGCGTTGGCAGACATCGGGATCAAATGCTAAGAAATCGCCAGCGACTTGCAAGGACAAGAAAGCATGTTCGCCTCAACAAAGGCGGAAAAATTACAACGACGGCGCGGATCACTCAAAAATTACGCCAAGTAACTAGCTCGGAATACGTACTTAATACATATTTAACAACATGGCGACGACAACGTGCTAATAGCTAAAGATAAGTAGGAACTAGGAACTCAGAAGTTATGAGAAATAATGAAGACGCACCCAATATTAAATTAATTAGAACACATATAAATACAAGTTGATTCATATATAAGCGATACAATGAACATCGGGATATAGAGCTTAGTAAACGCATTTCACGTAGTCGGATAGCTTTTACTAAGCTATATTTTGTACTTAAGGCTAAACATTCCCAAAATCACCTAAAGGCAAAGATATTTAATTCTTGTTCGTTACCTGTACGAATTTATGGTATTGAGACAACGACCTTAACAAACAAAATAATTTAAAAGCTGAAAAACGGAGAGAAATTAGAAGAAGGATGTTAGGATTGTCGTTAAGATAGAAAAAGAAACAAATAGCTAAAAAATAACCGGTGGGACGCACTTAATGTAGATGATATAGAAACTAGCCAACAAGCAGTGAACGAGAATAACAACAGCCGAATGACGAACTTGAAAAATAAAGAGAAAGATTATATGCAATACTAGATGCAACACATCTTAATAATAAGAAGAAGAGGTGAAGACATTCAGACTCGAGGGCATAGGAATTTAGAGAAAACTTTTAACAATTATTTTCTCTATTGACGAAACAATTTATACAAATTCAAGATAAGTTATTGCTTGTTTTACGCTTCGTTATGCTGAAAGTTAGAAATCCTGGACAACTGAAAATGTTAGTGAGGTCCAACCATAAAATTAGAATATTAAAGAAACTCTTATATGACTTGAGCACACCGAAGTAGATACAGAAAACAGTTGGAACGCCATGAATTTGCCATAACTCAAGTAGGGACCGAAGTCTTAAACTCTGCAAAAAATAGAATGAAGCAAAAGAAATGGACAACGGAAGACATTTTAGACCTAATTGAAGGAAATTGTAGAAATGAAGAATTGTATTCATAAATACAACGTCAAATACGTACAGAGACAACGAGAGCGAATGAGAATTGGATGAAGCAAGAATGGTAAGAAATTGAGGAACTGCAAAGAAACCATGATGAATTCAATGTCTACAAAAAATGCAATGTAAAAATATACACACAAATAAGAACATCATTCCTCTTAAAGGATTCGGAAGGGAAAAATAAAGCTGGACTTTGAAGAGAAAAATAAGCAATGGATAATGTACACAGCAAATCAATTTATACGACGTGAGAACGCAGCTAATTTGCCTATTAAAACTGGTATTCTCAAGCCATAGGTGGAGAAAGCTGACGGAATTCTACAAATTTTTTCACGATGAAAATATTTTCGAATCAACCAACTATTTTTAAGCAGAGTTATTCGGGAATGTTCTAACAGTGACCTGCATATGCATAAATACATCTAAGACAAAGCTGTTAGTGGTTATCAAAGAACGTGTAAGTCCATTATAACTATCTATAAATGGTCAGCGTAGTGAGAGGGTTAACTACTTCAAATATTTAATCTGCTGGGGAATTACTCTTTTAGTGGTTTACACCACTGGAACTGTTATGTTGTTTATTACTGTGGACTAAGTTCAGCAAAATACAACCGTTTGTGGAAAACAATAACATTCCTTTTATTACTTTAGAACATACGAACAAACTACAACATATACAAATTCGTTAAAATTAATTTCAAATACAAATACGAATTGTGAGTAGCCTGGTTTTCGATACTGAATTATTTATTAATAATAGACCTTAGAAACTGACCTTGGTCCTCGAATCTGCAAAATTCGTAAAGTCGGAATATGAAGTGAAATGAAGTGATATCGAAAACTAAGCTACTGGCGCTTATATAGTGTGCGACTGAATGGAAGGGATATTCCCTGTTCTTTTGGGTACAATAGGATTGTCCAGCTAGGCTCCCTTTGCTCTATTGTAACACAAGAGGTTGAAATAACTTCCGTCGAAAAGGGCTTCCCTTTTCGAGCGTTTACGACTGTATTGTCCACCCGGGTTGACTTTTTCTTTTCTCCTGGTCTATTGTTAGTTGGGGCAAAAGGGTATTAACGCAACTCTTCCTTTTTTTGTTGGCCGATATCCCTGCGTTTAGGACATTTCCGGCTGTGATAGAAATTGCATCGTGACATTTAGACAAGTTAGTTTTGATTGTTCAACTCGACGACACAAATCACATTTGACATTACAGATCTTTCTTACTGCAAGCGCACAATTAACTCTTTCACTAGACCTGTCACACTGCGAATTTCACTTTGACTATCTCGTTTAGTCACGCACTGTACAATTACATTTTAGTTTATGGCCTTCTCTTGCACGAAAGACGTTTTCAGGCCATTCATCACCGCTACGCTACACTCTCTAGATTCCGAAAAAACTACATTTATGAAGCTGAGACCTTTACTCTGCAATAGGAATATCTCTTCTCTATCTGAATGCATTTGAGATGTGGTTCTACCGACTAATCCTTAAAATCTCTTATATTTAACATATCTTAATCGCAGAAGTTCTGGATAGTGGTGAAGAGGGCGAAGAGCTGCTAAATATGATAAGGAAGAGGAAGAAGTACTTAGGGCACATACTTAGCGGCAACGGATATTCATTCTTGCTACTAATCCTTAATCAAAAATTTGAGGGAGAAAAAAGTTGTTGTGGTTGAGAACTATTCGACAAAGTGTCATTGAGGCTACCAACGCCTAAAAGTGGCATGGTATCGGAAGAGAGAGAGACCGAAGTCAACCGCTTTAGGATGTGTTTGAAACTTCCTCTTGTTAACAAATGATCCGCACAAGAAGGACAATTCTACTAACTTTAGATTCTCCCTTTTAATAGTAATGACTTAAGAGTGCTAGATATAGATAAAAACGGGAGTTCTATATTAATGGTTGAACTGCTCTAAATTTCATATAAAAGGTATTATTGATTCAGAATGCTTTTAGGGTTTCAATTTAAAAGCATTTTTAGCGAGATTCCGCTGTCGATATACATACATATATTACAACATAACACTGGTTTTATTGCCACGTTCTGATGTACTCGTAGTGCAGTGATTTAGTTTTTAGTTTATTGGCTTGGCACCTAAAGCTTGACGCCAATTTGATGTATTAAAACACAAATTCGCTCTCCTTATTCACGACTCGCAGTCATGGCTCCCTATTCTCTCGAAGAGAACTGAGGGGTATTTTTATTTCATATATTTAATATGCTAAGTAATTTCAGTAGCGCACGTGTTAAAACACGACGCTCGACTGTGACGTAAATGAACAGGCGTCATAGACTCACAATAAAACAATTGAACGTAGTAACGGTATAACGGCAAATGTATTTATTTCATTTGATAGCATAAATAGCTTTCGACATTTCAAAAATTAGTATTTTTTGTTGAAAACTGTGTGTGCATTACAAAGCTAATTTGTAATAACCCCCACGAGATAGGTAGCCCGAAGGTCACCGGTGTCGGATTACAACCCAAGACTTTCGGTAACACAATTTCGCTAAGTACATTAGAAAATTGTAAAACGGATTTATATTACCGGACATTTATTGATCAAGATTCAAATATTCATCCTAGTTTTTAATCACACTGTCGAAAAACATCAACATTTTTCATAATACTGTTCACGTGGTATTGGTTGATGTATCGTCAAGTAGGTTATTCAACAATAGGTATGTCAACCCAAAGTATGTGCTCTTGAAATTTGATAGACAACAAGAGCGGCAGTTGTTGAGATTGTTCCTGAAATTAAGCTGCAAACATAACAAATTATGTTTTTATGTAACCGATGAGATCGTTGGGCAAATTCGTAATTAAACGAATATTAAGAAAAACACATTAAAATCAAGGCTTCGGCAGCCTATTTAGCAAACCCATTATGCAAAAATCGTTCAATGGGGCAATTACAATGTGATTAAACATTGATGAAAACATTGAAAAATCATATTTAACATAATCGATTTTCCCTCTCAATAATTATTTAATTATTTAAGCGTTTCAGCGTTTTGCTAGGGCACACAGCAATTTTCCTGGAATACAATAATTTTTTATTGCAGTTTATTCAGTAATTATTGTGGATATTTATCACCTCGTCGATGATATCCCATTTAAAAAACAATGATAAGTAGGTCGTGTCAGTACAGTGGCTTTGGGAGATACGATCTGTTCATTAAGTTTTTATCTGGATGTATTATTTGAGTTCGATTGCAGATTAAATATGTATCGATGTCATTTTGTTGGTATTTAATCACGCGAACAGGGGGAAAATTTAACTGATAAACGATTTAATATTAAGTATTGTCGATTAGTGGTCTTTTTTTATATACGAAGTATAATAGATTATTTCCCAAGCAATAGATCTGTTTCAATTTTCAATTAAATCGACAAAAGTGGGATATTCTTATATAATTCGCGTAGAAAGTCACAGATGGGACCAGGGTAGTTCACCAAGTATTATTATTTATTATTAAGGTGATGTCATACTCTACAATCATTGGATATAAAAAGTATCATATGATCGAAAACGTGTATACACTAGACTCTAGAGCATCATTTCTTAACCTTTTTCTACGGGCGACCCCTATTTCATCAGCTGTAAGTTGGTGACCCCCTATGTCTAAGCAAAGTTTAAAAATAGAATTACTCTGCACTGATATTGATTTTTTACACCTAAAGATGTTACTTGTATTTAGTCTTTATCTGCTCCATGTTTAATATTTTTACACTTTACAGCCCAAGGGCCATAAAGTACCTACTGTCGTGTTTGTTAGTTTGACAATTAGGGACATTGCCAAAATTTATAATAATTATAAATCTGCATTTAATTTTTAATATTCCTCTCAGTATGGACATACTAAAATATCCTTGGTACATAAATAACTATTACGGCTCGCTAAACGACACTAAGCATGCCGTAAAATACTTTACGGCTCTCTTAGTGCTTTGTTTTTCAGTTCGGCAAGCAATAACTTTGTAGGTTGCCAAAATCCTTCTACCCGGCCATCTTTCTCGAAATACAAGCGTATACATCACAGTTCAGAGTTCATATCTCTGCATCTTTGGAAGAGTAATTGAACGCTAAACAAAGCTTCCCATGTACCAACGCATTTCTAAATCCAAATTGTGTAGAGGACTTTTAATCTTCACAGCGTTTGTAGATTCTTTTATGTATAATTTTAACAAATCCCTTCAGGAGGTGACTCATGCGGCTTAGTGCAAGATAGCCACTACAAGTTTTAGCCCCGGATTTTAATTGTGAATATTCCGGCCTTTACAAAATGATTCTTTATGTACCACGGGGCGTAGCGTAATAATTAGAGCCCAACGCGTAACCTCAGGCTCTAACATGACAAGGGTCATAAACGCTAGTTTTTCACGAGGTGTATATCAATCTTACGCACAAACCGAAATATTCACAAATAGAAATGATGTCATTGCTTGTGAAACTGACACGCAATACACTAAGACCGTAAAGTAACACATTACGTTCTCAAAAATAGGGTTTAAAGTGACCAATTCCGCCCGGTCGTATATAAAATGTTATATGCACCTCGTTCATAACTGGTGTTTATGCCCGTTGTCGTGCTAGAGCCCACAGCTACGCATTGTGCTCTAATTTTAACGCCGCCGGCAATAAACATATTCATACGCCTTTGGTACATAAACAACTATTATAGTTTATCTGCCAATGTATTTTATGTATTAAAATAAATTCGTGACCCCTTGACACATTTCTCACGATCCCTTGCGGTTCACGACGTCACGGTTGAGAAACCCTGCTATAGAGGGCTTGTAACAGGCTAAATTCAATATTACGACAGTTTGTAATGGTTTAAAACAGTAACGACGACAACGCGCCAGTTTGTAACGGTACGAAATGGTTTTTACGACAAGCCAAACAATGCTAAACGACTAGCGAGTAAGCTAACTCAAAATTGGGAATATATTACATAGGACCGATGTCAAAGCTCGTTACAAAAGAGTTGCCGACTAACTTCAGTGGAGCGAGGGGGGTCCAACACGAGATAACACAGGGCAACGGCCTAATAAACGAAAAGCAGATCTTAAATGCTAAGGCATCATCACGATTCCTGCAAGGGAAAAATACACTGGTGAACCCACTGAGGAAAGGTGGAAGCATAATGGATTCACCTTTCAACTATAACATTGCCAGTGTCCTGCTCAGCGAGCCAAGTGCAACATCATCGGACCTACTTTTCGAAGAACTCACTTGAGCAGCTGGCCAAACTCATTTTACAACTGAAAAATGCAAACACAAATCGCATGCTCAACATCAGAGGAAAACCACAGTTAAATAAACATGAAATGTATTAGCAAAAATATGTGAATGGATAAAAGTTGCATAAAAATACGAAATGGGTTAGTAAAAGTTAACTATTTAAAATGCGTAACGTCGTAATCTGTCAAATGCGCGGTAAACTTGACATCAAATACAGGAATGACTTATGAACGGTATTAACATTGAATTACTCAAAATACTGAGTCAATAAACAGCAATAAAAGGCGGTAATCAACTAAACATGGTACAAATGCGACACGCACTTCATCTGCCATTACATAAAGTTGAACAGGATCGTGTAATCTGACGGTAAAGAATTAAACTGACAGATAAACAACTATAAAAGGCTTAGCAAACGCAATGATATACACAATAAATGTAAAAATGACTGCAACGTCACGCAAACTATCTGGCACTTCGGCAAAACACTCGGGACACTTAAAATTCGCACTGTAAAGCTACTACAATATTACGGTACCTTTAAGAAGCTTGGGTTAGCGGCAATCGACATCCTATGTTGCTGCAAAAGGCTGCGGTTTCAGACATTGCGAAAGACACCCAAGGGAACTGCACCAAATCAACGGGAAGCTGCTGGCCGACGAGACGGAACCTGGGTTAATCCGCTGATGACGGCGAAATCGAAATCCGCACGGTAATTTGGCAGAACGGCAAGAAACGATAAGCGGGAGCTTCGCATTACATGAATAAACTAAATCTCAAAGGCCTACATCGGTAAATAACAACAACACCCAGTTCGCCCGGCGGGAAGCTACCACGTACAGATCAACAAGTCCATAGAGACGGAACACAAAATTTGCGCCGAGAGTTCGGATAACGGGATCAAAACATGCAGCACACACACACACACACCGAAGGAACAAACCGGTATCCGTTAATCACACAACATACAAACGTAAGGTTTCGCTTACGCAACCCCGAAGGGGGGCGACAACTTCCAAATCACTTGTTGCTCCTAGCCACGCCGTGTCACAAGTGTCCAAAAAGAGCGCTAAAGCAGTTCGCATCGAAAACGAGCGGGGGCAAAACCTCGTACTCGCTCTGTCTAAAACACGGCAACTGTCTTTTATTCTGGCTCTAATACGTACACGAATTTACGTGGCCAGACGGGCCGGTAAGAAACACGTGCGCGCCAATAGGCCCGAAACAGCGATAACACAGAATGAGTGCGTTTAAAATTGCTGGCTGTAAGCGAATAATTCGAAATACCCATATACAGGCGGAATCGTAATTTCAGAATCTAGAAAATAATGCTAATTCGCCGTATGTTCATAGCAATAAAAAATGTCCTTACAGGCTATCGAATTGTTTCTCTTTGAATTTATGTTGCCAGTCGTTGTGACATTGGCATTTTACATCTAACAGTTTAAGGTTATATAAGTAATGTCATATTAACAAATACAAATATTTATGTTGAATACATAAAAATGTTAATAAGAAAAGCACCTACATATGTTCAAAGTGATTTTCTCCGTTTTTCATACACAGCACCACTTTGTGTTCAGTATTAAACAATCTGTAAAAGTTGAGTGGTTCTGTCAAAATCCGATAGGTTATATCATTATGTACATTTACTCAGCACTGCTAACATATTTTATCTAAATCCACAGCCTCTAGAGGATTAAAGTTTTCGATCATACGGTAGTATCTACATTGATGGAAAGCAACCAACAGCATTATTAGCAATAATGTTGAATGTTTTTCCAAAAAATTACATTCTCGATGTCTACGCTCCACACAATGTATTATTAATTTTGTTAGTTAGACAAAATCAGTTTAAATGGAAACCCCGCTTGATGGTACTCTCCCTGCTTCGGGACGAGTACCAGATTCAAGAGCTTCCCGCGAAGGAACGCACAAAAAATCCCCCGTCTAAGGGCCTAATATCTGCGGCGTGCGTTTGAAATTGAACGCGAGAGAAAACGAATGTAACACTCTTCTAACCACCTTGTGTTACTACTTAATGTGCAGTATTTCTCGTTGTCGTTTTCTTAGCCATGGTTTTCATTGTTGTGCTGTTCAAGTCTATCTTTCATATCTTTGTCTGGCTTTGTGACAAGCAATCTTCACTATTTAGGAACAATAATTGATAAGCTGCCCTCGTATACCTTCTTTCTAAATGTAGAATCTAGTATTTTTATTTCCCAACATAAATATTCTTAGTGGTAATAGTTTAACTTGAAAGATTTTGTATTTACGAGTTCACAAAGGAAGTTCCCTACTTACTATGTCCATTTAAAATCAAACAATTACCTCTTTGAGTAGTCTTTTTCATGTAGCATAACATTAAAATCTGACATAACTGTTAAAGCCAATATTGGCACAGTATCAATTTTTGCCGATGTTTAGACTAAGAAAACTATCATTTTATGTGTTTGGAGGAGTTGTCGCATTAACCTTGATTTATAGCTGTTTCGCCGTTGTTTATTTGCGTTTTTTTCCACAGTTAATCCAGGTAGTGGCCGCATGAAAGAAGATGCATTTTTGTGAGCGTTTAGTATATAGTATTTGGCAATAATTCTAAAATTTATCGAGGCTGGTTGCCAAAACCAAAAATACTTGAAATATTTTTTCGAGATATTATCTGTATGCATTCGAAAATATGTTGCGTTTCAATCTACTTTTCATTGTGCAGGCGATTAAAATATAGAACCCGGCGAGGCAAAATTCCCTTTTCGTAGATGTTTAGTGGAATGTCGTTTATCTACTTACTTAAAACAGTTTTACCTTATTTAGCGATGACTGTAATGGCTTTTTCATTGATAGGTAATATGAGCTGAGAATCTTCATTTTCTTACCATGATTCTGGTGTGCTATAATTTTCTCTTAATTCGTCTTTGACCAACTCTGTTCGGCCTTGATTTTTAAAGCCAAAATGCCATCACTCGTAATATTTTATCGCTGTATATGCATTCGCTATCGGTATATCAGAGAAGTCTAAATCACGTATTTTGGAAGGCGGTGGAAAAGTTTCATCAAGATTATTAGGTCTAGTATTTCTTATAAAAACATCCCTTTCAACAGGCTATGTTAACGAACGGAATAAAAGTGAAACGAATTCGACACGTGCCAGACCACTCTGGCAGACACCTTGACGATGGTTGTAAACCGAAACACTGGAATGAAATAGCCGGAATAAGATGCTGGAGCTTCCGTGCTCGCCTTTTTATAGCCTTCCCAGTTGCGTAAGTGGAGGGTTGTTTAATGCTATCCGGTGGCCGGATGGACCCTTCGTCTTCTAGAAAATACAATTTAGCCATTGCGGCCCGTTTTTGCTGCAACAGGATGTCCCTTCAGCGAAGTGCCATGTCACTTTGGTTCAGACGCTTGCACCGCCCGAGGGTTTTATTACCCGACTTCTTATCTGCTGGCGGTCAATGGGAATGCCCCGATTCTTGAGCGGCCGGTATCTTGTTGTCCAAAAGGTTTGAGCCGTTACCTTCTATTTGTCCCCGGATCTCCTGCAGTCCTTAAATGGCGTAATGTTACCGAGATCTGAGTTTTATATTGCATACGCTGGAGCGCGGACGTAATTTGTTACTCCCGACACTAATTACTCAGTTTACGATACTAGTCACATAGTTGCACGTAACGTAATATGCAAAATTAGTTCCTCAGCTTGTCGTTCTAAAATTTTCGCCTTAAGCGGGGTGATTTATGAGCGCTACACCTCAAACTGCTTCTAGAACTAAATATATTTAAAACAACCCAAATTACGCCCATAATGAATGGCAGGTCATATATATTTTTTATAAAAAAACAGTCTTTACTCATCGAAAATGCCAATCGCATTACAACACTACGCAGGTAACAGCTGTAACTATGCCACCATAATTGAAAATTGGAAGTTTCAAAAATGTACTTGTAGATGTTGCTGTGTCTCAATGCAATTTATCAAAGTTGTCACCGCACGGTAACATTGCCAGATGTAAGGCAGAAACGCAAGTTTGAAAATAAAGACGTTTGAAATCAATGTAACCATATGGTGACAGGGTTCGCCTGTCTTTTATAAGTGCTTGGTCGCTTTCTGCGCTCATCATTTTCTAGTCTGGTTCTACCCTTCTCAAATCTACGAAAGATCGTACCTTTAAATTCGGTATACTTGGCAGAAACATCCTGCTAACTTTAATAACTTCCTAGGACCCTTCTTTCACAATCTGAGAATTTACGGCATCATTCATGTTTCCAATTTTGAGTAAACGTTGCTAAAAAGCGACATAATAAATTGACACAATTGTTGGCTTGACACATCAGCAAACATTTCAGATTGTATATTTATGCTGGTAGCAATTCGTAGATTTTTGTAAACAACCCTCGTAAATACAGAATTTACTTGATGTTTCATTAAGGATAATCTGCTGGCTTATCTAGCAGCCCTTTTCGGGCAAAACTAATTTTGAGAGAAAATATTTTAGCCCAATATTTGTGGAAACTGTCGGCTCTAATGAATATACGGAAACCCCTTCCAGTGAGGTTTTCCAATTCAAAATTTCCTGACCATATTTATAAAAGCAAAAGCAGTGCGCGAAGCCAGAAATTAACCATTACATTTTAGGCCCTTTTAGCGGCGTCGTAAAGACTAACGTTGTGCATTTTCTTAAAATGTAGATATGATTCACTCGTCCCGCAGAATTATTCAGAGTTACTTTAAGAGAGATTAATTCAGTTGGAAAGATAGCGCCGTCTCCACCCACGCTCTCGTGGGCGAGCGGACATTGCAGTTCACTTTATTAAAGACCTTTCCCAAACTTTTCGTCACTATTTCGGACCAGCTGAGAGAAATAATCGACGGGCTTGGCGACAGCGATAAAATTAACGTAAACGCTAGAAGCACCGCAATGGACAATAAATTAGTCTGTGTTTACTGAAAAAATCCGCTTTTCTCTGTGCAGTTTTTATTTATAGCCCGCTAATCTCGTTATAACATACAAGCGTGAGGTATCATGGCTTAATGTGGGCTATTATTAATTTCATAAAGCGCTGCCACTTTTACGAAATATTTATTTTGCTATTGTTACAAAGGTTGTTTGCCCAGACTCATAATTTTGCGTTCCGCGATATTTGACATGAATGATATTTGTTTAACGCAACTGACGCAATTGTCCGGGCCGCAATTACGCCATGTATATCCTGTATTTGGAAATAGCTTTCTAACGGAATCAAAGGCCCAGGGCCGGCATTAGTTAGTAACAGAGACATGCGAAATGTTAAGGAAAGATATACAATTCGACACTAGTACTATTAGCCATTTTTATTTTGGTTTGTGGCTGATTTGTTTTTTTTATTCAAATCGGTTCCTATGCATAGACAGTAGACTTCCCCGAAATTCAAAACCGCCCCTCCATCGAGGAGTTCTGCTTCACAAATACTACACCGAGAAGGCAAGTCGGTCAATGGCGCGTTTCATGTCTTATGTATGCACATCCTCGCTCGCATACGCACAAAACAGCTAAATTGTAAAGCCAGGCATGTAAACAAAAATAAGCCAGCATTACTACATTTGGCAGTATGCGTTCGGGATGATAGTACATATAGGGGGTTTTGCGGCCCCCGCAATGCTCCCACGTAGCATCTAGTAGAATATTTCCATCAGAGATAATAGTTAAGTGCACCGATGATGATTTACCTGTAATACAGATGCTTACAGGACCTGGCGCGTATTAACCAAATGCTAACCAAACCAGTGTGCACCAACTCACTGCGAATTGCAGCTACGGTTGCTGCCACTGCACAGCCCGAACTTGCAAGGCATAATTAATAAATGAATATAAATGTTACATAAAAAATTTACATAAAGTGCACCAATAGCAATATAATGCACAAACATTATTTTTATACAAATACTATCAACATTGCTTTTGCAATTTGAAACGCTACTTACTCTGGAGAATTAATGTGCTATTTAATATATTAGTAGAACGAATCAGCATGCCATAAGACGGGAGGGTAAGGGCCCATCCTCAACTGTTTCAACCTCATGAGGTTTTGACTACCTTCAGCCTTTCTTCTTCTACCACTTTTAGTATTTCTTATAGGCGGGGTGGTGCACCTATATATTTCTGGTTCTTTTACAGTCTCGCCTTTGCTCCACCCATCCTAGACAAATTCTCTACTTAGTCTGTCTTTATTGATTGTTTGTATCAGTACTAAAATGACCCAATAGTCGCTTTACAATGGCACATCATCCTACAGTAGTGCAGCAGTAACGTTTGTACGCACGAAACCTCTTCCGCTCTCTACAGTATGGTGCAAATGAAAGAAATAAATTTATGATTTCATAAACCGGTGGCTTTACAGAAAAATCCTGAAACCCGTCGATTTTTAGTTTTAAACGCGCGTGTGAGCGTGATGACATCATCGATGATTTTTTAAATAGAAATGTGGGTTATGCGATACCTCCTTTGCAAGGTGTTTTAATTGTCTATCCAACCATATCAGCAAGTTTAAGTAATTGATTTCTGTATACTGTCAATTTTGTTTTATAAAATTACAACTCAAAGAACGCATACCCATCAAGATGGCACAAACAACTCCGCAAGTTATAGAAAAAGTTCGAGAAGATTTCACTGCTCGTCTTTCTCACTGTACCATAGCTGAGGGTCGTCAATTTGGGATTTTGCTTTAAATTTCTTTGTATTTAAGAATATTGCAATAATAAAAATATTGATTTCGGAGGCTTTCACGGCCATTGTCATTAAGTATCAAACGACTTCCGGGATTGGACCGTGTCATTATTAAGGTCGAAGAACTCAACGTTTCACCCACTTTCGTAAGGGGCTTGATCAGGACGAAAAGCAAAAGAGCGCGGGAACTCAACGAGTAACCACGCCAGAGGCGAAACGCTTCTGATGAAGTCCCTTACAAAAGTGGGCGAAACGTTGAGTTCTTCGACCTCGGTGATGACACGGTCCAATCCCACAACTCGCTTGTTACTTAATAAAAATGTTTGACAGTATAGAAAACTAAATTACTTAAACGTAAAGATTTGAAAGCACGAGAAAACCGAAGGCTTTGAAAATTTCGGAATTTTTCTAGCATTGTGATAAAATGATTGTTTTCAGAATTTTTGTCTTAGAAAACGTTTTTTTTTTAAACAATACAATTTGTGTATAACAAGTTGTCTTTTTCCTTTCTTGATTGGAGGTTATAGCGAACAAAATTTGAATAAATTCCCTTTATACTAAGTAAGCCCTGTAAAATTTTTACATTTTTGTGGTTCAGGAGGTTTATTACATGGTGACTATCCCGCGACAACCGGTTCAAACATGTTTTTAAATAAACGGTTGTCACTAGCTAATGTTTACAGGAAATAACTGTACTTTTGTTGCTTTCTGAAATTTAAAACTGTAATTAACTCTGATTAGAGTAGAAAAACTTAAAAGTCTTGGAAAAAGCATTAATATTTAGTAGACTAGTAGTTCGGCAGATTCGATTTGTCCGAAAACTACAAGAGTACCACACAGTTGTAAGAAGCAGCTTCTAATACGAACATCTGATAAAAGTTTAAACAAAATACAATTGGGAACGACGAGAAAATGTTGCTTTTTAAAGAGGTTCACTTTTCCCCTATACCTCTTCAGTGATGTGTAAAATATTTCAGTTTTGTTTAAAATTTGCTAGGCTTAAGTCTAAAACTACAATGGGAAGCACTCTGTATATTCCTGGAATGAATTCATTTTGCTGCGTTGTAGGTACATTTCAAATTCTATTTATATTTTTTATTGCTAATATATCCAAATATACCAGGGGCGGACTGGGACTAATAGGCCCGGGATGCTGGGTGCCTGAGGGGGCCCGCACGAGGTTGTGCCGTATACCTCGGGGTTGGGACGAAGCCCCAGCCGCCGGAGGCAATATCGCCGAAGCCGAAAATTTTTTCGCTGGTGCGATACATTTTATGGCCTAAACGCTATTTTAGGACGCGTTTAAAAGGCGCCAACTAGTAACAACCACCTACTAGTAACACTACCCGAGCGCGGAATTCAAATCTTGCGAAAATTATATTTGAGGAAGGCCTATGACCAATAATGTAACTCGCAAGTACCAAATTGGCACTCCCAACCAGCGAGCTTGTGAGTGGATTTGGCAAGAGGCAAGGTGGCGGTCAGCGGCGATCTCAATGTACTGCACTGTAATATAATTCCTTCTCGAGGTGTTATTACAATTAATATCAAACCTCAAATTGTAAGTCAAAATGTAATAGCTCTCTCTTTGAGGCACTACTACATATCAAATTAAATATACTCTTTTTCTAATTATCACAAAGAAGCAGTATCAGGTATAGCTCACTTATGTACTTACCTTACTTCTTAATGAAATAAATAGTAATTGACGTACCTCATAAATCAATTTGACATTTAAAATGATGTCATCTGATTATTGTTTTTAAAGCTTCGACTAGTCAGTTTTACAAGCAATGGGACAATCCCAGCTGAATGGGTTAATCTTCAACTAACAACTTTCTCTTGTAGTTAAAGACTGAATTACTTTCAAAATATAATAACTATTTGATGGAATCAAATATAAGTTTCAGGCACTTCACAAAATTAAATTCGTACTTTCACTTTGTTAGTAGCATATTGAAGTTTGATCTGACATTACAAAATAAAATACAAATTGTCAAAAAACAATCGAATATTAAATATGTCCAAACTTGATTGAATGAAAATTCTAAAATAACCTAATTCAAAAATGTAAATTTCAAAATATAATGGTCGAAAAACGTCGAGTACTGGAATCACTTTTAACTTTAGAAAAATAATTCTTCTAAATTAATTTCTAAATATAATTACAATTATCTTAATAATTAGCCGCACCAAACTTGCTGTATAACTTCTTAATATTTCGTAAGAAATGGGCACTAACCTTCCGATTGTCTATCTTGTAC
This sequence comes from Agriotes lineatus, assembly GCA_940337035.1. Lineage (NCBI taxonomy): Eukaryota > Metazoa > Arthropoda > Insecta > Coleoptera > Elateridae > Agriotes > Agriotes lineatus. The sequence goes on along the minus strand of OW679199.1, from coordinate 34,672,929 downwards.
CTGAATACTCTATCTCAGCTCTTAACTGGATAGATTCTAGTCAGCAAACACCTCCTCGGATTGTTCCCGACCAAATCAAAGCTCGTTGTACCTCTTTGAAACCTCTATTATTTGGATAAGACAGTTCAACAGCATACCACAACACTCACTTTCACTGGTTTTACTGGCTTCGTAGTAAAATACCACGTTAAATGGAATCAAACAATCTTGAATTTTATATTTGAATAATATTTGTGACTTAAAGTTAAATTTGATCATAGAGAATACTATCTTGCTACTACGTATCAAATCATCAATTATTATTCTTCACAATTAATGGGAATTTAACCCTTAACGTGACTATTTCTCGTAGGTTATCAATTCAAGTTATTTTATTACTACTAAATATAAACAACCCTCTGGTTGCCCTTACAACCGCACCAGTTAAAACATACAACTGTTACATCACATGATATACATTAGAGATCTGGATATTATTTAAATTAAATGTATCATTCATACGGTATGCTGCATTACAGAACATTTTGATTGGATCATACATTGCATAACTTTTTAATAATTATCTTATTGAATAGGTACATCCAGGGCTCGATTTGAGGCGGAACTCGGCGGAACGGCGTTCCGGGACCTCTCTCTATGAAAAAAACAAATCGACACTAAGAAAGTTTAAAAAAACCCAATGCGATTCGACAACTTTTCGAGTCAAATTTAAGACCTTAAAAACGTCTAAAACGTCATTTTAAGACCTTTATTTTTCAAAATTTTTAATAGAAAAAACCCACTACAGTTCCACAACTTTTCGAGTCAACTTTAACACCTTAAACACGTTTAAAACGTCATTTTTAAGACCTTTATTTTTCAAAAATTTTTCCCGAGAAAGACCCCCGGAACCCCCCCTCCCTTGGACACGGGGGGGAGCCCCCCGGACCCCCCTGGCAGTTGCGGCACCCCTATTTCTAGAAATCGAGCACTGCATATATCTATACTAGAACGCGCGTGGCCAGCCTCCGTCTGGCCCTGCCAGCGTAAAGAAACGGTTAACAATAAAATGTTTGCTTAAGCTGGTAGCCAGCTTACGTCCGGCCCTGCCAGCGTTAACAATACAAATGCTTGCGGTTGACGGTCTCGCCACTTGTGCTTACGATCGGGATGTGCGCGCGCCAGTGCTTACGGTCTGGACGGCCGGCGGCATCGGCATCGGCTCTTATAATATAAGAGATATAAAAATCAATCGCCGTGTGTTAGTAACGCAAAAACTCGAGAACGACTTGGCCGATTTGGATGATTTTTTGTGTTGTTCGTCTTACTCCCGAGGTGGTTTAGCAAAAAAGAAAATTCGGAAAAATTCAAAGGGAAAGCCGGAAAATTGGAAAATATCGAAAGTGTGTTTTTCTATACACTGCACGACTTTCTATTTGTAGTCATACTTTTATCATACTGTGCTTAATGGTCTGAAGGGTTTTCCCCATCATGTCATAATCCAAAACAAGGTTTACCGGGTCAGCTAGTTGATGTATAAATTATATTTTGTTGCAGTCTTTCGTGATCCATTGGTATTAATGTTTTTAAGTTTATGGTAATCACCACACAACAAACTATTTTTTATATTTCTTATCTTCTTCATTTCGAAAGACTAGGCTTTCATTCTCAAGCAGATTAGGGCATCAAAAATACTTCATAAACAAACAATATATAAATATATATGAATAAAACTATATATATCCTCATTGTGTATGTAACATCATTTTGTTTATTAAAATTGAGACTGGGATTCACTGCCAACGCAAGCGCTTGTTCCCTGCTTTCTGGTTGTCAATCGCGGCTCGTGCTATTTCAAATACTAATCAGGTGGGGTTTGGATTTTTTAGCTATACACAAAGAAGTATTTACATCAATAAGATATTTCCGGTGCTGTGGGATTTTGGGGCCGCTAAAGAGCTATTTTTAATTACATTTTCATAATACATGGATTACAAATTAATTGCGGGGCGGGAGTCTCGGGGCCAAAATGTGGCTGTGTCAACGTACTAGTTGCGTTACTTGCGAGCCCGGACGGCCCAAGGGCCCGGACGTCCCAAGGGCCCGGGATGCGATCGCATCCCGGCATCCCTAGCCAGTCCGCCCCTGAAATATACCGACTTATGTTGAATATATGTATATTGTCTTTGTAAAATCCCTAAAAAAGGAAGCCATGTAGACATGAAAACAGCTGTTATTCCTAAGGTTTCCCAATTCCACAAAATTAAATCATTGTAACTCGCCCTAGAAAACAAGAACTGCTGTTTATAAATATTATTTTTGCGGTGCTATTTAACACATAAATTATTAATTGTATTTTTCTATGCGTTAGGATTAGGATCACTAGCCCACCAGCGCGGTAAGATTGTCAGACTCGTAATTACAGCGATCAGTGGTCCCGGGTTCAAACCCCGGGGTAGGCACGAGTGTACGTGGAAAGACGTACAAAAATCAGTCCTTCTCAGGACTAATCACCTGAGGACGGGAGTAGATCAGAAACTCCCGAACCGTCTTGTGATAAACACCCGAGACAGTGGAAAAAGTCCGATAAAACATCTCATAATAGACCACTGTCAAAAATGACATCATTCAGAAAATATTTTTATATGTAACCTGAAATTTAGAAATAGTTTTTTACTTTTCATTATCTCTACAATAAAATAGTGTATTTTTATGTATTGTGTTGTAGCAGTTTTACAAAGGCTTATAGACTAAACTGATTCTGCAGAATTATAAAAATATCAGGCGTTGCTTGATGTATTTTCTTTAGAAAATGTTCAGGAAGTTCAAAAAACTTTTTATATTAAACGAGAAGCCTTGCCTACAAAAATCTAGTGTACGAAGGCTGCTCTGATAGTTGTTAGTTATTAAGAAACAGTTGCGGCTTGCAAGAAATTTATTTTACTGGTTCTCAAAAAAGTATTCTCCTCCTACACTAATGAATTTGTTCATTCTTTGAAACCATTTTGTAAGCTGTCAAAACATTCATTTTACGTTAGGTTCTTTAAAATTCCAATATTGCTGCATCTGGACTTGAAAATGTTTTATCTCGCAGCATTTTTTTAGCAGTTGGGAAAAGAAAAAGATTGTACGGGGATAGGTCTAGGCTGTAGGGAGGGTGGGGGTACTAATTAAATCCCAAAATGTTGTCAAAAATCCATTGTTCTGGCAGCAGTGTGAGCTGATGCGTTGTCATGGCGAATTAAGATGCCACTCAAAGCCTGTTTTTAATTTTTTAAAGTTGAGCTATAAACCGACTTCCCAGTACCATTCAAAATTAACTGATCTGCCATGTTCCAGTGGAATAACATCTACAGGACCACTTCGGCTAAAAAATCATTTTCTTGTTCGTGCTGGTACCTCAAACAAGCTGTTACCTCCAAAAACTTTTGTGGGTAACGCTTCATCTTGAAAGACCCAAACACTAGACTGTTGTTTTGTTTCAAAGTCGTAATTGTGTATCCAGAATTCGACACCTGCCTGTTTTGATGCTCTCCTTCAAATTTGGTAACATAAATTTGTACCAGTCTACACGACTCTGTTTTTGTCCTGTGCACAACAAATGGGTATCCAACAGCTTCCTGGCACCAGGATGTTTATGGAAAATAGCATTCACTGTGGAGGATCCAATCGTTAGTTCTTTCTGAATCTCCTTATACGTAATATTTCGATCAACTTTAATTAAGTTTTCCACATGGAGTACATTTGCTATACTGGCAGCATTAGTAGGTCTGCTCGAGCGTGCGTCATCTTCCAGCAGCTCTTGTCGTCGCCGAAACTGTTGAAACCAATGACTAACAGTAAACAATGAAGGATCCATGTCAGCAAAAGCTGTTTCTGAATTTTCATAGTTTTGTTCATAACTTAACTGCCTTTTGTAATAGTATAAAATCACGGCTTTGAAAGCAGTTCGTGGAACGTTCATTTTAATTGAATTTAAACACTCAACAACCTAACTTTGAAAATTTATCATTATTGAGCAAAACTGGAAACGCTTGACAGATGTAGGTAACAACTGTCAATCAACATTGTTGCAATTGTTTTTACCCAACTCTTGTTCTAGGGTCTGCTACTAAGTATTAACAGCGCAACCCTCCTAATTCTTCTTATTTACGCTTCATCGCTTTTATTTAATTATAAAGACCATGACAACATGCCGTGGGCTTTTTTTACACCAGAAAATAATATCGTCGATACTCAGCTGTAAGGGTACCTCAGAGAGACTAGCGTTGATCGGAAGGAGGCAAATGTACCTATAATTTACTAATAGAAGATTTCAATGCAATTCTTAGGCGAGAAAAACTGCAGAGAAACTATGCTCCCCAACCTTTAGGAAAATTAAAAGCTATAGGTACGCATTGAACACATACTTTGAAAAAAAAATAGAGGAAATGGACATGGTTGAGCCCAGATGATACGCAGTGAAATCGATCGTATACTCGCATCTGGTAAAAGCATCATTCAAGATGTATCGGCCCGTGACTGATTTGATGCCAGAAGCGATCACCGTATGGTAAGAACGAAAGTAATGGGGAAGAGACTGAAAAGACTAAAATGTATGCAAATTTTAAAATCGTCAATACGCAAATACTTGCAAAAAACAATGATTGTGAACAACAACGTCTACTGACAACCTGACAACTAAAATGAAAGATGTTGCCCAAGCTATTGCCAAAATGATAAGTAGACCACCTCCAGAAATAAAACAAATGGTAGAGAGGTGGAGAACACCGCATAAAGAAGGTAAGCAGATGACAGCCGAATATAAGGAATTGAGGGTGAACGCTTGAAAAATGATAAGAAAACACAAACACATTATGAAAGACAGGTATTGACAGTTATAGAGGAGAGCAAGATATGAAATGTCTGAGAAGAAACTAAAGAAGAAAAAATGGGGATGGAAGAGTGACCAGGTATGGAGTATGATATATTATTTTTATCAGAAACATATCTGACTTCGCATACAACCAATAATGCTATTTTTATTCCAAACTATAGTATAATACGCCAAGATCGTGGTAGCCGTGGTGGTGGTGTTGCAGCTTACGTAAGGAATGGCTTAAGTTACAAAATTATTGAAACAAATTTGAATATTGAACAGTTATGGTTTTCAGTAAAATTAAAATCAAACACAATTGTTTTTGGTAAGGCGTACAGACCACATTCTGTTAATTATAAGACATTTATTGACGAACTTGAAATTTCTTTTACATTGTACACATGTGTATCTGATAAAATTATTTTCTTGGGTGATATAAATATTGATATGCTTGATTTGTCACAACCTAGTACCAGATATCTGACCGAATTTTTTGAATGCCTAAATTTGCATCAACACATCACAGACCCCACTAGAATTTCACAAGATAGGGCATCACTTATCGACGTTATAATATCTACCGATCCTACTCTAATAAAAACCTCTGGTGTTCAAGTAAATGTTGAATCTGATCACGATATGGTTTATTGTGTTATTGATATAAAATCCCCGAAGCTAAATCCATTAATAAAAACCTTTCGAAACTTTAAAAAACTTAGATACAGATGTTCTTCAAACTGATTTACAAACTTTGCCTTTACAACAATAATTATATTATGTAAATGATGTAAATGAAAAAATCGCTATATTCAATACAAATTTAATGAAATTATTTGATAAGCATGCTCCCTGGAAGACAATTAAAATTACTAAAAAACCGGCCCCTTGGTTGACTGACAACGTTAAATTGATGATTAAATTAAGAAACAAGGCAAAAAATAAATTTAAAAAATCTAAAAATTCGACACATTAGGAATATTACAAGTCACTAAGAAACTTAAAAAATAACTGCATTTTGAAAAGCCAAAGGAAAAAATACTAAACAAATTTGGAACGCGCTCAAAATTTTAGACATCCACAAACCATCAAACCATCAAATACCCAATCACTTGTCTAACCCTGAACACGTAAACAATTATTTTATTGATAATGTACCAAAATTACAAATTGATAATGATTTAAAACGGTTTTATTTAAATCGTAATAATGAAAATCAACAAAATGATTTTAAATTTGTAACAGTATCAGAGGAAACAGTTAGTAAGCTAATTCTAGAAATAAAAACTAACGCATTTGGTTCCAATGGTTTAAATATAATCATGATTATTTTATGTATGCCTTTAATTCTTAAATATCTAACACACATTGTCAATGTTTGCCTCGCGGAAAAGATTTTCCCAGACTGCTGGAAAAATGCATTAGTTATTCTCGTACCCAAGATTAACTATCCACAAGAGTTTTCAGACGTAAGGCCAATTAGTATTCTCCCAGTCCTATCAAAACTGTTGGAAAAAATCATGAATAATCAAATAAGACATAATTTACATACTTTTAACTTATTACCAGAATGCCAATCAGGCTTTCGTTCGTCACATAGCTGTACTACTGATTTTTGAGGCTTTCACGGTCATTGTCATTAAGTAAGAAACGACTTCCGGGATTGGACCGTGTCATGATTGAGATCGAAGAACTCAACGTTTCGCCCACTTTGGTAAGGGGCTTCATCAGGAGGAAAAAGGCAGTCGAGTTTCGCCTCTGGCGTGGTTAACACGTTGAGTTACCGTGCTCTTTTGCCTTTCCTCCTGATGAAACCCCTTCTGAAAGTGGGCGAAAGGTTGAGTTCTTCTACCTCAATAATGACACTGTCCAATCCCGGAAGTCGTTTGTTACGTAGCTGTACTACCGCACTACTGAGCATTACGGATGACATTTTAAGGGGAACTGATAACGGAGATTTAACCGTTCTTACATTACTTGATTACAGCAATGCGTTTGATTCTATCAACCATGATTTGTTGTTTTCAATACTGCATTATATTGGGTTTTCAGCAAGTGCAGTAACATTAATTCAAAGTTATTTTAGTAATAGATCCAAGAAGACTATACTAAGGAGATGCAACTTCCTATGACGGCTGTATATAAAAGCGGCCCTTATGTCGGGGATAGCCGTCGCGGCGCTGTCGACAGCGTGTACTGACGTTCGAGAGTTGGAAGCGAGCTAAATTAACCTGTAATCGCGGTTAAAAGTCAGTTTACGGTTGTTAATCCAATGGAGTGTATTTCAAGTGTGTTATTAATTGTTAAAACATGGTCCGAATTTCCAGTTACACTCAGCAAATGTTTGACATTGACAGTTCACGAGTTTTGTGAATGAATAATTGTACACCACAGCCGCCTTACTTGTCAGCTTTTAGCGGTCCGCTTCGAAACGGGAGTTGCGTGTCCTTAGTATAGTGTTCTTGAATAGATCACAGCGTGTAAAAATAGAAGATAAAATCTCAAACTCTCGTCAATTAACACAAGGAGTGCCGCAGGGTTCTATTTTAGGGCCTCTGTTGTATACTATTTATACATCAAACTTTTATAATTACATTTTATTCAGTAAAATACACATGTACGCTGACGATACACAGATATATAAATCTTTTAACCCATCTTATTACAATACAGCTGTCCAAGAACTAACATATGATTTAAATCGGTTGCTCGAGATGTCATCTAAACATGCATTAGTGCTAAACCCTTCAAAGTCTTGTGTACTTCTATTTGGGAGAGATGGTGATCGTTCTAACATACAAAATACGTTAAATGTGACCATTGGTGATAACATATTGCCTGTAAAAAGTAGTGCTAACAAATTTGGGTCTCATATTGGACAACACATTCAGGTACAAGGAGCATATTAATAAATGTATACAAAAAGCTTATATGAATCTTAAAATACTATATCCCCATAGAATGCATTTAGAACAACCATTAAAGAAGATGCTGTGCGAAGCACTTGTACTGTCTCAATTTGTATACTGTTCAGAAATATATTCCACTTGTCTTGACTCAGACACATCTAAAAGAATACAGAGAGTTCAAAATATTTAAGATATATTTATGGCATACGTAAATATGACCATATTTCATATAAACTACCTGTAGCAAACTGGCTTAATATGGAGAACAGGCGTATGCTTAGCACAGCTTCTTTATATCACAAAATTATATTTGAAAAAAACACCTCCTTATCTGTATAATAAGATACAATTAAGAACGGATGTGCATAATTTAAATATGAGATATAAAGGTATAATTACCCCTCCGCAACACAAAACAGCTCTGTTTGAAAGGTCATTTCAGTATAACATTAGCAAAGTCTACAACAGCCACTTCGCAACACTTAAAGCTTTTACACCCACAATGTTCAAGAAAAATCTATTAAAAATTATGCTTCGCATGCAAAATAGTTTCTCTTTATGACTACACTTAACTGTTTCTGACTATAATTATTAACATAACCTTTAATATCGTTAATATTATCTGGTATATATATATATATTCATTTATTGTTGATAGCTGTTTCGTTGCCCATACTTTGCGTCTTCTACGCAGTTAATAATAATTTATACTCAATTATAATTTTAAATTTACTGTTTTTGTTTTTTATGAATAGGCATTAACTTCATTTTTAAAATTTTATATTATAATATGCAAGGTTCAGCTGAAAAGCAGCCATGGTTGAGCTGCGCCTTGAGGTTCTGCTGTGCCATTGCTTAAATAATGTATTTATTTTCTGTTTTTCTGTGTACATAATTGGCATCTCAGAATAAAGACTTTATTATTATTATTATTATAATGTCGTGTTATAGGTCAGATTTGACTGTTTTTTTTATTCAACGACTTCCACTATGTTTTTCGGGCCATCTATCTTCACGCATTCGGACTACGTGTTCTGCCCACACTATATTGCTTGCATGGTAGTTATACACATGTCTTCCATCTTTGTTTTTCGATTATCTATTCTAATCTTTATAAGTCTTTTCTTATTAATATGTTTAATATAGCCCTTTCCATATTTCTTTGTCTTTCTTATGTATGGTTTTAGATATTAGTGCCCATGTTTCTGTTGAGTACGTTAGTATTGGAGAGACACATCGATTCAGAACTCTAGTTTTCAACTGTTGTAGATCTTCGGTTTCTATTTCCCAGTATATGACTCAATTTCCCAAAGGCGTTCCAAGCCCTAGATGTATGATGACCTAAAGAAATTCGTAGGATTAGAGAACCGCCACAAACAAAGAGAGCACGAAGGAGATCAGCTATGCTCAATTTTGGGCGCAAGAAAGCTGAAGGAAGTAAGGAAAAAGAAGACTGCTTCATCATAACTTGTGGAAACTAGATAGTGGGAATCTTACAAATATTTTTCTCTAGTTCTCCAATTTTCATTTTGGAACTATCTGCGATGTTCTTAAACTTGCTGTTTATAGAGGTGTTTATATGATTTTCAATGAATTTGCGAGCAACACCTTCTATGTTGTTTTGTTACTAAATTGCAAGAATATAATTTCTTACTGAATATTTCACGGTAAAATATTCACTTATGATGCAAGTGTGTTATGGATCCTTTCACACTTGCGTTTATAGAGTGTATACTACATAAACATATTATACACACATGCAATAAAGCGGCAAAACCAAAAAGACGGGGCTCTTCTGCGCAAAGAGTAAAAAAAATTCACAGAAACTAAAGAAGAAGAGAGATTGTAACACTCAAAAATGGGAATAGAAGAGTGACCAGGAATGGAGAATAACTACTGAAGATCAAGGAGGAATACTATAGTTTTCAAGTACAGAAACCTGAGCAAATTCTAGAATGAAGGAGAATCGTATTCGTTAGATCAGAAGAGAAAAACTACGAATAGAGTAATAAGAGCATCAAACCTAGAGCCGTTCCTGCTAGTGTCAATTAGTTCGGATCGCGTCAGTTCAAGGTTCAAACAAATATATTAAAATATTATTTTCCCATTTGGAGCTGAAGGACTGTGCACTTGTTAATAACCGATATAAATTACTGAAATGATGATTTAATTTTGTGGGCCTACAATCCAAAGCCTTGTTGGCATTAAAAATAATTATTTTATTGTGCTCGATGTTGTTTTGATACGCAAAGTATGTTTTCCTTGAATCACAGGACAATGCCATTTCGGAAATTGTATTTCCCGTCGCACAGCGAATAATTGTGCCTAACGATCCGTGCGAATTGCCCCGATTAACCGGCTCGTGGGCATTCCGTTTTATCCGACTCATCCTTTATTTTTTTAGCGCGGTTTGCGAGAATACATGCCACTTAACGTAATTAGTTGCCAACACGTCACTAGTCATAATGCACGCAATATTTAATCCAAGATAATGAACAGACGACCCGACTATGGAAAAAAAGTTTAAATGACAAACATAAAACATTAAATTAATAATCGAAGGAAATTACATTAGAACGTTAATAAGCCACTCCCTCACTGTATTTACTCAAAATAGCATTCGATGTGTACTAGAGCACAGACAATTGAAAATGAGATTGTATTGAGATATTATTTTATTTGGCTTACGCGTGGCTAGCACCACACCTCCTACGACTGTACTATTTCCGTCTAGCGCAAGAGATCTAATTTTTTAAAACGACTTCGTTGGATGCCGAAAGTTTTTAAATCTGTAACCAAGTACCCTAACTAAGCAATAACTTGTTTTAAGTTCAACATTAATATTTTGATATCCACGTAGAATACCTAAACGTTTAGCTTTGCTGTACAAGTGTCAACTATCATGCTGTTTTGACTTGCAATGACATATAGCAAGTTATACAAATACACATATAGGGAGCGCGATTAAAATAACTTCAACGAATTCAATTCACTAATAAAATTACCGAATTAGCTGCTGGCGCTTCCTTTCCTGGTTTATATAGCTATTCCAGTTTCGTAAGTGGAGGGTTGTTTATGACTTGCGGACCCTTGGAATAACTTGTTACTTTTTAACTTGCAAATTGTAGGGTGGGAGGAAGAATTTAAGTAGCTATGTGACAAAAGTATTCCAAGATAGCTATAGCGTTTTACTGGTAAAAAAGTATTTCTTTTTTTGTTAATTAGTTGACGTCACAAATAATGTGGAATAAAAAATTTAAAAATGGGCAGGGAATAAACGAGCTGCATGAAAAAATCGATCCAAATTATTTGTGGCGTGTTAGCTCGTCAACTCATCTCCTGTTCTCTTCTTGAACACAATTATATCAGTTGTCTACCCATTACATCGACCCTGAGACCATACTCTCGTTTTATCTTGCCAAGAATTGATGGAACTTGAATCTCTAATAAAGGGGGAAATAGATTGTTGATATAATAGGTAGCTTGGAATAATTGTGCAGTTTTAGCTTCTCGATTTCTGGTGTGGTGTAATGATATCATATACTCAAGGTTGGTGTAGGGAATAGCTGATCTAATCCTATTTCAGAAGAAAAAATGGAGGAGTTGTTAATAAGGTAAATGATAAAATATAATTAAACTTACTTGCCACGTCTTAGCTAATCAATTTCTGATAAAATGAAAGGATGCACCCAACGTTGATGTAAAGGCTATAGATAGCTGATCTAACCTCCCTTCTAAAAATGGGGAGGGTAAACGAGCTTCACGAAACAATCCAAATTATTTGTGGTGGCGTGTTAGCTCGTCAACTCATGCTCTTTTATCTTCTTGAACAGAATTATATCAACCCTTTACATCTACATAGAGCACATACTACCTACCTTTCAGTTTTGCAAAAAATGTATGAAAATTTAAATAAATTGTGATGGTTTGGCCAATAAACGTTAATAAAAAGGGAGGAATACATGAGTTGATATCATAGGTAATTTAGAATAGATCGTGCAGTTTTAGCTTCGCTATTTCTAGTGTGGTATAATAATAGCATATACTTAAAGTTGGTGTAGAGTGTAGATAGTTGATGTAATCCGATTTTAGAAGAAAAAAAGAGTTAATAAGCTAAATGATGATATATAATTTAAGTTACTTGTCACAGTTCACCAATTCCTAGTATGGTAGTATGGAAGGGAAGGCTGCATCAAATGTGGATGTAGACGCTGGATAGCTGATCGAATCTTCTTTTTAAAAATTGGAAGAATAACGAGCTACTCAATACAATGCAATCCAAGTATTTGTAGCGTTTTATCTCGCCAACCCCTCTCGGTTTTCTTCTTGAACACAATTATTCCAGCTCTCTACTCCAAGATTAGGTACATACTATAATTCTACCATAACAAGATTTAATGGAACTTGAAATAAATTGTGATAATTTGCCCCGCCAACATCAATAAAAAAGGAGGAATAGACGAGTCGACGACATAAGTAACTTGAACTAAATTGTGACGTTTTAGCTCATCAGGTCTTAGGCCGTGTCGATGTGCATGGCTGACTGACGAATTTTAATGTTAAATAATTTTCGTCAAGAAAAACGTGAACAACAATTTATTAAACCAAAATAAAGCTTAAACCTGGCAATTTTATTTCTTAAATGTTACATTAGTCAGATGACCTCTTTCTTGACACGCTGTCTTAAGCACTCTTGAAAATTCCTAAACTCTTTTCCATCTATCGCTGCTACTTCGTTACGGATTGCTTGTTTTAAATCTTCAATGGTACGAGGACGATTTGCATATACCCTTTCATTCAGATACACCCACAAAAAAGAATCGGCAACTGTAAGATTAAGAGAACGTGTGGGCCAAGGAATATCACCAAAACGAGTTGATTTCATGAAAAAAAACGCACTGTTTTAGAACGGTGTTCTATTGACCAAGTATTCATTGTTTGACGGGGTTTTTTTATACCTATCAGAACCCGCAATAAATAAACTAACAATCAAATAAATGACGGCTTGCATATTCTCATTTGTTTTGCGTTGCAAGGAGTTGAAGTGACTGAATAAATTTAATTTTCTAAGCTCATAAACGTAAAGAAAAAAGGGGTAATTTGATAAGTTGATTTCGCCAGTAGTAGGAAAAAATTGCGACCTTTCACCTCATCAGTTCCTAGAATTGAATATTTTGAATAGAACGGAGAGTTTGGCGAGCTAAAGCGGCACAAGTAACGTAGAGTAGAATGCGCCATTTAGCTCGATAAACCTCCGTTTTTTGTCTTTTGGACGTCATTACATTATGCTAAAAATAGACGAGCTAATATTCCACAATATTCCAAGTTATTTGATATGTTTTAGCTCATCGATTCTCCCCTTTTTTTCTTTTTGAAGATAATTAACTCAGTAATCTACCTTTTATATCAGCAACATACGTGGCAACATTCTATCAAACTAGGAATTGACAAGCAAAGATTCCTCGATATTTCAAGTTACTTGATAATCTGTAGCCCCTTCCTTAACTCCCGGCATTTTTCTTTTTGAAGACAGTTAGATCATTTCTCTACTCTTTCGTTAATAGATAGATTCTATCACATTTTTGCTTGTGGAGATCAAGAAAAATTATGTGTTAATGAGTTAAGATAAAAAGTTCTTTGGAATAAATTATGACATTTTACTTTATCAGTTCCTATCATAGTAGAATGGAACTATGTAGGTATCCATTGTTGATACAAACAATAGCAGTTATCTAATCCTGCAAATGAGAACGTGAAAAAATTATGTTGAAAGTAATTTGGAATAGATTGTATCGGTCAGCTCGCTAACTCCGGCAGAAGATTAAATCAGTCCATTACCCTGTGCATCGACTTTGAATACATTCAAAGATGCTAGAAAATGACGAGCTAAGATGAAAAAATCTGTGCTAAATTACTTTTAACGTCACGTTCTCGTCTGTAGGAGCCGAGTCATATTATTCAGAAAGCTAAGCTTATTCAAAGAAAAGATGTGCCCTTTTCGCCATATTTAATAAAAATAAATTAACAAAAGTTTCCTGCTGCAGTATATTTGAAATCTCGTTCGCTGTTTTCTCCTACTCCCTTTAGTTGTGTTTGTTCGCTCCATATTTTCCTACTTGTCAATATCTGCTCCAGGTACAACTGGGCGAGTCGACATAGTTCATCTTCCATGCTGTTTTGAACAATTAAACTGTCCTGTAACCTGCCCTCATTTTTCTTAGTTGACACGCCTTCCATTTCCGCAAACATTTCTCCCTACTAGACATACAGTGTAGACTGTTGATAAACAACTAAGAAGCGCTTTCAACAGTACGAACGTAAAACTGATTTATGCTGTAAATTGGTTGGATATTTCTGACAGTTTTGGAAGTTCATGTTTGAATTGCTGATCATTCTAAATAAGCGACACCAGATGGTGTTTCTGCCGAAGGCAGATTTAGACAGCGCGATTTAAATCTGTCATAAGACTCATAAGTAATTTAAAATAGTAGAATTGGTTTCCTATCGGCGAAGAGGTTAAAAAAAGAAATACCCCTTGAAGAAAGGGAATTTGATATGTGTGCGAAAACTAGGTCGGAAGACTAATTAAACCGGAAACGCCAAGTCATTTGATGCGCGGTTAAAAGGTAACTAAAGTTCCCTTTTACAGCATATGTTACCCTGTAAGGTGCTGTTATCCATTCCATGCCAGAGGGCAGTTACCATAAACTTAGGAAATGCTGACCTTCACACCGATTGGCCAGCACATCGATCGTACAGTTGTTAACTAGAGAAAATAACCTCGGCAATCTCTGTGGGGTAATTGTGTTTGATTTGCAGCATTTTCTTTTATCTAGTTGTAAATATTTTAGGATATGGAATGGGCGTATTCATGTAACAGGAAATGGCAATTGCAGTTATAAATTTAATTTTGTTCAAGAGTTTATTGAAATATAACTACGGCGCGGCGTGGTCTCACAAAAATGTGGCTGCACAAATTTTAGTTTGTTTTTTCTTGAAAAATATATACGGGCAGTTTTGATATAAGTAGATACATTTGAAGTGTGATTAATTTTACACAATTATTGTGGTTATATATATTGTAATACAAGCTTAATATGGTTTGAATTAAAATTTGTTAAAAGTGGGATGTTATAATGGTTTGGATTTATTCAGGGAATAGCTGGTCCGGCAAACGTTGTTCTGCCCAAAAATAATTTGTCTCTGAAACCCCGTTTCACCACTATAGAGTTTTAATTTTATGTCATGTCCATCGTCTTGGACTTAAAAATAAATGTCATTTTCGCAATAAACGTCCCAAAAAACCTCATTGCGGTTCGCACTTAAAGTATATACCTGCGCAACTGACTGAATGCGACGACCTATGTAAGGCTCATAAATTGCTATTAGTGTCTTATCGCTTCCGCCTTCGGTTACCTGATGCGGATTATGACATGATGGGGAAAACCCTTCAAACCATTAGGCAATGACTGCAAATAGAAAGACACACTTTCGATATTTTCCAATTTTCAGGCTTTCTCTTCGGATTTTTCCGAATTTTCTTTTTTGCTAAACCACCTCGGGAGTAAGACGAACAAAACAAAAAAAATCATCCAAATCGGTCAAGTCGTTCTCGAGTTTTTGCGTTACTAACACACGGCGATTGATTTTTATATACCTGGTGACAATGAAATTACTACCCACGGCGGCATTTCAAAACGACTTGAGACAGATATATGCAATTCGGTATGTCGATGGGGTTGATAATTGTGAATAATTGTAACATAAAAACAATTGAATGTCGTTTCCGGTTTCACCGGAAATAACCTTGACTTTGTTATTTTAAATGGGACACCCTATATATTTTCTCTTTTTATGACTCTCTGAACAATTCTAAATAACTTTTTTCCAACTTACCCCACGTCTAAAATTAATAGTTTTTGAAATAGAGCCGCTTAAAAATATGCCGTAATTCCTATTTGTTTGTATTTTACGGAAAAACGGAGTAGGCCAGGACAGAGGTTGCTATGGTTTTTAAAAACAATTGAATTTTGACAAGTATTTTCAACCCTATCGACATACCGAATTGCATATTTCTATCTCAAGCCGTTTCGAAATGCCGCCGTGGGTAATAGTTTCATTGTCACCCGGTATGTAGATAAGGCAGATTTGTATCTGAAATATAGCTATTTGAAAATTACAGGTGGATTAAAATTAAAAATAAAATTTCGATAAAATACAGTTTAAAAAATCAATGACAAATGTTCATTTCGAAATAAGATAAAATTAAGTAGGTTTAACTCTATAATAAAGGGTGCGGCAAAATATACCCAGCTATGGAATATTGTTACAACTTTCTTATTTCCTTGACAGCTGTCAAAAGTGAAGTTTTATATCAAAGTAGAAAGATACAGAATTTTGTTATGGGGCGTTATTCGGCTCAACAACGAACAGAAATTGTTAAATTGTATTTCCAAAACTTTTCGTCTATAATTTCAACTCAACGCGCTTTTAGGCGGGCCTAATCGAAGAACTCCACACGGAGAAACAATTCGACGTTTAGCAAACGATTTTTTACAAAATGGCACAGTAAATGATGTAAATAATACTGGAAGACCTCGTTCTATTCGTTCAAACTAAAATATTGAGCTTCTTCTGGCTGATGTTCAGGCAGAACCAAAAACTTCCACAATAAGACGTGCGGCACAATTAGGATTGTTAACAATTTCTGCGCGTTGATGAGCCGAATAACGCTCCATAACAAAATTCTGTATCTTTCTACTTTGATATAAAACCTCACTTTTGACAGCTGTCAAGAAAATAACAAAGTTATAACAATATTCCATAGCTGGGTATATTTTGCCGCACCCCATACATATTAGACTAGAAGGCATAAAGATAAAAATGAGGTAGTTAGGAAAATTGTTTCAATAGACGAAATAACAAACTAAAAAATGTAGTAAACTAATTTTTGATGTAATTAAAATATGGAAGATAACCCTGTTTTATCCATGTAATTTTGGTTGGGATAAAAAGGGTAATTAAGACAAATCTACGTGGTGATTTAAAAATGGAATTTTGAAAGACTAAGAATAAGAGAAGAATTAACTAAAGAAGATTATTGGAAAATGGTAGACAAAACTAATGGATAGAAGAATTATTATATACAACTAAAGTATTAAGGAAACATACTGGGTTAGCTTTATTTGGGATATTACATTTGACATATATCAAAAGTAAAATCGGATTACGTCAACACATGTATTGTTGAGTGGAACTTCCAAAGGGGTATCATAGCAAAGAAGAGGAGCGTTCCAGGTAGCAGTTGACTGTGGCAGGTGGATGTCCAGGTTTGCTGTTTGCTGTCAGGAGTTTGGGGTTTGCTAATATTGGACAATTGGAACGAGTGGTCTGTCGGTGAACGGAACATTGGAGTAAGGAGCTTGAAGGGGTCTAGTTGCGGAGCAAGGATAGGTTGCTGTCTTGAATGTTGTGTGAATAACAATCCAAGGTGCGTGATTTCTTATCAGATCCTAACTAGAAAATAAATAAAGACGTTAACAAGGTGAAATGAATTAACATATAATAACTTACTGTGTTATTTAATAGTATAGTGTACCATTCAACAGATTGGGCATTTGTCATTAGAATTTGAGAACTGTTTTGACATTTGGTTGATAAGTTGTGACTTATGAAATAAATGAAATTTTAAAATATTAGAAAATCAATTTTTCAGAAACAAGTAAGTAGATAACGGAACCCACATCTGTAAAGTTTTCAGAAGCTATTACAAAAAGTAATTATTGACATTATTATCCAAACGAGGGCAATTTGTAATTAAAATACTTCATTTACATCAGAATTTGAAAGTTCTACACATTTAAAAGCACAGCTGTAGTGTAGCTAGTGCAATATATTGTTATAGGTCCAGGTTGTGACGCCTATTAATTTATGTTAAGGTAACAAGGTACCAATTTCTTTGCAATGCTATATTTTTTCAAGGTGCTGTTAGTTTATTCAAGTTTATCTAATCAGGTAGTTTTTTAATTATTGAAGCTTATATTATTTTTCTTGTATTCAAATAACTGTATATTTTAACAAGTCAATGTTAGATATGTAACCTTCTATAAGTTTTAATTTACCCATTTGTTAGCTCATAGAGAATGAAAATCTTTAAATCAAGTCGGGTGCACGCATATTTTAATACTTCTCTGAAATTGTTATTAAAGTGCACACATATTTACAGTTATGACATTTTGACAACTGTCAAAGTGAAACGTCAACCAAATGATCTCCGTCCCATATCAATTATGTCAAACATCTACCAAAGCAATTATCCTCAAAAATGTAATATTCTAAGTATTTACTTATTTATTTAATATTATATTAACATTTTCCTTTTTTAACACTCACTGCAGCACAATCCGCGGTATACCAATCTCAACCACACAGGTAGTGAAGTAGTCTACTTCCTGATCTTCTAGAAACCCTTGCAAAACCAAACCTCCTGCGAAAAACACTTTCCCTGTCACACCAATGCAGAGATCACCACTGATGATATCCCAATACAGGAACTGACCTCCTTAATTGCATCCATCAAGCTGACAGCCTTCCAAACTTGTACTGTCCCCCTTTGTAAGCTCCTTGTTATATCCTTTCTTCCATCTGTAGCAACAATAATATATCCAATTCTTATACTGCAATTACGATGTCCTCTACATCCTTCAAGCTTCACATGTAGTATGTATCCAATCCCAGACTACATTCAGATGCACCCAACTGACAGCACTCACATGAAGTCCCGCTCAAAATAATACCTATTATAGACTTTTATTCTTTAGTTTATCAAAATCTTCTGTATACCTTAATACACCACGAAGACCATTCACTTATTCTTAATTCTTCTTTGTACCATTTGTCTTCTTCTTCTTCCTCTTATTATAGGCCAGTGGCCTGTTTTAACCACAAAGTGGTTCTATGAGCCCTCTTTGCCCTTAGGTCGGGTAGGTGGCTAGCCTTGCCCGTCGAATGTGAGGAAGAGTTCCCTTGTTAGGGGTTAACGACTACCGCAGGTGTTAGCGTGGTAGCCGGGGAGCGTACGATCTTTAAAATCCTTCTAAAATCCATTTGTACTCTTCCATATTATACTTTTAAAAATTCGTGTTACCTTCGTTTCATTGATTTAATGACATATACCCTTTTATTACAACAACCAGACACCTTATCTTTCAATTAAAGGGTTTTTTATTCTTCAAAATTGTATTTTAATTATAAGACGTTACATATTTGGAAAAAATTCGTTGTTATTTTTCTCATCATTATTTTACTACAGTAATAATTTTTATAATTGTATTTTAAAAATGTTTTAAAATTAACCTTTTGGATTATATTACTTTATATAATATGTTTCATTATTAATCTACCAGTTATAATTATTTTAGTCTAATTTGATTTTAAACTTATAAACTTGATATTATTTCATACTTAATTTTCAGATAATCATTTGGATTTGGTTTTCACTTTATTTTCCAATTTCAAGTTAATACAACTTAAGATATAAACTCTGATATTATCAAATCACCATTCCAACAAAATCAACTTATGCTTGACCCTTTTTAATAAATTATTGACAATTTAACAGCAACTGTCTTTTTATCATTCTCTCGAAGCTACCATAACAATTTATATATGGAGATAGTGCATCGTGTTTTGTCACTGTGGAATTTGGGGCAATATATTCATTTTCCCTTTGAACTATATATAATATTTGTGCCATAGAGGTTTGAAATAGTAATTGCAACCAATTCGTGCACCTATTCGGCTTAACTATGTGCTTCTTTTCGAGTTTTTTTTTAAATTTTTGTAGGCAGTCATCTGAGTTCGGGGCTAATTTATTTTTTCCTGGATTCAGATTAATTCCTATCCATAAATTACAAACTGACGACGTAACAAAATACCGCACTGCCTGTTCGTTTCGGCAGTTTCATTTAGCATATGCTCAAGTACTCGTTCGCATAAACACGAAATAGACAAATTGCATAACCAGACAAGTAAACAAAAGTAAGCAAGCATTGGTATATTTAACACTACGTGTTCGGGATGATACTCCGTGCAGGAGGTTTTGCGTCTCCCGCGATGCTCCTACCTAGTAGAATATCTCGGTTAGGTGCACCGCCGATAATCCATATGTAATACCTGTAATCCGGATGCTTACTGCACCTCCTGTCTTTTAGCCGAATGTTAACTAGACCAGTGAGCTCCAACTCACGTTAGTGCGAATTGCAACTGCAGTTGCCGCCCCCTCAAAAGACCAAATTCGCAAGGCATTTGTAGAAAATGAGCATTCCAGACTATCCCGGGACACTTTTTGTTTCGCTGATAGGTTTACTGTTCATCTCGCCGGATGGCCACTATTTCCAGATAAATAGTGCACTATATCGCGGTACCAATTGGGTAACAATAACAATGAGCAACGACTCAACAACAATTCTCTATAAATAAAATGCGGCAATATCAACAATGAAACAGCGTCCAACTCAGCTGCATAATAACACATAAAACCTCTATTGAAAACTTACTCAAGTACTAATATATATTACAGATTTTATTCTTTCGCCCTGTCTATTAATTCACATAATTACCACAAGTGACACTTCAAAAATCATATCAGAGCTCGCGCATTGGAATCCAACTCTGGTGGTATCAAATTTCACATCCAAGAACACACATGTTCGGGCACTGACTGTCCCATCCGAGGATTTTGAAACTAACTTCCGGCCTTTGAATTAACTTCGGCGCACTTCGAGTCTTAAAAATATGTGGAACGTAATATATTGTTATGGTCTTGGTACAAGGGTTTAAAATCAGATTAATAAGGTTAAAATAATACAGTATTAAAAATTACGAAGATGCATTTAAGTATGAAATGGATATCAAAATTATTAAAATGTATTTGGTAAAGAAAGGAAATAGAATTTAAAATGCAATTGAATGAAGCTACTTAACAAACAGTGGAATTTTAACATAATTTAATTTATCTGAAATGAAAAGGGGAATTAATGGCAAATACTTTTTCGAGATATACCATTTAATATAGTGGGAGATATTTATTTATCAGTATGTAAAAATAATTTGATACAAAAACATGTAATACAATTTGTAAACTGTTGAAATTATGAAAATAAACCCTTTATAAAAGTTTTAAAAAGCTGTTTGGAATATAAAAGGGTTATAAATTAAAATTAAATTGGCGTCGTGTAAATAAAAAGTAAATTTCAAAAGATTAAAAGATGTGAAGAAGAAGAGGATTAAAATAAATGGATGTGGTGAGAACGCCTAAGTAATACAGTTATAATCTACAAAAGCCAATTTCTGGAAGGGTATACTGAACTGAATTTATTGTCAAATTACATTGCTTCATATGAATTGGATAACAAGGAATGGTTTTTACTGGAAGTGGTTTACATCGAGATCATTAGCAGAGTGGGCGTTTTATGGGGTGTATAGGAGATTTTCATCTAAAGAAGTTCTAATTCGACAAGCTTGTCATTAAAGTGACATCTTATAACTTGCATCTAGTCGAGGTTCGTGATACCAGGTCGTAGGAGGCTTGAGGATTTTGGTAGGACGACGTAGATGGTGTTTGCTGCTGGCATTGCTGCTAGAGAGGGTTGGTAGGTGCCTTGTCGTGTTTTTGGCCAGGAAGTCTTTGAGGTTGCCAGGTGACAGACGTACGAGTTGTCATAAAATAAGAAAGTCAAATTTCAGTATAGAAGCAGTCTAGATTATAAAGAATCCGACCTGTGTTTCAGTCAAGTGTTTTTTTTCTACCGGAGCTAGCAGTTTAATAATCTTAATAATCCGTAATTATAAAAGGGCAAATGAGTTAATTAAAATTCAATTTTAAAAAGAATTGATTGAGAATAAACTAAAGTAAGGTTGAAGGCAATTATAACATAACGCCTATGTGTGACGTAGAGTCATCACTACATAAATCCCGCTAACAACGTGGGGCAAATTGTAATAGTTGGGTACAACATTATAGCAGTACAACAATATTTAACTAGAAATTATTCAACGACTTGTAATTATATAAATACTTACAAATGGTAGAATGAATATTTATAAACAAATAAAAGGATACAAAAGTAAATACGCATTACGACATTTTGTTACATAAAACTAAGGGTAGATTTTTTCACAGGTCATTAGTGAACCACCTGCAATATTAATTCAGCTGTGCAAATCCAAACACAAATCAACATAAAATTTAAATTCTTGTAGGGTTCTCTGCCCCTGCAAAGAATATTAAATTTGTCGCTGCATCGAGATAAATTACCCAAATTTGAATGTGTTTCATGAATCGCTTTTCACTTGGATCTGAAAATTTTTAAATATATCTAAAAGGGTCATACAACTGGCAGGCATTCGTTAATTAAGTTAGGAAAAGTGTGTCTATTTATATGAGATAATTTACAGTAAAAAACTACATAAAGAACTAAATTAATTAAACATGAAAAATTCAAATGCCCCATTGATAACAATCCAAACATTCTTGATCGCCAGATAAAGCAAGTAAATAGAAATCATAAAATATACATTCTGACGCAGACCTTTCTCACTAACGAAAAGCTTGCACGTAATGTGGAAAATTTTCCTTAGATAATCTAAAATACTGCAAGGAATTTTTTTCAAAATTTCTTTGTACGCAATGTGTGAACTATTTATACCACAGGTGAAGCCATTTGATCCGTACTTAGTAAACTTAGTTACATAATAAATTCCTACCGTAGCTGATAAGAATCATTCTTTGCAGATATTAACAAACGCGATTGTGGCCTTGCCTTTCAAATTTATGCAAAGGCCAAAAATCGAATTCTCGGTTATGCGTGCTAACTCCGTTTACTCTTTTAACCATAACAGAATCACTTGAGCAGCAAATTGCTTATATGCTTCGCCGCTGGAAAATGACGAATTTATTTCTCAACAATGCTGTAGTAATCATAAGTCATCGTTCGCGACAGAAATTGAAAATAGGGAACAGGAAGTAGTTATTATTCCAAATCAGCGTAGTATGTCGAAATGGCTGGTCCCGAAGAATAAAAAGGGGCATTAATCAAAACGGCTGATGAGAAGCGACGATATTTTAATTTTCCTAATTCCGAATAGTACTTTGAAGGCTAGCCAACCATAGCAATTCAATTTATACTATACGAGCTGGGTGATTCTAAGTTTTTAATTAACTTATTTTGCTTATATTGATCAAACCACAACTGGGGTATTTATAAACTTGTCACCTGCTAAACGATTTCGCGTTATGAAAAATAAATACAGGCTAGACAGAAATGCTACCATTACAGTAACTCCAGTTAGATAATGTTCACTTCATTAAGTTTTTATCCATTAACCTAGTTGTAGTATGTCGATTTTTTGTGAATTTTAATTAAGCAAAGTGTTTGATGGCAATTATTTCTTGTGAAAATATCGCTACTTTTGCTTATTTTGAATAATTAACATCTAAAACAATAAAGAAGCCGAGCTGCGATTAATTAATAAACTTAAGCGATGGTAGTAAATATCGCAGATCAACCCCCCTACCGTGTATACACCACGGCAGCTCTGAAAATTCTTTCTTTACTCACCGCGATGGCCGAACTAGCTCAAATATCGGCGGCCTTAGATCGTAGGTTCAAATCATCAGCTATGTGCCCTGGAATGTCTTCAAAAAAAGGAAAGGAAATGGAAATGGGCGCCAGAAATCAAGAGATTTCGAATAATAAGAAAATAAACTACAAGTGACTAGCGTTTAATTAATAATCAAAAGTCTTGAAGTGTCAGTAGTAAATAATCAGAATAATTAAAATGCAAAAAATGTAATAACAAAATTGTGTACGTGAACTGAAGGTTGCGACACGCATAAAATTAAGAACCCCTTTCGGGTTATTTTAATAACTCTA
Organism: Agriotes lineatus; assembly: GCA_940337035.1. Lineage (NCBI taxonomy): Eukaryota > Metazoa > Arthropoda > Insecta > Coleoptera > Elateridae > Agriotes > Agriotes lineatus. The sequence continues at coordinate 34,649,251 of OW679199.1, read as the reverse complement.
AATTCAAATTATTCATGGGATATGCATACCTCAATCATTTAATAATACCTTCTGTTTAGGCTATTGAAATAAAAAAGCGTCACTGTACCTTTTACAGAGGGTCGAAATACACATCAAAATAGCAACTTTAAATACAGCATAATTAAATATAAGTATAAAAATTTAAATGTAAAACAAGAGCATGTATGAAATTAAACGTTACATGTAAATAATGGCAAAATATATGAATTTAAATTCCAAATCATTACGGGTTTAAAATGTTTAAATGGAAAAACCAGGTATGCAAGATAAGTTGATAAATAATTCCGGAATAGCACTAACTAACCTCGAAACATAAGCTGGACGTAAACGGCAACAACCCTTGTTGAAATCGCCATGGATGCGCCGAAAATTGCTTCGAAGCATCTCCAAAAGGCGGCAAATACGCCGAACCCAGCGGGTGTCGAAAGTGCGATGAGGTTAGCGACTTGGCCTCCGAGATAAACTTGTGGTTGAAACTGATAATTAAGAGCTAAGAAAAATATAATTACTATGGGGATAATAAGACAGAAAAGCGCAATCGTACCTGATCATAATCAGCCCTTAGAAAACACACTGCTCATTAAAATTGGTTGAGCGCACGTAATTTGACATAATTAAAATCAAACCTCAGCGGCGCCGGTATCGGCGGGCTCAAGCGAAGACAGCAAGTGCCAGGTACAAAAATTTCGAGCCCACAGGAAGACTCGGACTCTGATAAGAGATAGCGGAGGTCGAGAGGGCATCGTGCAAACGAAAAGAACTTGATACAGGCACAAAATGCGTTGGTTTGGAAAATTGAAGAATTTGAAATGCAAAAGGATTTATAATTCAACTAAAAATAAACAGGTTAAGCCTGAAATAATTGGATAAATGGCGAAACAATTAGGCTAAGCCAAAAAATTGTTTCACATCTTGTTTTAGGCCTGTTTCCTTTTCTGTTGCTTTACACATCGTGATCGAGAATCCGTTTGGTGTTTTTTCTTTTCTCCCATCATTAGAACATGACCGCTTGGCCGGCCATCTAATTTATTGAGCTTGATCACTTCCACTATGTCTGCCATTTTTCACTACCTTTTTCAGCCAAAATCATTTCAACCAGCTTTCTTCGAAGCCAAATTCAAAAGACTTGTAAAATTTGTAAACGTATGAAAAAGTTTATACTATACCTTATAAGGTAAGCATTTCCGACATTAACTTGTATTAGCCGAATCTGTCCCACCTATTACGATACATTCTGTGTAGCAACCTATTGCCCCTCCCATGTTTACGGCGGCTTCATCTCAAAACTGAAAAGACGAAGTAAACCTTCTGCAAAAATATTAGCTAGTTAATTAGCTGACGAAGATTTTAGATACGTGGTGTGGGGTCGCTGTAGTTCCTTTGTACTCGAAGCCAATAAAATCCCCAGCATTTCCCAGGTCTTGTTGCAAAAAGGAATTTCAATTATCTTGTGCCACCACGAATCTCCATATCTAAATTACCTATACAACACGCAATATCCAAGGGACACCGGATTGTTTGCATCGACATGGATTATGGTACGAAATAGGGACAGTTCGACACGCTTCCAAGTTGGCCAAATATAAGGTTTAACGTTATTAATTTGATGAGATTCGGAATGAATAGTGACAATAATTTTATTCACTCTCGGTTGCACAATTTTGAACAAAAAGCGTTCTTTTTGTAGTTATTGATTTACGTAATAAAGTAAACTGTGCAAATAATTATTGTTTTTGTTGAAGCACGAATGTACGCCCCATTTTAAATATTTTTTTTTTTTTTATTTACAAGTTTTTGTCAGATCAACAATGAAATTGTTATACATGACATATTTAATAAAGACAAAGAATAACAATAAATAACGGGACAAGACTATTTATAACGTCTTGATTACAATACTCGTTTTTAGTTTAGCTGCTATGTTCGTCAGAGGCTATAACATCTTGAGGTAACCTTCGTTTCAGTCTAGCATGTATGTTCTGTTGGCACAAATTGTAGTGGATGACACCGTTACATGCACTCGCGTTTTGAAAGAACTTTTTGGCACTTTCACGAATGAAGTCTTGCACAGGTGATACTCCTAGTTCATAATGGAGTTGATTATTACGAATGAACCACGGCGCGTTCACTGCAATTCGCACCACTTTGTTTTGAAATCGCTGTAGTTTGTTAATGTTCGTTTTAGATGTAGTACACCAAACTGGACAAGCGTATAGAACTAGTGGGCGTAGCAGGGTTTTATACATTAAGATAGTGCATTCGGGTTTCAATGATGACTTGCGATTTATTAATGGGTATAATAGTCTCAATCTGTTGTTACCTTGCAATAGTTTATGGTTTATGTGGAAGCTCCAAGTGAGACGTGTGTCCAAATAAACTCCAAGATATTTTACGGCTAGATCTGTTGGATTCCAGGGTATAGATTTTCCTTCAATTGTGATGTTGAGCGGCGTAGTTATTTTCCTTAGTGTGAAGATTTTACTTTGACATTTGGAGGGATTTATTTGAATATTCCAGGTTTTGAACCATTTGTTAATTGTATCTGTTGCATGTTGTAATTGTTGTACTGCGTCTTGTAAGTCTGTACTTTGCGTGATTATTGCCGTGTCATCAGCAAATGTGGCTATGGAAGCTATGGTAGCTGGAATATCTGATGTGTAGATATTGAAGAGTAGAGGCCCAAGTATACTTCCTTGAGGAACTCCAGCATGTATTGCTTTTCTGGAGGATGTGTAAGAGTTGATCTTAACGGCATAGGTTCTATCTTCCAGGAATGAGAAGACGATTGCTTGCAAATAACTTGGTACGTTGATATCGAGGAGCTTCTTTTTTAGGCCTTCGATCCACACCTTGTCGAAGGCCTGCGCTACATCTAAGAAGAGGATTGTAGTGTAGCACTTACGTTCAAATCCTTTTTCAATTATTTCGCTAATTCTCTGGAGTTGATGACAGGTTGAATGCCCTCTCCTGAAGCCAAATTGAAAGGGCGGTAGTATGTTTTGGGTTTCCACAAATTTGAGTAATCGAGCATGAATAATTTTCTCTAGAATTTTGGAAAGTGTAGTAAGTAGACTTATTGGCCGATAACTCATAATATCTTCCTTCTTTTTTCCTGGTTTAGCGAACATGAGGATGTGAGCATGCTTCCAGTTTCGAGGAAAGTAGCCAATGCGGAGACATGAATTGAACATTGAGGCTAGATATGCCACGCACTTTTTGGTTAGATGTTGTAAAATTGTGTTGGGTATAAGATCGGGGCCAGGTGATTTTCGTTTAGGCAAAGCGATTATAATTTGGGTTATTTCACTCGGAGATGTAGGGTGGATATTTTCCATGATAACCGGATGGTTCCGCTCAATATGGTTAAGTACGTGAAGTGCATGTGTGGGATTGCAGATAATTATTGATGGTGTGAAAACATGTTCAAGATGTGTAGCGAAGGCTTCTGATTTTTCATTATCTGTGCAGAAGACATCGTTTCCATTAGTTAAATTCGGTAATTCGTCATGCTGTTTTAATATTCTCCTTGTGGTTTTCCACATTCCTGGATCGCCGGGACCGATGTCTGCAATGTATCTTCGATATGACTCTAGTCTGAATTCATCCAGCTCTTTTTTGAGACGATGAGTGAGCCTGTTTAGTAGTCTTTTTGTTTCGGGGTTTTTAGTTCTCTGCCATTGGCGTCTAGTTTGACTTCTTGTTTTAATTAGACTTAGTATGTGGTTGGGAGGATAATTATAGTTTGGGGATGTAGGGTTTCTAGAAGGTGTGACCGATGACTTCGCAGCATTTACAATTGACGTTGTAATATTGGTAACGGCAGCATCTAAGTCTTCTTGGGTTTCGCATATCTTCGGTTTTTGAAGGTGTTCGTTTAATCTCTCTTGAAAGGTGTCCCAATCAATTGGCCCATTGATGAGTCTTTGAGGAGGTTGTTTTATTTGGGGCGTACTGAGGAAAGATACTAATACGGGCAAGTGGTCAGAGTTGTGTTCCATTATTACTCTCTGGTTAATCTGTTTAAATATTTTATGGAGGGGAAACCTTTGTAAGGCAGCAGTTTATACGGTTCAATGTATGTAGGAACTGTGTAAGTAATTGGTCCATCACTTTTTGTAATTCTTTGAAAAGGTCTTTTCCATTTAGACAATTTTCCCTTCCTTCATTGAGTAATACAAAATTTAATTTCTGTTCTAAATTTACAATAGATAATATCGCATTCCCATTATTTCTCTTTTACTTTTACCCTTCTACATACCCCGAACTACCAGTTACCACTATTAGTAGTACCATTAACGAAATGTACAGCTTCTTTAAACGCATTTTGTTTGATTTCTTTTTGTTAGGCAGTACAATCAGTCTAAAATGTTAATTATAAGAACTGGATATGGATCATTCTTCGATTATAAGTATTTTTGTACCAAATACATTGGCAAAAATGTCATAAACTGTTTATATCAATATAACTAATCTGCCTTTCCACGGAACAACAACAGTTTACAGTTGTTTTATACTCAACATATTTTTTCAAACCAAATTGGGGCACATTTTAGGGCCGGCCAACTAACAATGAAACTGTATGGGTTCGTTGCAAAAGCTTAACTTCATTTATCAATGAGTCAATATAGAACAAATACACTCAAAGTTTAACCAAAATCACAATAATCATAACAAGGTCATAACTCACTTTTCAGTAATCAAAATGCCCATACTTATAGCACAATCTATAGTAATTACTAATTAAGTGCTTTAATACAAACGTTCAGTGCGCCAAATGGGCCCAGTAAACATATAATCTAAAATAATAGTACTAGTCTAAGTATCACCTCCAGCATCAGTTGGCCAACAGGATCAAAACACAATAAACAACTAAGTGTATAATACAATTGCAATCACGTTCAATGGACAACTAGGTTGTTACAAATTATAGAGGGAATGTCGTTACTCGGGATGGATAAAGTTTCGATGAGGCCTTAAGGGTGCTCATCGGAAGCGTTGCGGCACAATATAACACAAATTACAACGTATAAGATCAAAGTCTATCAATCATATAAGCGAAGGTTATGTTCGAGGAAGCCCGAATCGATTCAATCGAAATTGGGCTAATGACAGTCATCTTATCGCTAACAGAATCGGGACCAAAATCGGCGGAAATTCGACCAGCAAAGAAAGTTCGAGTGCGCCTGCTGCGACAAGGCGGGCAAAATCAGGACGGGGGCGGATAATTCAAATAATACGTTAAATGACAATAGCTCCGAACTACGTTGTTTTTTGCTCAGAACACCAATTTTGACGGGGGATGCAGTTCATTCCAGAAGAACGAGATAAGAGAGGAATTGGAGGTTTTACGGCAGCTTTTCTTTCCGTCCCTGTGAAACTTTTCTTTACCAGAATTTTCATAAATTGCAGTCCCATTCCCCCCAGCAATATTCGACGATTCACTTTTGTATCTGAATTATTGGTCAGGAAACAGTGAGCATTGACCTCCAAAGTCCATAATACTAAACAATATAGTCAGTTTCTAACGCTTGGTTCTGCGTGCAACGGAATAAGTTGCGCACATCTTGTCAACCATATTAACAGCGCCGTTAGTCATACTGTAAAAGGTGATCAATTTCTGGCTTTTTTGTCATCATGAGTAGTCACACCGATATCGTTAAAGCCAGGATATATACACCTGAGAGAAGTAACACATTCCTATCTGTTTTTGGTACGTACGGCATTGCCGTGGTTTGGTTATTGTTAGCAAACATTTTACTTCTCATTTATTTTCACTTCAATCAATTGTTGGGGTATCCAAGCTTGTTTTTACGTAAAATACTGACCAGGGATAGCTTGTTTTGTCAAAATGTGTACCCAATTTAGCAATAGGTTTAATTAATCTATGCGAAGGTGTGTTTGCTCTAGGTTAGATTACTTGTGGGTTAAGTAAATGAAACCTATTTTTATTTGAGAACACAAATAAAATAAATTTGCCTGCTTTCTTGAGTGTAACACTTTGTCTCTATTATTCCGAAAAGGGTTTCTGTGCTTTTAGACTCGGATTACGTCTTGGTGACAGCGCCATCGAGCGGGGTTTATTGCTTGATGTCTTTGTTGGTCGAAAAGGGTTAAACTCAGGCCCGCTGAGCCATCTCGGAATCCCCCTAGTTTGGTTTTCTGAACTTTTTTCTATACAGCGTATTTCGAATGGCTGGACTTTTTCTGCAAAAGCGAGGTGCACACGCGGACACGTAATTTAGATCTTGCCGTTTTCAGACCATGCGCTTCATATCGCGTCGCGACTTCACTTGGACACCCATTGATAATGCGCACTTTTATTTGTGTCTTTTGAACTATTTATGACAGCGTACATGTTGGAAAGTTCGCTGTACCCCGCTACATATATACAGGGTGGTGACTTGCGCAACGCAGCATAGGGATTTCAATGGTAAATTTTTAATGTTTGATTATTGGCTCTCCTATTTTTTTTTTATTAAAGTGTAAATAAGTTTTTTGTAGAGAAAAAAATACTGCATCTGTACATACTATTTTTTATAATTTTCCATTTCCGAAACTTTAGAAATCAACGAAATAAAAATGCAAATGTTTTTAAAAAATTACTGATGCCTTGGAATTATGTAAACAAACAACATGTACATTTACTTTTGTCTTTGCTGTTTGACGTTTATAACTGATTATTAAATTCTGTTCTCGTTAAAATGTATTCGTTTTTTCTAGAGGAAATGCTGTAGGTATCTGTAGCGTTCGACACGTTAAGTCATAAAATACTGTTATCTATTTTAAAATACATTGGATTTGAGTCAACGCCTCTAAAGTTTTTTGAAAGTTATCTTAATAATAGAACACAATCTGTTAAATTATATGATCAAATTTCCACGCCTATGGATGTAAAATCGGGTGTACCTCAGGGATCCATATTGGGACCCTTGTTATACACAATATACACGTTAAAATTAAATAGAGTTTTAAAGTACTGTAGCTGTCATCAGTATGCTGATGATACCCAGATTTATTTGTCTTTTAAACCGGAAGATGTAGGATTGGCATGTAGACAATTAAATGAGGACATTTGTAGTTTAGTACAAGAGTCTTCTAAGCATTGTTTAATCATCAATGCTTCGAAAACGCAAGCCATTGTATTTGGAGCTAAAAACTCAAGACAAGCTGTATCACCAGACATCTCCATTTTAATTAATAACGAATCAGTTGACCTAGTCACTGCAGTTAACAACTTGGGTTTGACAATAATTGATGCTGAGCTACGTTTTTCACAACAAGTGTCAAAAGTTATCAAAGCTGGATTTTGAAATTTAAAAATGCTATTTCCACATAGAAATGAACTAACCGTTGAAGCTAAAATTATCCTGTGTGAAGCACTTGTGCTATCGCATTTAAATTTTTGCAATGTAGTTTATGGCCCGTGCTTAAAGGTTATGGATAAAAAAAGGTTACAACGTGTTCAAAATTCTTGTCTACGGTTCATTTATGGTATTCGTAAATACATGCCAATATCTCATAAACTGAGGGATGCTGGTTGGTTGAATATTCAAAATAGATTTACTCTTCACTCTGCAGTCACATTTCACAAAATTATTACGGAAAAATGTCCTAAATATTTGTGTAGAAAGATAACGTATAGATCGGATGTTCACAATGTAAATGTTCGCTCCAGGGGTCTGTTAACAACTCCCATGCACAATACTGAAAACCTTAAATCTTCTTTTAGATACCAAATCGGCAACATTTACAATTCAGTACCATCTACATACAAGACATTAAATACCGATATATTTAAAAAACGCTACAAAAAAATATTATTTATACGCAGTCATAGCATGGAATTTATACACTAGGTCTCTATACTACATTTACAATTCGGCTAATATTTGGGTGCTTCGGATATGCATTGGTATGCACTGTACAGATTGTATACATTTGCGCATAGAACGCTATTATTATTATTATTTTAGTCTTTATATTTTGTTAGGTTAAGTGGAAGAGCAACATATGTTGAACTTCGCCTTTTTTCTTGTAGTTACTACTATATGAGAAAATAAAGTCATTTATTATTATTATTATTATACCATCGTTTATAATTTTCCGGAACCGGAAAAATCAAAGAAATTAGTATCTATAGGAAGCAGGATTTAATTAAATACCATAACAAAACATAATTATGTACCATCGAATTCATAGAAAACTGGGATAGGAAAATACGCACATACCCTTGTTTTCGAAAAGCGTAGTTTAGCTGTGACATTTTGCTGAACATTATTAAAGGCTGTCTCCTTTAATAATGTTCAGTTCAGTCAAAATGTTACATACATCTAAACTACACTTTTCGAAAAATAGGGTAACTGCGTAATTTTCCTGACCCAGTTTTCTATGACTTCGATGGTACGTACAATCATAATACAAAAACACAAAAATTAATAAATTATAACAAATGTTCAAACAAAGCACCATTAACTACTAAACAATGACCCAACCTGTCGTAAAAGTGCCGTCTAACATTTGCTAACTGATATTGTGATATTTTATCGCATTAGGCTTGAATACAAATTTTTAGCTCTTCAATAGTTTGAAAGGTTCTTCCAGAGTACATTTGCGATTTTAAATTTCCCCAAAGAAAAAACTCGTTGGGCGACAGATCGGGGGACCTAGCAGACCAGTTAATTAAATAATTTGGACCGGTCACCGCCGGAGCTATATCCTCTTCTAACAACTGCAAAATGCGCTCTCCTGTGAGGTTTTCACTTAAGAAAAATGGTCCTATAATGTGATGACCTAGTATTCCCGCCCAAACATAAACTTTTTGGGGATATTGGGTCCTGGTTTGTAAAATGTTGCGTGGATTTTCAGTAGTCCATACTTTGCAATTTTGCACATTTGGTTCATTATGCAGTGTCAATGTGCATTCATCCGTAAACAAAACGTTATTCAAAAACTTCCTGTCTTCTCTTCTCCATATCACGTTAGTAGAATAGGTACAGCTATCCCCTCCACTTTTTATTTGATTCGCGGATTCGCGGTTTAATTCGCGGATTTCGCGGTTTTATTCGCGGATTGACCTAATTAATTTCACGGATTGACCTAATTAATTTCGCGGATTGACCTAATTAATTTCGCGGTTTGATCTAATTAATTTCGCGGTTTGATCTAATTAATTTACATATGTGCTACTGATTAATTTACATATGTGCTTCCGATTAAGTTACGCGGCGGCCATCTTGGATTTCTGGCGGGAATATTTGAAATTTGAATTTTTTCCGATTTTTTTCTAAGTTTAATTTTTTGAATTTGAATTTCCCGGGGGTGTCGGCCATATTGGTGCGCGCGCACTTCTCACGGCGGTTGTTTTTAATTTTCGCGGAAATATTTGAAATTCAAACTGGTGGATCTATTTCGCTCTTCGAAGCTGCTGTCTCTCTCTTGCATTCACTCGTGGAAATATTTAAATTTAAAAAATCTATTTGCGGCGGACCCGAGTGGGAATCGAACCCTAGTTTTCTGGTTAACAGTCTTAGCACCTTACCGTTGCGCTATCGAGGCGTCTTGGAAATATAGGATTTGAACAAGATGTCATTTCGCAGCTGTGCCGTCACACCGTTCGAGTTGAAACAAACTATTTTTCAAAAATTTATATTATGAGAAAAGGGAATGTTTAACATATTGTGTTTACAGGCAGACACAATTTTTAAAAAAATTATATATGCAACAGCTTTGCTACTAATAATAATTTTATAATTTGCAATATAGTCGTTGTCCCAAGTTTCTGGTTAATTTCCACTCGCGCAGTGGTTAATTTCCATTCGACCGCAGAAAATTTGAAAAGCTATATGAAATAATGACTTTATTTTATAATTAAAACAGCGAAATCCGCGGATAAATCAGCGAACTTATTTTATATAGCGAAATCTGATTAATAAATTTGACCGTTTTTTAAAAACAGGTCGAGACATGTGTTTTGTTCATTTAAACAACCTTGGTGGCGAGGCTCCTTTGTTTGTTGCAGTGAAACGTAACGGTTTGCCCTCCAGCGCTTTCGCGAACCGCTTTCTCCTGCCTAAATCACTACAGGGCGAGCATTGGTTGACAGACGACAGAATGCACGGTTACCGGTCAGCGCAGCCAACGGCTTGGCGCTAAAATCCCTGTGACACAAAATCTAGTGGGATAAGCTTGCCTGGTTAATAAACCACTCTAGTTCGTATGATTTTTGTCGTGTGTATTGTTTGGTTTTAAAGGTTTGAACATTGTACCACTTAGCTGTTCTGACATTATACTTCCATATACATATTATAAATAAATTTTAAATGTTATTTTCGACTAAGTTTTAGCTTCTTATAAATTACAACAGTGCCCTCGCCCATATAAAATAAGACATACGCATTAAATAAATGTTTTTATTGTATAAGAATGGTTGTCCCCCATAAATTTGAATAAAAACAGACAATTTCGTTGAAAAAAATAGCTTTTCATATAGGTAAGAAAGGGGGGTTGCGTTGCTTTCAGATACAGTGTTTCGGCTACTTTTCAGGAATTTTTAAAATATTGCCCATCGAACAGCGGAATAATTCTAGAACGAATCGGAGTTTTTATTTGTATAAAATGGCGGTCCGAACACGACGCTGCACAAAACCTGGATTTATCGAAATTTTAAAATAATATAGCTCTGTAATGAGTCTGTAGGGGGACCTCTTGTCTACACTCATACTTTACGTAAAATAGAAATTTCCTATCTCACTCACTCTTATTGACTGCTGTAACTTTATCTCTGGCACTCGCTCAAAATGTCTGTAGTTTTAATATGATTGAAGGTATCTCGTCATTCCTTCTAAGTATTTAAATATATATTAGACGTGTTTTAAAAAATATATGCATAAACGTTTTGCGATTTTCTAACGATTTGGTTCATATGATTTTGTCGCTTTTAAAATAAATAGACATTATTTTATTTCGTGTTTGAGTTTTATAATTACGCTGTGCCCTTTGTGGCTTGATTATTTTATAAGTAAGCGTCTGAAATTGTGTCATTATATCGCTCAAAACTGCATTTTAGTTTTAAAAATTTTAGTATAAATGACATCAGCCGAAAATAAAAACGCGAATGACCACAAAGTAACATAATTTTGAATAAAAATCACACAATTTCGTTGAAAAATGTTCTGTTTCACTTAAAATTTTACAAAACTGACATCATGTCACTTGAAATTATACAAAAAACGACATTTTTAGCCAATAAGCGATAAAAAATACGACATCCCACATCATTTCACTTAAAAATTATCACGTTTCGTCTTACAAAACGCTTTATAATAAAGAAAATGATGTAAAAACAGTTGTAAGAGTTATTTCTAAGCATAATTTTGCAAATGTTGTACACTTTTTCTCTAACTTGTGGCAGTTTTAGCAAGATTTGAATAAAAAACAGCCATTTCTGCAGCAATTTTAGTAAGATCTGAATAAAAACATGCAATTTCCAAAGCATTTCGTTTAAAATGTTAGAAAATCGACATCATCTCCCATGAAAATTTATAAAAATCGGCATCTTGTCACATTAAATTCTGTAAAAACGACAAAAACAATATTTTTTTCACAACTTTCATTGAAAAATAGTAAAATTTTACGAAAATACGTCTGTGCTGACGACAAATGAAAATAAATTTGAATAGAAACACGCAAAAATTACGAAAAGACGTATGTGTTGACCCCCAAAGTAACAAAAATTTGAATAAAATCACGCAATCATACAGCATCTCACATAAATTTTCGCAAATATTGACATCATGTCACATAAATTATACAAAAACTGTCATCACGTCACTTGAAATTATACAAAAAACGATATTTTATTCAACACACGATGAAAATTGAACAAAAATCACGCAATTACAAGCCATCTCACATAAATTTTCACAAAAATCGACATCATGTTACATAAACTATGCATAATTTTGCAAATGTTTTACACTTTTTATAAAATGCATCGCTCAAAATTAAAAGAAATAGCAATTTCGTTGAAAAAATCTACTACCACAATCATTTCGATAAACAAAATTCAAAAAATCTTATACTTTTGACGGAAATATATGTATGTTGACCACAAATTAACATAATTTTTAAATAAAAACGCGCAATTCGTTGAAAAAAATATTCTGACACCACCAAAACACGCAATTTCATTGAAAAATATATATATGTTGTCCACAAATTAACATAAATTTGAATAAAAACACGTAATTTTGTTGAAAAAAATGTTCTGGCCCCGTCATTTCACTTAAAATTTTACAAAACTGCCATCATAACACTTGAAATTATACAAAATATATGTATGTTTATCACAAATTAACATAAACCTGAATAAAACACACAATTTCGTTGAAAAATTTGCAAATGTTTTACACTTTTTATAAAATGTGTCGCTCAAAATTAAAAGAAATCACAATTTTTAAATTATATCACGCCATTATGAAATCGTAGATTGATTTTTTTTGAAATTTTACACTTTGTAACTGTAAAATAACTTCAAATACTAATATTTTAGCTTTAGATTTTGTAATTATTGCAGATTCGTGAAAAACAAAAGCAGAGTAGAAATAAAAAACACAAACACTTTGTAATAAACAAATATATTGTTCTTATTTCGTATAATACTTGATAATATAAATATAAATGTACAGCAGAATGTCTTATTTCTAAAAATTCGCTAGCAATTTACAAAACTGTAGTTTGAGGTGCACGACATTTCAAATTAAAAAGACTGCAAGTAATAAAATCAGAATTTCATTGTGTAATTTTAAAGTTTAAGGCGCTCCCAATCCATAATTCCATTCGTATTTGATGTTGAGGACCTCTGCCTTAGAGGCGTTTTTCTAACGGCCCTTTTTTGGAGACGTTTCCTTATCGATGTTCTTCTGACTGAACCTTTTTGATGTGGACTTGGATGAGTAGCTGGTGTTTTTAATTTATATTCTAAATCAGACTCGCAGTTATCAGTTTCCATTCCGGTTTTTCCTATAGTACCAGTCGGGGTTGGCTTCTTTTGCTGTTTAGGTTTAGCTAGCAGCACATTAGGAACGTTAAGGTCTTTGATGTAATCAGCAAACTGTAGGCGTCCGGGTGGATTAATAGTTTTTAGAGGCCGCAGAGTGTCGTGAATTAAATCGACTATGTTAGACGAAGGTAAAATTTCACCCTTTATAGTAACGGTACCCTTGTGATCCCAGCTCACATCGCTTGAGGTACTCAAAATGCGTAGGAAAACTTCAGCTTTTTTCTTAAAAGTTTTGGGAAGTGTAGATAAAATAACGGCATTTGATAGGCTGTCACTGGTTGTTTCAATAGGTATTTTGATTGGCTGCCGCGCCTGGTTTGTGAAATGAAGGAATCGTTGTAACACTTGATTGTACTGGATCCATTTATCGTGATCAGTTAATTTGGACTTTAAAACTTTTTGCATTTCGTCATCAAGCTGTGATAATATATTTTTCTCCGCATCATCGCCAGACTTAAGACGTTGGACAAATTCCGGCGATACAATCAACATCTTCCGCTCTTTGTCCATTTTAGTCGAAAAGGAGCTCAGTCGTTTGTTCTGGTAGAGCCGTCGTGAATAAACTAGCTTAAAATCAAGACTTTCATAATAAATATATAAAAAATATGACAGGTACGGGAATCGAATCCAGCAATTTTCGAAACCGGTTTGATATATATTTATTGAAGGACTTGACCATCAGTTGACGTTTTATTAATATTTGTCGTGATTCGTCATCGCTGAAATTTTACAAGAGTCAACCTGTCTGCTATGCGGCGCACGCAATGGTCCCACCTCTTTTATTTTAAAATTTGTAAAACCAGATGTCCAAGCCGATACCGCACTACTCGTTTTAAGTGATTGTGCTCTGTTACCTGGTGCATCTGAAGATGGCTCCCAGACGAATTAATAACTGTCAGGGTGCAGCCGTACCTTACAGCAGGACATCAATTGTAGAATCAAGTAAGAAAAAGACAAAACTAAGTAAGAAGATGCAGTTTTCAAATAAAAGCCAACACCGGGAAGCGCTAGCATCACCGCAGATAATAGTTGGTGACGAAGAAACCCTGGGACCATCGTCACAGCTAACCGGACATAGCGAAGATTTGAGTTTGGTCGTGCAGGAGCCCATGCAGCACTGTGACGTAATAACGGACACCCCGCCCGAGGACAACCAGCTCCGTCGTGAGAAGAAGCGGACATTGTGTAATTTTTGTATGCCTCTAAACAATACAATTGCAGAATCATGTAAGAAAAGGACAAAGCCAAGTAATAAAACGCAATTTTCAAATAAAACCCAACATCGGACAACACTACTACCAACACAGATAGAGGTTGTTGACGAAGAGACCCGGGGCCCGTCGCCTGATCAAACAGGTATGCATAGCTGTGACGTAACAACGGACACCCCGACCGAGAACAAACATATCTTCCATGAGAAACGGTTATTGTGTGATTTTTGTATGCCTCTAAACATTAGTTCTAGCAAAGTTGTTCATTTAGGCCTGGATTCTTATAAAAACTTTTCACCTGTGGCAAGAATTCTGAATACCGACGGATTAGGTGTTTCATTCACGGCGGATGCGTTTATTGTTTTTCTGGAGGCTCTACCGGATATGTTTGTGATGGCGAAACAAGGATCTTTTAAATGTGATTTAAGTGAACATACAGTGGAACATGTGACCAGCGACACTTGCAGGATTATTCCAAAGGACCCCGTCAGCAAATTTACACTTTACGTGATGTATGACACGCTGTCAAATTTATTGCCTATGTATGATTTGATGGTAGTTAAAATCAACGACTTGAAACGTGCACAATGTAATTTCGAAAAGTTTGCTGCATCAATAAGGCAGAGGTCCTCAACATCAAATACGAATGGAATTATGGACTGGGAGCGCCTTAAACTTTAAAATTACACAATGAAATTCTGATTTTATTACTTGCAGTCTTTTTAATTTGAAATGTCGTGCACCTCAAACTACAGTTTTGTAAATTGCTAGCGAATTTTTAGAAATAAGACATTCTGCTGTACATTTATATTTATATTATCAAGTATTATACGAAATAAGAACAATATATTTGTTTATTACAAAGTGTTTGTGTTTTTTATTTCTACTCTGCTTTTGTTTTTCACGAATCTGCAATAATTACAAAATCTAAAGCTAAAATATTAGTATTTGAAGTTATTTTACAGTTACAAAGTGTAAAATTTCAAAAAAAATCAATCTACGATTTCATAATGGCGTGATATAATTTAAAAATTGTGATTTCTTTTAATTTTGAGCGACACATTTTATAAAAAGTGTAAAACATTTGCAAATTTTTCAACGAAATTGTGTGTTTTATTCAGGTTTATGTTAATTTGTGATAAACATACATATATTTTGTATAATTTCAAGTGTTATGATGGCAGTTTTGTAAAATTTTAAGTGAAATGACGGGGCCAGAACATTTTTTTCAACAAAATTACGTGTTTTTATTCAAATTTATGTTAATTTGTGGACAACATATATATATTTTTCAATGAAATTGCGTGTTTTGGTGGTGTCAGAATATTTTTTTCAACGAATTGCGCGTTTTTGTTTAAAAATTATGTTAATTTGTGGTCAACATACATATATTTCCGTCAAAAGTATAAGATTTTTTGAATTTTGTTTATCGAAATGATTGTGGTAGTAGATTTTTTCAACGAAATTGCTATTTCTTTTAATTTTGAGCGATGCATTTTATAAAAAGTGTAAAACATTTGCAAAATTATGCATAGTTTATGTAACATGATGTCGATTTTTGTGAAAATTTATGTGAGATGGCTTGTAATTGCGTGATTTTTGTTCAATTTTCATCGTGTGTTGAATAAAATATCGTTTTTTGTATAATTTCAAGTGACGTGATGACAGTTTTTGTATAATTTATGTGACATGATGTCAATATTTGCGAAAATTTATGTGAGATGCTGTATGATTGCGTGATTTTATTCAAATTTTTGTTACTTTGGGGGTCAACACATACGTCTTTTCGTAATTTTTGCGTGTTTCTATTCAAATTTATTTTCATTTGTCGTCAGCACAGACGTATTTTCGTAAAATTTTACTATTTTTCAATGAAAGTTGTGAAAAAAATATTGTTTTTGTCGTTTTTACAGAATTTAATGTGACAAGATGCCGATTTTTATAAATTTTCATGGGAGATGATGTCGATTTTCTAACATTTTAAACGAAATGCTTTGGAAATTGCATGTTTTTATTCAGATCTTACTAAAATTGCTGCAGAAATGGCTGTTTTTTATTCAAATCTTGCTAAAACTGCCACAAGTTAGAGAAAAAGTGTACAACATTTGCAAAATTATGCTTAGAAATAACTCTTACAACTGTTTTTACATCATTTTCTTTATTATAAAGCGTTTTGTAAGACGAAACGTGATAATTTTTAAGTGAAATGATGTGGGATGTCGTATTTTTTATCGCTTATTGGCTAAAAATGTCGTTTTTTGTATAATTTCAAGTGACATGATGTCAGTTTTGTAAAATTTTAAGTGAAACAGAACATTTTTCAACGAAATTGTGTGATTTTTATTCAAAATTATGTTACTTTGTGGTCATTCGCGTTTTTATTTTCGGCTGATGTCATTTATACTAAAATTTTTAAAACTAAAATGCAGTTTTGAGCGATATAATGACACAATTTCAGACGCTTACTTATAAAATAATCAAGCCACAAAGGGCACAGCGTAATTATAAAACTCAAACACGAAATAAAATAATGTCTATTTATTTTAAAAGCGACAAAATCATATGAACCAAATCGTTAGAAAATCGCAAAACGTTTATGCATATATTTTTTAAAACACGTCTAATATATATTTAAATACTTAGAAGGAATGACGAGATACCTTCAATCATATTAAAACTACAGACATTTTGAGCGAGTGCCAGAGATAAAGTTACAGCAGTCAATAAGAGTGAGTGAGATAGGAAATTTCTATTTTACGTAAAGTATGAGTGTAGACAAGAGGTCCCCCTACAGACTCATTACAGAGCTATATTATTTTAAAATTTCGATAAATCCAGGTTTTGTGCAGCGTCGTGTTCGGACCGCCATTTTATACAAATAAAAACTCCGATTCGTTCTAGAATTATTCCGCTGTTCGATGGGCAATATTTTAAAAATTCCTGAAAAGTAGCCGAAACACTGTATCTGAAAGCAACGCAACCCCCCTTTCTTACCTATATGAAAAGCTATTTTTTTCAACGAAATTGTCTGTTTTTATTCAAATTTATGGGGGACAACCATTCTTATACAATAAAAACATTTATTTAATGCGTATGTCTTATTTTATATGGGCGAGGGCACTGTTGTAATTTATAAGAAGCTAAAACTTAGTCGAAAATAACATTTAAAATTTATTTATAATATGTATATGGAAGTATAATGTCAGAACAGCTAAGTGGTACAATGTTCAAACCTTTAAAACCAAACAATACACACGACAAAAATCATACGAACTAGAGTGGTTTATTAACCAGGCAAGCTTATCCCACTAGATTTTGTGTCACAGGGATTTTAGCGCCAAGCCGTTGGCTGCGCTGACCGGTAACCGTGCATTCTGTCGTCTGTCAACCAATGCTCGCCCTGTAGTGATTTAGGCAGGAGAAAGCGGTTCGCGAAAGCGCTGGAGGGCAAACCGTTACGTTTCACTGCAACAAACAAAGGAGCCTCGCCACCAAGGTTGTTTAAATGAACAAAACACATGTCTCGACCTGTTTTTAAAAAACGGTCAAATTTATTAATCAGATTTCGCTATATAAAATAAGTTCGCTGATTTATCCGCGGATTTCGCTGTTTTAATTATAAAATAAAGTCATTATTTCATATAGCTTTTCAAATTTTCTGCGGTCGAATGGAAATTAACCACTGCGCGAGTGGAAATTAACCAGAAACTTGGGACAACGACTATATTGCAAATTATAAAATTATTATTAGTAGCAAAGCTGTTGCATATATAATTTTTTTAAAAATTGTGTCTGCCTGTAAACACAATATGTTAAACATTCCCTTTTCTCATAATATAAATTTTTGAAAAATAGTTTGTTTCAACTCGAACGGTGTGACGGCACAGCTGCGAAATGACATCTTGTTCAAATCCTATATTTCCAAGACGCCTCGATAGCGCAACGGTAAGGTGCTAAGACTGTTAACCAGAAAACTAGGGTTCGATTCCCACTCGGGTCCGCCGCAAATAGATTTTTTAAATTTAAATATTTCCACGAGTGAATGCAAGAGAGAGACAGCAGCTTCGAAGAGCGAAATAGATCCACCAGTTTGAATTTCAAATATTTCCGCGAAAATTAAAAACAACCGCCGTGAGAAGTGCGCGCGCACCAATATGGCCGACACCCCCGGGAAATTCAAATTCAAAAAATTAAACTTAGAAAAAAATCGGAAAAAATTCAAATTTCAAATATTCCCGCCAGAAATCCAAGATGGCCGCCGCGTAACTTAATCGGAAGCACATATGTAAATTAATCAGTAGCACATATGTAAATTAATTAGATCAAACCGCGAAATTAATTAGATCAAACCGCGAAATTAATTAGGTCAATCCGCGAAATTAATTAGGTCAATCCGTGAAATTAATTAGGTCAATCCGCGAATAAAACCGCGAAATCCGCGAATTAAACCGCGAATCCGCGAATCAAATAAAAAGTGGAGGGGATAGCTGTACCTATTCTACTCACGTTCAAGCAACTCTTGATGACACTGATATTTGTAAGAAGGAACTTGTGTTTTTTTTTAATTCGCAGGACTTGGCTGTGATGCAAGCCTTAAACTTACACTAGGATTTGCAGCTACTGCTGCCAAAACATTCAAGGTCATTTTCCTTATGTTTCTGCACGTTTTCAGCGTAATTGTTACATTTACAATAAAATATTTAATACTGTGCCTGTAGTTTCAAATATAAATCCATTTCCAATGTAAACCATATTCGAGCATCACAGGGTAAGTATTTTTAGGTCTTGTTTTGCTGGCTTGCTCGGTATGTATTGCCTGAAAGAGTATTTACCTCCAAATGACACTAGTAGTTCGTCAATGGTTGTATATTCTACAACTGTATGGGCCTTTTGGCAGTTCTGAATAAACAGGTAATTTGTCTCACAGCTGCTAATTTGTCAATTTCCCTTCGCAGTTTTCGATTATTTACATAATCGAAGCGAAATCACCTGAGAATAAATACAAATCTAATTATGGACAGTGTGGTGTGAAATATATCAATTCCTGTTGAATAGGTAGCCCACAAATCTTCTAAGTTCTCTTTTCCATTCCAGAATGAATATCATGTATTAGCAATAATGGATCGTTGAGCTATACTTTAGCTTTTATAACTTTTTAATGTATATCTTAGTACACGATTAAATCAATTAGCAATATAAAGGATTATCTAGCGTGTAATTAATAAAAAAATCCGCAGTTTTATTCCACTTTGTTTTCTTGTCTTTACCTAGCACGAAGTGTCTTGAACCGACGCGACGTGTCGGACCGTTGGTCAATCAGAGTCTATACTATCAGATTATTCACCTTCACTCCCACCATGGTCCTCTCTACTAGTATTAAGAGCGTCTGAGCTACCTGCCTTCGCGTCTTTACTTCCGTGGTCCTGGACACATGGGTAGCTTTGTCATATGAGACTTCATCTGGTTCATCATTATTATTTGTTGAGTCACCACCTTTTTCGCAACTTTCCTTTTTACCGTTCTTATTCGTCTGACATCTTACTATAAAAAGAGCTGTGAAGCAAACATAACAACAAATTATACTAAAAAATTTGTACCTGGGGTGTTTATAACAGCCTGCTAACTAGTAACGTGAAATGGCCTTGGATATAATGACATAAACTATATAGACGAGGTGCTTAGAGTTTCGTCGTTTGAAAAATATGGGTGACGAGTTCTAACTTTGGAATTAAATTTAATAGTTCTGGAACTACACAGAAAGTCATGTTGCTCTTTAAAAATCTTATGCGAGGTCATAAACGCGAATGAATACCGGCCGTGTGTCGTATAACATTTTTTTGTATACTGAACAAGAACCATTTTGATTTTATTGAAGAATTATCCCAAACTGTTTGCTTTAAAAATACTGTTATTTTTGTTGTGCGTTTGGCAGTACTGAAGTGTATAGTTGGTGACGTTGTGTATGTCAAATACGAGATTAGGTTTTGTGCCAGACTGACGACAAACCTAACCTGCTAACCTCGAATTTGACAATGACTGACCTTGCCCGCAATAATATACTTCGTATTACCAAACGTATAACACGTATCACCAGCGTTGATACCGACCTAAGCCGTAAAAACATACCAACCGGACTCGTTGCTAAGCTGGAAGAGGGTTGCTACCAACCAGTATACAAAAATAGACAACACAGGAGTCTGGGTATCTTGCTTTTTGTCCAAGATACACATACTATTTTTCCGCTGATCGATACGAGTAATTAAAAAAATGAGGAAATAGTACTCGAATATTCCCTGCCTAGGACGGGAATATTATTCCTGTACAGTTTAATTGTAAATTACGTAGCAACGGCTGATCTAATGGAATGTTTGACTTTGCTCAACAAAATTTTGTCAATAATGTGTCAGTTCTAGTAAGATTGGCGGAAAAATATATTGTATGCCTTCGGATGGACTTTACAAAAGGGAGAAGATTTTTATTTTGCATTTTAGTGAAAACGAGTATTCTTTATAAAAGGTTTTATTTATTCTAAAACCGCTTATGGACCCCAAAAAGTTTAGATATATTCAGCCGTTTCAGAAAAATATTGTAAAATTTGAAAATGTTAATTGAAATATTTTCTACAAAGTAGTGTAATAGCTTCAGGCTTTCATATAAACAATTGCTGCTTTCCATTATTTTAATTCGTATTAAAATGACAGCTGTCAAAATAATAATTGTTCTTGTGTCGATTACTTTCGGTCGATAATGTTAACATTGGAACAAAAATATTACTTAATTCCGTGTTATGGTACGGCAAGCCAATCTTACTGCTTTCCGATGGAGCTACATTTTCTACTAATGGAACAGTTTCATCTCAACATGCGAGATATTGGAGCGAAAATAATCCGCATTTTCGTATAGTATCGGCAATATTTTGTTAAATTTAATGTATGGTGTGCTCTTTCTTACCATGGTATCATTGGATATTTTTTTTTATAATACTGTTAATCAAAACACGTATTTGGATATGCTACATTTTTTATGATAGATAGGATAAAAACGTAAAGTTCAACCTAATTACCCCTCAACAGTCCTGTAACAGGAAGTTGACCAGCTAAAGCTCAGTGGGGGGGGGGGAGGTCGAATCGATACAACGTAGCTTAGGGCGAGATGCTGTTACAATGGTTGTTAGTTGTAACCAAAATAAAATAGGCGCAACGGATTTTGTTAATGGAATAACTAAACTGCTCTTGTAGAAATCCGAAATAAAAGAGCAGTTGTTTTTGCTTCGGTACTTGTTGTATGAGACGCTTGCGTATCCTTGGACCTACCTTTGTGTCTACTCTCATCCGCCGAGACACCTTACAGACATTATACACTAAAGAGCAGGAAAACACACATAAATAACACATGTAAACAACACAAATAAAATGCCAATTAAATTAGAATCGAATTGAATCTATTAATATTAAATATGCATGTAAATATTTGACATGAATAGCATAAAAGGGTGAGTGGACTTAATTCCGTAAATATTGCATTGATTGTGAAATGAAGGGGTTCCCCCGCTGCGCTTAAAATAACAGCAGTGAACAGACCACAAAAGTAAGCAATACGGGCCAAAATAACCCCAGGTTACAATAAATGTGGGTAACGTGCATCTTCCCTAAAAATAGCGAGCGCAACAATTAAAATACGTCACTCAACGTTCGTGAAGTCGTTCCACTGTATAATTAGGTCACACTGTATAATCTAGTTCACCATACCTATTGTAGTGTCCGGAAATGCGTTTTATTGTTTCATCTGGGATGTCTCACCTCGAGTAGTTAGGTACCTTGCGGAAGAAAATTTGCGAACAGAAACTGCTCCTACGATATGTGTCGCATATTACTTGCGTGCGATACAACAGGGGATGAATTGCAGTAGATGTTAGCACAGCGTGAAAATCCTCGTGAAAGCGGGTATCGAAGAGAATGATTTCTTTACGAAAAATAAAAAATCCTTCTTGCAAAGTCTGTCCGTGGATATACAGTACATATATCGTTTCTGTTCACATCTCAGTCGGGGTAAATAGAAACATACATACACTTTAGCTCAATAGAAACAGTAGAAATTTTAAAAAGTGTGTTCCTCTTCTCTCAGTGAATTTTTGATTTGTTCCACTATTTGAAAATATTCTGTTACACTCATGTATTTCATCAGGAAACTTTAAGCAGGTACCATTCTTATTTGTGAGACAATGCCGTAAGAATGTACCCCTAACAGTATTATCCTCACTAATTTTCTTAAATAGAACATTTCTTGCCGCGTTTTTTGTATCTGTGTATTGAAATTGCAGCTACTATCCAATCGTTTAATTTATATCATCTAAAATGTTTCCATTTCTGGAGACTATTACTTGTTGGGGCACTTTTATTTCCATATTATTCTTATTTAGGTTGTATTGTGTGCCATCCTCGCAGCAGATGATGCTTCAGCCTGCACATTTTCTTCCATATGTTCGCTTCCAGTTTTTTTCATATTCCATTTCACTGGGATTGCCACCCAGATTCTTGCCGAGTTCAGTGTACAACTTTTTTTACTATTATTATGGGTTTGGGTGTTGTTGTTCATACCTTAATATCCCCAACAGATTAGTTATGGAGCCGCTGCTGCTATACTAATGTTTCTGGTTCATGCGACGAGAGGAAAATTCTTTCCAATACCTGTGAACTGTCTAAAGGAATAATTCCTGTCTTATGAAATCCGAACTTTATATTTTGTTGACCATTAATATTAACAGTCTTTGGAATAGATAGCTTTTTAAAATCATCTGTGTTCTTAAATTCACTTAAGATGGTACCCCATCTTTAGAGGTTGGAAAAACCGTGTCTAAGGGCTGTGTAATATGTGTCACTTGCTTGGCAAGGAAGTAAATGAACTATTATGTTCCTGCTACTTTTGCACTTGTTAAGTGATAAATGTGACGTCAAGTTATCGCCTATGAGGATCAGCTTCTTTAGATATGGCACACAGATTTTTAACACCCAACCTTCAAACGTGCTAAATCTCGTTCCCTTCGGTTCACCTACCCTCCATGTGGCATGCATTGATTGATCTATAAACACCATATGGAGACATGGAGCGAGATGCATGTCATTGCCTACAGCTGCGAACACAACTGAGATACAACCTTTGCAATGATTTAGGACCCTGTGAGGATGCTTGCACCCTCTTTTCCTTAGAATTTTAATCTGTCCAGGGTAACCCGAAAGATGAATTGGAAACTCCAGCTCTGGCTCTCTTTAATATATTTTCAATATCGCTGTAAAATCGGAAATTTGCGTCGTTTTAAAACCCTTCTTCAAAATTGCCTTAGACAGGTTATCCATAAATTTTCTTATAGTCCTATCCTTTGGCACCAGTCTTAAATCATGTTTATCCAACGGATAGGCCCATCCTGTACATGTATTTATTTTTTCAACAAATAATTGTGTCTATTTCTCATACAAAACTGTTTTTTTAAATTGAAAGCTAAAGGGAAACCGTAAATCAGTTATCGAATCACAATTTACTATTTCTGAACCCAAACTGACGCCCCAAGGACTTTATTATGCACTGGTTGCGCGGCTACATAAGGAGAAACGACAGGGGTTGGACATGTCATGTTGTCCTTTTAAACCTTTAGGTAGACATACTAACAAAAGACAGCTTTCATCACTCATATTTTGCAAACGAAAATATTCTCAGCACCTGCACAAATAACCACTAATGGAATGAGAGACAGTGACACGGTAGTGCTGCCAACCACATCCTAGAGTGCTATGAGCACCCCGGAAACCCAGTTAAAAGTTAATCAATAGAACCGGAAGGTCTTCACTGGTTGTCACTGGTCCGATTTTGAGTAAATTTCGTAGGTCTAATGCACATCTAACATTACAATGTTCTAATTCTGTTATTTTCATTAATTCGCCTTTTTCGCCAAGACTGCATTTAGATTGGCTTGAAGCTACCCAGCAATGGGTTTCTCGACCAGTCATAGTGTTTTTGTATATAAATGTGGATAAAGTTTTGTAACAGTACTTCCAAATACTGAAAAATCAGTGATACATGGTCTAATTTTTCTTAGTCTTAGCAACACATCCTACTGATCTTTCCCTTTGATAACCCACATTCTTAACTTATCTCTCAGCAGTGCTGATGTCATATGTTCAAATTTGCCTTGCTTGTTGGAATTTACTTTTTTTAAGATATCTGCTAACTTAAGTAACTCGTCCCACAGTTCATAAACACTATCCAACACAGCCTTTACATAAATCGCCAATTGCCCTTCCAACCAACACTTTTACAATGGAGAAAACAATGGTTGCTTTACAGATATTAGCGATACAAGTTTGATTATGAGCATCTTAACGAAACGAGTTTGATTGCCAAAACGAGGCGGTGAGCCGAGTTCTGCTGCAATCAGACAAGTCTCGTTAAGTGCCATAAGCAAACGTGCATTGCTCAATATTTTAGCTTCATTAATAAATTCGGGGTCAATGTATTTTGTTATATAAAAATAGTGCGGCAATGAAGCTCTTAATGATACTAAAATTAATTTGGTCAATAGTATATACACTCTATAACAACACTGACGAATATAAACATTATTAACGATACAAAGCATTTAATTGAACTAACTTTTAGCGGTGTCGATTTGCAAATTTATTAGCAGCTTTCAATTCCTGACTTATCTATTAAATATATCATGACCAGTTGTTTCGTGAACCCCTTTAGTAAAAAAAGAACTGGAAAACGTTATCTATCGACTCGTTCGCTTAGAGGGCGCTTGAGGTACAGGCAGGTTCTACAGTTTCTGTCGATATATCGTGTTGAGTGGAACTCTTTTAACTTTTTTTCGCTTTATTTCCAAACATTGTTTTTAGTATGGCACAGCAAACAGCAGAAAGACTTGGTGCCTCTGCTTCTGCATGAAGCTCCATATTTTTTTAACGAGCAATTCTGCTTCTACGTAACTGGCCTTGTAACGATACGTCGGTTCAGCCCCTTCGTTGGGCCGTCAAACTTAAATAAAACGCCTCGTACGTCTTAGTGTTTTAATATATGATTGATCTCTTTATTTACCTTGCTAGCTCAGTATGCATGAAGCATTTTTAAATACCCAGTCGTGGTTACGAATGTTTACTATTTACCAAAAACAGGAAGCCGATCTGCACCTGTAGTGTTCTCGGGCTGAAACTGACTACAAATACCATACACAAGAAAAGGCAACACATACAAAATCATAAAGGTAACAAAAGAAAATAGAATTAAAATTTTAAATGAATGGCCACTCCTAGAGAAAACTATAAAATGAGAATGGACATTTAAACATACATAAAACACTATTAAAATAAAACGCCAACATAACTATCTTTAAAAGAGCAAACATTAAACTGCCTGAACCCGGTCCTGTACGTAATTGCAATTCACAGACGTGAGCTCATTGCTTTAAGCGCGATTCCAACACAGCTGTAGCAAATATGGGAAATATTTCCTGTATGTATTAAGTTACATGGCAATCGGACCGTGAGAACTGCTGCGTACCCTCGAATTGGATTCACCTTGGATGGCGTCACCAAACTGTAATGCGTGAAATTTCACTACACACGATGCGGGGGGGGGGGGAGATTACCCTGACTGCTAACTGGTGCCGAGAAGACGGTTACGTCACGTACGTCTCGAATATACGTGTCCGTATCTCACTTTCTGTACTCATCTGGTACACGATGAAAATGCCGTTTGCTGGAATCGCTAAGGCTATTTGCTGTACTCAAATGTGTCCCTTGTGCGTCAGCCGCTTCCATTTATTTTACCTAAGGCACAAGTTACTGCGAGCCGCTTAAAAACCGGCATCTCTGGGCAACGCCCGCTAGCAACTTCTATTCTCCGCGAACTGCCAGTGCTCAAAAGATCCCGATGGGCCGCTGAACACACAAATTTAAGGGCGGCATGCACTGGACCGGATCCGCTCACATTTGACTATGGAAATTACAATGTTTAAGCCTAATTGACAATAAAATAGCATTTGGGCAAGGAAGCCAGATTCCCGTTTCGGCGTCTTGGGTATTATTAGAAACTAGGTAAATTCAAATGTTGCTAGGAAAGTGGCATTGTTTATTCCTCTTATTTGGTTCTTAGCTTTTAATCTGGGTGCCTCTAGATTACGGACTTATTTGGCTTGGGGATCAAATTTCGTTAGGCAATTGTATAGCAAATATACTACAGTCTGGTCAGATTAATCGTGTATCAAAATTAGTGTCCAAATCGAGACGAATGTTTTTTATGTTTATAGATTAATGTGTTTTCTCCATAACCTTTACTTTTACCTTCGTCTTTGTTTTCATCACTATCACCTTTATGTTATCTTTTGTCTAGCACAAACTTGTGCATATTTGCCGCAGGTGTGAATAATATTGGACGCTGTCAAATTAGTAATAACGAGAATGCAATTTGACGTAAAGTATCTGCTGTCTAATCAAGGTTAACAAATAAGAAAAAGCGATATTGTATTGGTAAATGTGATGCACGTTTGTAAACAAAAAAGATGTTATATTTTAGCGGTGAATTATATCGCAATATTGGTCTGAATATTGGTAATATATTTAGAATAATTTACGCTAG
The DNA here is from genome assembly GCA_940337035.1 of Agriotes lineatus. Lineage (NCBI taxonomy): Eukaryota > Metazoa > Arthropoda > Insecta > Coleoptera > Elateridae > Agriotes > Agriotes lineatus. Next base: position 34,622,332 of record OW679199.1, on the reverse strand, counting down.
GTATGAAATTACTAACAATTTTGCAGCACACTGTGGTGAAGCATCGCCCTAGCTGTATGCTACTAGGCTAATATCTAGATTATCGCCCAGATATTAATTATTTAAGGACAAAAGTTGCAGTAATGTATTTATGGACAATAAAATGGTAAAAAACAATTTTTCAGTAGGTTTGGGAATGATTAGACTTTTATTATACTCGTACAGTTACTTTTTGTGTTTTATTATTACTAAGATACCGTTGTTTGTTTTCCAGGTTTTCATATGGCACCAAAGCTGAGCGAAATCTTTCCGGAATCATGCCTTCTAATTGTGGTCGGTGTAGTCATAGGCGTAATCCTAGTTCACGTAACCGACAGCGTCCACATGTCGCCTTTAACTCCCGGGACTTTCTTCTACTTCATGTTGCCTCCCATAATCCTGGACGCTGGCTACTTCATGCCCAACAGACTGTTTTTCGACCACCTCGGCACGATCCTAATTTTCGCCGTCATAGGAACCTTATTTAATACTTTTACTATAGGTAAGTCTCGCTTCCACTGCGGAAGGCCGTCGCCTGACCAGTTTCCTTCCAGGTGCTTCCTTGTGGGCCGTGGGGCAGACGAATCTATTCAACTGCGAGACTGCGCCCCTAGACATGTTCCTGTTCGCCGCCCTGATTTCAGCGGTGGATCCCGTGGCCGTCCTGGCCGTCTTCGAAGAAATCCACGTCAACGAGATCCTCTACATAGTCGTCTTCGGCGAGTCCTTGCTGAACGACGCCGTGACCGTAGTTCTGTACCACATGTTCGAGGCCTACTCGGAGATGGGATCGGAGAACATCACGTACATGGACGTGGTGGCGGGCTGCACGAACTTCTTCGTGGTGGCCGTCGGGGGCACAGTGATAGGGGTGGTTTGGGGGTTCGCGACTGGCTTCGTGACTAGATTTACGAATGAAGTGCGTGTTATTGAACCTATTTTTATATTTGTGATGGCCTACTTGGCATACTTATGTGCCGAAATTTTTCACATGTCGGGTATATTAGCGTGAGTACTCCGCCTGCGACCAATCGAAATGTGACAAGTTTAATGGATTTATGTTTGCAGAATTACATTTTGCGGAATTACGATGAAAAACTACGTAGAAGCGAATGTATCCCACAAGTCCCATACGACTATAAAGTATACCATGAAAATGCTGAGCAGCTCTTCCGAAACTATCATTTTCATGTTTTTGGGCGTAGCGACTGTTAATAAGATGCATATGTGGAACACTTGGTTCGTTGTTCTCACCATCGTTTTCTGCTCGGCTTACAGAGCAATAGGTTAAAAAGATCGTACCATACACTTTGCACATATTACCTAACTTCCCCTTTTTCTCTTAGGAGTGATAGTTCTAACAGCCATAGCAAATCGCTTCAGGCTGCATCACTTAAGCACAGTTGAGAAGTTCGTTATGTCTTATGGAGGCCTAAGAGGAGCAGTTGCGTTCGCGCTGGTGCTTCTCATCAATCCAAAGGTGGTGCCCTTACAGCCCATGTTCATGACCACCACCATTGCCGTTGTGTACTTCACGGTCTTCTTCCAAGGTATTACTATTAAACCCCTCGTCAAGATACTTAACGTTAAGACTGCCCAGAAAAAAAAGCTTACTATGAACGAAAGAATACACGAAAAGGTAAGCGATCGTTTCTTCGCCGCTACCACGCAACATCGTTAAATAACTTTCTAGTTAATGGATCACCTCATGGCGGGAATGGAAGACATCTTAGGACAACACGGAAACTATCACGTGAGAGATAGGTTCGTGCCGCGACTGTTCCAACAGTTGGTTGCGAAGCTAACCGGTTTGTTCTAAAACAGATTCAAGCGGTTCGACAACAAATACATCCGACCACACCTGTTGCGTAACTATCAAGGTGCGGAGCCGAAGATTCTGGAGACCTACTCGAAGCTAGCCATGCGGGACGCGATGGAGTTCATGCGCAGGAACGCGTCAACGATCGGTAATATCTCCGGAACGGAAAGTATGTCTGGTATTTTCAAGAACTATACAGCTGGAAACCTAGATGGCAGGTGCGAAGAAAAATTATTAACCTGGTAACTAACATGGGCACAGACTGCCGATCTCTACTACTAACACTCTGTGCACTATCTGACGCTATACCGCCTCCCTACAAGCACTTGTGCATGTTGTAAGTGTAAAGAGTCATTTACACGAACAAGAATTTCTGGTAGAGTTACAAGTCCATTTAAAAGTAAATTATAATTCCGTTTGCACCAACAAGTTTTTATCGTATAAGAAACTAAAATTCACTTACAGCTGTCTGTCATGCAGTCACACCAATCTATTTAAAATCCTCAAAAAAGAGTTCTATTAATTTTTTTTCCATTGCCGCTTTTTTTACATAAAACTTGTCTTTGAGACAAGAACAAAACTTAAAATCACGTAACAAAATTATGTTGACTGACGCAACGAAGAGGTTATGTTTACGAATTGCCGTCTACAAAAAAAACAGGTTGGTATTATGGATTTGCGAAAAATGCGCTTGCGCGTAGCGCATGTTCTCTTTCTAATAAACGTGAATGTTAGACAAAGAGAACTTGTAACGTCACTGCCAGAAATTGTTATTCGTGTAAATAGCCCTTTTCAAAGGATTGGATTAATAAACTGACTTCGATTTTACACCCTTTTAGTACAATTGGAAATGTTGATAGAGAACCTTGACATAGTTGATATATTTTTGCACAGTGAAATTGTGCAACTTAATTCTTACGTTACGTAAATAAAAGAAGCGACTTTCAAAGCGCTTACATGAATCAATCCAATCCTGTACAACTGTATGTCGATGTTTGCTGTTCTGTGTGGTACATCATTAGGGTTTTAAGTTGTTTTTGTCATCCTATTGGAATGATAACAGACCCAACCAATAACCTCGCATTTGCTAAAATAAGAACTAGTTGCTATAGTACTTCTGCTCTTTTCTTCCTATTTAACAATGTGGCTTAGATGTTGTACAGCTATTAATGTAACGCTTGGCTTCTTCTTCGGGGTTTTTAATAGAGACGTCACTGGACTATTGCAAAAACTGTAAAATTGTAGCCATTAAAAACTAGCCAAGTTACTATCAGTTGAAGCGGATGGAAGACTGAGTAATAAGATTAACATTTTCGTATATGAATGCAGCGGTTAAGTATTGCCTCTTATCAGTAACAAAATCAAGAGAACTGTTTTCAACAAAGCATTCCGAACAGTTTATATGTACGACCGTCTTTATTTTACGAAATCGTAAAACCATCAACAAATCCTGCATTTTGCCGTTTGATCGGCATATAGGTGTCATGGGTATTTGGTCTACTCATATATGTAATACTTACTATATTGCTAGCGGCTATGAGTGGGAAACTCAAGAAGGAAGTGAGACAGACAACCAACTCTTCAATGTAGGCGGAGTTCGAATTCTCACGCATGCGCACGAGACGCGTTATACTCTAAGTGGAACTATGTCGGCGCCGTAATATTTTCGGGCGTTCCGAGGCCCTACTAGCAATATATGTATAATACATATATGGGTCTACTCCACTGTCTTCCATATATGCCTCCAAGAAAGTACGTATACTGTAAAGAGGCTTTTTCTTTATTTCCATGTCATTTTACGTCGTAATGTAAAATAAAAATTAAAAAATAAGCTTTAATGCTCCAACGGGCGCCAATAAGTTTCCGAGATAAAATAATGTTTGCAACACTACCACTTACGACAATAATTTTAAAAAATCCTGACTAGTTTTTTATAAACCGGTTACTGATTCATCACGTCCTTAACCGTATTCCAGTTAAAAATAGCCATTTAACCGTGGCCGGTTAACCTTGATCAATTACCCATGACTTAAACAGTAACAATTAGTAGTTAACTTGACCAAAATTAAATAAAAAGTGGAGTAGTTACCCTCAACGACGTCGTTTCGACAGATAAAATTAGTAAAAAATCAGGAGCTAAATCAAGAGCTAAATTTCGGTTGTTGATTTTCATATATAGGTACCACAAAAATGATATTATTTTTTTATTTTATTTTGTTTTAAGTCTTAAAAAATTCTTTGAACAAAGTTAACAGTTATTTTAACAACATTAAAAGTAATTACAAGACTAACAGTTGTCTAAATAATGATTTTGACGAAACGAAACTGAGTTTAACTGAAATTAGTAGTTATTTTCACGAAATTAATAGTTACTTTAACGAAATCCCTTTTTAAGCAATTAAATATTATATGAAGCAAATGTAAAGAAGCCCATTAGCGCAGTTGGGAAGGCACTAGGCTTGCTTTAAGCAAGTTCTCGGTTCGAATCCCACGGGGGCAGGAATTTTTCCGCAGCCTTGCCCTTGGTGATTGGAATCGGTCTCGGTGAGACCATTCACAGTTGGGCACCTAAATAACTGTACTCTACTCAGAACCAGAGACCTAAGAGATAGAGTAACAAGGTCAACACATCACCATGACACACACCTCACACAATGGTTGCTGCGCAAGCATAAAAAGCCCGCTCCAACTTTGTAACCCGAATTCGGGGCAAGTTGAGCATTGTACAGTCACACGCAAGCGTATAAAGCACCAGCCTCGACACCTCGAGGTAAAATGAGGTTATCGATAATACATAATACATGAAGGAAATTTAAACACTTCGAAACGTGACCTAAATTCGTATGGACTTTAAAAGTCATATTAACGACATTACAAGAATGGACGATTCTCGTATCCCCAAACAAATATTACAATACAGGCCACGAGGAAAGAGAAGATTAGCAAGGCCGAAGAAACGTTGGAAGGACCAATTTTCGTGAAACCGGAACAAACCAGTTAGGTTTAATCCTGGATGATGATGATGATTAACGACATAGTTTTCAAGAAGGTTCGAAATCGTTTAAATGCCATAGTCATTTTGAAGAAAACTCAAAATAATTTTAACCAGATTAAAAATATTTTTAATGGAGATTATACTGCAATGGTTTACTGCCCACAGCAATTCTGGTTGCCTAACTGACAAAAAAATTAATAATTTCCAAATGAGCGCAGAATTAAATATTTTATTTATTGCCAGAAAGTCAGTAATTTTACACTAATAAATGTGTTTGAGATAAGTAGCGGTAATTATAATTTGAGTGAGAAAGGTTGGCATTAGATAAGGCAGGAATCAAGAGGATTATGTTCAGCGTTTTATTAATAGTTGATGTTAGGAATGGCAAACACAGCTTAATTTATGTAGCTGACAGATTTGAGCTTGGTGCAATCAATACAATGATATAAATTTTAATATAATACAAAGATGGTTTGTGAAGTCCAGAAATTATATGAGCGTTATGATTAAAAATTGTATCACTAGCAAATGACAAGACAACTAAAGGGTAAGGAAAAGGTGTAAAGCAGTACGAGGAAGTAAAGATTGCAAAGAGCAATAATTAGGCTACCTATCAAAGGACACAGACATTGCATGTATGTATAATCGTTAACCCATTGTTACCTTAGCGACACAGACATTGTGCAGTGCTAAAATAAACATGTGAAACAGTGCATTTAAAACTGAAGTGATTAAAAAGCAGAGATTTAAAGTGTAAAGTGACAATTCCCAAGAGAAGACAGTTTAGTATTTAAGCAAAAACAGTATATTAAAACTATAGTTCATAAGTTAAAACATGATATCAAAACTCACTTTCATAAAAACTAGGATACGAGACAGTCAATTGTTTAATATCGAAAACAAGCTTGTAACTTTTATGTTGGCTGTAAGTTGAGCTCCCAGTTTTGGTCTAAAATTGTTAATAAAAAAGTTATTTGTTGAGCCCACAAAGTGTTGTTCATATTCACCAGCGTACAGAGCATCTTTGAGAGGTATTTTCATTGTGATATCACATCCCAGTGAACAGGAATCAGCCTAGCAAGATTTCAGCAGGTGCGTCATACAGCGAGGCCAACTTTGGACAAGATTTCGGCGTTTCTTCATTGTGCGAGCCAGCATCGAAGCACCACTTCCAAAGGTAAAATTCACAGGGAAGCCGTTGCAGCAGGTCCGTAAAATTTGGACTTCATCAACATTAGACTGTCTACGAGGTGTAACACCAGAAGCTTTCCAGAGATTTTTAATCAACGTCCTTCCATTTTGCGATTTGGATCAAAAATTTCGACCGTTTTGCCGGAAATAGAACAAAAGCAGATCAGAGCGTCGGTTTGTGTTACTGAAACAAAACCAGGTTAGCTGGAAATTACGTTACATCAATTACATTATATTTATCTGGTGTTAATTCTGCCATTTTTGGTGTTGGAAGTCAAATTACGCAAAATTTTATACATGCAAATCATCTTTATGTTTACAGTCAATTTGAGATTAGAGTTGTCAGACACGAATTTAAGCAATTGCCATACTAGTGAATTTGTCATCCGCAAAAGTATTTGTAATACAAGCTGTTTAACTGAGCCCTGAGACTAGATTTATTTCATGCTAGACCGGAGCTTTGCTTTAATTAATTTCAAATAAAAATAAAATACATAAGAGCAATAAACCATTTATTTATCAAATAATTATAACATGCATTTTAATGAGCCCTGAGATTGACACAATTCTATTATTAAAACCATTTTATTATAATCTGTGTGATACGTTCCCATTTATTTATCTTATTATTTATTTTTACATAAAATTTGGGGGCGACCATTACAATACATAATTTTAATGACGCTTAAATACTAATCCAAATCATATTTAATCTTAAATTAGATTTAAACTAATTGTCAAGGTAACATATCCTATCCATGAAACTCAAATATAACGAGATTTATAGAATTCAAAAATTAATTAAGAACATTCAAGTCACACAAAGAAAAATCTAAGTCGTTTGCACTATCTTCTATATCGTCGTTAGAAGATTTAAACCCGTTTTAAAGAGTCAAAGAAAGATCGTTTATACGAGATATATCCATTTAAACTAGAGTAAAATTCGTTATTTTGGTAAAGTAAATCCCTTTTACGAGACGAAAAATTGCTTAAACAAATTTTACAGTCATTTTAATAAAACTACCGGTGGCTTTAACAAGACTAAAGTAATTAAACGCCATTAAAATATGTCATTTAACGAGAATACAAATCGTTTTAACGAGTTTCTAAATCGTTTATATTGCAACTAACTGGCAATTTAACGAAATTAAACGCAATTTGAACGTATTTCAACTTCTTAACATCCGGCTAGATAAAAAGTCGTCTAAACTAATGTTATTTTTATAGGTAGGCCATTTTAATATGGCAGAAAACATCAAGACAAATTATGTTAAGAGTTGTATGAATAAGATTTAAACTCGTTTACACTAGATTTAAATGATTAAAAGGAGATTACAAATTGATTTAACACAATTGAAAGGAATTTTAAGAATACAGAAGTGGTTTGTATACGAAACATAACCGCTTTAACTACAGTAAAATTCGTTTTTTGCAAGCTAAACATATTTTTAGCGAAATAAGTAGTTATTTCTAACAGTGGCTGTAACGAGATCCTTTTTAAAGAAGTTCAACAAGTCATTAAGTCATTTAACGAGATTGGACATCGTTCTAACGGGATTGGTCATCATTTTAACGAAATTAACAGAGAATTTATATTGAAATAAAATGTTGCCTTAATGACTAAACGTCATTTTAACAACGATCAAAGTATTTTATGGTAGAAATTGAGTACAGGTGAACTCATCACCAATCCTAATCTGAAATAAAATAAACAGGCCAACTCATTACCGCTAATTGAAGGTCATTTCAAAACCATCTTTTAGGGATAGGTGAATTCATCACCAACCACCAGCTTTGATATAATCCCTCGTCTAATGGGTCTATTAAGTAGATATCTACAGCAATTAAGCCCTGGCGTTCTTCCCAACGTGATTGGAATTTTGTTGTAAAGAAAGTTTAGCGGGCGGCTCCTTTTTACCATAATATTAAGGAAATTTCATCTATATAAAAGCATTTAACATGTAACAAGTAAAATTTCTGTCATTTTATTTAAGGTTGTAGAGATTTTATCTTAAGGCTGCGTGGACAGAAAATAATAAATCAGCACTTCAGGCCTGAAGGCCCATGGCTTGTATTCTTCTTCTCCACACTATTCTGTCTCTGGCACTATTTTCTCAGTCGGTTATACCGATCTCTAGCAGATCTTGTTGCACTTCTATGTTCCAGCTGTTTCTAAGTCGCCCTCTTCTTCTTCTTCCTTCAGGTTCCGTCTCGAAAATTGTCTTTAGCAATCCCCCCTCTGTTCCCACTACATGCCCCAACCATCGTAGTCTGCTCTGTTTGACTATTGCAACTATGTCCAGGGTATGATAGATGTTCATAAGTTCGTTGTTAGTGCGCCTCCTCCATGTGCCAGCTTCCTCCTTGATGGGGCAGAAAATGCTCATTATAAATGATTACAAATAGGGATAAAGCTTCAGCTTCCTATATTGTTTGAAAATAATTGTCAATTAAATGTGCACCTACTTATGTATATAAAGGGTGTTTTTTTAGAGTGGGAGAACTTTAAATTGAAATAAAACACAGACAAATGTTTTTAATATCCATGAAATTGGCTTTATTTGAAAGATAATTTTATGGCATTTATGTTTGAATATGATTTCGGGCATGTGACCGCCGCGGCTGGCGTGTACATGACGTAATCTGGAGGTCCAATTTTCACACACTCTTCGCAGTAAATCAGGCTGTATTTCGGCAATAACGCGTCGAATGTTGGCTTCCAAGTGCTCAATTGCTTCCGGTTTATCGACGTAGACATGCGACTTTACATATCCTCAAAGAAAATTATCTAACGGCGTCAAATTGCACGAAAGAGGCGGCCAATTAACAGATCCACAAAATGGATCCACGAAATGGATCTGTTAACTGGCCACCTCTTTCGTGCGATTTGACGCCGTTAGATAATTTTCTTTGAGGATATGTAAAGTCGCATGTCTAAGTCGATAAACCGGAAACAATTGAGCACTTGGAAGCCAACATTCGACGCTTTATTGCCGAAATACACCCTGATTTACTGCGAAGAGTGTGTGAAAATTGGACCTCCAGATTACGTCATGTACACGCCAGCCGCGACGGTCACATGCCCGAAATCATATTCAAACATAAATGCCATAAAATTATCTTTCAAATAAAGCCAATTTCATGGAATTAAAAACAGTTTTCTGTGTTTTATTTCAATTTAAAGTTCTCCCACTCTTAAAAAACACCCTTTATTATGTAAATAGCACCGGTTGTTACCTGATTCCGGTGATGAAGACCTACAAAATTTGCTATGGATTAGTTGGTGATGAATTGCCGTCCGCCCTTAAGAATATACCAATGATTCACTCGTCGAAGCATACTCTGAATGCACTTGAAGCAAATTTCCTTAAAATTCTCATTGAATCCATTGATTCTTTTTTTAGTTAAGTCTCTTTTACTTGTTACGTTGTCCTTAGTAATTTCACTTTTAATGGATTTCAAACATTCTCAATAGGATTGTAGTGTTACCAGTGCGCAAAAATATTTGCATTTACTTAGTCATAATCTGTGACTTTAATGATTAATCACCATCTTGGCCTCAACAAATTAGGAATTAAGCTGTAGAATAGGGATATGTATTTTAATTCCTGTAAACTATACTAGTGATCATATTAATATGGAACTGTATACGCACATCCGTCTGAGAAGTTAGGATCTCCCTCGGGATACTCTCACAAAAAGCTTGCTGACCGTTTCGCCGGCGCGAAGTTTTAAGCAAGCGTCATTGCAAAGTTACAAGCAAGCAATTCGCGTGTGGTCCATCTTTCGATGAATGGAAATGTAAGTATGCTGAGTACATCCCGGTCATCTAATGGCGTGCGGGCGTATAGCGCTACAAGATCGTATAACGTTAGGGGTCGGTATTTTTTTTACGAAAATAAAAGTCAATGTAACACTGTTGAAAGTCGTACAAGCTATGTCAATATTATTTTAACGACGTCATTTATAACGAAATCAAAAGGTATTTTTACAATTTTTTAATGAGATTAGAAACGAAATTTAAGATGGGTTAAAAGAGATTTAAAGTTCTTTCAGTAAACAATATTTTACATCGCTTAAATGTGATCCTACTACATAGTTCTCAAACGTCCTCCCAGATGAAAGAGAATCACGGCGAAGTGTGATAGTCTCTAAACAAATGCTTTTTTCGTTGGTTGGAAATAGAACATCCTATAAACAAAGTTATAATATATAAATTCACCAGTGATTATGTATAGAGCCACATAAAAAATTAAGAAAGTAGAAACTGTTTCCTATTTTTAAGGTTGCCATAGTTTCATATGATCAAGCGATTGCGGCCAACTAATCGACCTTAGTTAATTGATTAACAACTATGTAACCATCAGCTATTTGTTGATTAACCGGTCATCAGTTATTGGCTATTTGTAACCACGATTGTCAGACAAGATATTAAACGGTCAACTAATCGTGATTGGCAATACTATAAGAACAACATTAAAAATTTTATGTTGCCATACATCTATACATATAAAGGTCCATCTCTTTCTTCCATTCTTTTACAAATCCAGTGATCTGCCAGTGGCGTTTTTATTGAAAATCTAGCATGCGCATACATGCCATCCCTAATATTGCAAACCTGAGGTTAGGAACATTTCCAGCACAAGCTTCAGTCAGCTCGACTCGAGCAACTGGAATATAGATATGCAAGAACTGGAGTACAATCCCTCCAAAAAGGACTTAACTGATGCAAAAATACACCACCTTTTAGCGGAAGAGCTATGTCAGTCAAAACGGGTAAGTTAGAGAAACTGGGGTTCTCGGATCCCTATGATCCCTAACGCACCATTCTCTTGCAGCATCGAAGGTTAAGCTACAGCAGGCACGCTGTAAACGATAGAGATTTGTCGACACAAGTCAATTATAAAATGCATTACAATATGAGAAGACTGGTAGGTGATAACAGGCGACACCATCATAAACGCCATAGCAAGAAACTGCAAAAGGTATGGAAATTGTGTTATCATCTTCAAATACTTCTATTAAGTGTTCTTATTAAAGGATGGAAAGCAGAACCATGTTAGCTTCCCAGAGTTTCAACAAAACGGTTCTGCTAAGCAGTTTTCGCATGGTATGGTCAAACGATGATTAAGGAATCTTCATTATTTATATCCTCATTATTATGTTACAGATTACATTAATCAGGTTTTAAGTGAAGAAGACAACCCGGAACCCAAATGCGCCAAAGAGGAGTGGGACAGTCCCATCACCTTTACAGCGAAATCGTCGCGTAAGTTGTGCAATATTTCGTTAGTTGCGATTACTAGTATTTAACCGTGAATGAGTGTATAAATTTTGTTTTGCTAACGATGACGAGATGCCTCGGCCTGAAAGTCAATTAACATCGCGCACGCGGTTTTGCTGCCGATGGTGCGGTGACGACCTGTTAACGATAAAAAAGGTGGTGTGGTATTTTAGCGAGCGATGAGGCTCCTTTAAGCACGGGAACAGAAGGAAGTGGAAATGTTCATTTCGGTCTCTTTATGGGAACAAACAAATCCCCGGCAGCCGAAGGTTACCTACCTTGGCGACCTCAAAGATCTCATCGTAACGGTACTTCACTGCTTTTCGCTTCTACCAGCAGATACGTTATCCTAGCATCCCTTAGAGCAGTGTTTCCCAAACTTAAAAACAATGGCTAAACAGTCCAGGTGGAGAATTTTTCCCTAGAACGTTTGCTATGCTGCAAGGTAGAAACTAAATGAACAAAACAATGAAGTAACCTTCAATTTATAATTACATGCAAATAATATAAAGAAAAGGATAGGCTTCATTCAGAAGTCTTTCAGAATAGGGAATTTGCCAAAGTTCTAGGTTTTTGTTCAACGTTTTTCCTCTTTAAGAGAAATTACTCCAAATAGGCTTGGAATATTTGCTCGCGCGAGCTAGAAATGGGGGATGGTTGGCAAATATTTACAAAATTATGTTTGATGACGAAGGCAAATGGCTCTAAATGCATTGGGAGAGTTTGGTCGATATTATATTGCTCGATAAATTGAGTTTCATATCCGGAAACAAATAAGTAATTTTTCCTAGTATTGAAGGCGAGCATTCAGGATATCCTAGTTCTTATGTTTCTTTTTTAGCTGACAGAGTCCTTAGTGTAAACAGACATAATTTTCCTTAAATAAAACAGCATAAAGTATTATTGCCGTCTACAATCAAACCAATTATCTAACAGAACAATAAGCCTAATGATTTTTTACTATTCTACCATAGACTAGATAAATCACTTTGATTTTAATTGGCCCATATTTATGTAACCGCAGAAATTACATTTCACAATATTGGGTATAATTCAGGATATGTCTTCGACGTCCGTGCTGCTATGTATATATCGAACCATTCTAGAAGGCCCTATTAATAGTTGGTGAACATAGTAGTGAATATATGTAAAGATAATTTAACAGATCCTACCTTCAGTATGACCTTTATCCTCTTTACAGCTCTGTACTTTATTGGTAATATAGATTTTTTAACGTTCACTTGGGTTCTGTGTATGCAATCTTTCGTACATGCTGTGTTGATACATATTTCTCGGTTCACATAACACAACAGGAAGTCATAACATAATTGGAGAAACATAACATCCCCATATGCAGCAACGAGAGAAAACTACATACGTATATACAGCGTGTTACACTTTAAAATTCATGCACGACATGTAACAAAACCAAAAATTCACAGGGATAGCTTCAGTGGGACATGGGCGGGGTTGTATTTACTCTGAAGGTGTAGGTATTCATGTCTAAAATTCCATTCGATAAAGACGTAGAAGGTGATTATAATTGTTTGTTAGGAGCTACCAAGTTGATTGCTCTACCCTAAATGCTTCTGCATGTTTCCTTTGCAAAATACAGATGTAAAATAAATTTCAATTACACAAATTTCAAATGCATATATATATTGTATCTACGAGGCGAAGTGATAAATAATAATACCGAGCAAAATTGATCATCAACATGAATCGGCGATGCTAGGAGCCCCAGCTCCAGGAAGGTTACCTGACGCTGCTGAAATGTTCGCCCACGGAGAAGGTAACCTGGTCTGATAGAGAAGTCAGCCGAAGTTGACAAGAAACCCAAAACCAACGAGAAATTTGGGGCGACGCGGGAACGGGTCCAATCGAAATCGATTTTTGGGGTCCTACGATAACTCAAGTAGCAACAATGAGAACCCCAATGGTTTAAGCACTACAGAAGTTGTAATTACTCGCTATTAAAAAGGTCTTTGCGACAAAAATATTACTTCCGAAGGTTATTATAGCATAACTCAAATAAACGCCTAAGCCGTCGCTGTCACAAATACACGTACGGCTCTATCAAAATGAAAATAATTGACTAATTCACACCAACGGCGCGATCTGGCCGTAAAACGCCTACTCCACCAGTAGCCTCCCTGCTTGAAAGCGAGTTCAAGGGTGATGGGTGAGCAGATGCAGATGTTGACCACCTGCTTCGCGTTCAGCGCAGAAACATTGCTTCCACGGCCAAAGAACAGAAGCGTGCGTTTGAAATTGAATGCCATCGAAAACGAAACAAGTTATGCAGATAAGCACACAAGAGCACGTGCAGGTGTTGGAATCTTGGCACATATTAAACATATATACAAATAATATGAGATCTGAAAAGAGCAAACATTCCAAAATCTGCTGGGAATATGCCAAATAAAGAAAAAAGCACGATTCAGGTAACTTTAATGGCCGTATTGGAGGCGCGCACTATCCGGATTTATACGGAAATCCAAGGAAAGAACCATAAATAAAAGAGATGAAGATTTGATCGACTTATGTGCCATTAGTGAACTTCGAATTAATACCTATACATTTTGTGATCACCTCTTACAGCACAAAATGACATGGGCAACAGCGTATGGTTCATTATATTCTGACTAATAAAGTAACACATCCTTAGCATAATCAGTTAGATATAAGACATAGACTGGTGTTGAGTAAACTACATCTTTGATTAACGTTGGAAAAGGGAAAACCATTTTACGTACATAAATTTAACCTTGAAAGCATTTACCCAGTGAGCACCAAATTGCTTGATCGCAGTAGAGAAATTGAAAGAAGATAATAATAAAGGGAACTTTACGGCACAACAACTGTAAATAAAAATTGAAAAGTATTAAAAAAACAACAACGTACAATAAAGAACGCCTTTATACGTACGTATCCGAAACGAGGGTAAATCAGAAAATTAAAGAAATAATAAAGCAAAAGTACTGAAAAAAGTATATGGTGTAGACTATGATTTACATGGAAACCAAAAGAAAATATGGAAAATACTGCAAAACCAGAAGAAAGAAATTAATTAAAGTCCTAATTAACAATATCGAGAAGCAGGAGTAAATGCAGCATTTCAAACATCTATATCATTGTAATCAAGAAGACGGAAGACAGTAGTATACGTATAGGTGAAGTCATCGATATAACAAAGGAGAAAATTGAACAAACGGTAGGTAGATTAAGAAATAAAAAAAATCTCCCTGCTCTGATGGTGTATATAACGAATAAATTAAGCAAGGGTGACAAAGCCTCACCACGCACACATATAACACATATAAACTATTCAGAAAGGGAGTTGAAGAACAAAATGTGCTTAATCGATGAAAGAGAGCTACAATACCGTTAAATGCCATGTCAAAACTGTTCACATCAATACTATAGTGCATAGCAGAGTGTAATCATCTATGTTTTTTACCTACAGCAAAAGAACAGTGAATTGACAAAACTGTCAATACTATAGTGCATGTGATAGTACGATCATCTATACCTATAGCAGACTCACAATAAATTGCCAACACTTTTCGCTTCAGTATTACACTGCATAGAGACCGCAATCATCTACAGCTATACCTACAGCTGAAGAACAGTAAAATTACAGAAATGCTCCCATCAATACTATACTGCATGTTATACTACAATCATCTATATCTATAGCAGAGGAAAGGCAAACTGTCAAAACTGTACACATCAACACTATACTACATGCAAGATTGCAATTATCTATACCTATAGCAGCGGAACAGCAAAATGACAAAATTGTTCCCATCAATACTATACTGCATATGATACTATAATCATCTATTCCTATAGCGGAAGAACAGCAAATTACTGAAACCGTTCGCATCAATACTACCTATACGGCATGCGAGATTGCAATCTTCTATACATGTAGTAGAAGAATGGTAAATTGCCAAAACTGTTCCCATCAATACTATACTGCATGTGATACTACAATAATCTGTATCTATAGCAGAACAGCGAATTGATAAAACTCGTCACGTCAGTACTCTAATGCATGGGAGAGGCAAACTGCCAAAAGAAGTACAGCAAATTGCCAAAACTGTTCGCATCGCTATTGTACTAGACTGCTAAAGCAGAAGAACAGCAAAATGACATACTGCATATGATACTACAATCGTCTATACCTATAGCAGAACAACAGCAAATTGCCAAAACTGTTCGCATCGATACGGTACTACATGCGAGAGTGCAATGATCTATATCTATAGCTGAAGAACAGCGAATTGTCAAAACTCGTCATATCAGGACTATACTGCATGATTGAGTGCTATCTTCTATCGCTCTAGCAGAACAGC
This sequence comes from Agriotes lineatus, assembly GCA_940337035.1. Taxonomy (NCBI): domain Eukaryota; kingdom Metazoa; phylum Arthropoda; class Insecta; order Coleoptera; family Elateridae; genus Agriotes; species Agriotes lineatus. The sequence goes on along the minus strand of OW679199.1, from coordinate 34,606,664 downwards.
AAGTTACCAAAACTGTTCGCATCGATACTGTACTGTATACTACATGCGAGATCACAATCATCTATACCTATAACAAAAGAACAGCAAAATGATACAATTGTTCCCATTAGTACTATACTGCATATGATACTACAATCATCTATTCCTATAGCAGAAGAACAGCAAATTACCGAAAATATTCACATCAATACTGTACCGCATGCGAGATTGCAATCTTCTATACTTACCTGCAGCAGGAGAACGGAAAATTACCAAAACTGTTCGCATCGATACTGTACTACATGCGAGACAGAAATCTATAGCAGAACAGCGAATTGTCGAAACTCTTCATGTCAATGCTATACTACATAAGAGGATTCAATCTTCTATACCTCCAGCAGAAGTACAGCAAATTGACAAAACTATTTGCATTGATACTGTACTATATGCGCGACTGCAATGATTTATAGATACCTATAGCAGAAAAGCAGCGAATTGTCAAAACTCTTCATATCAATACTATACTGCATGGGAGAATACAATCATATATTCCAATAGTATAAGAACGGAAAATTGCCAAAAGTGTTCGCATCGATACTGTACTACATGCGAGACATGAATCATCTACACCGATAGCAGAACAGCGAATTGATAAAACTCGTCACATCAGTACTCTACTGCATGAGAGAACAACAGCAAATTGCCAAGACTGTTCACATTAATAATATACGACATACGAGACTGCAATCAACTACACCTATAGCAGAAGAACAGCAAATTGGCAAAACTGTTCACATTAATAAGATACTTACATACTACGTGTGAAACTGCAATCTTCTATATCTATAATAGCAGAAGAGCAGTAAATTGCCAAAACTCATCAATACTATACTCCACACGAGACTGAAATCATCTATACCTGTAACAGAAAAACAACAAACTGCCAAAACTGTTCACAGCAATAATATTGCATGCTTGACCGCAATAATCGATAACTATAACAGACGAACAGCAAATTGCGAAAACTATTCACATCAACAGAATGATGCACATGAGACTGCAATCATCTGATCTACACCTGCATCAGAAGAACAGCAAGGCTTGAGAGAAAAATAAAAGTACGGTAGATGCTGAATTCAGACAAAATGTTACGGCTCAAATCGTTACTTAACAAAAAAAAAAAAAACAAAACCACAGATAGGCGTCAGTTTTTTTACAAGCCAAGTCGGTATTTAAAATAAAAACAGCCCGTAACAATTTGCTCCAGCTACCTTTCAGTCGAGGCAACGGCGGCGGTTCGAGGTATCTGAAACGGGTTTGTTTGCTACTTCAAAATATAGGTAAGTCTAGAATTAATTAAGTTGAGGGCGCTACAAGGTTAAAATCAAACTCCAGACCTTCGCGTCTCAAACCTTGAAGACACATCAACGATATAGCAGGAAAAATGGTGAGCTGGACCTCGGTCACTAACCTTTGTTTTCAACTAATAATATCACTTAAAAAACACTTTCTGCATGTCTGCATTACAACAGAATAATAAGAAAAACTAACATTTAAAACGCTATAGTGAGTACACTAAATTACATAAAATTCTGGTGTAGTAATCTTAAGACTAACTTCAACTAATTATTTCTCTATGTGACGCCAGGAGAATATAAACTTCAAATGCGCAAACGGCAGCCAAAAGGCATTCAAATTTTCTGAAGATGTTACTAATACACAAATTTAGACGGTAACACTTCGAACATAAACCGAAATCTAAGTACTTCAAAAAGCACAGTAAATTGGCGATACGAAACAAACTTTTCACAGCATGCAACAGTTACTCAAATACATTTTCATATAGCGGAAATACAGAATTTATTACAATACTTTAAACCATGGTGGGAAAAGGTAGTGTCCAGCAGTTTGCGTACCAGATCTACGGTAGTACACGTAGAACCATCGAGAAGAAGGTGTCATGGTCAGGTTAGCGCACGATTCTCATAAGTGATGAGAAGATACACCTGGGCAGAGATGCAATAAGACGTGGGCTAGCGGTTGGAATGTAGTCAATGCGTAGTATTCTGATTCGATATGTCAATATTTGTGGGACCGGTGATAAGACGAGACGGTATAATACGGAAATCCTCAATTGTTAATATTCATAGCACACCACTTAATAAATTCGAATTAAATCGAGTTGCCCTGCGCTGGTAATGCTATGCTTACAAATACCGCAGTCACGAAACCCAACAGCGTTACTACTTTCTTATCTCGAGACAACTTCACCACTTGCTTGACGACCAACTCGTAATTTCGTAATAGCGCAGCCAAAGGTCCACATCGACACTCTATTCCCAAGACCAAGGCTTAACTGATGGTTGAAAAACGAAATTTTCAATCCACAGGATGCATTCCCCTCGCGCAGGGCGTAACAGCAGAAAAATTCCGCTCTTAGAAATCAGCGGAAGTCGCCGACATATGTGCGGGGTACTTTTCCGATGTCTATTCAGCGGCCTTGCGGCGCCGCTATTTTGGGTTGCATCATGCATCGATGCTTACAGAATCATATGGGCAGGATCGCCTTAATCCAAAATGAACAAGAACTAACGAATTTCAACAAGCGGTGGCAAAAATAGAAATTAATGTAACAAACGACAACTAATCGAAAATGAAAAACAAAAGTTCTAGACATCTTGAGTAAACGTGAAATATCGAAATACATAGTAAATAATAAACTATTTGTACATAATGCACAACAGAAGTAATGACAGGAAACCACTGAATCCTTGAGAATAAAAAGAGGCTAACACAGTTGTTCTTCTTCAAGCTCATAATAAATTAATTAATCGAAACTCGAAAAATCTACCCAGCTATAAAAAACATCATCTTGAACTATGGTGATTATACTGTATTAATAGCAAGCAACGGGGATAGATTACGCAGACTAACAGCTAAAACAAAATATCAATGATATCAAAGAATCCAAAAGGTACAATTTAGTAGTAGGAGGAAAGTTTGTGCAGTTTAAGTATTTAGTAGGAATCGTAACATCAAAAGCATAAAAATTAACCAAGAAACGCAAATAGCAGGATATTTAAATAATGTAATGTGGAGGAACAAATACATGATGCTGGAAATATACTGTCAATTCTGATATACGCAACTATACAACTAGAGCTTAAACAATATCAATACTCACCAAGTGAAAAACAAGAACAACGAAGATGATAATTCCAAAAGCAATACTGAGAATTGCACCGCGAGACAGAAAACCAACAACTAAATAAGAAGAAAGTACAAGTACACGATATAGTAAAGTGTATAAAAAACGAATGGAATAACCATGAAAAGCGCATGAGCGACGAAAGATGCCATCGGTGTTGGTTTTCGTTGTCGAAAGAAGAAGAAAAAGAGAAGAAGCATAACATAATAGCATTCTAATTGTCTGTTTTGTATACTAACATAACCTCAATGTTTATTAATCGTTGAGTAGTCTGTTGACGTGTGTTATTCTACTGAATTTTATTCCTGTTCACACCAAAATTGAACGTTTCAATACATAAACAAGGTATAATGAAGAATCAATAGCAACGCAATTAATCATTCAGTTATTCTTATTTTTTTTATTCTTTCCCTGGAACTATTACTTTCTGGATATTCAAAGCTAGGTATATACTTCTAAAAAACCTAGATTTTAATCCTTACTTCCACTTCAGATCGTTTGCCTTTTTGGCTTCTAGCGCGTGTGTATAACAATATTCTTTCGTTAGGCTATTATGTAATCAAGTGATAATATCGTACAATATCGCCTATCAGCGAAATCCGAAACCGGGAATTGAATACTTCTCAAATACCCTTCGCATCTGCGGCATACACGTGCATGAATTACTTTCAATAAAACCAGCGATACGTGACTAGTTAAGAGAAATAGTCATACAATGCCCGCAGGACTTGGCGATTGTTTTCGTGAAAATTGCAAATATTGATTCAACGGTCCTCTGGGGGTGGCTCGTCAATATTGAGAGGAATTCTACATTTGATGTTCAGTTGCCTGTTATAATAAATTCTTTACCGTGCGTCCTCAGGGCTTGCTACTTGCGTACGTTTCGAGATCTTATCGTTGTTTTTTATTTTCGGCATTACATCTCTATATTCCTCAAATTGCTTCTTTCTATTCTCAGGACTTTTCCAAATCAAATAACTCGATTTTCTTTCTCAATATTGTCACTACACGTGTATTGTATAGTTACTTCTTAATGTAATTGTACGAGTACCAGTGAAACCCTTTTAGCGGACAATAAAGAAATCAGTCCAAAACCAAGAACTTTTTTAACCAATATTTTTTTTGTTCGACGTTCAGTGCTAATATATAACCATAAACTATTTTTGTATGCATTGAAGGCAATCACTGTAAAATAATTCAAAATTTAAACTGTTCTACTTATAAGTTGTGATAACTATCAATTTACTTCGCCAATTAAAAAGCACTAGGATGATTTACTTATTTACTGAGAAAACTACAAAAACAGTTGAAAAACGAGTACCATACGAATTATTAAAAGGGAATAAAGGAATAAACTAGAATCGTTGACAAATAGGTGGAAGTTTGGGAAACACTGCCTTAGAAAGACGTTTACTGTATTAGAGAACCTATAGCCTGACTGTTCTGTGTTCGTATGTAGCGTAAAGTGTATTCAAACGCAACGAGCCGTTACCGTCTTTAAATACAAGGCCGGAAGTCTCTGAAATTATCAATTATAATTGAGCTTTGTTTAATAGACATGTCACTTAGTGTCTTTGTTAGTGTTTGTTGGGGTTCGTGTGAGTATTTTACTACCAGTGTTGCACAAATACACACTTAAATGACCGCTACACGTAGGTCACTACATTTTCAAAGTACAATAATTGCGAGTTTCATCATGTGAATACGCTTACAATTTCTGTGTGTCGAGCCAATTATGCAAACAAGAGGTAGAATCCTCATCTTTTGATAACAGTAGATATTTATTTTATTTATTCGACTCAGTGCACTTATTAAAATGTATAAGAAACAATTGATTAAATTCCAAACCCGACCAAATATTAACCTATTCTGATTTTGAAACGAGAACAAAAAATTGCGACGTTTCACTCATTAAAATCGTTTGACGAGAGGGAATATGATAAACTACTTAAATTTGGTTATTCTCCCAACGTAAAAGCTTTGCATCCCACAAATTTAGAAAGGCAAAATGTCATCGTAGCATTGACAATTTGTAATAATTTTATTATCCAAGCCTTATTAAATATTGAAAGGTTTAAGATATAAGATACCTCTGATCGAAATTATATTGACATGGTGGAAAATTATTAATGTCGAAACACCTCTTAAAGGTAAACGATGAAATTACATATACCAAGAACTAATTGTAGCAACAAATTTGATGGATTCTAAATTAACGTTTTTGGAAAAAGTGGTAAATTGGCTTGATCTTTGGAAAAACAATTTATGGAATGTTAGAAATAAACAAATATTGTTTCAATGAATCCGAAACGAGATTTAGAATTCAGATAAATACATTTTGTAATTATGAATAATATATCCTAGAGGAACATTCGTTTAATTCTCTTATTGCTCCAGAACTGTAGAAAAAGTTAAAAATGAAGTATTGCCCGTGATACATTGCTGCGAGGAGAAATAAATGTGAGCGTTCCAAACACAAATAAATTTATGAAGATCAGTTAGTGATAGAATTTAAGACATGGGGGCTTGTTATAACCACATAATGCGGTAGTCAATTTAGTTATGTGTCATTATGTTATATTCAATGAATTACCTGATCGTTTTGAAGAACAATGTTTAAATGTTCATAACAAGCGAATGTTTATGTCGCAGCAGGTTTTCAAATTTCTTCCAGAAGAGGGCGTTTTAATTCATTTTCGTGGCGACCATTATCATAGTGAATAAAGAATATTATAATTATATTTACAACCAATACTTTGATTGAAAATTATTGTGGTAACATGAATAATAATAATCGATTGAGTAACGGAAATTAGGGTACAAAACTAAGCATGTTAAAAATAAATAAACCATATTTCGAGTTTCATATTTCTTAAGCAGATTAAACCGTGATTTATTAAATTTTTAGATTTATATAGCGCTACCTAGACTATTATGTAGTATTTAAAATTATAGCTTTTGCTGTGAAACTTCGCGTTTTCAAATACAAAATGTGCGAATGGGGCACGACTAAGGCCTCAGTTCATGACTGCTAACCCCGTTTTCACAGGAAGCCCTTAATTTTTAATGTTATAAACACATACAAACACTCTGCGCCTACGTGATTTAACTGCCGTTCAGCCTTCCGTGCTGACGTCACGCCGGAGAACTTGGGCCTTTGTATTTAAGACGGTACTGAACAAGCTCGCCTTCCAGTCAGTCGGCTGTGGGGAATTGCAAAATTAGACCTCTCGGTCTAGTACAGAGCACTCGTTCTGGTTACTTAACTTTCAAGTTGCGATTTAAAAACTATAGTTCTGACTGCTGTGTTAATTGTTACACTGTGGATCATTGCCTGCCACTGTTAAAGTACCCGTTGGGTCTTCCTCTGCTTGAATGACGTAGGACTGTAGGATTAGTGTTAGTATTGCACGACAGCTGCTCTAATTCTAATGATACCAACAAATTGTTCTGCACATGAGTATAGGGTAATGATTTCATGCAATTGAAAGGTTTTATAGACTTGCTACGTCAATTATCAATTAACTAAATGCAGTGAGTTATCAGACTGATTTACATGAGTATCTGTTGGTTCTATTTCGGGCGAGTTAACTTATCATTGCTCTATTATTTGCATGGCACCTCTTTTTAGTCTATTGGAAGTTTAATTTTTTCTATTGATACTGACCAGTGTTATGCTAAGAACGGATTTTAAATCGTAACTTTTTCAACAGATCTATTCGCGTCAAAAATGTTTTCACTTTATGTGTATCTATCACTACATCCTCGCATTAAATACTTTACACTCAAGAACTAGACTAAACTGAAACAGGTGACAGTCATTGTGGCACCAATCATATTTTTTTAATGCAACGGCCATTGTACCAATTATTATCACATAAGTCTAGCCAACCGAACCAAACAGATTCGATAAAAGCAAAGCAAGACGTCCTAAAGGGAATCACAAGAATGGGATGGTTGTGTACAGTGAAAAATTCTGCAAAATGTTCATATTTGCTGAAACCCCACTCTGGCTAGTTCGTGTCTCGGCGACCTTTAAACTTAGTCGATGCCGCCCTTGGCCCATTTAATTTAGTATATGCGGGCTGTAAATACAGAAACCTTAGAGGTTGTAAGAGACGTCAATACTATTTGATATGGAGATGCTGCCTTAAAACGCTACACTTGCCTAAAGATATACAGCTCATTTAAAAATCCATGATCTGACATAGTACACTTGACAGTAGGTGTTCCTACCTGTGCCATCTCAGAACCAGAACCCGCTCAATTTCTTTGCGGCATCTCAAGAGTCTACTATACGAACTTGCTATGAAATACAACAACATCTTGTGGCAAACGTCAACAAAGCATTTATTCAAGACAAAGACCTTAATACACTAAAACATGTTTTATGTAAGTATTTGGAAGACATCAATTACATAAGTAATACTTGAACAAATAATATACGAAAATATACAAGCAAAGGGTTTGATTAAATAAAAGCGCACGGAGTCGATTAAGCAAAGTGTAAAACCCTCATTAAAGTGAACTCCACCAGGCGCGTTAAAAAAGCTATTTGATAGCATAATCCACATATTGTGCCGCATAACTGAACGAATAAAAATGTAAAATCCAGAAACACACAAAGTAAATGGCATTTGTTAAACAACAAATGATTGTTCAACAGCAACAAAATTACAATCAAGTTAAACAAGTCAAAACGACAGCTGCTTACTGCTTACAAAAGTTTCAATAAAAATTTTAAGACTTCCAAGGGCGATTTTCATGATGGCACGATTCAATAGTCCATGTATTTTGCTAGTAACGGGAAGCGAGATATGCGACGCCAGATACGCGAAAGGTTGGAACAATTAAAAAACTGGACTTTCATAGCTGTGAAAGAAGAGCCTGTTGGGACGGGCGAGGCGGGCAAAATAGCAACGTAAATCCACTTCACTTATGCACGGATTCTCGACAGGTAACACGGGTAATTTCGATAAATTCAAAGCGCAATGAACAGGGTAAGAGAGGAAAAATAGAAGAGGGTAATCACAGGCCCAAAAAAATTGACAGAGCATTAGATCACGTGAAAGCAGAAATCACCAAAGTCTACATTAGATTGCGGGCGGTTAACAGATATTTTACTTCCGAAATAGTATTACATCCTGAGGTAACCAGATGGGTGCAGCAATTCACCAAACCAATAAGCCCAAATCTTCCCGATATTCTCAAAGATTTTTCAAATTTTTCAAAAAGGAAATGGAGGTGGGAAAAATATCCCCACCCTGAAACTGCCAATGCGAAGTTTTCAAAAGAAAGAAATAGTAGTCGCTAATTCGAATGTCACTGAAAACTACTTTTAAACGACCTGATATAGGAAGTTGCTGGACCTACAGCAACAGCGAAAGAAAACCTGAAGTAACACCTTCAAACCGTAACAGGTATTCGTTAAACCCCGAAGAAATCAAATAATTCTTTACTTTCAGATATTACTGTTTTAAACGGTATTATTTAAAGATTTATTAATTTAAAAAATTCAATTCTTGAACTCAAGAGAAACGGAAAAGCTGTTTTCAAAATTTCGTTTTTTTTTGTTCATATTCTCTGAATTAAAACGTTTGTTAACTGCTAAAAAATGAACAGAAAAAACCAGTCCATAGCTTAGATTTTTTTTTCAAAAATTTTTGGTGACCCTTCGAAACTGTATTCGAGAGTCCTGGTATGCAACTCTTGGTGTTGTCTTGGTTTTATGACAAGTGGTTTTTAATCCTGGCCTGTAAGGTTCAGTCTAGTCTGGAAAATAAAAAAAAATTTAAGAATCGTATTGCGATTTCGTGAACCTGTACAACATATAACAGGTTTAAACTGTATTTATGACACTAGCACAATGTCGAAAAGGGGGGGGGGGTCGAAAATGACAGGATTGTTTGTGTATGATAGCTCCAAATGACTGTTCAAGGCGGCGCCACGTAATTTAATATATTTATATGAAAAATTCATGCTTAACGATCCTCCACCGACAAGAACTTACCTTGGATGTCTACGTTTTCGAGGGTATCTGTTAAGCTTCTGTAAGTTGCCTTACACCGAAGGGATAAACGCAAGAAACCCGCGACAATATTTAATAGATCCATTGGATCTTCAAAATTTCTTATTGCACAAGCCAAAATAAAGCTAAACGACTAGCGTGTACAGTAACTCAAAATCGGGAATATATCACATAGGACTGCTGCCCCACGCCCGCTACAAAAGGGTTTGCCGACTAACTTCAGCGGAGCAAGAGGGGGTTCAACACGAGAGGGGGGTTCAACATGAGATAACACAAGGGCAACGACCTAATAAACGGTGAGCAGATCTGAAGTGATAAGTTGCCACCAAAATTCCATACTAGGGAAAAATATGCTCAGGTGAACCCACTGAGGAAAGGTGGAAGCATAGATGAATTCACCTTTCAACTATAAGCTTGCCAGTATTCTGGTCAGCGCGCCGGTACAGCGTCATCGCACCTACCTTTTGAAAATTCACTTGGACAGCTGGCTCCTCTAACTGTAAAATATCTAGAGATCCAAAAAAACTGTTCCGCAGCAGGCTGTGGAATGAAAAGTCACGTCTTTACTTGTGTCAGCTGGAATCCACTACATAAAATCGTTGGTCTCTTTGTATCTTTGGCCACTAGCTTCTCCGACGATACTGGACCGATTAAGCTGTCTGGTGGCTTAAAATGTTGCTAATTGTTAGACTTAGATCGTAGGCCGGTTTTTATTTTCAAGAAAGGTTTTAATTAGATTATTTAATTAGCAAACTAAGCGTAGCTCAGGTGATTCATTATATAGCACTACAGCAGCGCGTCGTTCAACAAAGTTCCGTAGCTCAGTGGTACAATGTTCGCCTGCCATGCGGGCGGCTCGGGTACGATTCCCGGCCAGGCCATCTCTTTTTTAAGTTTATATTAATGAATCTCTCCTAAATTTGCGAACCGAAGCGTGACTCGGGTGATTCACTAGTTAAATAATAATGAAACGTCATTTTTAGGAGCAGAAATCTTTTAACAATCTGACAGATCGTATAGAAAATGACAACTAATTATTATCTGACACAAGTAAAGACGTGACTTTTCATTCCACAGCCTGCTGAGGAACAGTTTTTTTTTATCTCTCGATACAATACACAAATATCGCAAGCACAATAACAAAGAAAACCACAGTTCAATAGATATGAAATGTATTAGCAAAATATTTGAATATATAAAAGCACATATAAAATATGAAATGGGTTAGTATACGGTGGTTAGATAAATTGCGTCTTAATCTATTAAAATATTCGGTAAACTTGACATCAACTATTGACAACGATATGAACATCAAACTATCGAAATGCTGAATCAAAAAGCAGTAATAAAAGGCAGTATTCAACTAAACAAGTTGCAGTTGTGATACATTACAAATGCTACTACTTAAAGTCAAACAGAATCATGTAAATTGACGGTAAATGAATTGTAATGACAGGTAAACAACTATAATGGTTTAACAAATGCAAAAAGGCACACAATAAAAGCTAAACGACCCCAACGTTACGTCCGCTTCTTCGGCGAAATACACTGTAAACGTTAAATTCGCACTGTAAAATTTAATACAACGTACGGTACTTTTAAAAAAGCTTGGCTTAGTTATACTCGATGTCCTATGTAGCTGCGACGACTGCTGTTTCCAGACCCTGCAGAAGACACGTAAGGAGGACTGCACCATAACGGTAAGCTGCTGGCTGAGCGGAACCATGAGGTATAATCCACTAGTGAAAGCGACGTCGAAGCACTCACGGTATGGCAGAACGGTAAAAGGCGATAGCTTCACGAAACAATGATAAGCCGCTAATGAGTTTCCACAGATAGTCCGTCAAACGACGTAATAGGAGCGCCATTCCGCGATACGAAAGACTCAAGGCTTGCATTAAACGACAGCAATACCCAGTTCGCGCGGGGGCGACAGCTACCACTTGGAGTTCATAAAGAGTCCAAAAAGTGTGAATACAACACTTGCGTACAGAACAAAACAGGCGGTACACATCACACACACCAAGGTACGACCGTTAGTCGTTAAAATAGCACAGAAATCAAACGTTAAGAAACCCTCGCGAACGCGATCCCCGAAGTGAAGCGTCGCGGGAGCGACAATTCAAAAACCAAATGTTCCTTTTAGACTCTGTCTCGAAAAATGCGCGCAGACAGCGAATCGATATTTCAACAAGCGGATAATCTTAGCGCTCCAATAAACCGAAACAGAGATACACAGAATGACTGCCTTCAGAACCGTTGGCTGTAAGCGAAGAACACAGCTGTGTGCGCTAGAAAGCCACTGAACGCCTGCGCAAAACTGATATGCTCAAATTCAGGCGGAATAATTCGAAAAACCCATATACAAGTGGGATCATAATTTAGGAAATAACGCTAATTAGCTGTACGTTCATGCAATCTAAAAATGTCTTTACAAGATAACCACTTAACATGAGACGGCGGATGCCGGTACTTGTACGACAACAAAAAAAACACCACGTCATTTCAACATACCTAAGGGAATCCAACGTCAATCCGACATAGCGCTCGTAATACGAGATAAGGATTCCCTAGAACATTCTACTATTGTTGAAGATACTGCATTCTTTCCCACGAAACGTTGGCCTACTTTCTGCTCCATCAACCTGTAATTTGAACGTAAATACGTAATTTAAGCCGAAGGGAACGATATCGCGTAGCGACGCGCACTCGCTTGACTAGTGATGCGAGACGAAATTTGCAAGCGCTTGAATCGCCTGCCCCACCCCAACGTAAAACACAGCGGACAGTGGCAAATTCCACCTCAAACTGGGATGGGAAAGAAAAATTACTGAGCCACAGTTCTACAAATTTGAAATATTCTGACAGGCGTAACAACCGCATAAGAAACATTTAGAAGAGATCGCATACAATTAAGAAAACAAAAGAAATCATGTTTCTAAATGTCGAAATTTTTGTTAGGTTGATTTTTAAGGTGTTTGGTGTTCGCATGCAAAATTTTGTTTTTAAGAAAGATTTAAATGTTCCTACCTACTTCACTAATTTAATAGTTAAATATAAAAACCTTTCCCAACTATTAATGATGTTTTTGTATCATTAAAAACATGTTTGTAGACAGATTGCAGTTACTTTCAAAGAATCTCATGTTAGTAAAATTCTAACTAGCTGGAACCATTAAAACCCAATGCTATTTGAAGTACAAAACATTTTTGATGACGAATGCACTTGGTTTAATCGTAAATCGTCATTTTACAGTCCGTTATGTCAAAATTGGTTTACGGATACTCTGAAGACATGCATAATACTGGCCCTACTGTTTGCAGTAGCACTTTGAATGTTTATGTTCAGTTACAGATGACAGTATTTACTCAGATACAGGGAAGCGCCCGTCTCGAGGTTCCATAGACGGTAAGTACACCCTTCTCCGCGCATTCCTCACAGAATTTCAACAACCGACGCGGACTGTCTGTGAATCGTCTGCTTTCTTCCTAGGTGGAGACGGTACGCGGGTCACCACCCCCACCGCCACGGAGACGATGCTGCCATGGAAGCGCGACGACGAGGCCGAGGGGTCGGCGCCCCTACAGCAGTCCGAATTTCCCGCGTGGGCTTCCAACAAGGAGTACCTGGCGTACAACTCGCCGTCAGCCACGTTCCTAGGTGAGTAGATCCACAGGTCCGTGGGACGCCTAATCAGCGACGCTCTCGCAGGGGGGTTGGAGAACTCCAGGTCCTCGGTGATAGGCTTATTTAGGAGGGATAGTGCCGCCTCGGGGCACATAAGTAGTTGTGAGTCGTCGCCCCAGAAGGAAAGGCGCAGCTCTACGGGCCCCAACGCCGTGCTCTTGATAGAGGAGGACGTCGCCGACCCGCTGGGCGTCTTGCAGAGGCAGACGACGCTTCCCGCGGCGTCACAAGCGCCGCAGACACCCAGCCAAAGGCGGCAAATACGCCGAGGTTCTATGTTGGAGATTACGGGGTGTGTTGATGATACCAGTAACAGTAATACACAGAGAACTCATGTAAGGAGGTTTTGTTTTGCTTGTTTTGTCCTTCTGCACCAGTTTTGGTTGGAAATTGTCTACTTACTTCGATTGGTGGCGGGTGGCTAAAGGTAGACGATTAACCTATCCATTAGATTCCGTTCTTTGCGTTTTGGCGTTTTGTTGCTGTTCGTATCTATTCTGCCGCATTTGCGTTGTTCCCTGTAGTTATGTACTCGCCTTCGGATATTGACAACATCGTAGTATAATAAAATTATCAACTTATGTATCTCTAGGCTTATCATAATATATTTTCTTCAAACCAGGGACATTTTGTGCTTTTAGGTGGGGGGAGATAAAAAGATGAATGTTTGCTTAATAGACCAGGCGGCTTAATTTATTACTCTGGAGAGTTACATTAATAATCAATCATTAGAACTAACACTCCCAATCATTGTAAAATCGCAAAAGTTCCTTCTTTAAATTTGCCATCAGAAATTCCAAGAAAAAGTAGTTAGGAAGTAATGTATACTCCATTTACTTGACATCTGCACTGTCAAACTGCCAGTATGTTGGCACCACTGCTATTTTTCACATTTTAACAATTAAAGTACTGTACAGTCTAATAAAAAACACATTATTTTGGAGGTATAGTCAAGACATTTTTTTAAATTTGACACTGACAGTGCAGATGTCAAGTAAATGGAGTATCTAAATATGTATAAAAGATCACCACCTAAGAAAATCTAGTGTGAAACGAAATTGAAGGCCTACAACACCACCGACTTTGTGACAATTCTGTTAAAAACCACCCCACGAAATACTACCAAGTGGTTTTAGTTCCAATCATTTTAATATTTTTCATGTAGGATATGGTGCAGCTACTGCTGTCAGATACGGTCTAAAGTGATTCCAATCGGTGATAAACTCAAACGGTTGTAGTTTTTGTCGGTGGTATTTCCAGTCGGATGTAAATCCACATCGATGGTAGTTCACCATATCACTTTACAAACTATTAACTGCGTAACGTTGAGGAAATCCAAAGAAATATCGAGAGATCCAAAAAAAAACTGTTCCTCAGCGGGCTGTGGAAATTCAACGTATGAATAATATGGTGGTGGCACTGTACGTCAATGTCAAGTTCGAGGTTAGCAGGTTAGGTTTTCTGTCAGTTATGACACAAAATGACGCAAATCCTAACCTGCTAACCTTAAATTTGACATTGACGTACAGTGTCATCAACATATTATTCATACGTTGAATTTCCACAGCCCGCTGAGGAACAGTTTTTTTTTTTGGATCTCTCGATACATAAACATATACCTAGGCTATTTCGGATACCTACTTCAATTTAGTTTTTTATTTATGTCATAAATTTCTATCAGTGAACACAGATCAGGTATTTCAAATTTTAATGACGTTCTGTCAAACTGTTTCGAGATAACGGACCATTAAGTTTTTAGGGTGAAAAAATCTGGATTCTAAGAAATATTTCAGGAAAAGCGCTCTAATACTCACAAGTTAATTTTTTATTTTCACATTTTTTTTATAATTATCATTTGTAACGGGTGTTTTCAAGTTTGACGTCGAAGTTGGCTGAAAACGTCCGTTCTGGTCAGTCATACCGCAAAACGTACCTAACCTTACTTTTGTAATAAAATTTGAAACGTTGAAAAGTAATTTTAAGAAACAATAAATTTAGACCAAATTATAATAAACAACGAAAGTTAATAAACAGTATAGTTCGTAATTAAAAAATCTAATTACAATAGTAAGGTTAGGTATGTTTTGCGGTACGTTCACAGTGAACGTTTTCAGGCAGCTTCGCCTCAAATTTGAAAATACACTTTTTATTTTCGCCGGGATCGGTAAATCAGTGGTTAAGTATTCTGACTACTGATCTAAAGGTCGAAAGTTCGATTCCCGGTCCCGGTAAGGTTTTTAAAATGAGAAAATGCCGATGAAAACCTCTACAGAATGCCATCATTCGGAAGTGATGTAAAGCCGTCGGTCCCATGCTACTACGATGTGTAGCATGTAAACGAGCCCTTGCTTTGACCATATGACCATAGCAGTCGGTGTCTAAGGTACCTGGTACTTCACATACCTAGACCTTGTCCATAACAAACAAACAAATAACTTTTTATTTTCCATAATAGCTGTTAACACGTTGACTGCTCATGACGCCGATCCGCGGCGGATCGGCGTTATAGGGAATGTTTACGCGGAT
Source organism: Agriotes lineatus (assembly GCA_940337035.1). Lineage (NCBI taxonomy): Eukaryota > Metazoa > Arthropoda > Insecta > Coleoptera > Elateridae > Agriotes > Agriotes lineatus. The sequence continues at coordinate 34,591,236 of OW679199.1, read as the reverse complement.
CCGCACATTATGGTATTACTCAAGCGACGCGGATCCGCATCATGAGCAGTCAACGTATTAAAGGTATGTCATGAACATAATTTTGTGACTTCATTGTAAAGATCTCGTTGATCAGAGCATGATCTGACAATATATGACATTTTGTCAAACCCTTTCAAAATAGTGAACAATTAAAACTACTAATTCTGTTTCTATAGAAATATTGTTTTTGTTATTTTAAAAATTGAACAACTAATTTAAATGTTTACTCATCATTATTGTCATCCGCTTCAAAGATTGGGCCCCCTGTTCTGTTCGGACTCCATTTACCATGTGATCAGCGATCTTCCCCCTTTATCGTTTCCCTCTTGATTTGTACTGCTCTTTCAAAAAACGGAACTGTTAATAGTATATTAGGTATTAAGAATGGTAAGCACGGTTTACTGGCCGAAGACAAAGAATGGTAAGCACGGTTTACTGGCCGAAGACAAAGAATGGTAAGGACGGTTTACCGGCGAAGACAATGTTTGGAGTCTCCAATATTGTTTGAATCTGGTAAACTACCATTCACGATGCTTATACCATTTTTTTTTGGAATAACTGATTTTTACCATAAACGGTAAATTGTCAAAAATTACATTTATTCTTTGACGAGTTACTTGTTTCAAATTTAGTGATATTTTTACACGATAGAATGGTTTTACTTAGTTACCGCGTTTATTGCCAAAGCAGTAAGTTATGTTTATCATTCTAGAACAGTACTTAAGTAAAATTCGAGGTTAGCAGGTTAGGTTTTGCGTCACTTTTGACATAGACTGACGCAAAACCTAACCTGCTAACCTCGAATTTGACATAGACTTACAGTGCCACCAACATATTATTCTGTGGTATAATGTCACACTTTACTGACATTTGAAAAAAATACATTTCTATCATGCAAAAACGTCATAAGCATCACGAACATTAAAGGGTGTTTTTTTTTAGAGGGATACAACTTTAAATTGAAATAAAACACAGAAAGATGTTTTTAATATCCATGAAATTGGCTTTATCTGAAAGATAATTTTATGCCATTTATGTTTGAATATGATTTCGGACATGTGACGGCCGCGGCTGGCGTGTACATGACGTAATCTGTAGGTCCAATTTTCACACACTCTTCGCAGTAAATCAGGCTGTATTTCGGCAATAACGCCTCGAATGTTGGCTTCCAAGTGCTCAATTGTTTCCGGTTTATCGACGTAGACATGCGACTTTACATATCCTCAAAGAAAATAATCTAATGGCGTCAAATCGCACGAAAGAGGTGGCCAGTTAAAAATCCATTTCGTGGATCTGTTAACTGGCCACCTCGTTTGTGCGATTTGACGCCATTAGATTATTTTCTTGGAGTATATGTAAAATCGCATGTCTATGCCGATAAACCAGAAACAATTGAGCACTTGAAAGCCAAAATTCAACGCGTTATTGCTGAAATGAAATACAGCCTGATTTACTGCGAAAAGAGTGTGTGAAAATTGGACCTTCAGATTACGTTATGTATACGCCAATCGCGGCGGTCACATGTCCGAAATCATATTCAAACATAATTGTCATAAAATTATCTTTCAAATAAAGCCAATTTCATGGATATTAAAAACATCTTTCTGTGTTTTATTTCAATTTAAAGTTGTATCTCTCTAAAAAAACACCCTTTAATTACTAATTACTTACCATTCAGTTTTCGTAAATGCAACTTACTGTCATGGAAACTGATGTGGTAAATGAACTAAAGGTCTCAGTCATGGAAAAAATTTAGTTATCCATAATTTTTAAACGGTTTGACAGAATGTCAACAAAATTTGAGATGAAGTCAACTCGATCTATATAATTAAAAAATTGAGGTTAACGGTAGATATCAACGTAAACGAAATTATAGTAGCTAATTGAAAAGTGTAAGAAGATAATAATTGAAGTTTCCAAACGTTCTTTGCCAAGTTTCTAGATTTCTTTCTCACACTGTATGTGTTTTAGGTACAAAAATTTTAAAATTACATAGTGGAGTTTATTAACGAAAATAACTAGTCTCAATCAATAGAAGAAGAATTTTTGCAACGATTTTGTCATGAAAACAAAAGAGTTTTTTGCAAATTTGTTGGTTTTTGTTCGAAGAATGAAAAAACAGTGTCTAATTTTGTCAGAAGATTAAAGAAATGGACTTACATGATTACCGCAAATTTGCTTTTTAAATAAACGTTTCCAACAAAATACACCTACGTTTTTTGTAGCAAATTTAATTGGCTTCAATTTTTGTAAAACTAGTTTTTCCGCGCAACGAAAGGGAAAAGAGTTATTGCTGAAAAACTCACTTTTTGTTCCGTTGTGGCATATTGGCGGCTGTGGGAGACCTTGAGGAAAGGGAAACCGTGAATTCCTTCTGTCCAACATTTTTTACCATTTGTTTTTGGATATTTTTTCTTGCCACCTGGCCTATAAGTAATGAATATTGTTTGGGTGTTTTTATAGTTTGTTTATAAAATGAACTGTAAAAAAATCAAAGTTATTTAAAAGAATAGAAACGATTGATCGTGAATATATGAATATAAAATTTACAGCTAATATATACATATAATATTAATTATTCATTTGAAAGTTTAAATCATTCCTAAAATATTTGTAATGAATATTTTTTGCATTTTTAAGGTTTATTTATAAAAAACCGTAAGAACAAATTAAAGTTCTTTTTTAAAAGAGAAGAAAATATGATACTGTTGAATAATTAGATCAATCGTTTAAATTTCGCTTATAGTGAAAGTTTGTTATACAGAGAGTGAAATGTTCTGAAAACAATCTAGGGTACCGTTTTCGGGACAATAATAATTTTTTTAAACATTTTTTACCAACTATAGTCTTATATTGTAGCAAAGCAGTGACGTAGCCAGGATTTTCGTTTGGGACCGGCTTATCCCACGAATTTTGTTCAACGGCGGCCTGTGAATATTGCAATTTAGTGAAATTAATTATTACTGCGTTTTTCAAATCATAACCGTATTGATACAAAGTACAAATGATGTACCTACCTATGTAATCATAAACATTATAGCAATGGTATATTTTAATTTTACAAAAGCAACTTCCTTGATTTATTCCCTGCATCGATTCACAGGCTGGCAGGTTGAAAAATACTCGCAAAGAACAAAATACATTTGAAGCAAATATTGGAATAGATTTACACTCTTGGAAGCAAAAGTGTACGAATTTACATTTATGTAACTCTAGTCTACACAGAGTTGAATTACCAATTTTCATTCGAGGCACGTAAAGGATGATTCTATAAGATTTTTGTAGATTTTGGAGGGGTCTTCAGCCCCTCGAGCCCCTCCCCTGGCTACGTCACTGTAGCAAAGCAAGATAATAAAATTCTAAGAGATTTACTTCGTTATATTGGCGAGTAGAACCAAAATAGTTACATACATTTGATGTAGTTCTTATGGTAAAGATTCTTTCTGTGTGTATTCTACACCTCTCGGATTTATCCATCATAAAACTGTAGTACTTTGAATTTTAAAATTTAGAAAACTATAATTACTTTCGAATATGTGTATATTGTACTCATATATTTTGTTTAATATATCTACGATACGCTAATAAATATTCATGCTCGACGTTCCAATCTCTTTATTTAGTTCCTTAAAACAAATTGTTCAAAATTATTATGTAGCTAAAAATGTAAATATTTATCATGATATGTCATATGTGTAATGGAATATAAAAAATCCTACCAACTAGAAACAATTTGGGCTTGTGGGATTAATGTCTCACCAACAGAGCGCGGAAGAATATGCATCATAAAATGGCCTAAATTGTAAAATCCGGGGCACATTCCCCTCCTTTCACTAAGTTCCCTTATAATTTTAACTATGGGTGCTAGAAAAACACGGTTAATAATTAATATTAACAACATGTACCTACCCCGGATTCTCCAATTTTGCAAATATATGCAATAAAAAATGCACTGTTAGAAAATATAGCTATAAAAAACATGTATTTAAATATCAATACATTATTCTTTAAGTAAATAGTAGAGATCAATAAAAAAACCAATTAGGGCAGGCTGTAATATGTGTTATACGTTTGGCAGTACTAAAGTTTATTGTCAGTAGGTTAGATTTTGTTTGTTCTTTGGCACAGCCTGTCACAAAACTTAACCTGCAAATCTCGAATTTGACATAGAGTGACAATACACTTCAGTACTGCCAAACGTATAACACATATCACAGCCTGCCCTAATTGGTTTTTTTTATTGATCTCTCGTTAGTAATAGGTTTATAAACTAGAAATAGATTAATTTAAAGCAAATAAAAGATCTCATTTAAATTACAATTCAATTATCAACGGAATCAATAAACAATTTTTTAAAATTCAAATTTCTCCATTAATAAGAAAGCAGAAATAAGTGCTCAACATCAAATGACGTAATTGGGGAGTATTTCAATTTGCTTAAAAGCAATGGATTAATAGCTACAGCTTTGTTCGAAATGCTATATCCATTAAAAGCTTCGTATATACAGAGTGGTTCATAAGTACGGTCATTAAATTTAAGAGTAGTTAGATGACATCAAACATAATAACTTGGCATGACAAACTATATGTCAAAAATTAATAATAATTGCTTAAACTGATGGATGGTCACTGGAATGAATTTGTATGAATTCAAGTTCGCCCAGGTGGTGCTATAATGAATTTAAATTATATGCAGACACAAAAAACAGTTGTTTGAGTATTTCAATCACTTCGTTGCACTCTAATCTGATTTAGCCAGTGGTTCTCAAAAGTTAGCACACTTCCTAATAAAAATCTGTCTTCTACTAAGGACAGTATAATCCCATTTAATTTAATGATCATACTTATGAATTACTCTGTACTTATATTTGATTTGTTCGTAACCGATTTCAGAAGGTACTCCCTTCAATAAATAAGCCCCCTTTACTCTCGAAATAATATCATTGTAAAATAAAGGTTTAAAATGGCACCAAGAAATTTCACAAAAAAAATCTTAGGATCTAATTCGGATTCGGATTGAAAATCATTGCTCTGCATGTAAGTTGTAAGCTAAATATGCGAATGCATATATTTCCGCGCTCTATTAATCAATATCTACCTTCTTAGTATAACTTATTTTGCTTTAATCTTAGCTTAACAGGCTGGTGAGGGATAGTGTTTGGTTTTTGTTATTTTCCACCCTTGCAGTTGCCATAGTGAATGTTGTGTGTTCTTGCTTGCTTGTGTATAACTCATGTAATACTCACATGTCATTTTGAAGCTGTGTTACTACTACTTTCTCTTACTTATACTCTTAAAAATACCAAAACTATTTAACGAGTGATTCCGTAAATATATTTTGTAGTTATATAGTCAGTAGTTACGCAAGTGGTTGTTCGTAGTGTTTAGTTGTTATAAATGTTAGTTTCTAATAGTTCCAACATTTAAATTCGTACAAAACATTATCGGTTACAATGTACAATGTAACAAAGTCTAATAGTCACAAAAGTGGTACATGTCTGTCATAGATTACTTTTTAGCAACAAAAAAATTCTCAGTCGATCATCAGTTGCAAAAAATTATAGTGATAATTGTAATCCCAACTGATTTATATTTTTATTAAAAATATCAGCCTTAAGCTTAAATAATGTTAAAAGTACAACTTGCCTCATTTACGGTCACATACCGATAATGTTAACTGCTTACATCTTCTCAGCTTTAAAATCTATTTTCAGCAAGCGATATTACTATGTTCTTCATTATTGATCTGTGCTTTGAAATGCATTTAACTTTCTTTTTTTTTGTTTTTATGATTCATACTAATAATAAAAATATGGAAAGTACACAAGCATAATTATACTAAGCTCTCTTTACTCAACAAATATTGTCAATTGAAGCTAAAATAGTTTTTCCATGCTCATAATGGTAGATATGCCATGATAATGATTGGTTTGAGTTAGTAATGCAGGATTATCAATCCTATTATCTTATAGCATGCTAATATAATATAATAAATTACAACTGAGGTACCTATTTATACAATTTTGTGTTTATTATGTTTGCTTTTACAAGATACATCATTGTATAGCTAAATTATGCTTTTATAAAGTGGAGGTAAAGCACATTCAAAATAATGTTTTATTCATATCTGCGTTATTATCCATTGTGAATAATCAGGAATATGATATAAATATGAAACACCAATTTTTGTAAATTTCTCTAGCTAGGAAAGACACTTTTGAGGCAATTAAAACTGTTATAAGTAAATAGAATAATTGACAATTTATAACGACATGCTCCTTCCACTTGTGTCATTAAAACTGCCACTGTACTGGAGCGCACACATAAATTAAATTTGAAGAAATTATTGCACAGATTTTATATTGTATATTGCATCTGCACAATTTTTCAGACTATTCAACTCACCCCCTTCAAGTTAACTATTCACCAATCATAATTTAGTATTTATGTCATTTGCCACCAATCAGCGTAAAATTGTGCAACAATTCCGCTAGCGGAGTTTTAATGACAATTTTTTTCTCTTCCTGTGACATTTATTTAACTTCCTGTAAAATTAATCAGATATGATATTAGAAATGTCAAATTTGACAAACAATTTATTTTACGTCAACAGATTTTTATTTTCAAAGAGGACGTGATAAAATTGATTAATTACTAAGAAATGTCAATTTTGTTCGTTGAATAGTCCTTCAAATGCCGCTTGCAGCCGACGAATTGCATGAATTTTTGTCAAAGTGTTTATTCGTGTTTATTGCTTCAAAATTGGTCTCGTGCTGTCGCACTCGACCAATTTATATCGAAGCAATAAACACTCATACACTTTGACAAAAATTTTCGGCAATTCGTCGACCGCTCGCGGTATTGTATATGAATATTTCCAAAAAACTAACAAACGTTTTCATGTATTTCACATGTATATTTTGTAGGAAGTGATTTAGTAATAATGTTGTAGAAATCCTTTTTTTTTAATAGAATCATGCATTTGCAAACTTTAAAATAGAAGATAAATGGAGAGAATAATAAAGTTGGGGATGCTATACTCCATTGAAGACTTTGGTCTGAAATACGAAAATAAATATTTTTCACAAAGTATTGTTCTGTAATTCCATAGATCTCTACATCAAACATGGATGGATGCGAGCCTGCCGATTTAAAAATAGGCAACCCACAATACTTAAAGATGGCTGACATCTTTGACAGTTAATATCACTGGTTTGGATACCTCTGAGCATACCCTAGGACAACGGCGCCTCAGGCACAACCTATTCTAGTTCTCCTTCTGTTTCTCAAAGCAATTTTGAAGTAGCCTTTAGCTGCTTCGTCACGCTCTCCTTGATCCACTCATCCTCAAATCTCTATCCCGTCTAGGTCCCCTCTAATAGACCTCCAAATTTCATTGCTATGGAAGAACCAGTTGAGGAGATGTTGGTCGATACTCACCGAACAAACCTCATACAATAGTTCAGCTGCTGAATCCTGTGACATTGCTCAAATACCCTAAGATCTTGTTAATCTCTTCATCGCTTGAATGAGTTTTTAGGAAAATATTTAAATTTACTTTTGTAATCTCTCTGTGAGCACAATAAAAAAATCACTATGTATACACAACTTAAAAACTATAATTTTTTTATTTCTATCATTAACCCAACAACTGAATCTCTCGTTAAATAGTTTTTGAGTGTCACCACCTGCGACACATCGAGAAAGGTGCATTCCCACTAATAGCGTCCCTTAACCTTATAGATCAATAACTCGTGACATCATTCCGGAAGAGGTGCTGAACAGTTCGAGCAGGCGGGCTTCCTGGCTCCCACCGCCTCCTCGAAGTACCCGTCCAAGGGTTAGACGCCAGCAGACCGTAGGCCCCAGCGAAGCCTTGATGTCGTCGCCCTCGCCCACGCCCACTGATGAGAGCTCCATGGACGAGGAGGACACTGATATCCAGAGCCTCATGAAGGCCGCCGGCTTCTAGGCACAATTGTTTTTAAATTTTCCATGTTCCCTGTACAATGTAAATATAGACCGTAGGGCAAGTTTATATTGCGGGCAAGATTTTCTTCTTCTCTCTAACCCTTGGATTGTGTTACTTCCTGCGTAGTTTTCGGTGTTTGTTCTTGCAACCTTTGGAATTGCAATAATCTATTGAATGATAGCCTATAAATGCATTAGATGCCTTAATTTTCTCTTTGTAGCGGACTAGTTAATTTGCATAGGTTAATTTTCTGATAAGTAGTGACCAAAGCAATAGGAACAAATGGATTCAAGATCAACCATGAATTTAGCTAATCAAAATATAAATAAAATTAGACATAAGTAGCTACAACTGTAACTCTTGCTACTGTTAATATTCCTTAGCACAAAACTTTCGATCAAATATTACTATAATTACAGCGTATAGCTTTCGTGATGACGCTAACAGACCAGCATAGCAGATATAGGATTTTTAATAAATTGAAGAGGCCCAAATGGATTCACAAAGTTATAGTTGTTACCTTGGTAGTAGTACTTAAATTTGCAAGCGTTTTTATTCAATACAGGGTGTAACATGGTCTATATGCAACGTTGCTATTTTGAAAACAAGCGGTGCTACAAAATGGAGAGACAATTTTATTAATATGGACTCAAGTATTTGATTTCTTCGCTGTACATGGACCGTGTTGTACCCTCCATGAGCTTGGTGCATTATGGCAACCAAACAAACGGTAGTGCACGCATGTGTAAAATTATCTCTAATGGTGCTCTTGCAGATTAATCTAGTACTAATTTTGTGGTTAGTATTTTAGGATAATTTTCTTTCTGCATAAAGTATAGATACTGTAAATAGTTTCTGTAGTTAGACTGTATTTTCAAAATGAGATATAGCAATTATGATTATTTTTTATTTATTTCAAATTTTGCTGGTATTGATTAATTCTTTCTGCTTGAAAGCAACATTTCAGTCGAAAATATTACTAATTATTTTATTATTATACGGAACGATGTTAATTAATAGTTTATTTCTATTCGAACTGTTCTAGTTACATAGGCATCAATTTAAACAAATTGCTTTCAAACTGAAAAACGAAATAGTTCTTTTTAATGATAGGTACTAAGAAGCATTGTATAGTTACCTCAGATCTGATGAATCTGTAGATACTTAAATATTCTAATAGCGTAGCTAATAAATTAGTAGATTTAAAAAATGACTTTAAAGGGATGCAAGTAGATAGGAAATGAAGAACTGTGCCTCATACAAAACACCTTTTACGACAATTTGTACAATGTCGCTTTATCACAAACTTCGAAGTTAAGTTAATATTATGAAACTAACATTAAAGCATCTGCTAAATACGTCCACTTCGTGGAAATAGTTTGACTATTTCATGTTAACTAACTAAAATCATTCTAATTTTCTAATAAAAAGGCAAACTCTCTTGTACTCTTATTGCAAACCGCTAAATTTGAGTAAAATTTTATAATAACAATGGAAGTTGTTGCTTTTATGCAGTACTTGTCAGTTATAAAAATTCTTCAAGAATGAAATGCAAGTATTTCCATGTTGTGGATTTAGCAGTGAATAAAAAAAAGGTAATAAATGGATTCCATCAAACGAATTGTCTTTTCCATTCTGATTTTTACAAAAAGTGTAAGTGTAAATTAGGACTTTACGAAGCTTTTGAAATTTGCCACCTAGGTGATTGCCAGGCATTGTGGCTTATTGTCTTGTGTTATTTTAATACAAACTGATTCCAAATATTGTACATAAACACTGGTACGAACCTGTGGGGTTCTTGTAGAGAATATTTTTGCAGCCTGACAATACCTTATGTATTTTAAGCTCTGTGATTGTACATGTGAAGTTTGAACTGAATGGTAACTTGTTGAAATTTAAACCTTAATAAATAAATTGTTTTACTTCTGTGTAATCGTTTTATTCGTCACTTAAGAACTAAGATATTATTAATTTGATTATGAAATGATTTTGCACATTGCTTTAACAAAATTAAAAGGGAACTTGCCAAATATTTTAGTAAACTGTATATTCTTTTTCCACTTTGAAAAAGATAACGCAGAAATAAGGCATGTAGAAGACGAAATAAATGAATGCAAGAAAAGTGAGTGCTATAATAAATTAGAGAATAGAAATATAAATTCGAATCTCAAGAGAGAGAAAAAACAACTGACTAAAGAGGAATCAAAGTCGATACACAAGATCGAGAAGGAATAATACAAGGTGCCAAGTTTATTTAAAGGAAAATCTAGAAATTGGAGCTATTTGACGCATATAAAATATAATAAAGAGAAATATGTGGTAATAACAAAGATTTATATAATACACAGTGATATGATAGTAGAAGGAGAAAGACATCGGTAAATTAGCAAAAAAAGACAAAAATAAGGCAAGAAAAGTTAATATAGGCTATCAAAAGTTATGGATAAACGAAAAACTCTATTAATTGGAAAAAAACATTAAACGTGAGAACAATTTTTTCAAAACCTACAGATCAGAATCAAAAAGAAGACGGAATGGGTGACTGTAATGAACTGGAAAAGAAGTACAAAGGACTTAGGGAAATGGATAAAGAAAGGAAAGAAAACAATCGAGGATGCGTATGTAATTACAACACGGAACGTAAGGGGGAGAAGAATGGGTGGGAACAGTAAGAATTGTATTGTTAATATTTACACAAATTGTAAGTATTTCCGAGAAAAGATTTTGCACACTTATATGACCGATCATACAGGCAAATGGTAAGTCCTTTGATGCACCAAGCACGTATATGCCCAATATATTGGAATGGTATGTGTGTTTGTTAATTTAATTAATATTATATAATATCAGCCAAACCAAATGATTTGCAAAAATAATTTTAGTCGTATTTTCTTAATTTCAAAATAAATGGTAGTATGCCCGTGTGTATCTTATTTACCTACAAATCCCATGTTATTGAACGCTAGCTCTGGTAAAGCAAGAGAAATACTCTATAATCTCAGGTTGAGTTCCCCCAATTAATTTATTGTAGTGCGCTACTGGCACAACCTTGAATTTGACTGAGCGGTCGGTAAGTTAAGAATCTGTTGAAAATTTCTCACAATTTGACGTGATGTGCAGGTTACGTTCTAATTTGGTTCAAACAAAAGCAGTTTATTAACATTCGACAAGGTAAATTTTGAATTATGACTGTTTTCCCGGCATTAATTTGTCTTCTGTTTTAGCACTTGCGGGAACGCTATTTCAACTGTTTTAGGACGGCGTCCTTTGACTCGCATAACCTCACAATCGGATTCTATTTTCTATCTGGACAACAATTATTCCTTTGGAGCCGTAGGAATTACTTGAATATGGTTCGGTACTATCGCCTTTATGCTGCACGTAGCTTTCCAAGGTCTAACAGTGCTTATTTTAATAGATTTTGGGTAGCTGGTTTTGTCCGGAAGCCTCTCTCGCAGGAAACGAAGCAGTTGATGGGGCGAAGCTGCTGTAAGCCCCCTGGTGATGATATCTCTTGGATGCGGCCTTACGGAGCTGCTTGTTGCCCTGGGATGCTGGCCTGGTTTCCCCCGTGGTTGTCCTCGTAGCACGCAGACTTCGAAAACTCCAAGTGGAATCGTAGCTGATCTGGTCTCGGAACACCTCTTGTGGACTTCGAATTTTTGGTGATGGATTTTCATGCAAACATTACCACACGTACTCTGAATTGCACAGATTAAAACGAAGTATTTTTTATAAGGAAATTTTAACATTTATTGCACGAATTTCAAATTTAAAGGAAAGCACTTTTACAAACTGCATCAAGCTTAATTAATTCATTTGTTCTCTTCATAAATCCTTTATAAACAATTGAAATACCGACGCTACAATAAAAAACGGATATTAAGCAAAGTCAATTACATTCCTTTTACATCTAAAATTACTTTTAATTAACATTTGTACAAATTGTCTTAAATCTAAAATTAATGTTTGTTCATTTTACTAATTGTGGGGTATTCACTAGTTTTGAGATCACTTCCTCTTTGCACTTTTAGTACTAAAAACCTGTGTCCTTTTCTTGCCAAAACTTTAATATGTTTGCTTTTCTACTGTTTTTGGTTTCATAGCTTAAGGCTTCTTAGGACAGACGCGGCGAACTGTGAGAATCAGAGCACAAAATTTATAAACTATTGCTCACGATTACAAGAATAGGAATTAATTTAGAAAATTTCTCTTTGCTTTAGTATGTTGGTAATTGCAATATAATTGGTACTTCCAGATGATTTTTTTCCTATAGTTATTAGATAACCGTATATTTAGATTAATTACTTTTTAAAGTTTTGTTGATATAACAAAATTACGCCAACAAATTGAAAATTTTGTCTCGAAGTAAAAATGTTAATGCAATTTAGAATAACTTGTCGAGAGGGATTTTTATTAAATAATTATTTACAATTAGAATCGTGAAAAAACTATACAAAATCGTCAATTCAGTATTTCACATGGAGGAGGTTTCCAGGATATATTCGAAATTCAGGCAACCCAAATGACAATCTCTAACTTGACTACCTGAGGATTATAAGTGATTGACAGGTCATTAACTTTACCTGATATACAACTGAGCGGGATTAGTTTATGCAAAAATAATTTGAGTAACAGTTCGGTATAATTACAATGACAAAATTAATTATCTTCTGTAATAGTGTATGGAAAACTTTTATTTTATTTTTAAACAACATTGTAATACATTTGTTGACCAGAAACTTATTATTTTATTAGTAGAAGTCGGCTATCTGTATAGAAATTAGAAATTTACGGAAATTGTCAGCTAAGACAGAATTAATCTTTTTTTGTTTTTGTGAATGGCTTATGTTTTCAAAATTGCAACAAAGGGTGCTGACTTAGTGAAATTACCAATAAAAAGCAATACATTAGTTATTTTTAAATAATTACTCAGCTTCCATTTCTAAATTCATTAAAACAATAATTAAATTATAGATTTACATGTAGTTTGTTCTAACTGTTTAGAGCTTATCTTAGAAGAGTTGCACCTCCAAGATATTCAATGATGATCAAAATCCAATTAACCAAAACAAGTGCAAGGATATAATAGTCTTCTCAACAGTGGTTCATATATTATTTTTACACTACTATACGAGGTACACTGCTAAAGTTCGCGGAATCGAGTACTCCTTGCATTGCCAGCGTCCTGCAATTGTCATATTCGTAAAATTTGACGTTATCCTTTATCTAATAGACTTGTCTGTCGGGGACGCTGGTCCGTCCGGGACGCTGTTTCAGCAGCCAAACCGTAGGAGATAGAGAAAAAAGTTATTAAAGTTATATGTTTGGAATGGTCATGTCAGGTCAGGAACCGAATTTCAGTTACGTGATACTTCCGGTTTTCGAGAAATCACATGATTTCCGTCCGTCCGGGACGCTGGTCCGTCCGGGACGCTGTTTCAGCAGCCAAACCGTAAGAGATAGAGAAAAAAGTTATTAAAGTTATATGTTTAGAATAGTGATGTCAGGTCAGGAACCAAATTTCAGTTACGTGACACTTCCGGTTTTCGAGAAATCACGTGATTTCCGTCCGTCCGGGACGCTGGTCCGTCCGGGACGCTGTTTCAGCAGCCAAACCGTAAGAGATAGAGAAAAAAGTTATGAAAGTTATATGTTTGGAATGGTCATGTCAGGTCAGGAACCGAATTTCAATCACGTGATTTTAAAAAATATTATTGTTTTTATTTAATACGCGTTATATTTGAAAAACGGTCTTTTTTGTTTTATTAAATGAGACATTTGTCTCACTGGTTGCTAGTTAATCTATAATTCAGTTGACAGTTCGATTTCAAACCCGAGCAGTTTCGTTTCAACAGAATTTGACAGAATACTAATTGTGTGAAAAATGGAAATTTCGAATCGTGATCTTCGAGTGATGATTTTTTATGAATGTCGATACGGTTTAACACCGCAGTAATGTGTAGAAAAACTTAGTTCGTTATTTGGGGATGAAACACCATCCAAAACTACGGTTTACAAATGGTTCGCAGAATTCAAGCGTGGAAGACCAACGTTTGATGACTATCTTCGCGAAGGTCGTTCATCCACCTCTGTTGTCGCGAAAAATATCGATGCTGTGCGTGAAATGATTTTTTCTACAACTGACACATAAAAGTGACATTAACGTTTGAATAAGTGTGCGTGAAATTGCTTTTCACACACTAGATCGGAAATAATAGTTATTTACTATACAAGTGGGATAACAGCATCATTAATATACGTGTATGTAAGCACACAAGTATATTAATGATGCATTATCACACATGTATTGTACAAAATTTTATCTAAGACTGCCTAAAATTGAGAAAAGTGCATTAAGAGAAATGTCAGATCTGTCATTTTCAAAAATATTTTAGTAGGCAAATGTCATGTCATTCATTTGACACTATTTCAGTTGCGTAATGAAGCCATTACACAACTCAGCTGCGTAATGAAACCATTACGTAACTGAGTTGTGTAATGAGCCTCATTACGTAACTGAAATAGTGTTAAATGAGTGACGTAATGAGTTACTTATCCCACTAGAGTAGATAAAATTTTGTAACTTACACACACGTATATTAATGATGCTGTTATCCCACTTGTATAGTAAATAACTATTACTCACTAGATTTTAAATTTATTATTACAAACACCATTTCCTTAGTTACAACACATATAAAACGTTACGTACATAATAATATTACTCTACTTATTTGCTATATACGTATGACTTTGTTGCAGAGAATCTGTTATTCTGACGGCTGTAGAAAAAATGTTGTTTGTATTTCGTGGCAAAATTCGTGTTTTGAAAATTGACATCCTCACGCGCCATAAAGAAACACTCATTTCGCGCACTTAATACAAAAATTACTATTATCAGATCGGCGTGTCGGCACGCGTCAAGTGGTGCAAGGAAATGCTAAAAAATTCGAAGGTGTCGTTCAAATTCTGTATATAACACCCGAGCTAATAGCACAGGCCACAGCAGCAGCTGTCACACCATAACCCACGGCGACAGATGCTCCGCTCTGCTGCAGGATTTATTTAAATTAAAACTTAAAAACAATAGGAATAAGTTGTGGAAAAACATAACCATGCAGTAATAACAAGAATCACCCCATCCATACCACATAATGTTGTTTCTTGTTTCATATAAGGCAATAAATTCGCTTCACGGAAATATTCAACCCGTCAATAGTACCTACCATTAATTCGCGTCAGTATGGGTGAAGTAAAAAAAACATCCTCTGTGTGATGTTGATGCTGCTACCAATTTCGCACAAAAAGTCACGTACTACTTGAATTTGATAGCACTTGGAAGTGTGAAAATATTTACGAATAACAGACGACTTGCAATTTGAATTGGTGAGTAGGTACTATTTTAATTTAGTACACCTTAAAACTCGCGCCGTAAAAGAATGAAATAGTAGTTACCTCAGATGTTCAGATATACACTAACTTTTTAGTTATATATTTCGGGTACCCGGGTTTACCCGGGTACTGCTTTTGGGTACCCGGGTTTCATTTTAGACCGGGTACGACATCCCTAATTTTTACTACTAACGTAATTTGATTTTTCAAATTATTTAGTGTCACAATGTCAATGAGGTAAGTTCTGGGTAAAGCCTTTTGCAGATTTTTACTTCCTTTTACTACTATAAAGGAAGTATTGGATTCACCCCAAAAATTCGAAATTGAGTTTTCAACAGATCTTCACGTTTTAGAGTCTCCTGATCCCAAAAAACATATTTTTTTTCATTGGTCTGTCTGTCTGTCTGTCTGTCTGTGTGTCTGTCTGTGAACAGAATATCTCAAAAACGAAAAGAGGTATGGCATTGAAACTTCATATATAAGTTTTGTGTTCTATGTAGATGAGACAGCAAGCTTTTGAAGAAAATCGCATAACCGGAAGTAGGTGTTTACTCTTGTGATTTTTCAGTTTTTTTCGATTTTTTCAAAAACGGCTCTAACGATTTTTTTTAAATTTTACTTTTTTCTTACATTTTTAATGTGTATTGATGTGAGATAGGTGATTTTCCAGTTGAATACTTCTAAAGTGGGTTTCTTTTGTTTTTTTTCTATTTTTTTTATTAACTCCTATTTTAAATAAAACACCCGGTATATTATTACATTTTTGAATTCACCTTAAAATTCTAGAGAAAATTTGTCTCTTTAACTAACACTCGATTTTGTACCGTTTTTGTAGAATTTGTAGTTTTTGAAATTTTTAACAAATGGTTAAAAATTAAAAATGAAATTTTTGACTAATTATAAGATCACTGTAAAAGGAAGTTGTGTGAGTGTATCACACCAGATTTTTTTCATAAGTTTCAGAATCCATGTCTTCTACTTTATTTTCTACTTATAATCTGTAGTTTTCATCAACTGTAGCAAAAGTTCGCCTTTTAAAAGATTTCCCTAAAATACATAATTATTTGAGGTTTTTTAACTGTACATTTATTACTCATATAATCCATTATAGGTACTTAACGTTTGCTCTTCAATTTTGCAGTATATTGTTTTTGACGTGGCGTAAAATATCCAGGAGCTTCGCTGACTATAGATGTTTCAATTTGACATAAAAAATTGCCTTTAGTATTATAAGATATAGCTGCAGCTTTACATCTACATTCGTAGGAATTCTTTAACGAAAAGTTTATCTTTTTTCCTGTAATTTGATTACTACTATCAATCACTTTTATTTTTTTTTAATATACCTGGTGTCACTATAAATCATCATAAAAAAACGTCAAGTATATCAATGTATTTGCAGTTTGTTTTGGATAAATTGATAGAACTTAAACTATAAAAATATAGCTATGTAAGCTTTCAGGCTTTGAACGTATTTTGTTAAAAATTATTTATGCGAAAGATATGTATGCTCCATTTTCCACTTTGCGAAATAAATTACAATAGTTGATTCTGGAAACTTTAGGGTCATCGTTATTTCAAAATGCAAGATCGCCTTATACCGTTTACTTGCTTGGTCATAACCAGGTTAAATTGGCATACGTACCTGTACAAACAAAGGGCGAAATTCCGTAGCTGATACTAAATACAGATAAGGATCATTAGTGTAGCAGTCATCTCTCATTTATAATAGTAATAAACGGGGCTGCGCGCGCTATTGCGCGGTCTATCCTATTCAATTTACCACCATTTTTAGGCCTATTACGTAGGGCCTTTCCGTTCTGTTACACACTTGTTACACAATCTCAGAAAACACAACATTTTGCATGAAAGGAAGCAGAGAGTTCTTTTGTGGAGGAAGAAATAGGGAAATATCCGTCCTCTAAACCAAGAGAAACGTTCACGTGGTGAAGTGGAAGCTCAATGCTTTCACCTAACCGTTGAAAGGCTCCAAGAGGAGCCATCGCACTACTAATTGTCGACATGATCTAAAAAAACCACGTCAAAAAAGTCCCTTACGATCAGCACGCCATCGTATGTGCCTCGAGATGCCAAATTTGAAAAACCTCTGCGCAACATTTCGCCAGTTTCGCCAATTTTCTAGATCAGTTCGATTCTCGATCTTACATCGATTTTTCGATTCTTAATCTCATCGCTTCTGCTGAGTTATTGGTGTCACCGGTTTCATGCCAACAGAAGGCGAAAAAGGAACAATGGTTGGCATCTCGAGACAACATGGATGACAGCAGATCACACGAAATACTTACACCACACAAATATCACACAAATACACACCACGAACTAACGTGTTGACAGGTACACAGTACAGTGTGGTCAATATTGGTCCTGTTTCTGATTGGTTGTTTTAAAATCCGCCATTAAGAGTCGTTTCAGTGTTCTATTGAATATTTTTAGCAGTGTACATATATTTAGTTACAAAAAGTTACTAATGTCAAAATAAGACATTGACATTTTATAAATTATCTAAAGTAGCTCAGTTACTGAACACGGCCTAAGCATCAAAATAAATATTGTATCATCATTGAATTACACTTGTGTTATTTTATACACAAAAATAAAGTAAGTACGAATGCAAAATAAATTTTAACCAAGCAATAATTTTGACTTTAGTAATATTTTGTTACTAAATGTCACTGACACAGTTAAAAAAATGCACATGAAAATCCTGTCACAGTGTAACAAATTGAGTGAATGCGGTACAGACGACTCCTGCAGTTTACACAGGTCACGGCCTTCTAGATCAGCGTGCCTGCCGGCTCTAATAGCCGGCAGGCACTCTAATCCAAAAAGCCGTGACACAGGTATTTGTAGTCATATTTCAGTAATATTTCAGACGTTTTCAACTGAAAACCATTATTGTTAGTTTCAGTATCACCGTTTTAAAACAGTTTTTTTGATAAAACCGGAGTTATTTGTAGATAAACACCCGTGCAAGTTTTAATTGATGTTAACCATCTAAAGGAGATCTGTTATCATTTGAAGAGAGAATAATTGCTTGAAATGGGGCCCTCGGGGATGCGCCCCTCTCCAAGAAAGCTCACGGGGTTCCGTCCCTCTCTAATGGGGCCCTCGGGCATCCGCCCCTCTCCAAGGGGACTCACGGGGCGCCGCCTCTCTCCAAGGGGGCCCTTGGGGCTCCGCCCATCTCCAAGGGGCCATCGGGTGTCCGCCCCTCTCCAAGGGGGCCCTTGGGGCTCCGTACCTCTCCAAGGGGCCATCGCGGCTCCACCCCTCTCCAAGGGGGCCCTCAGGGCTCCGCCCCTATCCAAGGGGGCCCTTGGGGCTCCGTACCTCTCCAAGGGGCCATCGCGGCTCCGCCCCTCTCCAAGGGGGCCCTCGGGGCTCCGCCCCTATCCAAGGGGGCCCTTGGGGCTCCGCCCCCCTCCAAGGGGGCCCTTGGGGCTTCGTCCCTCTCCGAGGGGCGCTCGGGGCTCCGCCCCTCTCTAAGGGGGCCCTTGGGACTCCGCCCCTCGCCAAGGAGGCTATCGGGGCCCCGCTCCTCTCCAAGGGGGCCATCGGGGCTCCGCTCCTCTCCAAGGAACCCCCCAAAGCTCCGCCCCTTTTCAAGGGGGCCCTCGGGGCTCCACCCCTCTCCAAGGAGGTCTTCGGGGCTCTGCTCCTCTCCAAGGGGCGCTCGGGGCTCCGCCCCGGTCACGAAATCGAGGCGACGGCGAAATGAATGCAAACGCAAATGGGGGACATCGCGTCTGTAATTGTCGTGACACACACGTTTGGATCGTTCTCCTTTATTTATATGATTGATGTTTTCAAATTCGTCTACTAATTACCTATGCGAAAAGCATAAGAATTCTGTCTATAAATAGTTAATTATATTAGTCCCCAACTTATTGTTTACAACATATCAATTGCATCAAAAGATTTCAGTTAAAATTATTTAATTTGGTGATTCGAAAACAAATGTAAGGATGTATTGGGCTAACTTGGTTTTAAATAGAAGGTTCCTCACAGGTAGTAGATTAACAGATAAGGTACTTAGCGATATAATCCGCTTTTGACATTTCCATTGAAGGCAAAGAGGTGTATCTAAAGTTGCCTAGACATGAAATTCAAGGCGCAAAAGAAAATTTACCTTACCCGCTATGGAAATCTATGAGCTCTCCAAAGCCGCCTTAAGCTTTCAATTGCCCATTTATTTGTCATACTTTGCTCTTTGCATCTTTATCATAATATAATTGTGGATTCGATTGACCTTATGTTAGATTGTTCCAAAACAATGCCTGCTTATTTATTCTGAATTCTAACGTTACAATCCCCTGCACTTAGCACACCTTTCTGTGACAAATTGGATGGGCTTTAATTAACACTAGCCTATTTAATTAATTTTGAAATATCGGTCTTGACCTGTGATAACGAGCTTTGCTCCTTACGTTCCTTGTTCACATTATTTTTAATTCAAGCATCTCTCAATGCAAATGCAACAACTAACTACTATATAAGTTTTAGCTTTTATTTGCAGTTATATAAGATATTTTACTTTGCGCTTTTATGAATTATCCATTAATTTGGCAATGCTAACAGAGTTGTTGTTTGTAGGGCTTAATACCATAGCAATATATTAAAAAAAGAGTGTACAGAATCAAAATAGACAACTTTTTAAACATTTCACTGAGCAAGACTGGATGAAGTGTTCTCATATGCAGAATGTGATGTCAATATACAGTGGGACAGCTTTACAGCAATTACTCGTTTACATAGTCAGTGCTTTCCTTACAAGATAGTCAGAATCAATAAAATTAAAAAAGCTAATCTTTATAACTGGCCAGAGCTTCTTCAATCCTTAACCCTGCGAAAGGATGTAGTAACATTATGTGAGTTTTATTTTGAGATATTGTGCTACGTTTTGCGATCTTATGCCAGGTGTATAGAGGCATATAATTAGCATTATAAGTTGATCTGACTGTCTCGTCGGAATCTACCCCTTGATCACTTCCATTGATTTTTACTTCGATCACTAAGCTTTCCATACCATCGTTGCATCTCGCTAGAGCTAACAGAATGCAGAAATCAGATTGATTTTCCGTCAGAATAATATTGACTCAGAGGAAGCATATAAAGCTTTTAAGAAGCTATGTGGCCAACTACGAGTGGTTTTTGCAGGAATTTTTATGAACATAAGATTGATACCTAACAGTGACAACAAATCACAGCGTGGCATATTACGAATGAGATAAATGATGGAGTCAGTACGCCTAAGGAAGTGCAAATCCGAGGTGATCCTGTGTATGTCAGTAATTCCTACAATGAATATATTGCAAGTGTTGCTTCAGCCCTTATTAAAAATCTCCCTGAAAAAACAATGTGTGCCATACTTGCTATAATAAAAAAATAACCAAGTTACAAGTATCAAAGATCTATTGAAACAGCAGCGTATGACTTCATCGTGTAGCATCTGCTATGGAAGATAAGAAGTTAGGTAAGTTTGGCTGTTTTCTTAGATTTGTTCAAGGCATTTCATTACCTAAATCATTTAATAATATTGCAGAAGTTTAAAAATTAAATTGTCAAAGAAGCAGCACTACACTGGCTATGATATTATTGGACAAATCACGAACAGAAAGTTGTTTGAACTAAAAATTATCGAAGACATAATATGTTTAAAAGTCAAGCGTTACACGTAGGTAGGTATTCATGCCACCTGAGTTCATATATTCCATACCTTTTTCTTATATACATTGCTAGCAATAAGCCTAACCGTATTCGTTATATGTAGCATTATGTGGTAAATGACCACGTATTATAAGTTTCTGTAGGCGAGATCACGAGTGCGAACGTGAGGGAATTTGCGTATATAGCAGCATGATTCCAGGTAGCGGAGTGGTAAGTAGAATTGCAACAATGCCGTGAGGACCCGTGAGAGATTGATTCGCACCCGAACCAGTAAAAGGTGCGGGTCGTAAGCAGGTAAGCTACTTGTGCTTACTAATTAACAGGTGTACGAAGCAGGCTAATAACAGCCCTAAAAATGCTCTGTGCAGTGTGTTGTGGCCTGCATTATTTGCCACCGTCACACAGGGAATCCTGAGTGTGAACCCAGCGTCCGAAAGTAGCGATATCCTGGTGCATCAGCGCCAAAGGCTGCCGCCGCTGCTAGAAGGAAGCTATCATTGCGACGCTATAGAAGTAGCGCCTTTCTTGTACTACTACGAAAACATTTGGGAGCAACCAAAAGCCAGGTTAGTTGCTAGCTATAATCACCGTGCAAGGTGAGATGTTATTGCGACATCTGGGGCCATCGTTCTCTTGTTTGAGAGCACGGAAAATCTCCTGTAACCAGAACCTCGCGGTTACCTTACCTTACCCAGTGACGCTACAGCCCTTGAAGAGCCCCGGTCGCCTCGATGATTTTTGCCCATTCTTCTCTGTTCAGTGCTTTTTGCCTCCATCGTCTCACCCCTAGCTGTCGTAAGTCCGTTTCCACATCTTCCAACCATCTTTTCCTGGTCTCCCCATATAGACTTTCTTTGCTGTCCTATCTGAGCTCATCCTTTCCACGTGACCCAGCCATCTCAGTCGTGCTCTCTTAACTTCTGCTGCCAAGTCTGGATTCCCATACATATTCTTAAGTTCAGCGTTTGTTCGTATTCGCCATTCTCCATTAACCTGTATTGCGCCAAATATTTTTCTGAGTACTTTCCTTTCCCATGTATTTAGTGTGGTTTCATCTCTTTTCGTCAAGCACCAGCATTCTGCTCCGTATAATACCACTGGTCGTATTATCGTTCGATATATGACAAGCTTTGAGTTTCGCGAAATTAGCTGTGACTTCAGTAACCTATGCATCGCGTAATAGCATCGATTTCCGGCTGTTATTCTTGCCTTAATTTCTATATGTGTTTCATTCTTCTCCGTTATTAATGCTCCTAAGTATTTAAACTCGGACACTTTCATAAATCGAAATTCATCTATAGTGAGTGCTTGCCTGTCTACCTGTGTTTCTCTTGACATGACCATATATTTCGTTTTTTCCTGATTGACTTCTAAACCGACACTCCTTCCTGCCCTTTCCAGCTGTCGAAACCCTTCAGTCAGATCTTTGGTTGTTCTGCTGGTCATGTCAATGTCATCAGCATAGGCCAGGTACTGTAGATTTCTGTTAAATAATGTACCTCCTGGGTTGAGCTCAACGTGTCTGATGGCATTCTCTAGACAGATATTAAATAAGATCGTCGACAGCGAGTCCCCCTGACGCAGTCCACTTTTGATATTGAACTCTGATGACAGTTCTCCTTGTATTTTAATTTTTCCTTTACTGTGGCTGAGTGTCATTTTTGTCAATTTTATGAGTTTCGTGGGGATTCCTAGGTGGCCCATTATATTGTATAGTTGATTTCTATTTATACTGTTGTACGCTTGTTTGTAGTCGATGAATAATTGATGGACGTCAATATTAAACTCATAGCACTTCTCTAGTAGGCATCGTATTGTAAAAATCTGGTCTGTTGTAGATCTATTTCGGCGAAAGCCACATTGGTAATCACCTAGGGTCTCTTCCATGTATGGTTCCAGTCTTCTTGCTAATATTTTAGAGAACAGCTTATAGGTTGTGTTAAGCAGAGAGATGCCCCTATAATTATTACATTCTGTCTTAGCACCCTTCTTGTGGATCGGACATATTAGTGCTGTGTCCCATTCTGTTGGCATTACTTCATCTTTCCATACTTTCGTGATCAACTTGTGAATTTGGGCATGTAGCACCTTGCCACCGTACTTCAGCATTTCTGATCTAATCCGGTCCTCTCCCGGCGCCTTGTTGTTTTTTTAGGCTTCTAATAGCTTCTTCTACTTCTCCCCTATCTGGCTCTGGAATTTGTGCTTCTGGGTCGAAAATTGTTTTTATTTGTCGTTCGGGCTCTTCGGCTTGCTCTCTATTTAAAAGTTCTTGAAAGTATTCCGCCCATCTGCTGATTATGTCCTCTTGGCCTCCAATAAGCTGTCCTTCTTTATTCCTACAGAAAGAGGTTCTTGGTTGGTAGCCATTTCTATCTTCGTTGATCCTTTTATACATTCCTCTTATTTCTTCGTTCACGTACATCTCTTCTATCTCCTTTACTGTATTCTTTTCATATTCCCTCTTCTTCCACCTTATTTACTTCTTGGCTTCTCTTCTCTTTGCTTTGAATTCTTCTATACTAGCTCTTGTTTTTCTCTGCAGCATCTTAAGTCTTGCTGTATTTCGGTCCCGGACTGCTGTTTCACATCCATCATCATACCACTCCCGCTTTTTATTAATTTTCTCATAACCTAGTATTTTATCTGCCGCTTGTGTAACGGCCTGTTTAATATCCTGCCATTTCGATTCCACCGATGTTTCTTCTCTATCCACTTCAGCTATTAGCAGGTTTTCTCTAATCTTGCTCTGATATTGTTCCGTGCGTCTTTCGTTTTCACCTAGCCCATGTGTGTTAAACTTCTTCTGCTTTTTCCCCTGCTTCACTTTAACTAGAGAGATTCTTTGTCTATATTTAATTCCGACCAGGAAGTGATCTGTATCCACATCGGCACCTCGATAGCTTCTTACATCCATTATGTCCGATCCATGTCTTCTGTCAATCGCCACATGATCGATTTGGTTTCATGTGTCACCGTCTGGAGAGCACCATGTTTCCTTGTCCACTTTCTTATGCGGAAAGTACGTACTACTAAGTGTCATTCTCTTGCTGGTAGCGAAATTAACCAATCGTGTGCCATTATCGTTACTTTCCTGATGCAGGCTGTGTGGTCCAATAGTTGGTCTGAATGCTGTTTCTTTCCCGACTTTTGCGTTAAGATCCCCTAATAATATCTTAACATCATGATTTGGTGCTCTATCATATGCTTGCTCCAATTGCTCATAGAACTCATCCTTAATTTCTTCCTCGGTCTCTTCTGTGGGTGCATGTACGCATATGATCGTGATATTAAACAGCCTGGCTTTAACTCTCAGTGTACATAGTCTGTCATTGATCGGATTGAATCCAATTACAGCCCGTTTGAATTTCTTGGTTACCATAAATCCTGTTCCGAGAGTGTTGTTGTTGCCTCCACTATAAAACATTGTGTGGGTTTCAGAGTCTAATATATTCCTGCCTTTCCATCGAACTTCCTGTAGTGCACATACGTCTACTTTATATTATCCAAGCTGATTCTTTAATCTTTTTAGGGCGCCCGGTCTGTTAAGGCTTAGGACGTTCCAGGTTGCAAACCGCAAATCTCTGTCCAAATTCTTTCGCTTAGGTCGTCGTCGTATATCCATCCGGCTATTATCATCTTTTGGTTTCGTAACTGATTTTTTTTTACGGATAAAGGTTTTTGGCCCCAGGGGTAGTTAGCCCCATGCCCAACCTCCTTTAGTCGCCTCTTACGACAAGCAGAGGATACTGTGAGCTTATTCTTACCCCAGCCCACAGGGGTTGAACCTCGCGGTTACATCATTTAAACGCGCCCACGCTACATCGTATTTCAGCGCTTCTAGTACGAGCGCATTTTAAGAATAGACAGCTTCGCTTGAGTTTATTTGTGCGCAGAATTCCATTCCATTTCGCGCTAGTGGTATTTGACATTTACGTAGATAGCTGAACTTTAGCGACCTACCTATTTAAGGCATTTTCATACATGTAGCGTGCGACTTTTTTATTGTGTATTTTTATGTGTATTTTCTTGTGTTTGTGTTTTCTTACAGATTAGGTATATGTTGGTTATGTAAACTGTTGGGTTTTTAGTGCTGGTAGTGTTTGCATGTGTAAGTTCAGCATTCCAGGTGACAACGAGTTAACCCAAACAATATTAGCTTTCCCTTAGCTGCACTGACGAGACTAATAGAGTATTATACCTCTCCGACTGAATAAGCCAGCGACCCAGGGCAATATAAATTAATAGTACAGTAGAATATAGGGCTAGGTAAAAATCCGTATTACACGTGATATGGCAGAAATCTTACAAATAAAGATTCACAGTGTCGAACACATTATTTACAGGGAGCTGAAATACATGAAAATTTGTGCTACTTGGATCCCAAGAGTGCTTAGCGGGGAACAAAAAGATAAAAGAGTTGAAGTGTGAACATACCTGCTGAACCGATTTCGCTAAGGAGAAAAGTAGTCACCTGGAGGGAGTACGTCGAAAACTAATGCATATTTGACCTATCCCTGTACATGATCTGACTGATCTTTCTTAAAGAAGTACAAATGTTTTAATAATGCTGCAACATGGTTCTTCAATAACCATTGCTCAATGTTGATAAGTTGAATTTTATGTTTTTGAACAAAACAATGCCAGATAGTGTTCCCGGAAACCACTGCACTGCTGTTCGTGGATGTTATCCTCTTACCTGATACCAAGCTTTTTGGTCTTTAATTGAATCAACACTTAAGCTGGGAAAAGTAAGTTCAACATGTTTGTTACAAACTTAGCACAGTTTGTTTCACATTTCAAGTACTTAATAAATAGGTATAATAAATATGCTGACCTTCAAACATTAATCTACTTTCCTAATTTTCACTCAATACTCGGAGTCGGAGTGATATTCTGAGGTAGCAGCGTAGGGGCTCATGGGGCCTTCATCATTCAGAAGCGAGCAGTGTGAATACTTTTGAAGTTTGAGAATTAGCAAACATCCAGGAAAAGATTTCGAGAGTAAGACATATAAACTCTATTGGGTCTCTACATACTTGAGTAGTATGCAATATTTGCCAGTTCCTTAGAGGGCCAGGGGCTGGAACCTCCCAGCCATCAAGAAGCTCCCTGTCACTAGAAAAAAGTAGATTAGATTAGATTTAGGTTCCACGACTGCCTTTTGCTGGCATGCGCACGTCAGCCATTTGGGCTTTTTGTACTGTCGAGAGTTTTCAAGTTAGCAGGCCGACAGCCGTATCTTTTACTAGACTTGCAATGTCCCCTACTAGCTTGCGGTTGTCAATAGAGTTAAAGCTCCAATCAAGTTGGTGTCTTTTACGCTCTAATGCTGGGCATTCAAAGAGGATATGATGGGCTGTTTCATCATCTTATTGGCATAGTCTGCAAACAGGTTCATCTCTATAAATATTGATGCCTATGCATAAATTTTCTGAATGCTCCAGTGCCTGTTAGTAGACTGACTACTTGCTTGATTCGAGTTCTGTTCAGTCTCAACAGGGTTTTGGTGGTTTGTGGATTCAGAGTTCGTAGCAATCTTTTGCAGTGATTTCATTTTTTTTTATTGTAGTTTCTCCACCTTAGTTGGTGTGCGGTATTGACCCATTCATTAATGGCTGAGCGGGCTTGTTTTTTCTGAATGCTTAGACCAGGTTCTGGACCGGTCATTGCATTACGGGCTGCTTCTTTTGTGAGCTTGTCGGCCTTTTCGTTTCCTTCAATACCTTGGTGACCTGGGATCCAGCATAATTTTACTGTGTTTCCCTGGCTCAAGGTTTGAAGTTTGGATTTGCATTCCTTGACCAGTCTCGATGAAGTACTGAAAACGTTTAGCGCTTTCAGTGCTGCCTGACTGTCTGAGAGAATGTGTATGTCTCGATTGAGCAGCTTCTTTTCTATGCTGATGTTTGCGCATACGGTAATAGCTTGTACTTCAGCCTGAAATATGTTACAAAACTTTCCTAGACTGACTTTTTCGTTGGTTCTAGGATTGGTACTATACACTCCAGAGCCTGTACCCCCTTCAAACTTAGATACATCAGCGTAAAAAATGATGTTCTTATTTGTTGGGGTTGGTAGTTCGTCTGGATTCCAACTTCTGTATACAGTAAAGTTCTTTTCAAAGTAATAGGCTTTAATTATAAGATCAGAACCCATTTCTAATATTAGGTTGTTGATGTGTGACATGATCTTGCCATGGCCTAGATTATAAGCTGTGGTCATTCAGTGACCAGTACTTTGTAATCTGTAGGCTGCCATTCTGGATTCACCTTCCAGAAAGATGTGCAGTGGTAGCAGATTTAAGATAGCAGTCAGTGCTTGACCTGAGGTGCGTTTATAGGCTCCAGTAATGCACCGATTAGCTAGTTATTGTATTCTGCAGATTTTGTGGATCGCAGTTGCTTGTTTTATTTTGGGCCACCAGGCGATTATTCCATATGAAATTATTGGTCGGACCATGGTGTTCTGTACAGTCAGAGGGTCAGTTCCGGTTTAAGCCCCCACGTACTACCTATAGCTCTTTTCCTAATAGCTAATGTTTGTATGCACCTGGTGATTGTTTTGTCTAGATGGGAGTTCCAAGTTAGTTGGTCGATGGTTAGACCTAACTACTTAACCTCGTTCTCCCAGTTGACATTTGTCTCAAACAGTTTTATGTTTATTTTATTTGTGATGTTCTTTCTACGAGTGAAAGCGACGAGAGTGGCTTTGCTGGGATTAATTCTAAGATTATTCTCTAGACACCACTCTTCGGTTTTCTTTAGTGCTGATTTCATTACATTGTCTACGGTTATTTGGTATTTACCTTGAATCAGTATGACAATGTCATCAGTGTATCCTTGAGTGTAGTAACCTGTGTTATTGAGTTGGATCAGCAGTTCATAAACTATGAGGCACCACAGGAGTGGAGAAAGAACTCCTCCCTGTCGACATCCCCTTGTCGCCTGCACCGTCTTTTCCTTATCAAATAACTTTTACAACTCTAGTGTTGAGCATTGCCATAGTCCATCTTATCGTGGTGTTATCGATCTGATGGTTTGTCATTGCTCTTTCAATAGAGTGGTAGAAGGTGTTGTAGAAGGCACCTTCTATGTCTAGAAATGCTCCGACTGAGTACTCCTTGTACTCCAAGGTTTTCTCAATTTTTCCCACTAGTTGGTGTAGTGCGGTTTCACATGAATTCCCTGTTTGGTAAGCATGTTGATAGTTGTGAATCGGGAGTGAAGTTAGGGCTTCCTCCCTCCAGTATCTGTCTACTAATCTTTCCAACGTTTTAAGGAGGAATGACGTTAGACTGATAGGTCTGTAAGATTTGGCTTCTGCATAGCTGCTCTTACCAGGCTTAGGGTAGGGATAAATACTACTTTAGTCACTCTCTAGGCTTGGGGAATGTAGCCCAAAGCACTACTTGCTTGGAACATGTCTTTGAGTGGGTTGTCTGTCATCGTTTCCAGCAGATTTGAAAGGACTGAAGAGGCTAGTTGCCCATCTAATCCTTTCTTTGCTGACTATTCTCTTAGCTGTTTCCCAGTTTTCCCTCCTAGGGGTATGATTGGGTTCAGCCAGAGTAGGTTGCTCCACTGCTCCGGCTAGGTGAGTTTTTATCAAAACAGATAATGTCTCCTCTTCCGTTGTAGTGTATTCTCCGCTTTCTTTTTTAAGAGAGCCTACTGGGTTCATGGCATGCTTTGAGATGATTTTGTGGAGTCTAGCTGTAGATCGCGTGGTCTCCACCTCCTGGCAAAAATTTTTCCAGGCTGCTATCCTAGCTGCCTTGATCTTTTTGCCGTAGTCTGCGAGAGCTTTGTGATAGTTCTCCCAGTTATTTGTGGCTTTAGACCTGTTAAACAGACAGAAAAAGTAACTATTCTATCAGTAAACATATATTTGACTTATTTTAATCTACCATTATATTCAAGTCCGATAGCTGTGCATTGGATAATAAAGCATGCTAGCTCTCGCGTTGGCTCATATAAACACTGAGTAGTTGTGGGCTCTACGAATCTGACTTGTGTGAAAATACGACCGAAAACCCGACCGCTGCTGAATCGGCGATATAGCAGTTTCAACTTGAGGTGAAAATTCACGCCGATGCATTACTTCTTGGATATACTGTGCAGTGTGCAAGCTTTGGCATTGAAAATTGACTAGCAAGGTGAATTAGAGCATGTTTATATTGTTGTGGGTCGTATTTGGATGATCTTACATAATATCGGTTGTAGTTAGATCGTGTTTACTTATCTGGAGTGATTTCAATTGTGTCGCGTAATTTTATTCAAGAAATGGCGAAGAATAACATAGGTAGAGTTGTTGTAGGACCTCGTTATTGCTCCCGTGCTTTTAAAGATCAGTCGTTTCGGAGATTGCATCTCTATTATCTGCTATCTTAGGTGAACGGTCGTTTGGCGCCACTAAAAGAAGCCGACGTATTTAAGTTGCACTGAAAAACTGGTATTATATCCTTTCTTATGTTTTGAAGAGCAACGCGGTTTTTGCCCTAACAAGAGAACTCAGGACCTCATATTTATAATTGATTAAGCAACTTATGAGAAAACCATTGAATTGACCTTCCACACACGCATGGATCAAATACGGAGAGCGCTTGATAGGAAAAGAAACATCAACAAACCAACAAGAGCCATAAAGAGCTTCTATGTAACAACCAGGAACTGTGTGAGGACAGGCAACATTATAAAATCAGGGAACTTCTGGAAGCGAATAGATGTCAGACAGGGAAAAATATTAAGTCCACTGTTATTCCTACTGTAATATACGACACAATGTAAGACAGCAACAAATGTTTATGGGAGGATTGGTATTTGTGGATGATTTGGTAATAGCAGCAAGAACAAAGGAAGAATTAGAGTATTATCTGGACATGTGGAAGACGAATCTCGACCTACAAGGACTGAGAATAAACTTCAGTAACGCTCATATACTGATAAGTGCAAGAACAGAAGAAACAGGTATGAGAAGAGGAGACTAAATAAGTAAAGACCTTCGGGTATCTCGGAGCTACCTGCAAAACACAGGAGGGATAGAAACCGAACTGACCAACAGAATAGGTACAACACAGAGAATGTTCTTCGCTTTAAATAAAAGTTTGTTTAAAAACAAATAAATCTCTAAAGAGACAAAAGTAAAAGTATATGAAGCAATGTGGTTTTAATACACAGTAGTGAGTTGTGGGTGTTAAACAAAAAGTGCATTTCTAGATTACAAGCAACTGAAATGAAAATTTTACATTCTATAAAAGGAGTGATAAAATCCAGAACAGAGAAATAAAAATTCGGCTTAGTTTAAAGTCAATACAGGTAAGAGGTAAGAATAGAAGAATCACAATGAAGGTGGTTCCACCATTTAAACAGGGTGGGACAACAAAGGCTGCCAAGTAGAATATGGAAGATGAAAGGTGCAATGAAGTGCATCAAATAGGACCACGTGGAAGAAACTTTTAGAAAATAAGGGAACAAATTGGAAACAGGCACCCGAAATCACCAAAGACAAGAAAGTTTGATGTTCCAAGTACAAATAAAAGAGGAAACCTCGACAGCATAAAGTAAAAGGGGAAAGACTAAGTAAGTAGGTACCGAAGAAGGTACATTCTTTTTTCCACAACACCGATAGTCACAGGAGATCACAAGCCTGCGCTTAGAGAGTAGGCAACCCGAAATACATACAATAGTATGCTACGATATCTAATCTAACAAATATTTAGACAGAAGGGAATTATAGAGACTTGATAGTAAGTTACATTTCACAGCATCTTATGGTAAATACACTGAGTTGCCTACTTTTGAAGCACAGACTCGGACTTTCTCGTGAAGCATCTTGTGCAAGAATCCAGTCTGTTTTGCATAAGTGAGCCAAAAAATTATTGGTTTTCATTCTCGGAGCCTGTTTTAGTCTCCGTTACAGTTTTAAATTGTTGTGACTGTATTTACTGTAGTTTATATTTGTGAATATTTTAGTAGGTATTACATGTTGTATTTAGTAACGAGTTTGTTGTGTTTTGAGGTGCACCTTAATTTTAGCTGTTATTGATCACCTTACGTATTGACTCTATTTTTGATAATTACTTATACTTTGTACTTATAATATTGATTATGTGATTATAAACTGTGATACTAGAATTTGGTCTTGTTGTTTGTTACTGCTATCTCGATTCGTGTGCTTTCTTTCAGATTATTGTACTACTTTGAGTTTGCTAATTCTCTATGATACCTGTATACACTTGTCGTTAATTAAAAGATTCGTTGGCGCTCATTTTGGCTTTTAATTTAATCATAACTATTAAAGAACTGAACGCCGTCTCCCTGAATTAGTCTGGCCGGTAATTGTAGTCACGTAGTCATTAATGTTATATTTTTGAGAGATTTAGCCCACACATCAATTGATGCTAACAGGTTATTAATAAAAGGATCTTTGGACTCCCAAATTGTGTGACGTTAGGTAGGAGAAATGTGGGCAAAGTAGCCACTGCTCATATTTTCTCAGTACTATTACATATACCAGCTCTGCTATTTCCCAAGCTGCTGGTGCCATCTTTGTGAAGAAGTGCTGAATGAGTGCAGCAGTTACTATAGTAAACTAGGAAAGTAACTAAAGACTCAAAACACCAAACTGCCGATTGCTATTTCATTGTTTACGTGTTTATGTAAGTGCAATATAACATAGCAATCATCTTTGTAGGCTTTGCAGTGCGTTAAAACTGTGAAAAGGTGTCAGCTTTTGTATTACAAATGACAATTACATACAAGAACCTTACGCGGAATGGCGATATGTGCTGCTAATAATAAATGGTGATGCGTTCAAAAGGTAACATTACTAAATAGTGTGGTGAGGTTAATGTCGGCAGACAGGCTTTGTACTTGTTTAAAACCATAGCCGTTCGGAAGGTCTTGTCCCAAACGTGAGAATTGGTTCTGTAATCATTTTGTGTAATTTTTAATATTATTTTGTGGGTACTCGATCTTTTGTTTTGTTCGATTTTCAATCTGTTGTAACTGTAATATTTGAATTTAGCTAATGATATGGATTGTTATTAACCATCGAATAACGCCTCTGTGGGGGACCAGCAAACACTATAAATACGATTGCCCCAGAAAATAACAAGCTCTCAAACTCTAAACGTGTTAAATGAGTCCGCGCAAGTTTGAGTTTTGAGTTTGATTTCATCGACTAAGTGTAAATATAGCGTTTACCTACCTGCATGACCGCGAAATTTAAAGGAAGATACAATATTTGGTGCTTCAATTTTCATTTAAACTGAGGAAGATCTCAACTAAAACTTGACTCCATTTTGGCTTCAGTGAGCGGATCCAAGGGCAACATTGGCGTGTCGTCTCCAGAGGAATTGAGCATTGGCGTGCGGTCTCCGAAAGGGTTCAACCACAGGTGGGAATTATATTGTTATTGCCATGTCGTGCTCGCGATAAACCTTTGTAAATGTTTGTCCTTCCCAAATTATACAATTTTACTCAGTGAGGCTGTATCGGGGATGTATCCATACAATATAATCAATGATTATGGTAAGCACGTTTTGTAGGTTGTAAAAGTTGGAAGATGGGGAAAACAGCCACCAATGGCCACTCTACCCGAGTCGCTTTTCTGCTTTGTAAACTTGATTTTTATTTAGAAAATGCCAAGTAAGTCCAAAAGAAAGTCGGACCAGGAATCATGGGATACCTACTGAGGTATGTGCCATTCCAAACAGTATGTAAAATGTACAATGTTCCGCAAATGCTTTTAAAAGAAGAGTTCTGAATAAAAGTGCAATTGCAAAAACGATCGGCGGCAAAGAAAACTAAAACTCCTACTAAAGAAGATACCAGTAGTGGTAAATAAACCGCAAGCTTGGCAAATAAACTATTCAATCACGCCACATAAAGTATAACTTTTGCTCCTAATAACATAATATATGTTTGTTTTGGATTTATTCTAACAAACTCTGTTTTAAAAAATCATTCAGGGAATTTGTCAAACAAAATCGTCGTACACATTAAACACTTGATATTTTAACTTCGGTTATAGAAAATCCAGCAAATTTGAATGAGTACCGGCTCTTATTGGATCTCTAAACTAAATCACCAATCAGCCTTCTGGTATTTGACATTTTCAACCCATTCTTAGTGTCAGGCTCAACATTACTAGCTTTTTACACATTTCAGGAACAGATAAATTTAAATATGCGATGAGTACCTTACAATCGCATAGAAAGTTGAGAATCCCACTTCCCATCTTAAAAAATCTGCGTAGTGCAGATGCAAGATTGCATGAACAAATATTTGTCACATGTGAGTAACGCTACGTATCAACTAAGATTTCGAGATCAAACTCCAAGATAAGCGTTGAAAAAACATAGTGATATATCTGGTGGAGCGTACGCTTCATATCATTTTAAGTCAGTACTGAAATTAATGCACAAGCATCTGTCAAACAATGAAGTTAACATGGAAATATTGTTTAAAGAGCAATCATGAAAATATCACCATCAGTGGTTCCTTCAGATTTTCACGTTTCGGAGTCCCTAGATGACGAAATACACGTTTTATAAATATCATCTGCCTTTCTGTTGGCGGTATAGCTCAAAAACTATCTGTTTTGGAGGAAGACGATATTTTGCGTATGGATTATATGTATACCTGGCTCGAAACTCAATATTGTTTGGCTCAAATATATACAGAGTAAGCACCTTAAAAAAATAAAATGTTTATTTTTGCTTTAAATGAGGTAAAGATAAAAGTAATAATTTGCACATAGCCCAGGTTTTAACCTTGACGAAATTTAATTTTGAATTTAGGTAGCCACAAACAATATGCGTGACTTGTATGGTATGTAACTAAGGCACTTGAGGTTAGGTGAACCAAAGAACGACGTACTATATCTTCGATAACATTGTCTAGTGTCCCATAGGTTTTATTTTCATTTTTTTTAACATCGACAGCTTGGGATTAAAGTGTAAATACAAGTAAGTACTATGCAGTATGGTTGTGTATTTATCATAATTGGTTTGGTTTGTCATTCATGATTTCCTATTTTGAACAATAATCCTACAAACCTTATATCACTTTAAACAATAACACGTGTTAAAGAGTTAAATAGCAACTTTGTGTCGTAACTGAAAAATTCATTCATTCATTATTTTTAGCATCTTTTACGAAAACAATTGAAACAACGCAAAAAGTGCAACACAAGCTAAAAAATGATGGAATATTAAATTACGTTGTTTCTATGGTGAATTAAACCTTCCTCGAAACTAAACATTTAAAATTTTTGCATTTGGAATCATAGCTATGTTAACATAACCTGTATCTATGAGCAAAGGTGAGTACAATTCAAAGAGGAATGTTGCGTGAGTTTACGGACAGTAAATAAGGCTTTTTAGTAAAAGAAATGAAAGCTGGATCAGTTGAAGTGAAATGCAGAAGAAACTGTGGAAAAAACGAATTTACCCACCCGACTTCAGACCCTTGGAAATAAAGCATCTTAAGGAGCTTGAATTGTTTGTTCTGTTCAAACTCTCATAACTTTGAAACAGTTAAATTTGTGGTATGCTCAGTAAAAGGGCTTTTCCACAATACTAATAATCACCATTATCAGCTCAGTTCAGAAGATCGCATCAATGGGAATCGCACACATCCTACAAACGGTTCTAGGGTAAATCGCTGTGAACTCTTGTTGAGATCTGGATTTACCAAAATTCTGTCATTGAATGACAGGAAGAAGAATGGTTTTTGATGATAATAATAATAATAATAATAACTCCCAAATGATAAAACGTCATACAAAAAGAACAGGAGAAAATTACAAAATATTTACCTAGCTATGGAAACAGGAAATAGTAACAATAGTACCATACATCATATCCGTCAGCAATCATATAAAAACATTAGGCACACACAAACATTCAAAAAGCAGTCATACTTAAAACAGCGTCTGGGTGACGTGACTTCACAAATAACTCAAACGGCGTAAAATGCGCCCTTTGAGTGTCGTAATTCGCGTACCTTTTTTGAACACGCTGAAAAAGAAGTCTGCTACAATAAAAACTGTCTTGATTGTGTACTCACCCGTAAAATGCATTTGCTTACTCCCAAACGCTCATTCGCTGCACTTTCAACTAGAGATCGCAACTGTTTACTTGCTGCATACTTCCAGCCGTTTTTAATCAACTTAATTCGCCTTGGGACGAACTGAGGATGCGTGCGACTAATTTTTCTGCGCAAATCTGCACGAGTTGAAACTTCCTTCATCCCACGAACAGGCTCTAGATTCACGTTTAACGCTACACACGCAATTTAAGTTTTACAACGCGTTCACTACACAGGGTCGGCTTTACGCACGATTAATATTTGTATTAAATACACTGCTTAAATCTAACACACACACAAAGACACATATAGAAAATACAAGTTGGCTTTTACTTTTAAATATGAAAACTAGCACCACAGACAAGGGATTCAAGCCCCGTTTCATGTTCTAAATAGACTTAAACTTCCCAATTGTCTTTTTCAGTTGTTTAATGACATTGTTGACTCTGTTTCTTATTTCTTTGTATTTTTCGTACCTTTCTTGTATTCTCTCATTAAACTATTTGATGTAAGCATTTTTCATTTCGTTTTTCAAGGGGTTAACTTCAGGAGCGAATCAGGGTTTGTTGTTATTTTTCCTATTAATTCTCCTCATTGCTATAGCTTCTGGAGCACTGCCAAATGTCTGTTGGTCATATTTAACCAATTGCCATCAACTATGTCATTTAAAAATCAAATATCAAGTTTGATATTTAAGTATAAACAAAGTTGTATCATAAATTGGAAGCTATTCCATAGCCGCACGGAATTGAAAGATTTTTTGATCACCCGTTTCGATTTTTAGGCTTGACGCCATAGAAAATTCTTAAATACGTTTTTTCAATGTTTTTCTACCAGTTCAGCAATAGTTACTATTCACGGCAATGGTTACTTAGAGGAATATACCGCACTAACGGATTTCCATTTCACCCATCCCTAATTTAAGTTGCCACAAGGTATGTTATTGTTTATACATATAATTTGAGCACTGCTATTAATAAAGTTTATTTGTGTACCTACTGGTCTGGTAGCAACCATCTACAAGCTTAACAATGCCTCCGGTAGGTACGTTTTTCTGGCCTAGACCGGTAGCACTTAGCAACGCCTGCCATTCGTGTTATACATTTATTTATTTATTTAATTCGCACTCAGCCAACAGCCGTTAGGCCAATTATAGGCGTCGCTGTGCAGTTATGAGGACTTCCAACCCCACTAACGACTGTCATGATGTTGTATGACCGCCGGGACCAACTTTTTTCCGTGATAGCCGTACCACGAAGCGCCGAGAGATGCAGCCGTGGAACTCCCGTCCAAGTTCTGACCAGAGACAGCGTTGCTTAACTCTGCTGATCGAACGTGGACGCTTGTTCAAGCTACACCACTCGGGACCCATACAGTACTGAAGTATATTTTTGCTGGCACTGTCAGTCGATGTCAAATTCGAGATTAGCGGTTAGGTTTTTCGTCAGTCTAACACAAACTGAAGCAAAACCTAACCTCGAATTTTACATAAACAGCGTCACTAACAATACACTTCAATATTGCCAAACGTACAAGAATCACAGCATTTTTAAAGCAAATAGTTTATAATAATTATTTAATAAAACGTTGTTCTTGTTCAGTATACAAAAGAATATGTGTATACGACACAGAGCCGGTATTCGCGTTTATGGCCTTGCTAGTTCACGTGTCTCACCCTCACGGGCTCGACCGTGATGTACTGGCTCGGCCATAAATGCTTAGCTACCGGCCTAATGTCGTAAATAGCTAATATTCACTGCCACTTGTTATTAAGTCTATTGGCAACTTCCGTTTCAATCTTGTATGTATTGATCTTGACCTTAATCGATAGTGAATTGCACCGATGTACGTATTGGTTGAAGTGATATAATTTCCTTGGTGTTTAGGTTATAAACTCTTGTATAGTAAGAATGCCTGTGCAATTGTAAATTTCTTACGAACCAGTCAGCGTTTGTTATGATGCAAAGCGCTTTATTTTGTAAGACCTGTAATTTATACATGTTTGTTTTAGATCATATATTCCATATGCTGCAACCATAGATGAATATTGGTGACGTGTATTCCACATTTTTTTATCTTCAGCAGTGAATTTTTATTTAAAATTGTGTACAACAGACTCGCGCTATATTCTGTGAGTTTTTTGTTAATATGGTAGTTCCACTTTAATCTACGGTCTAACTATAGACCGAGGTATTTAACAGATTTAATTTTCGGGTTCCACTGAATTGGGGTATCATTGGGTGGGTCTAGTGGTCTACGGAGAGTAAAAATCCTGCATTCATATTGTTTGGGTTTATTTTGATATACCAGCGTTAATGCCAGTTATTTAAGCTATCTACACCTTCTTGGAGAACCTCTGTTGCTGGACATATCACATCATTTTGTACTATTATTGCTGTATCATCAGCATACACAGCGAGGTCTGTATTGGGAATGGCTGGGATGTCAGACATAAATGTGTTA
The DNA here is from genome assembly GCA_940337035.1 of Agriotes lineatus. Classification (NCBI taxonomy): domain Eukaryota; kingdom Metazoa; phylum Arthropoda; class Insecta; order Coleoptera; family Elateridae; genus Agriotes; species Agriotes lineatus. Next base: position 34,553,601 of record OW679199.1, on the reverse strand, counting down.
AATAGTATTGGACCCTTGAGGAACACCTGATTTTTTCTGTCGTGTGGAAGACGTGTAAGAGCCAATTCTTACTTGAAAACCTATGTTTCTCAAGATAATTGGATAATTTGAAACAGGTAAGAGGGAATGTTCATTTATTAAATTTTGTATATTAATTCATCCGTCCACCTCCACACTTGGTCGAAGGCTTGCGCAACATCGACAAATGCGATAAGAGTACTTAAGCAAGTATTTTGCACTTTTTGATATCTAAACAAGGACCGCCTGTTCTTTATAGTATTTCAAGTTGATATCTATTGTAACTTCTACATTTCGAGAAGAATTTGCTATACGGGGAATTTCTGTACACAAAAAACTAACAAAAATGCTTTACAACACAGAGGTCCAAGAATTGTCTGGTGTAGTAAATTTTTAACAGCTAGTTCCGGAGCAGGATTGGGGAGGGGGGGGGGGGTGTCCGAAAGCGCCACTGGTTCGAGACGGTCAAAACCAGAAAACCTACAGGTGTCAGTGTAACTTCCTAAACCACTTAGCCGTTTCATAAAAAACAATAAATAAAAGAAAATACCAGAAATTGATATAAGCTATATGTTTATTTACAGTATTTACAACTCTGCATGATACTCAAAGGAAGCAAAAACGAATCTGCGATATTCTGAAGTTCTTAAATTAATCGTAGGATTTTTAGTTTCACTTAGGTAGTTTTAAATATTGTAAAAAACTAACATGGTTGTCATTTTAATAAATGTATTGAAAAATAAACTCTATAAGTTTTACTCGCAATTCTCTCGAGCACACTGCGGTATCGGAAAACGGGAGACTCATCATATCGCTTAAAGGTTTCAATTTTTAAAACACGAAACCTCGCGAATGGTATCATGCGCCCAGGGTATATTGCACACTTTAATTGGTGTATTTCAGCGTTAATAAGTAGTTTTCTGGTTTGGACTCCAGTATTCCCTCGCATAGGTATTTATTCTAACCGTTGAGAAAAGCGACCATACCAGAGTTGAACGCGAAAAAAAGCGGAAACAGAGCTGCCATTCTAGAAATTCGCCAGCACAAACCGTAGGAAGAACGCTTAAAATTTTATAGAAACTGCACTAATGGTATTTCCAGTTTGAGAAATCACATGACTGTAAACACGCGAGTTTTATTAGCTGAAGGTACTTTGGTGGAATAGCAGAGCAGCGTCGTCAGAGGAGCTATACAGGGTCTCTGGTTTAGAGTGCC
>OW679199.1:34267010-34552268 GCA_940337035.1 Agriotes lineatus | reverse complement strand
GTGCCCATGTCCAAAAAACAATCATTTTAACCCCTAACAAAGCATGTGTTTTGAGGTTACATGTTAATTTTAAGCTTGCCCAAGCATGTACACAGCATGTGTTTTGAGGTTGTATGTTAATTTTAAGCTTGTTCAAGCATCCACAAAGCATGTGCTATATTACTACAAGTGGTTAGGTAAGGGCTCTTTTAAATACAATTATATAAATAACACTTATTAGTTGTAATTCCCTCCATAGGTCTTGATAATGGTTTGAAAATAAATCGAAACGTGGACTTTAAAATGCAAGTGGTTTTATTACATAACCATTAAAGCTTAACAATTTTTGCCCATCTACTGAGATTGAAGTTGTTAACTCTTTCGCAATCAAAACCTTCCTTTGTTATACGTAAATTGGATTTCTGCCAATGTAAAAATTTGAAGATCTCTTTGGTAGAAGGGCGAACAACTTCGATGAAACAAGTCGCTCGTAATCACCTTTGTAATAACATTAGTTTTGAGTTTAGGTCCATCCATATTACTGTTGTCTTCATCGCGAATTAATGTTTTTCCCTCTATAATTTAACATTTTTTTTCTGTTTTCAGGAAGTAGGCATTCAATTGCCTTTTTCGACTGCACATGATACGACTTTTCTGACCACCGTTTCTTCGATTTGGTCAATAATACGAGATGCGTCCAGAAAATAAATTCCTGTAAGGAATTACCGCTAAGTAAGGTAACAGAGCGACGTTTCGCATGGGTGGTGGCACAGAGTAATTTTTATTTCTGGTGAATTATCGTTTACTGTTTTACACGAGAGGTTTATGTGAGTGGTACAATAAATATATCCGTCAGTTGCAAGGTTCGTACTGAGGTACTGGTTTTGCTGGCGAGAATTAATTGACAACAGTGTAAGCAAACAGTAAGGTAAGGAATGGTGTCTTTTATCAGAGAAGGGCGCAATAATGTTCACGATGGTAGCTTTGTCACGATCTGGGTGAAAGCATGTGATTTTTTTAAATTTTAGAATGAGTTACCCTTAATAGTGAATTTTGGTAGTACAATTGTTTTTCGACAACAGAAATGTCTCGACTGTGAGGGTTTTATGGCGAGTGCTGCAAAAAACAATCCCATCAGTTGCAAAGGTCGTACTGAGATACGGGTTTTATTGACTGAAATTCATTGACTGACAGATGTATAATGAAAACGGTAAGGTAAGGCAATGGAATCTCTATTTAAAGTTCACGTTGGTAGCTTTGTGAAGATTTAGTTAAAAGGATGTAAAAATTCTTTTTACATTTTCGACAACAGAAATCTCTCGACTGATGGAATTTTTTATCGCAGCGCTTCGTATAATTCACTCAGCGAAGACAGCAAACGATAATTTGACAAAAATAAAATAGTCAACAGCTAGCTGAGGACTTACTCTTTACTACTAAATAAACCAGATTCCGCTCTCTTACATCATTTGGCGGTGATTTCTTATCAGAACTTACTTTTTGGACATTCCTCGTATATCTTTTATACCTCCAACAGCATTGCAACATTCTGTTGATATGTTGTCTCGACCTATCTCTGTACTTCTCCAACTCTTCCTTATATCTTCCTTCTGTTTTACTAGCTTTAAAAGGTTATATTTAATCTTTGTGAATTTATCCATGATTCACTACCGTACCGTAAGAACATGTCATGGTAATGTCGAACGCCTTTTCATAACCTAGAAATGTTAGGATAAGAGGGATGCAATTAGCCTGTGAGCCTGGTTGTTTCGAGTATACATCAGGAATCTGCATCTAAATTTAAACTATGTAGTATGTTTCACCAATTGTAGATATTTTTTGCTTACACATAATTATAGTTTTGCCTAGAGTTGCAGCAAAGCACTTTACGCCCTTGTTATTGTCTATTTTTTTGGTAAACTGTGGACGGCGATATCGGTTACACATTATTTTCAAAGTAATTCCAGCGAACTGGACATTTTTAACAAAAGCGGTAGGCTTATTTCAAAAATGCCTGCAGAAGGTACAGGGAGGGGACATGAATAAATTCCTAGTTTTATGGAGTGCCACCCAAGAAAGTCGATTTGGAAGATTAATGATTACAAATTTCTTTGAGTTAACCTCATTTGAGACAATTGTACCATGTAATAACTAATTGTAAACTCCCATTCGTTTGGTCTCCCATTTCTACAAAATATTTATTAAAGTTACTGCGAATCGTTGAGCAAAAAAACTGCTATCATAAAATCCACATCTTGACCACCGTCGCATTGATACACACTACCCAACGGACACAAGGTGATACCTCATCGCCGAAACTGTTTACCTTGGCCTTAGAAAATGTACTCAAGAAATTGAACTAAACAGGAATAGGCATTAAATAGACGGTGATACCAAATTTAAAGCCAAAATTAAACCATCGATCATGACTTCATGGGCACATTTGATGGCCGACTAGCTAAATACTGAAGCCAGGATGCGGTCTTTATAAAAAGTGAAATCCATTCATCAATACAAAAGGGACGCCAACGATAACTGATAAACTCAAAGCTTAACCAAAATCACCATAATCTGAAATGCAATTAATAGATTAACCAGGTCATAACTCAGTTTGCAGTAACGAAAACACACATAATCATTGTCAAACGTATAATATTCAATAATATGGCACATGGATACAAACGTTTAGTATGCCGGGTGCATCCAATAAACATAAGGTTTAGAATATAACAGTCAAATGTATAACCGCAATAATGATTACGTTAAATGGACAAACTTCATATAAACGAATAACAACAAGGTAAACTTCAATGAGGCCTGAGGTGCAACTCGTCGTAGGCATCACACAATGCAAGATGCAATGTACAAGAACAAACTAGAATCAAACACATAGCTACATGCAATGAAGAACTCCCTAAGTATATTTTTACCTCCTAGCGATAGCAGCAGTGTTTTAGCTTCTAGGCAATATTACTAGCTCTTGGCACTCAGCAAAGCTCACGCCCAAATGAGGCTGCTTCTCGAATGCAACAAACTGCAGCTTACGGAAGCAGTAGACTGGACCCTGACAGCACGTGTACGATACCGGATGAAGACATGATGAAATCAGGTAGCTCAAACTTGTCGTTACGGGAACATGGTCGATATAAAAAGAAACAGATCGACATGGAATCATGACCGGGTCAAAACAAGACAGCTCGGTACGGAAAAGTTCACGACTGACTAAAAATAGCTAGAAATACCCCGAAACGTTAAACCATTTCGGCAAGAATAAGGAAGCAGGTTTAAGTGACCACGTGCAACTTACCACTAACGGTCGCAATCGGACTGACTAAGGACAGTATCGAAGCATTGGCAGACATCAGGATCAAATGCTAAGAAATCGCCAGCGACTTGCAAGGACAGGAAAGCATGTTCGCCTCAACGAAGGCGGAAAAATTACAACGACGGCGCGGACCACTCAAAAATTACGCCAAGTAACTAGCTCGAAATACGTACTTAATACATATTTAACGACATGGCGACGACAACGTGCTAATAGCTAAAGATAAGTAGGAATTAGGAATAAAAATAAAATAATTATACGAAGAAACATCAGAAGTTATGAGAAATAATGAAGACGCAACCAATATTAAATTAATTAGAACACATATAAATACAAGTTGATTCATATATAAGCGATACAATGAACATCGGGATATAGAGCTTAGTAAACGCATTTCACGTAGTCGGATAGCTTTTACTAAGCTATATTTTGTACTTAAGGCTAAAACATTCCCAAAATCACCTAAAGGTAAAGATATTTCATTCTTGTTCGTTACCTGTACGAATTTATGGTATTGAGACAACGACCTTAACAAACAAAATAATTTAAAAGCTGAAAAACGGAGAGAAATTAGGAGAAGGATGTTAGGATTGTCGTTAAGATAGAAAAAGAAACAAATAGCTAAAAAATAACCGGTGGGACGCACTTAATGTAGATGATATAGAAACTAGCCAACAAGCAGTGAACGAGAATAACAACAGCCGAATGACGAACTTGAAAAATAAAGAGAAAGATTATATGCAATACTAGATGCAACACATCTTAATAATAAGAAGAAGAGGTGAAGACATTCAGACTCGAGGGCATAGGAATTTAGAGAAAACTCGTAACAATTATTTTCTTTATTGACGAAACAATTTATACAAATTCAAGATAAGTTATTGCTTGTTTTACGCTTCGTTATGCTGAAAGTTAGAAATCCTGGACAGCTGAAAATGTTAGTGAGGTCCAATCATAAAATTAGAATATTAAAGAAACTCTTATATGACTTGAGCACACCGAAGTAGATACAGAAAACAGTTGGAACGCCATGAATTTGCCATAACTCAAGTAGGGAACGAAGTCTTAAACTCTGCAAAAAATAGAATGAAGCAAAAGAAATGGACAACGGAAGAAATTTTAGACCTAATTGAAGGAAATTGTAGAAATGAAGAATTATATTCATAAATACAACGTCAAATACGTACAGAGACAACGAGAGCGAATGAGAATTGGATGAAGCAAGAATGGTAAGAAATTGAGGAACTGCAAAGAAACCAGGATGAATTCAATATCCACAAAAAATGCAATGTAAAAATATACACACAAATAAGAACATCATTCCTCTTAAAGGATTCGGAAGGGGAAAATAAAGCTGGACTTTGAAGAGAAAAATAAGCAATGGATAATGTACACAGCAAATCAATTTATACGACGTGAGAACGCAGCTAATTTGCCTATTAAAACTGGTATTCTCAAGCCATAGGTGGAGAAAGCTGACGGAATTCTACAAATTTCTTCACGTTGAAAATATTTTCGAATCAACCATCTTTAATTGGCATAAAAAACTGGCATAATTCCACAAAAATTGTAAAAATTTGCTTTCATTTCCCTTTCCAGGAAACACAGTGCGAAAGCATGAAAGCATGTGAGATCAATTAGCCGTATGAGTCCCTCTCTTAAACTACTGCTTAAGCCTTCATCGCATCCATGAAAAGTTCGAAGAGGAAATGGGTGATGAACAATTTGGTTTTAGGAATGGTTTGGGTACACGAAAATCTTTGTTCTCCATGCTAACTTTACTTTAAAGATCGTGGGAAGTACAAAAACTAAATGTTTGATAGATGATGAATGAAGGGCATTTGATAGGGTTTGGCATGGCCAACCATTTGATACTCTAAGAAAGATTAGTATTTACAAACAGGAGCCACCTTCAGAGTAGATGATATCGAGATCCAAAAAAAATATATAAAGATAAGAGTTAGACAAAGCTGCGTCCTTTCGCCGACGATGTTTAACATAGACTCCGAAAATATCTTCAGAAACGAGTTCGATTGGGGTGGGGGGGGGGGGCAAAATTAACAGTAACATCAGCTTCGTTGATAACATTGTGGTTATAGCAAAAAGCATGGATCTACAACTATTTTTGAGCAGAGTTATTTGGGAATGTTCTAACAGTGGCCTGAATACGCATAAATAGATCTAAGACAAAGCTGTTAGTGGTTATCAAAGAACGTGTAAGTCCAGTATAACTATCTATAAATGGTCAGCGTAGTGAGAGAGTTAACTACTTCAAATATTTAATCTGCTGGGGAATTACTCTTTTAGTGGTTTGCACCACTGGAACTGTTGTGTTGTTTATTACTGTGGACTAAGGTCAGTAAAATACAACCGTTTGTGGAAAACAATAACATTCCTTTTATTTAGAACATACGAACAAAATACAACATATACAAATTCGTTCAAATTAATTTCAAATACAAATACGAATTGTGAGTAGCCTGGTTTTCGATACTGAATTATTTATTAATAATAGACCTTAGAAACTGACCTTGGTCCTCGACTCTGCAAAATGCGTAAAGTCGGAATATGAAGTGAAATGAAGTGATATCGAAAACTAAGCTACTGGCGCTTATATAGTGTGCGACTGAATGGAAGGGATATTCCCTATTCTTTTGAGTACAATAGGATTGTCCAGCTAGGCTCCCTTTGCTCTATTGTAGCACAAGAGGTTGAAATAACTTTCGTCGAAAAGGACTTCCCTTTTCGAGCGTTTACTACTGTATTGTCCACCCGGGTTGACTTTCCCTTTTCGCCTGGTCTATTGTTAGTTGGGGAAAATGGTATTAATGCAACTCTTCTTTTTTTGTTGGCCGATATCCCTGCGTTTAGGACATCTCCGGCTGTGCTAGAAATTGCATCGTGACATTTAGACAAGTTAATTTTGATGGTTCAACTCGACGACACAAATCACATTTGATATTACAGATCTTTCTTACTTGAAGCGCACAATTAACTCTTTCACTAGACCTGTCACACCACGAATTTCACTTTTACTATCTCATTTAGTCACGCACTGTACAATTACATTTTAGTTTATGGCCTTCTCTTGCACGAAAGACGTTTTCAGGCCATTCATCACCGCTACGCTACACTCACTAGATTCCGAAAAAACTACATTTATGAAGCTGAGACCTTTACTCTGCAATAGCAATCTCTCTTCTCTATCTGAACGCATTTGAGATGTGGTTCTACCGACTAATCCTTAAAATCTCTTATATTTAACATATCTTAATCGCAGAAGTTCTGGATAGTGGTGAAGAGGGCGAAGAGCTGCTAAATATGATAAGGAAGAGGAAGAAATGCTTAGGGCACATACTTAGCGGCAACGGATATTCATTCTTGCAGCTAATCCTTAATCAAAAATTTGAGGGAGAAAAAAGTTGTGGTTGAGAACTATTCGACAAAGTGTCATTGAGGCTACCAACGCCTAAAAGTGGCATGGTATCGGAAGAGAGAGAGACCGAAGTCCACCGCTTTAGGATGTGTTTGAAACTTCCTCTTGTTAACAAATGATCCGCACAAGAAGAACAATTCTACTAACTTTAAATTCTCCCTTTTAATAGTAATGACTTAAGAGTGCTAGACATAGATAAAAACGGGAGTTCTATATTAATGGTTGAACTGCTCTAAATTTCATATAAAAGGTATTATTGATTCAGAATGCTTTTAGGGTGTCAATTTAAAAGCATTTTTAGCGAAGTTCCGCTGTCGATATACATACATATATTACAACATAACACTGGTTTTATTGCCACGTTCTGATGTACTCGTAGTGCAGTGATTTATTTTATTGGTTTTGCACCTATAGCTTGACGCCAATTTGATGTATTAAAACACAAATTCGCTCTCCTTATTCACGACTCGCAGTCATGGCTCCCTATTCTCTCGAAGAGAACTGAGGGGTATTTTTATTTCATATATTTAATATGCTAAGTAATTTCAGTAGCGCACGTGTTAAAACACGACGCTCGACTGTGACGTAAATGAACAGGCGTCATAGACTCACAATAAAACAATTGGACGTAGTAACGGTATAACGGCAAATGTATTTATTTCATTTGATAGCATAAATAGCTTTCGACATTTCAAAAATTAGTATTTTTTGTTGAAAACTGTATGTGTGCATTACAAAGCTGATTTGTAATAACCCCCACGAGATAGGTAGCCCGAAAGTCACCGGTGTCGGATTACAACCCAAAACCTTTGGTAACACAATTTCGCTAAGTACATTAGAAAATTGTAAAACGGATTTATATTACCGGAAATTTATTGATCAAGATTCAAATATTCATCCTAGTTTTTAATCACACTGTCGAAAAATATATCAACATTTTTCATAATACTGTTCACGTGGTATTGGTTGATGTATCGTCAAGTAGATTATTCAAAAACAGGTGTATCAACCCAAAGTATGAGCTCTTGAAATTTGATAGACAACAAGCGCGGCAGTTGTTGAGATTGTTCCTGAAATTAAGCTGCAAACATAACCAATTATGTTTTTATGTAACCGATGAGAACGTTGGGTAAATTCGTAATTAAACGAATATTTTAAAAAAACACATTAAAATCAAGGCTTCGGCAGCCTATTTAGCAAACCCATTATGCAAAAATCATTCAATGGGGATTTGATAGATCTTGTGGGTAATTACAATGTGATTAAACATTGATGAAAACATTGAAAAATCATATTTAACATAATCGATTTTCCCCCTCAATAATTATTTAATTTTTTAAGCGTTTCAGCGTTTTGCTAGGGCACACAGCAATTTTCCTGTTGGAATACAATAATTTTTTATTGCAGTTTATTAAGTAATTGTTGTGGATATTTATCACCTCGTCGATGATATCCCATTTAAAAAACAATGATAAGTAGATCGTGTCAGTACAGTGGCTTTGGGAGATACGATCTGTTCATTAAGTTTTTATCTGGATGTATGATTTGAGTTCGATTGCAGATTAAATATGTATCGATGTCATTTTGTTGGTATTTAATCACGCGAACAGGGAGAAAATTTAACTGATAAACGATTTAATATTAAGTATTGTCGATTAGTGCTCTTTTTTTATTTACGAAGTATATTTCCCAAGCAGCAGATCTGTTTAAATTTTCAATTAAATCGACAAAAGTGGGATATGCTTATATAATTCGCGTAGAAGGTCACATATGGGACCAGGGTAGTTCACCAAGTATTATTATTTATTATTAAGGTGATACCCTACAATCATTGCATATAAAATGTATCCTATGATCGAAAACACTAGACTCTAGACCTAGAGCATCATTTCTTAACCTTTTTCTACGGGCGACCCCTATTTCATCAGCTGTAAGTTGGTGACCCCCTATGTCTAAGCAAAGTTTAAAAATAGAAAGTTTCTGCTTAAAATGTTAGAATTCCTCTGCACTGATATTGATTTTTTTACACCTAAAGATGTTACTTGTATTTAGTCGTTATCTGCTCCATGTTTAATATTTTTACACTTTACAGCCCGAGGGCCATAAAGTACCTACTGTCGTTTTTGTTAGTTTGACAATTAGGGACATTGCCAAAATTTATAATAATTATAAATCTGCTTTTAATTTTTAATATTCCTCTCAGTATGCACATACTAAAATATCCTTGGTACATAAATAACTATTACGGCTCGCTAAACGACACTAAGCATGCCGTAAAATACTTTACGGCTCTCTTAGTGCCTTGTTTTTCAGTTTGGCAAGCAATAACTTTGTAGGTTGCCAAAATCCTTCTACCCGGCCATCTTTCTCAAAATACAAGCGTATACATCACAGTTCAGAGTTCATATCTCTGCATCTTTGGAAGAGTACTTGAACGCTAAACAAAGCTTCCCATGTACCACCGCATTTCTAAATCCAAATTGTGTAGAGGACATTTAATCTCCACAGCGTTTGTAGATTATTATATGTTTGAGAAACCCTGCTATAGATGGCTTGTAACAGGCTAAATTCAATATTACGACAGTTTGTAATGGTTTAAAACAGTAACGACGACAACGCGCCAGTTTGTACCAGTACGAAACGGTATTTACGACAAGCCAAACAATGCTAAACGAGTAGCGAGTAAGCTAACTCAAAATTGGGAATGTATTACATAGGACCGATGTCACCGCCCGTTACAAAAGAGTTGCCGACTAACTTCAGTGGAGCGAGGGGGGTTCAACACGAGATAACACAGGGCAACGGCCTAATAAACGAAAAGCAGATCTTAAATGCTAAGGCATCATCACGATTCCTGCAAGGGAAAAATACACTGGCGAACCCACTGAGGAAAGGTGGAAGCATAATGGATGCACCTTTCAACTATAACCTTGCCAGTGCCCTGCTCAGCGAGCCAAGTGCAACATCATCGGACCTACTTTTCGAAGAAGTGACTTGAGCAGCTGGCCAAACTCATTTTACAACTGAAAAATACATACACAAATCGCATGCTCAACATCAGAAGAAAACCACAGTTAAATAAACATGAAATGTATTAGCAAAAATATTTGAATGGATAAAAGTTACATAAAAATACGAAATGGGTTAGTAAAAGTTAACTATTTAAAATGCGTAACGTCGTAATCTGTCAAATGCGCGGTAAACTTCACATCAAATACAGGAATGACTTATGACCGGTATTAAAATTGAATTACTCAAAATACTGACTCAATAAACAGCAATAAAAGGCGGTAATCAACTAAACATGGTACAAATGCGACACGTAAACTTCATCTGCCATTACGTAAAGTTGAACAGGATCATGTAATCTGACGGTAAAGAATTAAACTGACGGGTAAATAACTATAAAAGGCTTAGCAAACGCAATAATATACACAATAAATGTAACAATGACTGCAACGTCACGCAAACTATCTGGCACTTCGGCAAAACACTCGGGACACTTAAAATTCGCACTGTAAAGCTACTACAATATTACGGTACCTTTAAGAAGCTTGGCTTAGCGGCAATCGGCATCCTATGTTGCTGCAAAAGGCTGCGGTTCCAGACATTGCGAAAAACACCCAAGGAAACTGCACCAAATCAACGGGAAGCTGCTGGCCTACGAGACGGAACCTGAGATAATCCGCTGATGAGGGCGAAATCGAAGTCCGCACGGTGTGGCAGAACGGCAAGAAACAATAAGCGGGAGCTTCGCATTACATGAATAAACTAAATCTCAAAAGCCTACCTACATCGGTAAATAACAACAACACCCAGTTCGCCCGGCGAGAAGCTACCACGTACAGTTCAACAAGTCCATAGAGACGGAACACAAAATTTGCACCACATTGCCGAGAGTTCGGATAACTGGATCAAAACATGCAGCACACACACACACACACACCGAAGGAACAAACCGTTAGCCGTTAATCACACAACATACAAACGTAAGGCTTCGCTTACGCAACCCCGAAGGGTGCGTGGCGGGACGACAACTTCCAAATCACCCCCACAGCGGGGGCAAAACCTCGTACTCGCTCTGTCTAAAACACGGCAACTGTCTTTTATTCTGGCTCTAATACGTACAAGTATTCACGTGGCCAGACGGGCCGATAAGAAACACGTGCGCGCCAATAGGCCCGAAACAGCGATAACACAGAATGAGTGCGTTTAAAACTGCTGGCTGCAAGTGAATAATTCGAAATACCCATATACAGGCGGAATCGTAATTTCGGAATCTAGAAAATAATGCTAATTAGCCGCATGTTCATAACAATAAAAAATGTCCTTACAGGCTATCGAATTGTTTCTCTTTAAATTTATGTTGCCAGTCGTTGTGACATTGGCATTTTACATCTGACAGTTTAAGGTTATATAAGTAATGTCACATTAACAAATACAAATATTTCTGTTGAATACATAAAAATGTTAATAACAAAAGCACCTACATATGTTCAAACTGATTTTCTCCGTTTTTCATACACAGCACCACTTTGTGTTCAGTATTAAACATTCTGTAAAAGTTGAGTGGTTCTGTCAAAATCCGATAGATTATATTATTAAGTACATTTACTCAGCACTGCTAACATATTTTTTTTAAATCCACAGCCTCTAGAGGATTAAAGTTTTTGATCATACGGTAGTATCTACATTGATGAAAAGCAACCAACAGCATTATTAGCAATAATGTTGAATGTTTTTCCAAAAAATGACATTCTCGATGTCTACTCTCTACACAATCTATAATATAATTTTCCTTAATGTGTCTGTGGCACAAAATAAAATCTCACGTTCCGGCTTCACAGATGTTTATATTTGTTTAGGTTTTGTTTTTCTTATCTTAGCGCTCGGCTCGGAGCTTGACCTTTCGCGTATCCTATTTCACGTGCGCGCCGATTTAAGACTCGCAGCGCGTAGCGCGCGGTTTGCTTGTTTATTATTAATTTTGTTAGTTGGACAGAATCAGTTTAAATGGAAACCTTCCCTTTACTTTGACAAAACTATATCGTGACTCACGTCGGCGCCCGCGTGATGAGTACCCTCCCTGCTTGGGGAAGAGTACCGGATTCAAGAGCTTCGCGCGAAGGAACGCACAAAAAATCCCCCTTCTAAGGGCCTAATATCGGCGGCGTGCGTTTGAAATTGAACGCGGGAGAAAACGAATGTAACACTCTTCTAACCACCTTGTGTTACTACTTAATGTGCACTATTCCTCGTTGTCGTTTTCCTAGCCATGGTTTCCATTGTTGTGCTGTTAATATCTATCTTTCATATCTTTGGCTTTGTGACAAGCAATCTTCACTATTTAGGAACAATAATTGATAAGCTGCCCTCGTATACCTTCCTTCTAAATGTAGAATCGAGTACTTCTATTTCCCAACATAAATATTCTTTTATTATTTCTAACAGTAAATAGGGCTATATTATTTAATGAATCTTTGGACTAGTTCTTAGTGGTAATAGTTTAACATGAAAGATTGTGTATTTACGAGTTCACAAAGGAAGTTCCCTACTTACTATGCCCATTTAAAATCAAACAATTACCTCTTTGAGTAGTCTTTTTCATGTAGCATAATATTAAAATCTGACATAACTGTTAAAGCCAATATTGGCACAGTATCAATTTTTGCCGATGTTTAGACTGAGAAAACTCTCATTTTATGTGTTTGGAGGAGTTGTCGCATTAACCTTGATTTATAGCTGTTTCGCCGTTGTTTATTTGCGTTTTTTTCCACAGTTAATCCAGGTAGTGGCCGCATGAAAGAAGATGCATTTTAGTATATAGTATTTGGCAATAATTCTAAAATTTATCGAGGCTGGTTGCCAAAACCAAAAATACTTGAAATAGTTTTTCGAGATATTATCTGTATGCATTCGAAAATATGTTGGGTTTCAATCTACTTTTCATTGTGCGGGCGATTAAAATATAGAACTCGGCGAGGCAAAATTCCCTTTTCGTAGATGTTTAGTGGAATGTCGTTTATCTACTTACTTAAAACAGTTTTACCTTATTTAGCGACGACTGTAATGGCTTTTTCATTGGTAGGTAATATGAGCTGAGATTCTTCATTTTCTTACCAAGATTCTGGTGTGCTATAATTTTCTCTTGATTCGTCTTTGACCAACTCTGTTCGGCCTTGATTTTTAAAGCCAAAATGCCATCACTCGTAATAGTTTGTCGCTGTAAATGCATTCGCTATTGGTATATCACAGAAGTCTAAATCACGTATTTTGGAAGGCGGTGGAAAAGTTTCATCAAGATTATTAGGTCTAGTATTTCTTATAAAAACATCCCTTTTAACAGGCTATGTTAACGAACGGAATAAAAGTGAAGCGGGTTCGACACGTGCCAGACCACTCTGGCAGACACCTTGACGATGGTTGTAAACCGAAACACTGGAATGAAATAGCCGGAATAAGATGCTGGAGCTTCCGTGCTCGCCTTTTTATAGCCTTTCCAATTGCGTAAGTGGAGGGTTATTTAATGCTATCCGGTGGCCGGATGGACTCTTCGTCTTCTAGAAAATACAATTTAGCCATTGCGGCCCGTTTTTGCTGCAACAGGATGTCCCTTCAGCGAAGTGCCATGTCACTTTGGTTCAGACGCTTGCACCACCCGAGGGTTTTATTACCCGACTTTTTATCTGCTGGCGGTCAATGGGAATGCCCCGATTCTTGAGCGGCCGGTATCTTGTTGTCCAAAAGGTTTGAGCCGTTACCTTCTATTTGTCCCCTGCAGTCCTTAAATGGCGTAATGTTACCGAGATCTGAGTTTTATATTGCATACGCTGGAGCGCGGACGTAATTTGTTACTCCCGACACTAATTACTCAGTTTACTAGTCACATAGTTGCACGTAACGTAACATGCAAAATTAGTTCCTCAGCTTGTCGTTCTAAAATTTTCGCCTTAAGTGGGGTGATTTATGAGCGCTACACCTCAAACTGCTTCTAGAACTAAATATATTTAAAACAACACAAATTACGTCCATAATGAATGGCAGGTCATATATATTTTTTATAAAAAAACAGTCTTTACTCATCGAAAATGCCAATCGCATTACAACACTACAGAGGTAACAGCTGTAACTATGCCACCATAATTGAAAATTGGAAGTTTCAAAAATGTACTTGTAGATGTTGCTGTGTCTCAATGCAATTTATCAAATTTGTCACCGCACGGTAACATTGCCAGATGTAAGGCAGAAACGCAAGTTTGAAAATAAAGACGTTTAAAATCAATGTAACCATATGGTGACAGGGTTCGCCTGTCTTTTATAAGTGCTTGGTCGCTTTCTGCGCTCATCATTTTCTAGTCTGGTTCTACCCTTCTCAAATCTACGAAAGATCGTACCTTTAAATTCGATATACTTGGCAGAAACATCCTGCTAACTTTAATAACTTCCTAGGACCCTTCTTTCACAATCTGAGAATTTACGGCATTATTCATGTTTCCAATTTTGAGTAAACGTTGCTAAAAAGCGACATAATAAATTGACACAATTGTTGGCTTGACACATCAGCAAACATTTCAGATTGGTATATTTATGCTGGTAGTAATTCGTAGATTTTTGTAAACACCCCTCGTAAATACAGAATTTACTGGATGTCTCATTAAAGATAATCTGCTGGCTTATCTAGCAGCCCTTTTCGGGCAAAACTAATTTTGAGAGAAAATATTTTAGCCCAATATTTGTGGAAACTGTCGGCTCTAATGAATATACGGAAACCCCTTCCAGTGAGGTTTTCCAATTCAAATTTTCCTGACCATATTTATAAAAGCAAAAGCAGTGCGCGAAGCCAGAAATTAACCATTACATTTTAAGGCCCTTTTAGCGGCGTCGTAAAGACTAACGTTGTGCATTTTCTTAAAATGTAGATATGATTCACTCGTCCCGCAAAATTATTCACAGTTACTTTAAGAGAGATTAATTCAGTTGGAAAGATAGCGCCGTCTCCACCCACGCTCTCGTGGGCGAGCGGGCATTGCAGTTCACTTTATTCAAGACCTTTCCCAAACTTTTCGTCACTATTTCGGACCAGCTGGGAGAAATAATCGACGGGCTTGGCGACAGCGATAAAATTAACGTAAACGCTAGAAGCACCGCAATGGACAATAAATTAGTCTGTGTTTACTGAAAAAATCCGCTTTTCTCTGTGCAGTTTTTATTTATAGCCCGCTAATCTCGTTATAACATACAAGCGTGAGGTATCATGGCTTAATGTGGGCTATTATTAATTTCATAAAGCGCTGCTACTTTTACGAAATATTTATTTTGCTATTGTTACAAAGGTTGTTTGCCCAGACTCATAATTTTGCGTTCCGCGATATTTGACATGAATGATATTTGTTTAACTCAACTGACGCAATTGTCCGGGCCGCAATTACGCCATGTATATCCTGTATTTGGAAATAGTTTTCTAACGGAATCAAAGGCCCAGGGCCGGCATTAGTTAGTAACAGAGACATGCGAAATGTTAAGGAAAGATATACAATTCGACACTAGTACTATTAGCCATTTTTAAAAATACGTAGCCCCAGTTATTTTGGTTCGTGGCTGTTTTTTTTTTTATTCAAATCGGTTCCTATGCATAGACAGTAGACTTCCCGAAATTCAAAACCGCCCCTCCATCGAGGAGTTCTGCTTCACAAATACGACCCCGAGAAGGCAAGTCGGTCAATGGCGCGTTTCGTGTCGCATGTATGCACATCCTCGCTCGCAACAGCAAAATTGTAAAGCCAGGCATGTAAACAAAAATAAGCCAGCATTACTACATTTGGCAGGATGCGTTCGGGATGACAGTACATATAGGGGGTTTTGCGGCCCCCGCAATGCTCCCACGTAGCATCTAGTAGAATATTTCGATCAGAGATAATAGTTAGGTGCGCCGCTGATGATTTACCTGTAATACAGATGCTTACAGGACCTGGCGCGTATTAACCAAATGCTAACCAGACCAGTGAGCACCAACTCACTGCGAATTGCAACTACGGTTGCTGCCACTGCACAGCCCGAACTTGCAAGGCATTTGTGGGATATAAGCATCTCAGACTATCCAGGTGCGCTTCTTGGATCACTGATAATTGCTTATCAGTCAAGGATTAGTGATTATGTCGCTAGATGCCCACTATTCCGATGTACATAGTATACTATATTGCAGTACCAATTGAGCATAAGCCCAACAATAACAACGACCCAACAACAAATCAATGCAGCAATATCAACAATGAAACAGTGTCCAACTCAGCTGTATAATAGAACTACATACAATATAAATATAATGCACAAACATTATTTTTATACAAATACTATCAATATTGCTCTTGCAATGTGAAACGCTACTTACTCTGGAGAATTAATGTGTTATTTAATATATTAGTAGAACGAATCAGCATGCCATAAGACGGGAGGGTAAGGGCCCATCCTCAACTGTTTCAACCTCATGAGGTTTTGACTACCTTCAGCCTTTCTTCTTCTACCACTTTTAGCATCTCTTATAGGCGGGGTGGTGCACCTATATTTCTGGTTCTTTTACAGTCTCGCCTTTGCTCCACCCATCCTAGACAAATTCTCTACTTAGTCTGTCTTTATTGATTGTTTGTATCAGTTCCTGTACTAAAATGACCCAATAGTCGCTTTACAATGGCACATCATCCTATAGTAGTGCCGCAGTAAAGTTTGTACGCACGAAGCTTCACTCGCTCTTATATAGTATGGTGCACATGAAAGAAATAAATTTATGATTTCATAAACCGGTGGCTTTACAGAAAAATCCTGAAACCCGTCGATTTTTAGTTTTAAACGCGCGTGTGAGCGTGATGACGTCATCGATGATTTTTTAAATAGAAATGTGGGTTATGCGATACCTCCTTTGCAAGGTGTTTTAATTGTCTATCCAACCATATCAGCAAGTTTAAGTAATTGATTTTTGTATACTGTCAATTTTTTTAATAAAATCAAGATGGCACATACAACTCCGGAAGTTATAGAAAAAGTTCGAGAAGATTTCACTGCTCGTCTTTCTCACTGTACCATAGCTGAGGGTCGTCAATTTGGGATTTTGCTTTAAATTTCGTTGTATTTAAGAATATTGCAATAATAAAAATGTTGATTTCGGAGGCTTTCACGGCCATTGACATTAAGTAACAAACGACTTCCGGGATTGGACCGTGTCATTATTAAGGTCGAAGAACTCAACGTTTCACCCACTTTCGTAAGGGGCTTGATCAGGACGAAAAGCAAAAGAGCGCGGTAACTCAACGGGTAAACCACGCCAGAGGCGAAACTCTTCTGATGAAGCTCCTTACGAAAGTGGGCGAAACGTTGAGTTCTTCGACTTCAGTGATGACACGGTCCATTCCCGGAAGTCGTTTATTACTTAATAAAAATGTTTGACAGTATACAAAACTAAATTACTTAAACGTAAAGATTTGAAAGCATGAGAAAACCGAAGGCTTTGAAAATTTCGGAATTTTTCTAGCATTGTGATAAAATGATTGTTTTCAGAATTTTTGTCTTAGAAAACGTATTTTTTTTTAAACAATACAATTTGTGTATAACAAGTTGTTGTTTTCCTTTCTTGAATGGAGGTTATAGCGAACAAAATTTGAATAAATTCACTTTATACTAAGTAAACACTGTAAAATTTTAACATTTTTGTGGTTCAGCAGGTTTATTACATGGTGACTATCGCGCGACAACCGGTTCAAACAAACTTAGAATATTGCATGTTTTTAAATAAACGGTTGTGAATAGCTAATGTTTACAGGAAATAACTGTATTTTTGTTGCTTTCTGAAATTTAAAACTGTAATTAACTATAATTAGAGTAGAAAAACTTAAAAGTCTTGGAAAAAGCATTAAAATTTAGTAGACTAGTAGTTCGGCAAATTCGATTTGTTCGAAAACTACAAGAGTACCACAAAGTTGTAAGAAGCAGCTTCTAATACGAACATCTGATAAAAGTTAAAAAAAAATACAATTGGGAACGACGAGAAAATGTTGCTTTTTAAAGAGGTTCACTTTTCTCCTACAGCTCTTCAGTGATGTGTAAAATATTTCAGTTTTGTTTACTATTTGATAGGCTTAATTTTAAAACTACAATCGGAAGCACTCTGTATATTCCTGGAATGAATTCATTTTGCTGCGTTGTAGGTAAATTTCAAATTCTATTTATATTTTTTATTGCTAATACACCCAAATATACCGACTTATGTTGAATATATGTATATTGTCTTTGTAAAATCCCTAAAAAAGGAAGCCATGTAGACATGAAAACAGCTGTTATTCCTAAGGTTTCTCAATTCCACAAAATTAAATCATTGTAACTCGCCCTAGAAAACAAGAACTGCTGTTTATAAATATTATTTTTGCGGTGCTATTTAACACATAAATTACTAATTGTATTTTTCTATGCGTTAGGATTAGGATCACTAGCCCACCAGCGCGGTAAGATGGTCAGACTCATAATTACAGCGATCAGTGGTCCCGGGTTCAAACCCCGGGGTAGGCACGAGTGTACGTGGAAAGACGTACAAAAATCAGTCCTTCTCAGGACTAATAACCTGAGGACGGGAGTAGATCAGAAACTCCCGAACCGTCTTGTGATAAACACCCGAGACAGTGGAAAAAGTCCGATAAAACATCTCATAATAGACCACTGTCAAAAATGACATCATTCAGAAAATATTTTTCTATGTAACCTGAAATTTAGAAATAGTTTTTTACTTTTTATTATCTCTACAATAAAATAGTGTATTTTTATGTATTGTGGTGTAGCAGTTTTACAAAGGCTTATAGACTAAACTGATTCTGCAGAATAGTAAAAATATCAGGCGTTGCTTGATGTATTTTTTTTTAGAAAATGTTCAGGAAGTTAAAAAATGTACAACTTTTTATATTAAACGAGAAGCCTTGCCTACAAAAATCTAGTGTTGGAAGGCTGCTCTGATAGTTGTTAGTTATTAAGAAACAGTTGTAGTTGTTAGTTATTAAGAAACAGTTGCAGCTTGCAAGAAATTTATTTTACTGGTTCTCAAAAAAGTATTCTCCTCCTACACAATGGATTTGTTCATTCTTTGAAACCATTTTGTAAGCTGTCAAAACATTCATTTGACGTTAGGTTCTTTAAAATTCCAATATTGCTGCATCTGGACTTGAAAATGTTTTATCTCGCAGCATTTTTTTAGCAGTTGGGAAAAGAAAAAAATTGTACGGGGATAGGTCTAGGCTGTAGGGAGGGTGGGGGTACTAATTAAATCCCAAAATGTTGTCAAAAATCCATTGTTCTGGCAGCAGTGTGAGCTGATGCGTTGTCATGGCGAATTAAGATGCCACTCAAAGCCTGTTTTTAATTTTTCAAAGTTGAGCTATAAACTGACTTCCCAGTACCATTCAAAATTAACTGATCTGCCATGTTCCAGTGGAATAACATCTTCTTGTTCGTGCTGGTACCTCAAACAAGCTGGTACTTCAAAAAACTTTTGTGGGTAACGCTTCATCTTGAAAGACCCAAACACTAGACTGTTGTTTTGTTTCGAGGTCGTAAGTGTATATCCAGAATTCGACACCTGCGTGTTTTGATGCTCTCCTTAAAATTTGGTAACATAAATTTGTACCAGTCTTCACGACTCTGTTTTTGTCCTGTGCACAACAAATGAGTATCCAACAGCTCCCTGGCACCAGGATGTTTATGGAAAGTAGCATTCACTGTGGAGGATCCAATAGTTAGTTCTTCCTGAATCTCCTTATACGTAGTATTTCGAGCAACCTTAATTAAATTTTCCACATGGCGTACATTTGCTATACTGGCCGCATCAGCAGGTCTGCTCGAGCATGCGTCATCTTCCAGCAGCTCTTGTCGTTGCCGAAACTGTTGAAACCAATGACTAACAGTAAACAAAGAAAGAGCCATATCAGCAAAAGTGTTTCTGAATTTTCATAGTTTTATTCATAACTTAACTGCCTTTTGTAATAGTATAAAATCATGGCTTTGAAAGCAGTTCGTGGAACGTTAATTTTAATTGAATTTAAACACTCAACAACCTAACTTTGAAAATTGATCATTATTGAGCAAAAATGGAAACGCTTGACAGATGTAGGTAACAACTGTCAATCAACATTGTTGCAATTGTTTTTACCCAACTCTTGTTCCAGGGTCTGCTACTAAGTATTAACAGCGCAACCCCCGTAATTCTTCTTATTTAAGCTTTATCGCTTTTATTTAATTAGGACAGTTGCTATAAACTTTTAAGATTTTGCGAGCAACCAATGTGACCAGTTTTAATTTATTTAAAACATTCGTCGGCTTCTTTTAGCTATAATGCCATTTTCTCGAGAAAAACTGCAGAGAAACTATGCTCCCCAACCTTTAGGAAAATCAAAAGCTATACGCATTGAACACATACTTTGAAAAAAAAATTAGAGGACATGGTCATGGTTGAGCCCAGATAATAAGCAGTGAAATCGATCTTATACTCGCATCTGATAAAAGTATCATTCAAGATGTATCGGCCCGTGACTCATTTGATGTCGGAAGCGATCACCGTATGGTAAGAACGAAAGTAATGATGAAGAGACTGAAAAGACTAAAATGTATAAAAATTCAAAAATCGTCAATACGCAAATACTTTCAAAAAACAATGATTGTGAACAACAACGTCTACTGACAACCTGACAACTAAAATGAAAGACGTTGCCCAAGCTATTGCCAAAACGATAAGTAGACTAACTCCAGAAACAAAACAAATGGTAGAGAGGTGGAGAACACAGCATAAAGAAGGTAAGCAGATGACAGCCGATTATAAGGAATCGAAGGTGAACGCTTGACAAATGATAAGAAAACACAAACACATTATGAAAGACAGGTACTGACAGTTATAGAGGAGAGCAAGATATGAAATGTCTGAGAAGAAACTAAAGAAGAAAAAATGAAGATGGAAGAGTGACCAGGTATGGAGAAAATACTGTCGTGTTATAAGTCAGATTTGACTCCTTTTTTTATTCCACGACTTCCACTATGTTTTTCGGGCCATCTATCTTTACGCATTCGGACTACGTGTTCTGCACACACTATTTTGCTTGCATGGTAGTTATACACATGTCTTCCATCTTTGTTTTTCGATTATCTATTCTAATCTTTATATGTCTTTTCTTATTAATGCGTTTAATATAGCCCTTTCCATATTTCTGTTGAGTACGTTAGTATTGGAGTGACACATCGATTCAGAGCTCTAGTTTTCAACTGTTGTAGATCTTCGGTTTTTATTTCCCAGTATATGACTCAATTTCCCAAAGGCGTTTCCAACCCCTAGATGCATGATGACCTAAAGAAATTCGTAGGATTAGAGAACCGCCACGAACAAAGAGAGCACGAAGGAGATCAGCTATGCTCAATTTTGGGCGCAAGAAAGCTGAAGGAAGTAAGGAAAAAGAAGACTGCTCCGTCATAAATTGCGGAAACTAGATAGTGGGAATCTTACAAATATTTTTCTCTAGTGCTCCAATTTTCATTTTGGAACTATCTGCGATGTTCTTAAACTTGCTGTTTATAGAGGTGTTTATATGATTTTCAATGAATTTGCGAGCAACACCTATATTATTGTTACTAAATTGCAAGAATATAATTTCTTACTGAATATTTCACGGTAAAATATTCACTTATGATGCAAGTGTGTTATGGATCCTTTCACACTTGCGTTTATAGAGTGTATACTGCATAAACATATTATACATACATGCAATAGAGCGGCAAAACCAAAAAGACGGGACTCTTCAGCGCAAAGAGTAACAAAAATTCACAGAAACTAAAGAAGAAGAGAGATTGTAATACTAAAAAATGGGAATAGAAGAGTGACCAGGAATGGAGAAAAAATACTGAAGATCAAGGAGGAATACTATAGTTTTCAAGTACAGAAACCTGAGCAAATTCTAGAATGAAGGAGAATCGTATTCGTTAGATCAGAAGAGAAAAACTACGATAGAATAATAAGAGCATCAAACCTAGAGCCGTTCCTGGTGGTGTCAATTAGTTCGGATCGCATCAGTTCAAGGTTCAAACAAATATATTAAAATATTATTTTCCCATTTGGAGCTGAAGGACTGTGCACTTGTTAATAACCGATATAAATTACTGAAATGATGATTTAATTTTGTGGGCCTACAATCCAAAGCCTTGTTGGAATTAAAAATAATTATTTTATTGTGCTCGATGTTGTTTTGATACGCAAAGTATGTTTTCCTTGAATCACAGGACAATGCCATTTCGGAAATTGTATTTCCCGTCGCACAGCGAATAATTGTGCCTAACGATCCGTGCGAATTGCCCCGATTAACCGGCTCGTGGGCATTCCGTTTTATCCGACTCATCCTTTATTTTTTAGCGCGGTTTTCGAGAATACATGCCACTTAACATAATTAGTTGCCAACACGTCACCAGTCATAATGCACGCAATATTTAATAATACAGAATCCAAGATAATTGAATGTGTGTATGTTTAAATGAACAGACGATCTGACTAGAGAAAAAAGTTTAAATGGCAAACATAAAACATTAAATTAATAATCGAAGGAAATTACATTAGAACCGTTAATAGGCTTACTCCCTCACTGTATTTACTCAAAATGGCATTCGAGGTGTAATAGAGCACAGACAATTGAAAAAGAAATTGGATTGAGATATTATTTTATTCGGCTTACGCTCACCACACCTCTGACGACTGCATTATTTCCGTACTAGCGCAAGAGCTCTAGTTTTTAAAAGCGACTTCGTTGGAAGCCGAAAGTTTTTAAATCTGTAACCAAGTACCCTAACTAAGCAATAACTTGTTTTAAGTTCAACATTAATATTTTGATATCCACGCAAAATACCTAAACGTTTGGCTTTGCTGTACAAGTGTCAACTATCATGCTGTTTTGACTTGCAATGACATATAGCAAGTTATACAAATACACATATCGAGAGCGCGATTAAAATAACTTGAACGAATTCAATTCACTAATAAAATTACCGAATTAGCTGCTGGCGCTTCCTTTCCTGGTTTATATAGCTATTCCAGTTTCGTAAGTGGAGGGTTGTTTATGGCTTGCGGACCCTTGGAATAACTTGTTACTTTTTAACTTGCAAATTGTAGGGTGGGAGGAAGAATTTAAGTAGCTATGTGACAAAAGTATTCCAAGATAGCTATAGCGTTTTACTGGTAAAAAGTATTCCTTTTTTTGTTAATTAGTTGACGTCACAAATAATATGGAATAAAAAATTTTAAAATGGGCAGTGAATAAACGAGCTGCACGAAAAAATCGATCCAAATTATTTGTGGCGTGTTATCTCGTCAACTCATCTCCTGTTCTCTTCTTGAACACAATTATATTAGTTGTCTACCCATTACATCGGCCATGAGACCATACTCTCGTTTTATCTTGCCAAGAATTGATGGAACTTGAATCTCAATCTATGATGGTTTGGCCCATCAGCGTTAATAAAAGGGGAAATAGATTGTTGATATAATAGGTAGCTTGGAATAATTTTGCAGTTTTAGCTTCTCGATTTCTGGTGTGGTGTAATGATATCATATACTCAAGATGGGTGTAGGGAGTAGCTGATCTAATCCTATTTCAGAAGAAAAAATGGAGGAGTTGTTAATAAGGTAAATGATAAAATATAATTAAACTTACTTGCCACGTCTTAGCTAATCAATTTCTGATAAAATGAAAGGATGCACCCAACGTTGATGTAAAGGCTATAGATAGCTGATCTAACCTTCCTTCTAAAAGTGGGGAGGGTAAACGAGCTTCACGAAACAATCCAAATTATTTGTGGTGGCGTGTTAGCTCTTTAACTCATTCTCTTTTCTCTTCTTGAACACAATTATATCAACCCTTTACATCTACATAGAGCACATACTACCTTTCAGTTTTGCAAAAAATTTATGGAAATTTAAATAAATTGTGATGGTTTGGCCAATAAACGTTAATAAGATTTAATGGAACTTGAAATAAATTGTTGATAATTTGCCCCACCAACATCAATAAAAAAGGCGGAATAGACGAGTCGACGTCATAAGTAACTTGAACTAAATTGTGACGTTTTAGCTCATCAGGTCTTAGGCCTTGTCGATGTGCATGCTACTATTGTACAGGGTGGCGCATGGCCGACTGACAAATTTTAATGTTAAATTACTTTCGTCAAGAAAAACGTGAAAAACAATTTATTAAACCAAAATAAAACTTAAACCTGGCAATTTTATTAAATGTTACATTAGTCAGATGATCTGTTTCTTGACCCACACACTGTCTTAAGCACTCTTGAAAATTCCTAAAAACTCTTCTCCATCTATCGCTGCTACTTCGTTACGGATTGCTTGCTTTAAATATTCAATGGTACGAGGACGATTTGCATATACCCTTTCATTTAGATACACCCACAAAAAAGAATCGGCAACTGTAAGATTAGGAGAACGTGTGGGCCAAGCAATACCACCAAAACGAATTGATTTCATGAAAAAAACGCACTGTTTTAGAACGGTGTTCTATTGACCAAGTATTCATTGTTTGACGGGGTTTTTTATACCTATCAGAAACTGCAATAAATAAACTAGCAATCAAATAAATTACGGCGTGCATATTCCCATTTGTTTTGCGGTGCAACCCAGATGAAATGTGTCAATCGGTCGTGCGCCACCCGGTACTATGCAAGGAGTTGAAGTGACTGAATAAATGTAATTTTCTAAGCTCATAAACGTAAAGAAAAAAGGGGTAATTTGATAAGTTGATTTCGCCAGTAGTAGGAAAAAATTGCGACCTTTCACCTCATCAGTTCCTAGAATTGAATATTTTGAATAGAACGGAGAGTTTGGTGAGCTAAAGCGGCACAAGTAACGTAGAGCAGAGTGCGCCATTTAGCTCGATAAACCTCCATTTTTTGTCTTTTGGACGTCATTACATTGTGCTAAAAATAGACGAGCTAATATTCCACAATGTTCCAAGTTATTTGATATGTTTTAGCTCATCGATTCTCCCCTTTTTTTCTTTTTGAAGATAATTAACTCAGTAATCTACCTTTTATATCCGCAACATACGTGGCAACATTCTATGAAACTAGGAATTGACAAGCAAAGATTCCTCGATATTTCAAGTTACTTGATAAGTTGTAGCCCCTTAACTCCCGGCATTTTTCTTTTTGAAGACAGTTAGATCATTTCTCTACTCTTTCGTTAATAGATAGATTCTATTACGACTTGTCATATTTTTGCTCGTGGAGATCAAGAAAAATGATGTGTTAATGAGTTGAGATAACAAGTGCTTTGGAATAAATTATGACATTTTACTTTATCAGTTCCTATCATAGTAGAATGGAACTATGTAGGTATCCATTGTTGATACAAACAATAGCAGTTATCTAATCCTCCTGCAAATGAGAACGTAAAAAAATTCTGTTGAAAGTAATTTGGAATAGATTGTATCGGTCAGCTCGCTAACTCCGGCAGAAGATTAAATCAGTCCATTACCCTGTGCATCGACTTTGAATTCATTCAAAGATGCTAGAAAATGACGAGCTAAGATAAAAAAATCTGTGCTAAATTACTTTTAACGTCACGTTCCCGTCTGTAGGAGTTGAGTCATATTATTCAGAAAGCTAAGCTTATTCAAAGAAAAGATGTGCCCTTTTCGCCATATTTAATAAAAATAAATTAACAAAAGTTTCCTGCTGCAGTATATTTGAAATCTCGTTCGCTGTTTTTTCCTACTCCCTTTAGTTGTGTTTGTTCGCTCCATATTTTCCTACTTGTCAATACCTGCTCCAGGTACAACTGGGCGAGTCGACATAGTTTATCTTCCATGTTGTTTTGAACAATTAAACTGTCCTGTAACCTGCCCTCATTTTTCTTAGTTGACACGCCTTCCATTTCCGCAAACATTTCTTCCTACTAGACATACAGTGTAGGCTGTTGATAAACAACT
Source organism: Agriotes lineatus (assembly GCA_940337035.1). Lineage (NCBI taxonomy): Eukaryota > Metazoa > Arthropoda > Insecta > Coleoptera > Elateridae > Agriotes > Agriotes lineatus. The sequence continues at coordinate 34,526,530 of OW679199.1, read as the reverse complement.
AAGAAGCGCTTTCAACAGTACGAACGTAAAACTGATTTATGCTGTAAATTGGTTAGATATTTCTGACAGTTTTGGAAGTTCATGTTTGAATTGCTGATCATTCTAAATAAGCGACGCCAGATGGTGTTTCTGCCGAAGGCAGATTTAGACAGCGCGATTTAAATCTGCCATAAGTAATTTAAAATAGTAGAATTGGTTTCCTATCGGCGAAGAGGTTAAAAAAAGAAATACCCCTTGAAGAAAGGGAATTGGATATGTGTGCGAAAACTAGGTCGGAAGACTAATTAAACCGGAAACGCCAAGTCATTTGATGCGCGGTTAAAAGGTAACTAAAGTTCCCTTTTACAGCATATGTTACCCTGTAAGGTGCTGTTATCCATTCCATGCCAGAGGGCAGTTACCATAAACTTAGGAAATGCTGACCTTCACACCGATTGGCCAACACATCGATCGTACAGTTGTTAACTAGAGAAAATAACCTCGGCAATCTCTGTGGGGTAATTGTGTTTGATTTGCAGCGTTTTCTTTTATCTAGTTGTAAATATTTTAGGATATGGAATAGGCGTATTCATGTAACAGGAAATGGCAATTGCAGTTATAAATTTAATTTTGTTCAAGAGTTTATTGAAATATAACTACGGCGCGGCGTGGTCTCACAAAAATGTGGCTGCACAAATTTTAGTTTGTTTTTTCTTGAAAAATATATACGGGCAGTTTTGATATAAGTAGATACATTTGAAGTGTGATTAATTTTACACAATTATTGTGGTTATATATATTGTAATGAGTAATGATACAAGCTTAATATGGTTTGAATTAAAATTTGTTAAAAGTGGGATGTTATAATGGTTTGGATTAATTCAGGGACTAGCTGGTCCGGCAAACGTTGTTCTGCCCAAAAATAATTTGTCTCTGAAACCCCATTTTACCACTATAGAGTATTAATTTTATGTCATGTCCATCGTCTTGGGCTTAAAAATAAATGCCATTTTTGCAATCAACGTCACAAAAAACCTCTTTGCGGTTCGCACGTAAAGCATATACCTGCGCAACTGACTGAATGCGTTGACCTATGTAAGGCTCATAAATTGCTATTAGTGTCTTATCACTTCCGCCTTCGGTTACCTGATGCGGAACATGACATGATGGGGAAAACCCTTCAAACCATTAGGCAATGACTGCAAATAGAAAGACACACTTTCGATATTTTCCAATTTTCCGGCTTTCTCTTTGGATTTTTCCGAATTTTCTTTTTTGCTAAACCACCTCGGGAGTAAGACGAACAAAACAAAAAAAAAACATCCAAATCGGTCAAGTCGTTCTCGAGTTTTTGCGTTACTAACACACGGCGATTGATTTTTATATACCTGGTGACAATGAAACTACTACCCACGGCGGCATTTCAAAACGGCTTGAGATAGATATATGCAATTCGGTATGTCGATAGGGTTGAAAATTGTGAACAATTGTAACATAAAAACAACTGAATGTCGTTTCCGGTTTCACCGGAAATAACCTTGACTTTGTTATTTTAAATGGGACACCCTATATATTTTCTCTTTTTATGACTCTCTGAACAATTCTAAATAACCTTTTTCCAACTTACCCCACGTCTAAAATTAATAGTTTTTGAAATAGAGCCGCTTAAAAATATGCCGTAATTCCTATTTGTTTGTATTTTACGGAAAAACGGAGTAGGCCAGGACAGAGGCTGCTATGGTTTTTAAAAACAATTGAATTTTGACAAGTATTTTCAACCCTATCCACATACCGAATTGCATATTTCTATCTCAAGCCGTTTCGAAATGCCGTCGTGGGTAATAGTTTCATTGTCACCCGGTATATAGATAAGGCAGATTTGTATCTGAAATATAGCTATTTGAAAATTACAGGTGGATTAAAATTAAAAATAAAATTTCGATAAAATACAGTTTAAAAAATCAATGACAAATGTTAATTTCGAAATAAGATAAAATTAAGTAGGTTTAACTCTATAATACATATTAGACTAGAAGGCATAAAGATAAAAATGAGGTATTTAGGAAAATTGTTTCAATAGACGAAATAACAAACTAAAAAATGTAGTAAACTAATGTTTGATGTAATTAAAATATGGAAGATAACCCCGTTTTATTCATGTAATTTTGGTTGGTATAAAAAGGGTAATTAAGACAAACTGCGAGGTGATTTAAAAATGGAATTTTGAAAGACTAAGAACAAGAGAAGAATTAACTAAAGAAGATTATTGGAAAATGGTAGACAAAACTAATGGATGGAAGAATTATTATATACAAGTAAAGTATTAAGGAAACATACTGGGTTAGCTTTATTTGGGGTATTACATTTGACATATAAAAGTAAAATCGGATTACGTCAACACATGTATTGTTGAGTGGAACTTCCAAAGGGGTGTCATAGCAAAGAAGAGGAGCGTTCTAGGTAGCAGTTGACTGTGGCAGGTGGATGTCCAGGTTTTCTGTTTGCTGCCAGGAGTTTGGGGTTTGCTAATATTGGACAATTGGAACGAGTGGTCTGTCGGTGAGCGAAACATTGGAGTAAGGAGCTTGAAGGGGTCTAGTTGCGGAGCAAGGATAGGTTGCTGTCTTGAATGTTGTGTGAATAACAATCCAAGGTGCGTGATTTCTTATCAGATCCTAACTAGAAAATAAATAAAGACGTTAACAAGGTGAAATGAATTAACATATAATAACTTACTGTGTTATTTAATAGTATAATGTACCATTCAACAGATTGGGCATTTGCCATTAGAATTTGAGAACTGTTTTGACATTTGGTTGATAAGTTGTGACATGAAATAAATGAAATTTTAAAATATTAGAAAATCAATTTTTCAGAAACAAGTAAGTAGATAACGGAACCCACATCTGTCAAGTTTTCAGAAGCTATTACAAAAAGTAATTATTGACATTATTATCCAAACGAGGGCAATTTGTAATTAAAATACTTCATTTACATCAGAATTTGAAAGTTCTACACATTTAAAAGCACAGCTGTAGTGTAGCTAGTGCAATATATTGTTATAGGTCCACGTTGTGACGCCTATTAATTTATGTTAAGGTAACAAGGTACCAAGGTACCAATTTCTTTGCAATGCTATACTTTTTTAAGGTGCTGTTAGTTTATTCAAGTTTATCTAATCAGGTAGTTTTTTAATTATTGAAGCTTATATTATTTTTCTTGTATTCAAATAACTGTATATTTTAACAAGTCAATGTTAGATATGTAACCTTCTATAAGTTTTAATTTACCCTTTTGTTAGCTCATAGAGAATGAAAATCTTTAAATCAAGTCGGGTTCACGCATATTTTAATACTTCTCTGAAATTGTTATTAAAGTGCACACATATTTACAGTTATGACATTTTGACAACTGTCAAAGTGAAACGTCAACCAAATGATCTCCGTCCCATATCAATTATGTCAAACATCTACCAAAGCAATTATCCTCAAAAATGTAATATTCTAAGTATTTACTTATTTATTTAATATTATATTAACATTTTCCTTTTCTAACACTCACTGCAGCACAATCCACAGTATACCAATCTCAACCACACAGGTAGTGAAGTACTCTACTTCCTGATCTTCTAGAAACCCTTGCAAAACCAAACCTCCAGCGACAACTTCCGCTGCGAAAAACACCTTCCCTGTCACACCAATGCAGAGATCACCACTGATGATATCCCAATACAGGAACTGACCTCCTTAATTGCATCCATCAAGCTGACAGCCTTCCAAACTCGTACTGTCCCCCTTTGTAAGCTCCTTGTTATATCCTTTCTTCCATCTGTAGCAACAATAATCTATCCAATTCTTATACTGCAATTACGATGCCCTCTACATCCTTCAAGCTTCACATGTAGTATGTATCCAATCCCAGACTACACTCAGCTGCACCCAACTGACAGCACTCACATGAAGTCCCGCTCAAAAAAATACCTATTATAGGCTTTTATTCCTTAGTTTATCAAAATCTTCTGTAGACCTTAATACACCACGAAGACCATTCACTTATTCTTAATTCTTCTTTGTACCATTTGTACTCTTCCATATTATACTTTTAAAAATTCGTTTTACCTTCGTTTCATTGATTTAATGACATATACCCTTTTATTACAACAACCAGACACCTTATCTTTCAATTAAAGGGTTTTTTATTCTTCAAAATTTTATTTTAATTAGAAGACGTTACATATTTGGAAAAAATTCGTTGTTATTTTTCTCATCATTATTTTACTACAGTAATAATTTTTATAATTGTATTTTAAAAATGTTTTAAAAGTAACCTTCTGGATTATCTTACTTTATATAATATGTTTCATTATTACTTCCTTTTACGATAAAGGAAGTATTGGATTCACCCCAAAAATTCGAAATTGAGTTTTCAACAGATCTTCACGTTTTAGAGTCCCCTGATCCCAAAAAACATTTTTTTTCATTGGTCTGTGTGTCTGTCTGTCTGTGTGTCTGTCTGTCTGTGAACAGAATATCTCAAAAACGAAAAGAGGTATGGCGTTGAAACTTCATATATAAGTTTTGTGTACTATGTAGATGAGACAGCAAGCTTTTGAAAAAAATCGCATAACCGGAAGTAGGTGTTTACTCTTGTGATTTTTCAGTTTTTTTCGATTTTTTCAAAAACGGCTCTAACGATTTTTTTCAAACTTTACATTTTTATTACATTTTTAATGTGCATTGACGTGAGATAGGTAATTTTCCAGTTGAAAACTTCTAAAGTGGGTTTCTTTTGTTTTTTTTTCTATTTTTTTTATTAACTCCTATTTTAAATAGAACACCCGGTATATTATTACATTTTTGAATTCTGCTTAAGATTTTAGAGAAAATTTGTCTCTTCAACTAACGCTCTATTTTGTACCGTTTTTGTAGAAATCGTAATTTTTGAAAAATTTTAACAAATGGTTAAAAATTAAAAATGAAATTTTTGACTAATTATAAGATCACTGTAAAAGGAAGTTGTGTGAGTGTATCACACCAGATTTTTAATCTACCAGTTATAATTATTTTAGTCTAATTTGATTTTAAACTTATAAACTTGATATTATTTCATACTTAATTTTCAGATAATCATTTGGATTTGGTTTTCACTTTATTTTCCAATTTCAAGTTAATACAACTTAAGATATAAACTCTGATATTATCAAATCACCATTCCAACAAAATCAACTGATGCTTGACCTTTTTTAATAAATTATTGACAATTTAACAGCAACTGTCTTTTTATCATTCTCCCGAAGCTACCATAACAATTTATATATGGAGATAGTGCATCGTGTTTTGTCACTGTGGAATTTGGGGAAATATATTCATTTTCCCTTTGAACTATATATAATATTTGTGCCATAGAGGTTTGAAATAGTAATTTCAACCAATTCGTGCACCTATTCGGCTTAACTATGTGCTTCTTTTCGAGGAGTTTTTTTTTATTTTTGTAGGCAGTCATCTGAGTTCGGGGCTAATTTATTTTTTCCTGGATGCAGATTAATTCCTATCCATAAATTACAAACTGACGACGTAACAAAATACCGCACTGCCTGTTCGTTTCGGCAGTTTCATGTAGCATATGCTCAAGTACTCGTTCGCATAAGCACGAAATAGACAAATTGCATAACCAGACATGTAAACAAAAGTAAGCAAGCATTGGTATATTTAACACTACGTGTTCGGGATGATACTCCTTGCAGGAGGTTTTGCGTCACCCGCGATGCTCCTACCTAGTAGAATATCTCGGTTAGGTGCACCGCCGATAATCCATATGTAATACCTGTAATACAGATGCTTACTGCACCTCGTGTCTTTTATCCGAATGCTAACTAGACCAGTGAGCTCCAACTCACGTTAGTGCGAATTTCAACTGCAGTTGCCGCCCCCTCAAAAGACCAAATTCGCAAGGCATTTGTAGAAAATGAGCATTCCAGACTATCCCGGTACACTTTCTGTTTCGCTGATAGGTTTACTGTTCATCTCGCCGGATGGCCACTATTTCCAGATAAATAGTGCACTGTATCGCGGTACCAATTGGGTAACAATAACAATGAGCAACGACTCAACAACAATTCTCTATAAATAAAATGCGGCAATATCAACAATGAAATAGCGTCCAACTCAGCTGCATAATAACACATAAAACCTCCATTGAAAACTTACTCAAGTACTAATGTATATTACAGATGTTATTCTTTCGCCCTGTCTATTAATTCACATAATTACCACAAGTGACACTTCAAAAATCATATCAGAGCTCGCGCATTGGAATCCAACTCTGGTGGTATCAAATTTCACATCCAAGAACACACATGTTCGGGCACTGACTGTTCCATCCGAGGATTTTGAAACTAACTTCCGGCCTTTGAATTAACTTCGGCTCACTTCGAGTCTTAAAAATATTTGGAACGTAATATATTGTTATGGTCTTGGTACAAGGGTTTAAAATCAGATTAATAAGGTTAAAATAATACAGTATTAAAAATTACGAAGATGCATTTAAGTATGAAATGGATATCAAAATTATTAAAATGTATTTGGTAAAGAAAGGAAATAGAATTTAAAATGCAATTGAATGAAGCTACTTAACAAACAGTGGAATTTTAACATAATTTAATTTATCTGAAATGAAAAGGGGAATTAATGGCAAATACTTTTTCGAGATATACCATTTAACATAGTGGGAGATATTTATTTATCAGTATGTAAAAATAATTTGATACAAAAACATGTAATACAATTTGTAAACGGTTGAAATTATGAAAATAAACCCTTTATAAAAGTTTTAAAAAGCTTTAAAAGAGTTATAATCTACAAAAGCAAATTTCTGGAAGGGTATACTGAACTGAATTTATTGTCAAATTACATTGCATCATATGAATTGGATAACAAGGAATGGTTTTTACTGGAAGTGGTTTACATCGAGATCATTAGCAGAGTGGGCGTTTTATGGGGTGGATAGGAGATTTTCATCTAAAGAAGTTCTAATTCGACAAGCTTATCATTGAAGTGACATCTTATAACTTGCATCTAGTCGAGGTTCGTGATACCAGGTCGTAGGAGGCTTGACGATTTTGGTAGGACGACGTAGATGGTGTTTGCTGCTGGCATTGCTGCTAGAGAGGGTTGGTAGGTGCCTTGTCGTGTTTTGGCCAGGAAGTTTTTGAAGTTGTCAGGTGACAGACGTACGAGTTGTCATAAAATAAGAAAGTCAAATTTCAGTATAGAAGCAGTCTAGATTATAAAGAATCCGACCTGTGTTTCAGTCAAGTGTTTTTTTTTCTACCGGAGCTAGCAGTTTAATAATCTTAATAATCCATAATTATAAAAAGGCAAATGAGTTAATTAAAATTCAAGTTTAAAAAGAATTGATTGAGAATAAACTAAAGTAAGGTTTAAGGCAATTATAACATAACATAGGCGTTACAACGTAGAGTCATCACTACATAAATGCCGCTAACAACGTGGGGCAAATTGTAATAGTTGGGCACAACATTATAGCAGTACAACAATATTTAGCTAGAAATTATTCAACGATTTGTAATTATATAAATACTTACAAATGGTAGAATGAATATTTATAAACAAATAAAAGGATACAAAAGTAAATACGCATTACGACATTTTGTTACATAAAGCTAAGGGTAGATTTTTTCACAGGTCATTAGTGAACCACCTGCAATATTAATTCAGCTGTGCAAATCCAAACACAAATCAACATAAAATTTAAATTCTTGTAGGGTTCTCTGTCCCTGCAAAGAATATTAAATTTGTCGCTGCATCGAGATAAATTACCCAAATTTGAATGTGTTTCATGAATTGCTTTTCACTTGGATCTGAAAATTTTTAAATATATCTAAAAGGGTCGTACAACTGGCAGGCATTGGTTAATTAAGTTAGCAAAGGGTGTTCATTTATATGAGATAATTTACAGTAAAAAACTACATAAAGAACTAAATTAATTAAACATGAAAAATTCAAATGCCCCATTGATAACAATCCAAACATTCTTGATCGCCAGATAAAGCAAGTAAACAGAAATCATAAAATATACATTCTGACGCAGACCTTTCTCACTAACGAAAAGCTTGCACGTAATGTGGAAAATTTTCCTTAGATAATATAAAATAGGACTGCAAGGAATTTTTTTCAAAGTTTCTTTGTACGCAATGTGTGAAATATTTATACTACAGGTGAAGCCATTTGATCCGTACTTAGTAAACTTAGTTACATAACAAATTCCTACCGTAGCTGATAAGAATCATTCTTTGCAGATATTAACAAACGCGACTGTGGCCTTGCCTTTCAAATTTATGCAAAGGCCAAAAATCGAATTCTCGGTTATGCGAGCTAACTCCGTTTACTCTTTTAACCATAACAGAATCACTTGAGCAGCAAATTGCTTATATGCTTCGCCGCTGGAAAATGACGAATTTATTTCTCAACAATGCTGTAGTAATCATAAGTCATCGTTCGCGACAGAAATTTAAAATAGGGAACAGGAAGTAGTTATTATTCCAAATCAGCGTAGTATGTCGAAATGGCTGGTCCCGAAGAATAAAAAGGGGCATTAATCAAAACGGCTGATGAGAAGCGACGATATTTTAATTTTCCTAATTCCGAATAGTGCTTTGAAGGCTAGCCAACCATAGCAATTCAATTTATATACGAGCTGGGTGATTGTAAGTTTTTAATTAACCTATTTTGCTTATATTGATCAAACCACAACTGGGGTATTTATAAACTTGTCACCTGCTAAACGATTTCGCGTTATGAAAAATAAATACAGACTAGACAGAAATGCTACCATTACAGAAACTCCAGTTAGATAATGTTCACTTCATTAAGTTTTTATCCATTAACCTAGTGGTAGTATATCATGCACTCGATTTTTTGTGAATTTTAATTAAGCAAAGTGTTTGATGGCAATTATTTCTTGTGAAAATATCGCTACTTTTGCTTATTTTGAATAATTAACATCTTGTTTTAGGCATGTTTCCTTTTCTGTTGCTTTACACATCGTGATCGAGAATCCGTTTGGTGTTTTTCCTTTTCTCCCATCATTAGAACATGACCGCTTGGCCGGCCATCTAATTTCTCGAGCTTGATCACTTCTAGTATGTCTGCCATTTTTCATTACCTTTTTCAGCCAAAATCATTTCAACCAGCTTTCTTCGAAACCAAATTCAAAAGCCTTGTAAAATTTGTAAACGTATGAAAAAATTTATACCATACCTTGTAAGCTAAGCATTTCCGACATTAACTTGTATTAGCCGAATCTGTTCCACCTATTACGATACACTCTGTGTAGCAACCAATTGCCCCTCCCATGTTTACGGCGGCTTCGTCTCAAAACTGAAAAGACGAGGTAAACCTTCTGCAAAAATATTAGCTAGTTAATTAGCTGACGAAGATTTTAGATACGTGGTGTGGGGTCGCTGTAGTTCCTTTGTACTCGAAGCCAATAAAATCCCCAGCATTTCCCAGGTCTTGTTGCAAAAAGGAATTTCAATTATCTTGTGCCACCACGAATCTCCATATCTAAATTACCTATACAACACGCAATATCCAAGGAATACCGGATTGTTTGCATCAACATGGATTATGGCACGAAATAGGGACAGTTCGACACGCTTCCAAGTTGACCAAATAAAAGGTTTAGCGCTATTAATTTGATGAGATTCGGAATGAATAGTGACAATAATTTTATTCACTCTCGGTTGCACAATTTTGAACAAAAAGCGTTCTTTTTGTAGTTATTGATTTACGTAATAAAGTAAACTGTGCAAATAATTATTGTTTTTGTTGAAGCACAAATGTACGCCCCATTTTAAATATTTTATGAAGGGGAAACCTTTGTAAGGCAGCAGTTTATACGGTTCAATGTATGTAGGAACTGTGTAAGTAATTGGTCCATCCTTTTTTGTAATTCTTTGAAAAGGTCTTCTCCATTTAGACAATTTTCCCTTCCTTCATTGAGTAATACAAAATTTAATTTCTGTTCTAAATTTACAATAGATAATATCGCATTCCCATTATTTCTCTTTTACTTTTACGCTTCTACATACCCCGAACTACCAGTTATCACTATTAGTGGTACCATTAACGAAATGTACAGCTTCTTTACACGCATTTTGTTCTGATTTCTTTTTGTTAGGTAGTACAATCAGTCGAAAATGTTAATTATAAGAACTGGATATGTATTTTTGAACCAAATACATTGGCAAAAATGTCATAAAATGTTTATATCAATATAACTAATCTGCCTTTCCACGGTACAACAACAGTTTACAGTTGTTTTATACTCAACAGATTTTTTCAAACCAAATTGGGGCACATTTTAGGGCCGGCCAACTAACAATGAAACTGTATGGGTTCGTTTCAAAAGCTTAGCTTCATTTATCATTACAAAAGGGGGGCCAATGAGTCAATATAGAACAAATACACTCAAAATCACAATAATCACAACAAGATCATAACTCACTTTTCAGTAATCAAAATACCCATACTTATAGCACAATCTATAGTAATTACTGATTAAGTACTTTAATACAAACGTTCAGTGCGCCGGATGGACCCAACAAACATATCATCTAAAATAATAGTACTAGTCTAAGTATCACAGAACCTCCAGCATCAGTTGGCCAACGGAATCAAAACACAATCAAAAACTCAGTGTATAATACAATTGCAATCACGTACCAATGGACAACTAGGTTGTTACAAATTATAGAGGGAATGTCGTTACTCGGGATGGATAAAGTTTCGATGAGGCCTTAAGGGTGCTCATCGGAAGCGTTGCGCGACAACATAACACAAATTACAACGTATAAGATCAAAGTCTATCAATCATATAAGCGAAGGTTAAGTTCGAGGAAGCCCGAATCGATTCAATCGAAATTGGGCTAATAAGGACAGTCATCTTAGCGCTAACAGAATCGGGACCAAAATGGGCGGAAATTCGCCAGCGACCAGCAAAGAAAGTACGAGTGCGCCTGCTGCGACAAGGCGGGCAAAATCAGAACGGGGGCGAATAATTCAAATAATACGTCAAATGACCCTAGCTCCGAACTACGTCGTTTTTTGCTCAGAACACCATTTTTGACGGGGGATGCAGTGCATTCCAGAAGAGGGCGATAGACGAGGAATTGGAGGTTTTACGACAGGTTTTCTTTCCGTCTCTGTGAAACTTTTCTTTACCAGAATTTTCAAAAATTGCAGTCCCATTCCCCCCAGCAATATTCGACGATTCACTTTTGTATCTGGATTATTGGCCAGGTAGCAGTGAGCATTGACCTCCAAAGTCCATAATACTGAACAATATAGGCAGTTGCCAACGCTTGGTTCTTCGTGCAACGGAATAAGTTGCGCACATCTTGTCAACCATATTAACAGCGCCGTTAGTCATACTGTAAAAGGTGATCAATTTCTGTCTTTGTTGTCATCATGAGTAGTCACACCGATATCGTTAAAGCCAGGATACATATACCTGAGAGAAGTAACACATTCCTATCTGTTTTTGGTACGTACTGCATTGCCGTGGTTTGGTTATTGTTAGCAAACATTTTACTTCTCATTTATTTTCACTTCAATCAATTGTTGGGGTATCCAAGCTTGTTTTTACGTGAAATACCGACCAGGGATAGCTTGTTTTGTCAAAATTTGTACCCTATTTAGCAATAGGTTTAATTAATCTATGCGAAGGTGTGTTTGCTCTAGGTTAGATTACTTGTGGATTAAGTAAATGAAACCTATTTTTATTTGAGAACACAAATAAAATAAATGACCCATTGTCCACCGAGTAGATAGTTCGAGCCACGGAATTCGGTTTCATTGCTTGCTTTCTTGAGTGTAACACTTTGTCTCTATTATTCCGAAAAGGGTTTCTGTGCTTTTAGACTCGGATTACGTCTTGGTGACAGCGCCATCGAGCGGGGTTTATTGCCTGATGTCTTTGTTGGCCGAAAAGGGTTAAACGCAGGCCCGCTGAGCCATCTCGGAATCCTCGTAGTTTGGTTTTCTGAACTTTCTTCTATACAGCGTATTTCGAGCGGCTGGACTTTTTTGCAAAAGCGAGGTGCACACGCGGACACATAATTTAGATCTTGTCGTTTTCAGACCATGCGCTTCATATCGCGTCGCGACTTCACTTGGACACCCATTGATAATGCGCACTTTTATTTGTGTCTTTTGAACTATATCCACGGCAAATTTACGACAGCGTACATGTTGGAAAGTTCGCTGTACCCCGCTACATATATACAGGGTGGTGACTTGCGCGACGCAGCATAGGGATTTCAATGGTAAATTTTTAATGTTTGATTATTGGCTCCCCTATTTTTTTGTAATAAAGTGTAAATAAGTTTTTTGTAGAGAAAAAAATACTGCATCGGTACATACTATTGTTTATAATTTTCCATTTCCAAAACTTTAGAAATCAACGAAATAAAAATGCAACATTTTTTAAAAAATCACCGATGCCTTGGAATTATGTAAGCAAACAACATGTACATTTACTTTTGTCTTTGCTGTTTGACGTTTATAACTGATTATTAAATTCTGTTCTCGTTAAAATGTATTCGTTTTTTCTAGAGAAAATGCTGTAGGTATCTGTACATACCATCGGTTATAATTTTCCGGAACCGGAAAAATCAAAGAAATTAGTATTTATAGGAAGCAGGATAGAATTAAATACCAAAAGAAAACATAATTATGTACCATCGAAGTCATAGCAAAATGGGACAGGAAAAATACACAGATACCCTTGTTTTCGAAAAGTGTAGTTTAGATGTGGCATTTTGACTGAACATTGTTAAAGGTGGGCTGTCTCTTTTAATAATTTTCAGTTCAGTCAAAATGTTACATATAAACTACACTTTTCGAAAAATAGGGTAACTGCGTAATTTTCCTATCCCAGATTGTTTTCTATGACTTCGATGGTACGTACAATCATAATACAAAAACAAAAAAATTAATAAATTATAACAAATGTTCAAACAAAGCACCATTAACTACTAAACAATGACCCAACCTGTCGTAAAATTGCCGTATAACATTTGCTAACTGATATTGTGATATTTTATCGCATTGGGCTTGAATACAATATTTTAACTCTTCAATAGTTTGAAAGATTCTTCCAGAGTAAATCTGCGATTTTAAATGTCCCCAAAGAAAAAAATCGTTGGGCGAAAAATCGGGGGACCTAGCAGTCCAGATAATTAAATAATTTGGACCAATCACCTTATTGGAAAAACTGTAGTTTACAAAGTCGCGCACTTCACGAGTGTTGTGTGCGGGGCACCCATCCATCTGAAGCCAAATCTCTTGATCGTCTCTAGCAACTTCGGTCACCGCCGGAGCTATATCCTCTTCTAACAACTGCAAAAACCGCTCTCCTGTGAGGTTTTCACTTAAGAAAAATGGTCCTATACTGTGATGACCTAGTATTCCCGCCCAAACATCCCCTTTTTGGGGATATTGGGTCCTGGTTTGTAAAATGTTGCGTGGATTTTCAGTAGCCCATACTCTGCAATTTTGCACATTTGGTTCATTAAGCAGTGTGAATGTGCATTCATCCGTAAACAAAACGTTACATTTTTCTTTAATTTGCAAGCAAAATGCACTTCTCTTCTCCATATTACGTTCAAGCAACTGTTGATGACACTGATATTTGTAAGAGCGAAATATGTGTTTTTTTCAAAATTCGCAGGACTCGGTTTTGATGCAAGCCAATATCTTGGGCTATTTGCCTTAAACTTACACTGGGATTTGCAGCTACCGCTGCCAAAACATTCAAGGTGTTGTCATTTTCCTCATGTTGCTGCACGTTTTCAGCGTAATTACATTTACAATTATTTAATACTGTGCCTGTAGTTTCAAATTTACGTATTAATCTATCAACGTCGAACGGCTTGGAATTTGCCGATTCGGATATTTTACGCTAAACAAGGCATTTACTTGACGAGCACTATTTCCAGCATAAAACCATTTTATCATTTCTACTTTTTCTTCAGTTAAATACATTTTAACGGGAAGAATATTTAATGATCTGTTATAAACCTCAAACAGCAATGACAAAAGTAAAGGTGCATGTTGTCTGTTTACATATTTCCAAGGCACCGCTGATTCTTTCAAAAATAGCATTTTTTATTTCTTTAATTTATAGGGTTCCGGAAATTGGAAAATTATAAACAATAGTATCTACATATGCAGTATTTTTTTCTCTACAAAAACCTTTAGCTCCAAAATAATTAGGGGAGCCAATAATCACACCTTAAAAATGTATTATTGAAATCTCTGTGTCGCGCAAATCACCACCCCGTATATCAATCTTTGGGAAAAATTGAGACAATATGTATCTACAGGTTACTTTTCTGGATATAAATGCATTTCCAATGTAAACCAGATTCGAGCATCACAGAGTAAGTATTTTGAGGTCGTGCTTTGCTGGCTTGCTCGATATGTATTGCCTGAAAGAGTATTTACCTCCAAATGACACTAGTAGTTCGTCAATGGTTGTATATTCTACAACTGTATGGGCCTTTTGGCAGTTCTGAATAAACAGGTAATTTGTCTCACAGCTGCTAATTAGTCAATTTCCCTTCGCAGTTTTCGATTATTTACATCATCGAAGCGAAATCACCTGAGAATAAATACAAATCTAATTATGGACAGTGTGGTGTGAAATATATCAATTCCTGTTGAATAGGTAGCCCACAAATCTTCTAAGTTCTCTTTTCCAATCCAGAATGAATATCATGTATTAGGAATAAGGGATCGTTGAGCTATACTTTAGCTTTTATACCTTTTTAATGTATATCTTAGTACACAATTAAATCAATTAGCAATATAAAGGATTATCTAGCACGTAATTAATAAAAAGATCCGCAGTTTTATTCCACTTTGTTTTCTTGTCTTTACCTAGCACGAAGTGTGTTGAACCGACGTGTTGAACCGTTGGTCAATCAGAGTCTATACTATCAGATTATTCACCTTCACTCCCACCGTGGTCCTCTACTAGTATTAAGAGCGTCTGAGCTACCTGCCTTCGCGTCTTTACTTCCATGGTCCTGGATACATGGGTAGCTTTGTCATATGAGACTTCATCTGGTTCATCATTATTATTTGTTGAGTCACCACCTTTTTCGCAACTTTCCTTTTTACCGTTCTTATTCGTCTGACATCTTACTATAAAAAGAGCTGTGAAGCAAACATAACAACAAATTACACTACAAAATTTGTACCTGGGGTGTTTATAACAGCCTGCTAACCAATAACGTGAAATGGCCTTGGATATAATGACATAAACTATATAGACGAGGTGCTTAGAGTTTCGTCGTTTGAAAAATATGGGTGACGAGTTCTAACTTTGGAATTAAATTTAATAGTTCTGGAACTACACAGAAAGTCATGTTGCTCTTTAAAAATCTTATGCGAGGTCATAAACGCGAATGAATACCGGCCGTGTGTCGTATAACATTTTTTTTTATACTGAACAAGAACCATTTTGATTTTATTGAAGAATTATCCCAAACTGTTTGCTTTAAAAATACTGTTATTTTTGTTGTGGGTTTGGCAGTACTGAAGTGTATAGTTGGTGACGTTGTCTATGTCAAATTCGAGATTAGGTTTTGTGCCAGACTGACGACAAACCTAACCTGCTAACCTCGAATTTGACAATGACTGACCTTGCCCGCAATAATATACTTCGTATTACCAAACGTATAACACGTATCACCAGCGTTGATACCGGCCTAAGCCGTAAAAACATACCAACCGGACTCGTTGCTAAGCTGGAAGATGGTTGCTATCAACCAGTATACAAAAATAGACGACTGTGAATATTGTTGGGCGTGGCGAATGCCGAGCCCAACAATACAGGAGTCTGGGTATCTTGCTTTTTGTCCAAGATACACATACTATTTTTCCGCCGATCGATTCGAGTAATTAAAAAAAATGGGAAATAGTACTCGAATATTCCCTGCCTAGGCCGGGAATATTATTCCTGTACAGTTTTATTGTAAATTACCTAGCAACGGCTGATGTAATGGAATGTTTGAATTATTCCTGTACAGTTTTATTGTAAATTACCTAGCAACGGCTGATCTAATGGAATGTTTGACGTTCCTCAACAAAATTTTGTCAATAATGTGTTAGTTCTAGTAAGATTGGCGTAAAAATATATTGTATGCCTTCGGATGGACTTGACAAAAGGGAGCAGATTTTTATTTTGCATTTTAGTGAAAACGGGTATTCTTGATAAGAGTTTTTATTCTAAAACCGCGTATGGACCCCAAAAAGTGTAGATATATTCAGCCGTTTCAGAAAAATATTGTAAAATTTGAAAATGATAACTGAAATATTTTCTACAAAGTAGTGTAATAGCTTCAGGCTTTCATATAAACAATTGCTGTTTTACATTATTTTAATTCGTATTAAAATGACAGCTGTCAAAATAATAATTGTTCTTGTGTCGATTACTTTCGGTCGATAATGTTAACATTAGAACAAAAATATTACTTAATTCCGTGTTATGGTACGGCAAGGCAATTTACCGCTTTGCGATGAGGCTACATTTGCTACTAATGGAACAGTTTCATCTCAACATGCGAGATATTGGAGCGAAAATAATCCGCATTTTCGTATAGTATCGGCAATATTTTGTTAAATTAATGTATGGTGTGCTCTTTCTTACCATGGTATCATTGGAACATTTTTTTTTATAATATTGTTAATCAAAACACGTATTTGGATATGTTACATTTTTTATGATAGATAGGATAAATTTCCTGCTAATTATTGAATTGCATGTTACTTTCAACAACATGGTTGTCCGGCCCATTATTCGCGAATTGTCGTTAATTGGCTCAATAACAAATTTGGTAATAAGTGGATCGGTAGAAATGGTACAGTTTTGTGGCCCCCAAGGAGTCCTGATCTGACAATTGTATAAATTTACTTCTAGGGTCGTTTGATGCAATTTGTTTATCAAAAAAAAATGTATCCGCTGATTCAGAAATTTAAAAAAAACGGATAAGAGAAGCTATGGCATCAATAACAATAATTGAGGAATACGAAACCGTTTTATGGAACTGCGTCGTAGAATAGAATTGTGTGCCGAACAAGGTGGAGAATTAATTGAATAAAAATAATGTTACTGCTTTATTTGTTGACTGACTAAACTTAATAACATTTTCAAATTTTTCAATTTTTAAAACTGAATATTTCTCAACTTTTTAGGGACCATAAGCGGTTTTAGAATAAGCAAAAACATTTATCAAGAATATTCCTTGTTACAGGATAAAATGACCTTTACGACAGTTTGTTACAGCAAAAAATCAAAATGCAGTCGAAACTTAAATCTTAAATCACAGTTAACGGCCACACATGGTGATAGCCAGTTAAATCTGGAATAGTCTAAATTGGTCGTTAAGACACTTCAATAAACAAAAGGTAAAGTTCAACCTAATTACCCCTCAACAGTCCTGTAACAGGAAGTTGACTAGCTAACGCTCAGGTGCTTGTTGTGTGAGGCGCTTGCGTATCCTTGGACCTACCTTTATGTCTACTCTCATCCGCCGAGACACCTTACAGACATTATACACTAAAGAGCAGGAAAACACACATAAATAACACATGTAAACAACACAAATAAAATGGCAATTAAATTAGAATCGAATTGAATCTATTAATATTAAATATGCATGTAAATATTTGACATGAATAGCATAAAAGGGTTAGTAGTCTTAATTACGTAAATATTGAATTGATTGTGAACCGAAGGGGTTCGCCCGCTGCGCTTAAAATAGCAGCAGTGAACAGACCACAAAAGTAAGCACTACGGGCCAAAATAACCCCAGGTTACAATAAATGTGGGTAACGTGCATCTGCCCTCAAAATAGCGAGCGCAACAATTAAAATACGTCAGTCAACGTTCGTGAAGTCGTTCCACTGTATAATTAGGTCACACTGTAGAATCTAGTTCACCATACCTACTGTAGTGTCCGGAAATGCGTTTTATTGTTGCATCTGGGATGTCTCACCTCGAGAAGTTACCTTGCGGAAGAAAATTTGCGAACAGAAACTGCTCCTACGATATGTGTCGCATATTACTTGCGTGCGATACAACAGGGGATGAATTGCAGTAGATGTTAGCACAGCGTGAAAATCCTCGCGAAAGCGGGTACCCTCTTGCAAAGTCCATCCGTGGATATACGGTACATATATCGTTTCTATTCACATCTCAGTCGGGGTAAATAGAAACATACATACAATTTAGCTCAATAGAAACAGTAGAAATTTTAAAAAGTGTGTTCCTCTTCTCTCAGTGAATTTTTGATTTGTTCCACTATTTGAAAATATTCTGTCCCACTCATGTATTTCATCAGGAAACTTTAAGCAGGTACCATTCTTATTTGTGAGACAATGCCGTAAGAATGTACCCCTAACAGTATTATCATCACTAATTTTCTTAAATAGAACATTTCTTGCCGCTTTTTTTATTTCTGTGTATTGAAATTGCAGCTACTATCCAATCGTTTGATTTATATCATCTAAACTGTTTCCATTTCTGGAAACTATTACTTGTTGGGGCACTTTTATTTCCATATTATTCTTATTTAGGTTGTATTGTGTGCCATCCTCGCAGCAGATGATGCTTCAGCCTGCACATTTTCTTCCATATGTTCGCTTCCAGTTTTTTTCATATTCCATTTCACTGAGATTGCCACCCAGATTCTTGCCGAGTTCAGTGTACAACTTTTTTTTACTATTATTATGGGTTTGGGTGTTGTTGTTCATACCTTAATATCCCCAACAGATTAGTTATGAACTTTATATCCGAACTTTGTATTTTGTTGACCATTAATATTAACAGTCTTTGGAATAGATGGCTTTTTAAAATTATCTGTGTTCTTCAATTCACTTAAGATGATACCCCATCTTTAGAGGTTGGAAAAACCGTGTCTAAGGGCTGTGTAATATGTGTCGCTTGGCAAGATGGTAAATGAACTATTATGTTCCTGCTACTTTTGCACTTGTTAAGTGATAAATGTGACGTCAAGTTATCGCCTATGAGGATCAGCTTCTTTAGATATGGCACACAGATTTGTAACACCCAACCTTCAAACGTTCTAAATCTCGTTCCCTTCGGTTCACCTACCCTCCATGTGGCATGCATTGATTGATCTATAAACACCATATGGAGACATGGAGCGAGATGCATGTCATTGCCTACAGCTGCGAACACAACTGAGATACAACCTTTGCAATGATTTAGGACCCTGTGAGGATGCTTGCACCCTCTTTTCCTTAGAATTTTGATTTGTCCAGGTCACCCGAAAGATGAATTGGGAACTCCAGCTCTGGCTCTCTTTAATATATTTTCAATATCGCTGTAAAATCGGAAATTTGCGTCGTTTTAAAACCCTTCTTCAAAATTGCCTTCAGACAGGTTATCCATAAATTTTCTTATAGTCCTATCCTTTGTCACCAGTCTTAAATCATGTTTATCCGACGGATAGGCCCATCCTGTACATGTATTTATTTTTTCAACAAATAATTGTTCCTATTCCTCATACAAAACTGTCCACCTTGCCATTTTACTTTTTTAAATTGAAAGCTAAAGGGAAACCGTAAATCAGTTATCGAATCACAATTTACTATTTCTGAACCCAAACTGACGCCCCAAGGACTTTATTATGCACTGGTTGCGCGGCTACATAAGGAGAAACGACAGGGGTTGGACATGTCATGTTGTCCTTTTAAACCTTTAGGTAGACATACTAACAAAAGACAGCTTTCATCACTCATATTTTGCAAACGAAAATATTCTCAGCACCTGCACAAATAACCACTAATGGAATGAGAGACAGTGACACGGTAGTGCTGCCAACCACATCCTAGAGTGCTATGAGCACCCCGGAAACCCAGTTAAAAGTTAATCAATAGAACCGGAAGGTCTTCACTGGTTGTCACTGGTCCGATTTTGAGTAAATTTCGTAGGTCTAATGCACATCTAACATTACAATGTTCTAATTCGTCTTTTTCACCAAGACTGCATTTAGATTGGCTTGAAGCTACTCAGCAATGGGTTTCTGGACCAGTCATAGTATTTTTGTATATAAATGTGGATAAAGTTTTGTAACAGTACTTCCAAATACTGAAAAATCAGTGATACATGGTCTAATTTTTCTTAGTCTTAGCAACACATCCTACTTATCTTTCCCTTTGATAACCCACATTCTTAAATTATCTCTCAGCAGTGCTGATGTCATATGTTCAAATTTGCCTTGCTTGTTGGAATTTACTTTTTTAAGATATCTGCTAACTTAAGTAACTCGTCCCACAGATCATAAACACTATCCAACGCAGCCTTTACATAATCGCCAATTGCCCTTCCAACCAGTACTCTTACAATGGAGAAAACAATGGTTGCTTTACAGATATTAACGATACAAGTTTGATTATGAGCATCTTAACTAAACGAGTTTGATTGCCAAAACGAGACGGTGAGCCGAGTTCTGCTGCAATCAGACAAGTCTCGTTAAGTGCCATAAGCAAACGTGCATTGCTCAATATTTTAGCTTCATTAATAAATTCTAGGTCAATGTATTTTGTTATATAAAAATAGTGCGGCAATGAAGCTCTTAATGATACTAAAATTAATTTGGTCAATAGTATATACACTCTATAACAACACTGACGAATATAAACATCATTAACGGTACAAAGCATTTAATGGAACTAACTTTTAGCGGTGTCGATTTGCAAATTTATTAGCAGCTTTCAATTCCTGACTTAATCTATTAAATATATCATGACCAGTTGTTTCGTGAACCCTTTTAGTAAAAAAAGAACTGGAAAACGTTATCTGTCGATTCGTTCGCTTAGAGGGCGAAAATTTCACTTTTCTTCCTTGAGGCACAGGCAGGTTCTACAGTTTCTTTCGATATATCGTGTGTAGTGGAACCCTTTTAACTTTTCTTTTCGCTCTATTTCCAAACATTGTTTTTAGTATGGCACAGCAAACAGCAGAAAGACTTGGTGCCTCTGCTTCTGCATGAAGCTCCAATTTTTTAACAATTAATTCTGCTGCTACGCAACTGGCCTTGTAACAATACGTTGGTTCAGCCCCTTCGTTGGTCCCTTAAAATTAAATAAGACGCCTCGTACGTCTTAGTGTTTTAATATATGATTGTCTCTGTTTATTTACCTCGCTAGCTCAGTATGCATGAAACCTTTTTAAATACCCATTCGTGGTTACGAATGTTCACTATTTACCAAAAACAGGAAGCCGATCTGCACCTGTAGTGTTCTCGGGCTGAAACTGACTACAAATACCATACACAAGAAAGGTCAACACATACAAAATCATAAAGGTAACAAAAGAAAATAGGATTAAAATTTTTAATGAATGGCCACTCCTTAAGAAAACTATAAAATGAGAATGGACATTTAAACATACATAAAACACTATTAAAATAAAACGCCAACATAACTATCTTTAAAAGAGCAAACATTAAACCGCCTGAACCCGGTCCTGTACGTAATTTCAATTCACATACGTGAGCTCATTGCTTTAAGCGCGATTTCAACACAGCTGTAGCAACTATGGCAAATATTTCCTGTATGTATTAAGTTACATGGAAATTGGACCGTGAGAACTGCTGTGTACCCTCGAATTGGATTCACCTTGGATGGCGTCACCAAACTGTAATGCGTGGAATTTCACCACACACGATGCGGGGGGGGGGGGATTACCCTGACTGCTAACTGGTGCGAGAAGGCGGTTATCGTCACGTACCCACAATGGACGTCTCGAATATACGTGTCCGTATCTCACTTTCTGTACTCATCTGGTACACGATGAAAATGCCGTTTGCTCGAATCGCTAAGGCTATTTGCTGTACTCAAATTTGTCCCTTGTGCGTCAGCCGCTTCCATTTATTTTGCCTAAGGCATAAGTTACTGCGAGCCGCTTAAAAACAGGCGTCTCTGGGCAACGCCCGCTAGCAACTTCTATTCCCCGCGAACTGCCAGTGATCCCGATGGACAGCTGAACACACAAATTTAAGGGCGGCATGCACTGGACCGGATCCGCGCACATTTGACTATGGAAATTACAATGTTTAAGCCTAATTGACAATAAAATAGCATTTGGGCAAGGAAGCCATATTCCCGTTTCAGCGACTTGGGTTTTATTAAAAACTAGGTAGATTCAAATGTTGATAGGAAAGTGGCATTGTTTAAGAGTATGTTTTTTTAATTAAGTAATATTGTTTCATCCTTATTCCTCTTCTTTGGTTCTTAGCTTTTAATCTGGGTGCCTCTGGATTACGGTCTGGTCAAGTAAGTCGTGTATCAAAATTAGTGTCCAAATCGAGACGAATGTTTTTTTATATTTATAGATTAATGTGTTTTCTCCATAACCTTTACATTTACCTTCGTCTTTGTTTTCATCACTATCATCTTTATGTTATCTTTTGTCTAGCACAAACTTGTGCATATTTGCCGCAGGTGTGAATAATATTGGACGCTGTCAAATTAGTAATAACGAGAATGCAATTTGACGTCAAGTATCTGCTGTCTAATCAAGGTTAACAAATGAGAAAAAGCGATATTGTATTGGTAAATGTGATGCCCGTTTGTAAACAAAAAAGAGGTTATATTTTAGCGGTGAATTATATCGCAATATTGGTCTGAATATTGGTAATATATTTAAAATAATTTACGCTAGGTATAAAATAGCCAACAATTTTGCAGCACACTGTGGTGAAGCATCGCCCTAGCTGTATGCTACTAGGCTAATATCTAGATTATTGCCCAGATATTAATTATTTAAGGACAAAAGTTGCAGTAATGTATTTATGGACAATAAAATGGTAAAAGACAATTTTTTAGTAGGTTTGGGAATAATTAGACTTTTATTATACTCGTACAGTTATTTTTTGTGTTTTATTATTACTAAGATACCGTTGTTTGTTTTCCAGGTTTTCATATGGCACCAAAGCTGAGCGAAATCTTTCCGGAATCATGCCTTCTAATTGTGGTCGGTGTAGTCATAGGCGTAATCCTAGTTCACGTAACCGACAGCGTCCACATGTCGCCTTTAACTCCCGAGACTTTCTTCTACTTCATGTTGCCTCCCATAATCCTGGACGCTGGCTACTTCATGCCCAACAGACTGTTTTTCGACCACCTCGGCACGATCCTAATTTTCGCCGTCATAGGAACCTTATTTAATACTTTTACTATAGGTAAGTCTCGCTTCCACTGCGGAAGGCCGTCGCCTGACCAGTTTCCTTCCAGGTGCTTCCTTGTGGGCCGTGGGGCAGACGAATCTATTCAACTGCGAAACCGCGCCCCTAGACATGTTCCTGTTCGCCGCCCTGATTTCAGCGGTGGATCCCGTGGCCGTCCTGGCTGTCTTCGAAGAAATCCACGTCAACGAGATCCTCTACATAGTCGTCTTCGGCGAGTCCTTGCTGAACGACGCCGTGACCGTAGTTCTGTACCACATGTTCGAGGCCTACTCGGAGATGGGGTCGGAGAACATCACGTACATGGACGTGGTGGCGGGCTGCACGAACTTCTTCGTGGTGGCCGTCGGGGGCACAGTGATAGGGGTGGTTTGGGGGTTCGCGACTGGCTTCGTGACTAGATTTACGAATGAAGTGCGTGTTATTGAACCTATTTTTATATTTGTGATGGCCTACTTGGCATACTTATGTGCCGAAATTTTTCACATGTCGGGTATATTAGCGTGAGTGCTCCGCTTGCGGCCAATCGAAATGTGACAAGTTTAATGGATTTATGTTTGCAGAATTACATTTTGCGGAATTACGATGAAAAACTACGTAGAAGCGAATGTATCCCACAAGTCCCATACGACTATAAAGTATACCATGAAAATGCTGAGCAGCTCTTCCGAAACTATCATTTTCATGTTTTTGGGCGTAGCGACTGTTAATAAGATGCATATGTGGAACACTTGGTTCGTTGTTCTCACCATCGTTTTCTGCTCGGCTTACAGAGCAATAGGTTAAAAAGATCGTACCATACACTTTGCACATATTACCTAACTTCCCCTTTCTCTCTTAGGAGTGATAGTTCTAACAGCCGTAGCAAATCGCTTCAGGCTGCACCACTTAAGCACAGTTGAGAAGTTCGTTATGTCTTATGGAGGCCTAAGAGGAGCAGTTGCGTTCGCGCTGGTGCTTCTTATCAATCCAAAGGTGGTGCCCTTACAGCCCATGTTTATGACCACCACCATTGCCGTTGTGTACTTCACGGTCTTCTTCCAAGGTATTACTATTAAACCCCTCGTCAAGATACTTAACGTTAAGACTGCCCAGAAAAAAAAGCCTACTATGAACGAAAGAATACACGAAAAGGTAAGCAATCGTTTCTTCCGCGCCACCACGCAACATCGTTAAATAACTTTCTAGTTAATGGATCACCTCATGGCGGGAATGGAAGACATCTTAGGACAACACGGAAACTATCACGTGAGAGATAGGTTCGTGCCGCGACTGTTCCAACAGTTGGTTGCGAAGCTAACCGGTTTGTTCTAAAACAGATTCAAGCGGTTCGACAACAAATACATCCGACCACACCTGTTGCGTAACTATCAAGGTGCGGAGCCGAAGATTCTGGAGACCTACTCGAAGCTGGCCATGCGGGACGCGATGGAGTTCATGCGCAGGAACGCGTCAACGATCGGTAATATCTCCGGAACGGAAAGTATGTCTGGTATTTTCAAGAACTATACAGCTGGAAACCTAGATGGCAGGTGCGAAGAAAAATTATTAACCTGGTAACTAACATGGGCACAGACTGCCGATCTCTACTACTAACACTCTGTGCACTATCTGACGCTATACCGCCTCCCTACAAGCACTTGTGCATGTTGTAAGTGTAAAGAGTCATTTACACGAACAAGAATTTCTGGTAGAGTTACAAGTCCATTTAAAAGTAAATTATAATTCCGTTTGCACCAACAAGTTTTTCTTGTATAAGAAACTAAAATTCACTTACAGCTGTCTGTCATGCAGTCACACCAATCTATTTAAGTAAAATCCTCAAAAAAGAGTTCTATTAATTTTTTTTTCCATTGCCGCATTTTTTACATAAAACTTGTCTTTGAGACAAGAACAAAACTTAAAATCACGTAACAAACTTATGTTGACTGACGCAACGAAGAGGTTATGTTTACGAATTGCCGTCTACAAAAAAAAAACAGGTTGGTATTATGGATTTGCGAAAAATGCGCTTGCGCGAAGTAGCGCATGTTCTCTTTCTAATAAACGTGAATGTTAGACAAAGAGAACTTGTAACGTCACTGCCAGAAATTGTTATTCGTGTAAATAGCCCTTTTCAAAGGATTGGATTAATAAACTGACTTCGATTTTACACCCTTTTAGTACAATTGGAAATATTGATAGAGAACCTTGACATAATTGATATATTTTTGCACAGTGAAATTGTACAACTTAATTCTTACGTTACGTAAATAAAAGAAGTGACTTTCAAAGCGCTTACATGAATCAATCCAATCCTGTACAACTGTATGTCGATGTTTGCTGTTCTGTGTGGGTTTTAAGTTGTTTTTATCATCCTATTGGAATGATAACATACCCAACCAATAACCTCGCATTTGCTAAAATAAGAACTAGTTGCTATAGTACTTCTGCTCTTTTCTTCCTATTTAACAATGTGGCTTAGATGTTGTACTAATGTAACGCTTGGCTTCTTCTTCGGGGTTTTTAATAGAGACGTCACTGGACTATTGCAAAAAATTTAAAATTGTAGCCATTCAAAACTAGCCAAGTTACTATCAGTTGAAGCTGGATGGAAGACTGAGTAATAAGATTAACATTTTCGTATATGAATGCAGCGGTTAAGTATTGCCTCTTATCAGTAACAAAATCAAGAGAACTGTTTTCAACAAAGCATTCCGAACAGTTTATATGTACGACCGTCTTTATTTTACGAAGTCGTAAAACCATCAACAAATCCTGCATTTTGCCGTTTGATCGGCATATAGGTGTCATGGATATTTGGTCTACTCCACTGTCTTCCATATATGCCTCCAATAATGTACGTATACTATAAAGAGGCTTTTTCTTTATTTCCATTTCATTTTACGTCGTAATGTAAAATAAAAATTAAAAAATAAGCTTTAATGCCCCAACGGGCGCCAATAAGTTTCCGAGATAAAATAATGTTTGCAACACTACCACTGACGACAATAATTTTAAAAAATCCTGACAAGTTTTTTATAAACCGGTTACTGATTCATCACTCCCTTAACCGTAATCCAGTAAAAATAGCTATTTAACCGTGACCGGTTAACCTTGATCAATTACCCATGACTGAAACAGTAACAATTAGTAGTTAACTTGACCAAAATTAAATAAAAAGTGGAGTAGTCACCCTCAACGACGTCGTTTTGACAGATGAATTAGTAAAAAATCAGGAGCTAAATCAAGAGCTAAATTTCGGTTGTTGATTTTCATATATAGGTACCACAAAATGATATTATTTTTCTATTTTATTTTGTTTTAAGTTTAAAAAAATTCTTTGAACAAAGTTAACAGTTATTTTAACAACATTAACGACCGGTCTTATAAAGACCACTAACCTGACGTTAACTTTAATTCGCTGTTAAAATAAACAAAAGCGCATCAAAACGTTAGTGGATATGACATTTTATTCATTAGTAAACAAATTTCGATGCGTTTTTGTTTATTTTAACAGCGAATTAAAGTTAACGTCAGGTTAGTGGCCTTTATAAGACTGGCTGTAAAAGTAATTACAAGACTAACAGTTGTCTAAGTAATGATTTTGACGAAACGAAACTGAGTTTAACTGAAATCAGTAGTTATTTTCACGAAATTAATAGTTACTTTAACGAAATCCCTTTTTAAGCGATTAAATATTGTATGAAGCAAATGTAAAGAAGCCTAGTAGCGCAGTTGGGAAGACACTAGGCTTGCTTTAAGCAAGTTCTCGGTTCGAATCCCACGGGGGCAGGAATTTTTCCGCAGCCTTGCCCTTGGTGATTGGAATCGGGCTCGGTGAGACCATTCACAGTTGGGCACCTAATTAACTGTACTCTACTCAGAACTACAGACCTAAGAGATAGAGTAACAAGGTCAACACATCACCATGACAAACAAATATTACAATACAGGCCACGAGGAAAGAGAAGATTAGGAAGGCCGAAGAAACGCTGGAAGGACCAATTTTCGTGAGACCGGAACAAACCAGTTAGGTTTAATCCTGGATGATGATGATGACGATGATGATTAACGACATAGTTTTCAAGAAAGTTCGAAATCATTTAAATGCGATAGTCATTTTGAAGAAAACTCAAAATAATTTTAACCAGATTAAAAATATTTTTAATGGAGATTATACTGCAATGGTTTACTGCCCACAGCAATTCAGGTTGCCTAACTGACAAAAAAAATGAATAATTTCCAAATGAGCACAGAATTAAATATTTTATTTATTGCCAGAAACTCAGTAATTTTACACTAATAAATGTGTTTGAGATAAGTAGCGGTAATTCTAATTTGAGTGAGAAAGGTTGGCATTAGATAAGGCAGGAATCAAGAGGATTATGTTCAGCGTTTTATTAATAGTTGATGTTAGGAATGGCAAACACAGCTTAATGTATGTAGCTGATAGATTTGAGCTTGGTGCAATCAATACAATGATATAAATTTTAATGTAATACAAAGATGGTTTGTGAGGCCCAGAAATTATATGAGCGTTATGATTAAAAATTGTATCGCCAGCAAATGACAAGACAACTAAAGGGTAAGGAAACTGTGTAAAGCAGTACGAGGAAGTAAAAGATTGCAAAGAGCAATAATTAGGCTACCTATCAAAGGACACGGACTAGGATACGAGACAGTCAATTGTTTAATATTGAAAACAAGCTTGTAACTTTTATGTTGGCTGCAAGTTGAGCTCCCAGTTTTGGTCTAAAATTATTAATAAAAAATTTATTTGTTGAACGTTCATATTCACCAGCGTACAGAGCATTTTTGAGAGGTATTTTCACTGTGATATCACATCCCAGTGAACATGAATCAACCTAGCAAGATTTCAGCAGGTGCGTCATACAGCGAGGCCAAATTTGGACAAGATTTCGACGTTTCTTCATTGTGTGAGCCAGCATCGGAGCACCACTTACAAAGGTAAAATTCACAGGGAATCCGTTGCAGCAGGTCCGTAAAATTTGGACTTCCAGAGATTTTTAATCAACGTCCTGCCATTTTGCGATTTGGATCAAAAATTTTAACCGTTTCGCCGGAAATAGAACAAAAGCAGATCAGAGCGTCGGTTTGTGTTACTGACACAAAACCAGGTTAGCTGGAAATTACGTTACATCAATTACATTGTATTTATCTGGTGTTAATTCTACCATTTTTGGTGTTGGAAGTCAAATTACGCAAAATTTTATACATGCAAATCATCTTTATGTTTACAGTCAATTTTAGGTTAGAGTTGTCAGACACGAATTTAAGCAATTGCCATACTAGTGAATTTGCCATACGCAAAAGTGTAATACAAGCTGTGTGATACGTCCCTATTTATTTATCGTATTATTTATTTTTACATAAAATTTGGGGGCGACCATTACAATACATCATTTTAATGAGGCTTAAATACTAATCCAAACAATATTTAATCTTAAATTAGATTTAAACTAATTGTCAAGGTAACATATTCTTTCCATGAAACTCAAATATAACGAGATTTATAGAATTCAAAAATTAATTAATTCAAGTCACACAAAGAAAACTCTAAGTCGTTTGCACTATCTTCTATATCGTCGTTAGAAGTTTTAAAACCGTTTTAAAGAATCAAAGAAAGATCGTTTATACGAGATATAACCACTTAAACTAGATTAAAATTCGTTATTTTGGTAAAGCCCTTTTAGGAGACGAAAAATTGCTTAAATAAATTTTACAGTCATTTTAATAAAACTACTGGTGGCTTTAACGAGACTAAAGTAATTAAACGCCATCAAAATATAATGTCATTTAACGAGATTACAAATCGTTTTAACGAGTTTCTAAACCGTTTATATTGCAACTAAATGACAATTTAACGAAATTAAACACAATTTGAACGTATTTCAACTGCTTAACATCCGGCTAGATAAAAAGTCGTTTAAACTAATATTATTTTCATAGGTAGGCCATATTAATATGGCAGAAAACATCAAGACAATTTATGTTAAGAGTTGTATGAATAAGATTTAAACTCGTTTACACTAGATTTAAATGATTAAAAGGAGATTACAAATTGATTTAACACAATTGAAAGGAATTTTAAGAATACGAAATGGTTTGTATACGAAACATAACCGCTTTAACTACAGTAAAATTCGTTTTTTGCAAGCTAAACATATTTTTAGCGAAATAAGTAGTTATTTCTAACAGTGGCTGTAACGAGATCCTTTTTAAAGAAGTTCAACAAGTCATTAAGTCATTTAACGAGATTGGACATCGTTCTAACGGGATTGGTCATAATTTTAACGAAATTAACAGAGAATTTATATTGAAATAAAATGTTGCCTTAATGACTAAACGTCATTTTAACAACGATCAAAGTTATGGTAGAAATTGAGTACAGGTGAACTCATCACCAATCCTAATCTGAAATAAAATAAACAGGCCAACTCATGACCGCTAATTGAAGGTCATTTCAAAACCATATTTTATGGATAGGTGAATTCATCACCAACCACCAGCTTTGATATAATCCCTGGTCTTAATGGTCTTTTAAGTACCTACAGCAATTAAGCCCTGGCGTTCTTCCCAACGTGATTGGAATTTTGTTGTAGAGAAAGTTTAGTGGGCGGCTCCTTTTTACTTCCTTTTACTACTATAAAGGAAGTATTGGATTCACCCCAAAAATTCGAAATTGAGTTTTCAACAGATCTTCACGTTTTAGAGTCCCCTGATCCCAAAAAACATATTTTTTTTCATTGGTCTGTCTGTCTGTCTGTCTGTGTGTCTGTGTGTCTGTCTGTGAACAGAATATCTCAAAAACGAAAAGAGGTATGGCATTGAAACTTCATATATAAGTTTTGTGTACTATGTAGATGAGACAGCAAGTTTTTGAAGAAAATCGCATAACCGGAAGTAGGTGTTTACTCTTGTGATTTTTCAGTTTTTTTCGATTTTTTCAAAAACGGCTCTAACGATTTTTTTTAAACTTTACACTTTTCTTACATTTTTAATGTGTATTGATGTGAGATAGGTGATTTTCCAGTTGAATACTTCTAAAGTGGGTTTCTTTTGTTTTTTTTTCTATTTTTTTTATTAACTCCTATTTTAAATAAAACACCCGGTATATTATTACATTTTTGAATTCACCTTAAAATTCTAGAGAAAATTTGTCTCTTCAACTAACACTCGATTTTGTACCGTTTTTGTAGAATTTGTAATTTTTGAAAATTTTTAACAAATGGTTAAAAATTAAAAATAAAATTTTTGACTAATTATAAGATCACTGTAAAAGGAAGTTGTGTGAGTGTATCACACCAGATTTTTACTATAATATTAAGGAAATTTCGTCTATATAAAAGCATTTAACATGTAACAAGTAAAATTTTATTTAAAGTTGTAGAGATTTTACCTTAAGGCTGCGTGGACAGAAAATAATAAATCAGCACTTCAGGCCTGAAGGCCCATGGCTTGTATTCTTCTTCTCCACACTATTCTGTCTCTGGCACTATTTTCTCAGCCGGTTATACCCATCTCTAGCAGATCTTGTTGCACTTCTATGTTCCAGCTGTTTCTAAGTCGCCCTCTTCTTCTTCAGGTTCCGTCTCGAAAATTGTCTTTAGCAATCCCCCTCTTCTGTTCTCACTACATGCCCCAACCATCGTAGTCTGCTCTGTTTGACTATTGCAACTATATCCAGGGTATGATAGATGTTCATAAGTTAGTTGTTAGTGCTCCTCCTCCATGTGCCAGCTTCCTCCTTGATGGGGCAGAATATCCTCATTATAAATGATTACAAATAGGGATAAAGTTTCAGCATCCTATATTGTTTGAAAATAATTGTCAATTAAATGTGCACCTACTTATGTATATATTATGTAAATAGCACCGGTTGTTACCTGATGCCGGTGATGAGTTGGCCTTATCATTAAGACCTACAAAATTTGCTAGGGATTAGTTGGTGATGAATTGACGTCCGTCCTTAAGAATATACCGATGATTCACTCGTCGAGGCATACTCTGAATGCACTTGAAGCAAATTTCCTTAAAATTCTCATTGAATCCATTGATTCTTTTTTTAGTTAAGTCTCTTTTACTTGTTACGTTTTCCTTAGTAATTTTACTTTTAATGGATTTCAAACATTCTCAATAGGATTCTAGTGTTACCAGTGCGCAAAAAAATATTTGCCTTTACTTAGTCATAATCTGTGACTTTAATGATTAAACACCATCTTGGCCTCAACAAATTAGGAATTAAGCTGTAGAATAGGGATATGTATTTTAATTCCTTTAAACTATACTAGTGGTCATATTAATATGGGACTGTATACGCACATCCGTCTGAGAAGTTAGGATCTCCCTCGGGATACTTTCACAAAAAGCTTGCTGACCGTTTCGCCGGCGCGAAGTTTTAAGCAAGCGCCATTGCGAAGTTAGAAGCAAGCAATTCGCGTGTGGTCCATCTTTCGATGAATGGAAATGCAAGTAAGCTGAGTACATCACGGTCATCTAATGGCGTGCGGGCGTATAGCGCTACAAGATCGTATAACGTTAGGGGTCGGTATTTTTTTTACGAAAATAAAAGTCAATGTAACACTGTTGAAAGTCGTACAAGCTATGTCAATATTATTTTAACGACGTCATTTATAACGAAATCAAAAGGTATTTTTACAATTTTTTAATGAGATTAGAAACGAAATTTAAGATGGGTTAAAAGAGATTTAAAGTTCTTTCAGTAAACAATATTTTACATCGCTTAAATGTGATCCTACTACATAGTCCTCAAACGTCCTCCCAGATGAAAGGGAATCACGGCGAAGTGTGATAGTCTCTAAACAAATGCTTTTTTTCGTTGGTTGGAAATAGAAATATATAAACAAAGTTATAATATATAAATTCACCAGTGATTATGTATAGAGCCACATAAAAAATTAAGAAAGTAGAAACTGTTTCCTATTTTCAAGGTTGCCATAGTTTCATATGATCAAGCGATTGCGGCCAGCTAATCGACCTTAGTTAATTGATTAACAACTATGTAACCATCAGCTATTTGTTGATTAACCGGTCATCAGTTATTGGCTATTTGTAACTACGATTGTCAGAAGAGATATTAAACGGTCAACTAGTCGTGATTGGCAATACTATAAGAACAACATTAAAAATTTTATGTTGCCATAAATCTATACATATAATGGTCCATCTCTTTCTTCCATTGTTTTACAAATCCAGTGATCTGCCAGTGGCGTTTTTATTGAAAATCTAGCATGCGCATAAATGCCATCCCTAATATTGCAAACCTGAGGTTAGGAACATTTCCAGCACAAGCTTCAGTCAGCTCGACTCGAGCAACTGGAATATAGATATGCAAGAACTGGAGTACAATCCCTCCAAAAAGGACTTAACTGATGCAAAAATACACCACCTTTTAGCGGAAGAGCTATGTCAGTCAAAACGGGTAAGTTAGAGAAACTGGTGTTCTCGGATCCCTATGATCCCTAACGCACCATTCTCTTGCAGCATCGCAGGTTAAGCTACAGCAGGCACGCTGTAAACGATAGAGATTTGTCGACACAAGTCAATTATAAAATGCATTACAATATGAGAAGACTGGTAGGTGATAACAGGCGACACCATCATAAACGCCATAGCAAGAAACTGCAAAAGGTATGGAAATTGTGTTATCATCTTCAAATACTTCTATTAAGTGTTCTTGTTAAAGGATGGAAAGCAGAACCATGTTAGCTTCCCAGAGTTTCAACAAAACGGTTCTGCTAAGCAGTTTTCGCATGGTATGGTCAAACGATGATTAAGGAATCTTCATTATTTATATCCTCATTATTATGTTACAGATTATATTAATCAGGTTTTAAGTGAAGAAGACAACCCGGAACCCAAATGCGCCAAAGAGGAGTGGGACAGTCCCATCACCTTTACAGCGAAATCGTCGCGTAAGTTGTGCAATATTTCGTTAGTTGCGATTACTAGTATTTTACCGTGAATGAGTGTATAAATTTTGTTTTGCTAACGATGACGAGATGCCTCGGCCTGAAAGTCAATTAACATCGCGCACGCGGTTTTGCTGCCGATGGTGCGGTGACGACCTGTTAACGATAAAAAAGGTGGTGTGGTATTTTAGCGAGCGATGAGGCTCCTTTAAGCACGGGAACAGAAGGAAGTGGAAATGTTCATTTCGGTCTCTTTATGGGAACAAACAAATCCCCGGCAGCCGAAGGTTACCTACCTTGGCGACCTCAAAGATCTCATCGTAACGGTACTTCACTGCTTTTCGCTTCTACCAGCAGATACGTTATCCTAGCATCCCTTAGAGCAGTGTTTCCCAAACTTAAAAACAATGGCTAAACAGTCCAGGTGGAGAATTTTTCCCTAGAACGTTTGCTATGCTGCAAGGTGGAAACTAAATGAACAAAACAATGAAGTAACCTTCAATTTATAATTACATACAAATAATATAAAGAAAAGGATAGGCTTCATTCAGAAGTCTTTCAGAATAGGGAATTTGCCAAAGTTCTAGTTTTTTGTTCAACATTTTTCCTCTTTAAGAGAAATTACTCCAAATAGGCTTGGAATATTTGCTCGCGCGAGCTAGAAATGGGGGATGGTTGGCAAATATTTACAAAATTATGTTTGATGACGAAGGCAAATGGCTCTAAATGCATTGGGAGAGTTTGGTCGATATTATATTGCTCGATAAATTGAGTTTCATATCCGGAAACAAATAAGTAATTTTTCCTAGTATTGAAGGCGAGCATTCAGGATATCCTAGTTCTTATGTTTCTTTTTTAGCTGACGGAGTCCTTAGTGTAAACAGACATCATTTTCCTTAAATAAAACAGCATAAAATATTATTGCCGTCTACAATCAACCAATTATCTAACAGAACAATAAGCCTAATGATTTTTTACTATTCTACCATAAACTAGATAAATCACTTTTATTTTAATTGGCCCATATTTATGTAACCGCAGAAATTACATTTCACAATATTGGGCATAACTCAGGATATAAGCCTTCGACGTCAGTGCTGCTATGTATATATCGAACCATTAGGAAATTAATACCTAAAGGACGTCATCACTGTAACTGAAATATTGTATAATGCATTTTATATTGATAAACAGTATTCTAGAAGGACCTATTAATAGTTGGTGAACGTAGTAGTGAATATATGTAAAGATAATTTAACAGATCCTACCTTCAGTATGACCTTTATCCCCTTTACAGCTCTGTACTTTATTGGTAATATCGATTTTTAACGTTCACTTGAGTTCTGTATCTGCAATCTTTCGTACATGTTGTGTTGATACATATTTCTCGGTTCACATAACACAACAGGAAGTCATAACATAATTGGAGAAACATGACATCCACATATGCACGAACGAGAGAAAACTACATACGTATATACAGCGTGTTCCACTTTAAAATACAATACTAAACAAAGCCAAAAATGTACAGGGATAGCTTCAGTGGGACATGGGCGGGGTTGTATTGACTCTAAAGTTGGAGGTATTCATGTCTAAAATTCCATTCGATAAAGACGTAGAAGATGGTTATAATTGTTTGTTAGGAGCCACAGAGTTGATTGCTTTACCCTAAACGCTTCTGCATGTTTGCTTTACAAAATACAGATGTAAAATACATTTCAATTACACAAATTTCAAATACATATATATATTATATCTACGAGGCGAAGTGATAAATATTATTAATAATACCGAGCAAAATTGATCATCAACATGAATCGGCGATACTAGGAGCCCAGCTGCAGGAAGGTTACCTGACGCTGCTGAAATGTTGGCCCACGGAGAAGGTAACCTGGCCTGATAGAGAAGACAGCCGAAGTTGACAAGAAACCCAAAACCAACGAGAAATTTGGGGCGACGCGGGAACCGGTCCAATCGAAATCGATTTTTGGGGTCCTACGATAACTCAAGTAGCAACAATGAGAACCCCAATGGTTTAAGCACTACAGAAGTTGTAATTACCCGCTATTAAAAACGTCTTTGCGACAAAAATATTACTTCCGAAGGTTATTATAGCATAACTC
The DNA here is from genome assembly GCA_940337035.1 of Agriotes lineatus. Taxonomy (NCBI): domain Eukaryota; kingdom Metazoa; phylum Arthropoda; class Insecta; order Coleoptera; family Elateridae; genus Agriotes; species Agriotes lineatus. The sequence continues at coordinate 34,491,191 of OW679199.1, read as the reverse complement.
AAATAAACGCATAAGCCGTCGCTGTCACAAATACACGTACGGCTCTATCAAAACGTAAATAATTGCCCAATTCACACCAGCGGCGCGATCTGGCCGTAATACGCCTACTCCACCAGTAGCCTCCCTGCTTGAAAACGAGTTCAAGGGTGAAGGGTGAGCAGATGCAGATGTTGACCACCTGCTTCGCGTTCAGCGCAGAAACATCCCTTCCACGGTCAAAGAACAGAAGCGTGCGTTTGAAATTGAATGCCGGCGAAAACGAAACAAGTTATGCAGATAAGCACACAAGAGCACGTGCAGGTGTTGGAATCTTGGCACATATTAAACATATATACAAATAATATGAGAAGAGCAAACATTCCAAAATCTGCTGGGAATATGCCAAATAAAGAAAAAAGCACGATCCAGGTAACTTTAATGGCCGTATTGGAGGCGCGCACTATCCGGATTTATACGGAAATCCAAGGAAAGAACCATAAATAAAAGCGATGAAGATTTGATCGACTTATGTGCCATTAGTGAACTTCGAATTAATACCTATACATTTTGTGATCACCTCTTACAGCACAAAATGACATGGGCAACAGCGTATGGTTCATTATATTCTGACTAATAAAGTAACACATCCTTAGCATAATCAGTTAGATATAAGACATAGACTGGTGTTGAGTAAACTACATCTTTGAATAACGTTAGAAAAGGAAAAACCATTTTACGTACAAAAATTTAACATTGAAAGCATTTACCCAGTGAGCACCAAATTGCTTGATCGCAGTAGAGAAATTGAAGGAAGATAATAATAAAGGGAACTTTACGGCACAACAACTGTAAATAAAAATTGAAAAGTATTAAAAAAACAACAACGTACAATAAAGAAAGCCTTTATACGTACGTATCCGAAACGAGGGTAAATCAGAAAATTAAAGAAATAATAAAGCAAAAGTACTGATAAAAGTATATGATGTAGACTATGATTTACATGGAAACCAAAAAAAAAATATGGAAAATACTGCAAAACTAGAAGAAAGAAATTAATTAAAGTCCTAATTAACAATATCAAGAAGCAGGAGTAAATGCAGCATTTCAAACAGCTATATCATTGTAATCAAGAAGACGGAAGACAGTAGTATACGTATAGGTGAAGTCATCGATATAACAAAGGAGGAAATTGAACAAACGGTAGGTAGATTAAGAAATAAAAAAAATCTCCCTGCTCTGATGGTGTATATAACGAATAAATTAAGCAAGGGTGACAAAGCCTCACCACGCACACATATAATACATATAAACTATTCAGAAAGGGAGTTGAAGAACAAAATGTGCTTAATCGATGAAAGAGAGCTACAATACCGTTAAATGCCATGTCAAAACTGTTCACATCAATACTATAGTGCATAGCAGAGTGTAATCATCTATGTTTTTTACCTACAGCAAAAGAACAGTGAATTGACAAAACTGTCAATACTATAGTGCATGTGATAGTACGATCATCTATACCTATAGCAGAGTCACAATAAATTGCCAACACTTTTCACTTCAGTATTACACTGCATAGAGACCGCAATCATCTATATCTATACCTACAGCTGAAGAACAGTAAAATTTCAGAAATGTTCCCATCAATACTATACTGCATGTTATACTACAATCATCTATATCTATAGCAGAGGAAAGGCAAACTGTGAAAACTGTACACATCAACACTATACTACATGCAAGATTGCAATTATGTATACCTATAGCAGCGGAACAGCAAAATGACAAAATTGTTCCCATCAATACTATACTGCATATGATACTATAATCATCTATTCCTATAGCAGAAGAACAGCAAATTACTGAAACCGTTCGCATCAATACTACCTATAATACGGCATGCGAGATTGCAATCTTCTATACATGTAGTAGAAGAATGGCAAATTGCCAAAACTGTTTCCATCAATACTATACTGCATGTGATACTACAATAATCTGTATCTATAGCAGAACAGCGGATTGATAAAACTCGTCACGTCAGTACTCTAATGCATGGGAGAGGCTAACTGCCAAAACTGTACTCTTCCATGCTATACTCCATGCAAAACTGTAACAATCTCTACCTATAGCAGAAGTACAGCAAATTGCCAAAACTGTTCGCATCGCTATTGCACTAGACTGCTAAAGCAGAAGAACAGCAAAATGACATACTGCATATGATACTACAATCGTCTATACCTATAGCAGAAGAACAGCAAATTGCCAAAACTGTTCGCATCGATACTGTACTACATGCGAGAGTGCAATGATCTATATCTATAGCTGAAGAACGGCGAATTGTCAAAACTGGTCATACCAGGACTATACTGCATGAGAGAGTGCTATCTTCTATCGCTCTAGCAGAACAGCAAGTTACCAAAACTGTTCGCATCGATACTGTACTGTGTACTACATGCGAGATTACAATCATCTATACCTATAACAAAAGAACAGCAAAATGACAAAATTGTTCCCATTAATACTATACTGCATATGATACTACAATCATCTATTCCTATAGCAGGAGAACAGCAAATTACCGAAACTGTTCACATCAATACTGTATCGCATGCGAGATTCCAATCTTCTATACCTGTAGCAGAAGAACAGCAAACTGCCAAAACTGTTCGCATCGATACTGTATGACATGCGAGACAGAAATCATCTATAAGCCTATAGCTATAGCAAAACAACAGCAAATTGTCAAAGTTACTACCTACCACATGCGAAACTGCAATCTTCTATACCTCCAGCAGAAGAACAGAAAATTGCCAAGACTGTTCGCATCGATACTGTACTACATGCGAGAGTACAATGATCTATACCTATAGCAGAAGAACAGCGAATTGTCAAAACTCTTCATGTCAATACTATACTGCATGGGAGAGTACAATCATCTATTCCTACAGCAGAAGAACATCAAATTGCCAAAACTGTTCGCATCGATACTGTACTACATGCGAGACAGAAATCATCTACACCCATAGCAGAACAGCGAACTATCAAAACTCTTCACGTCAATACTATACTGCATAAAAGAGTGCAGTCTTGTATATCTCTAGCAGAAAAACAACAAATTACCAAAACTGTTTGCATCGATGCTGTATTACATGCGAGACAGAAATCATCTGCACCTATAGCAGAACAGCGAATTGTTAAAACTCGTTACGTTAGTACTATACTGAATGGGAGAGTGCAATCATCTACTCCTATATCAGAACAACAGCAAATTGCCAAAGCTGTTTACATTAATAATATACTACATACGAGACTGAAATCGTCTATGTCCATAGAAGAGCAGCAAATGGCCAAAACTGTTCGCATAAATACTGTACTACATGCGATATTACAATCATCTATACCTATAGCAAAAGAACAGCAAAATTACAAAATTGTTCCCATCAATACTATACTGCATCTGATACTACAATCATCTATTCCTATAGCAGAAGAACAGGAAACTACGGAAACCGTTCACATCAATACTGTACCGCATGCGAGATTGCAATCTTCTATACCTGCAGCAGGAGAACGGCAAATTGCCAAAAGTGTTCGCATCGATACTGTACTACATGCGAGACATGAATCATCTACACCGATAGCAGAACAGCGAATTGATAAAACTCGTCACGTCAGTACTCTACTGCATGAGAGAGTGCAATCATCTATTCCTATATCAGAACAACAACAAATTGCCAAGACTGTTCACATTAATAATATACTACATACGAGACTGCAATCATCTATACCTATAGCAGAAGAACAGCAAATTGCCGAAACTGTTCGCATTGATACTGTACTACATGCTAGACATAAATCATCTATAGGGCAATACCTATAGCAAAGCAACAGTATATTGTTAAAACTGTTCACATTTATAATATACTACATGTGAAACTGCAATCTTCTATATCTATAATAGCAGAAGAGCAGTAAATTGCCAAAACTCATCAATACTGTACTTCACACGAAAGTGCAATCATCTATACCTGTAACAGAAAAATAACGAACTGCCAAAACTGTTCACAGCAATAATATTGCATGCTTGACCGCAATAATCGATAACTATAACAGACGAACAGCAAATTGCGAAAACTATTCACATCAACAGAATGATACACATGAGACTGCAATCATCTGATCTACACCTGCAGCAGAAGAACAGCAAGGCTTTAGAGAAAAATAAAAGTACGGTAGATGCTGAGTTCAGCCAAATGTTGCCGCTCAAATCGTCACTTAATACAAAAAAAAACCACAGATAGGCGTCAGTTTTTTTACAAGCCAAGTCGGTACTTAAAATAATCGAAAACAGCCCGTAACAATTTGCTCCAGCTACCTTTCAGTCGAGGCAACGGCGGCGGTTCGAGGTATCTGAAACGGGTTTGTTTGTTACTTCAAAATATAGGTAAGTCTAGAATTAATTAAGTTGAGGGCGCCACAAGGTTAAAATCAAACTGCAGAGCTTCGCGTCTGTAACCCTGAAGACACATCAACAGTATAGCAGGAAAAATGGTGAGCTGGACCTCGGTCACTAACCTTTGTTTTCAACTAATAATATCACTAAAACCACTTTCTGAATTTCTGCATTACAACAGAATAATAAGAAAAACTAACATTTAAAACGCTATAGTGAGTACACTAAATTACACAAAATTCTGGTGCAGTAATCTTAAAACTAACTAACAACTAATTATTTCTCTATGTGACGCCACGAGAATATAAACTTCAAATGCGCAAACGGCAGCCAAAAGACATTCAAATTTTCGGAAGATGTTACTAATACACAAATTTAGACGGTAACACTTCGAACATAAACCGAAATCTAAGTACTTCAAAAAGTCATGGTGGGAAAAGGTAGTGTCCAGCAGTTTGCTTACCAGATGTACGGTAGTACACGTAGAACCATCGAGAAGAAGGTGTCATGGTCAGGTTAGCGCAAGATTCTCATAAGTGATGAGAAGATACACCTGGGCAGAGATGCAATAAGACGTGGGCTAGCGGTGTGGAATGTAGTCAATGCGTAGTATTCTGATTCGATATGTCGATATTTGTGGGACCGGTGATAAGACGAGACGGTATAATACGGAAATCCTAAATTGTTAATATTCATAGCACACAACTTAATAAATTCAAATTAAATCGAGTTGCCCTGCGCTGGTAATGCTATGCTTACAAATACCGCAGTCACGAAACCCAACAGCGTTACTACTTTCTTATCTCGAGACAACTTCACCACTTGCTTGAAGACCAACTCGTAATTTCGTCATAGCGCGGCCAAAGATCCAAAGCGACACTCTATTCCTAAGGCCAAGGCTTAACTGATGGTTGAAAATCGAAATTTTCAATCCACAGGATGCATTCCCCTCGCGCAGGGCGTAACAGCAGAAAAATTCCGCTCTTAGAAATCAGCGGAAGTCGCCGACATATGTGCGGGGTACTTTTTCGATGTCTATTCAGCGGCCTTGCGGCGCCGCTATTTTGGGTTGCATCATGCATCGATGCTTACAGAATCATATGGGCAGGATCGCCTTAATACAAAATGAACGAGAACTAACGAATTTCAACAAGCGGCGGTAAAAATAGAAATTAATGTAACAAACGACAACTAATCGAAAATGAAAAACAAAAGTTACTAGACATCTTGAGTAAACGTGAAATATCGAAATACATGGTAAATAATAAACTATTTGTACATAATGTACAACGGAAGTAATGACAGGAAACCACTGAATCCATGAGAATAAAAAGAGGCTAAGACAGTTGTTCTTCTTCAAGCTCACAATGAATTAATTAATCGAAACTCGAAAAATCTACCCAGCTATAAAAAACATCATCTTGAACTATAGTGATTATACTGTATTAATAGCAAGCAACGCGGATAAATTACGCAGACTAACAGCTAAAACAAAATAACGATAATATCAAAGAATCAAAAAGGTACAATTTAGTAGTAGGAGGAAAGTAATGTAACAGTTTGTGCAGTTTTAAGTATTTAGTATACGCAACTATACAACTAGAGCTTAAACAATATCAATATTCACCAAGTGAAAAACTGGAACAACGAAGATGATAATTCCAAGAGCAATACTGAGAATTGCACTGCGAGACAGAAAACCAAACATCTAAATAAGAAGAAAGTACAAGTACACGATTTAGTAAAGTGTATAAAAAACGAATGGAATAACCATGAAAAGCGCATGAGCGACGAAAGATGCCATCGGAGTTGGTTTTCGTTGTCGAAAGAAGAAGAAAAAGAGAAGAAGCATAACATAACAGCATTCTAATTGTCTGTTTTGTATACTAACATAACCTCAATGTTTATTAATCGTTGAGTAGTCTGTTGACGTGTGTTATTCTACTGAATTTTCCTGTTCACACCAAAATTGAACGTTTCAATACATAAACAAGGTATAATGAAGAATCAATAGCAACGCAATTAATCATTCAGTTATTCTTATTTTTTTAATTCTTTCCCTGGAACGTTTACTTTCTGGATATTCAAAGCTAGGTATATACTTCTAAAAAACCTAGATTTTAATCCTTACTTCCACTTCAGATCGTTTGCCTTTTTGGCTTCTAGCGCGTGTGTATAACAATATTCTTTCGTTAGGCTATTATGTAATCAAGTGATAACATCGTACAATATCGCCTATCAGCGAAATCCGAAACCGGGAATTGAATACTTCTCGAATACCCTTCGCATCTGCGGCATACACGTGCATGAATTACTTTCAATAAAACCAGCGATACGTGACTAGTTAAGAGAAATAGTCATACAATGCCCGCAGGACTTGGCGATTGTTTTCGTGAAAATTGCAAATATTGATTCAACGGTCCTCTGGGGGTGGCTCGTGAATATTGAGAGGAATTCTACATTTGATGTTCAGTTGCCTGTTATAATAAATTCTTTACCGTGCGTCCTCAGGGCTCGCTACTTGCGTACGTTTCGAGATCTTATCGTTGTTTTTCATTTTCGGCATTACATCTCTATATTCCTCAAGTTGCTTCTTTCTATTCTCAGGACTTTTCCAAATCAAATAACTCGATTTTCTTTCTCAATATTGTCACTACACGTGTATTGTATAGTTAGTTCTTAATGTAACTGTACGAGTACCAGTGAAACCCTTTTAGCGGACAATAAAGAAATCAGTCCAAAACCAAGATCTTCTTTAACCAATATTTTGACAAGTCCATCTTATTTTTTTTTGTTCGACGTTCAGTGCTAATATATAACCATAAACTATTTTTGTATGCATTGAAGGCAATCACTAAAATAATTCAAAATTAAAACTGTTCTACTTATAAGTTGTGATAACTATCAATTTACTTCGCCAATTAAAAAGCACTAGGATGATTTACTTATTTACAGAGAAGACAAAAACAGTTGAAAAACGAGTACCATACGAATTATTAAAAGGGAATAAAGGAATAAACTAGAATCGTTGACCAATAGGTGGAAGTTTGGGAAACACTGCCTTAGAAAGACGTTTACTGTATTAGAGAACCTATAGCCTGACTGTTCTGTGTTCGTATGTAGCGTAAAGTTTATTCAAACGCAACGAGCCGTTACCGTCTTTAAATACAAGGCCGGAAGTCTCTGAAATTATCAATTATAATTGAGCTTTGTTTAATAGACATGTCACTTAGTATCTTTGTTAGTGTTTGTTGGGGTTCGTGTGAGTATTTTACTACCAGTGTAAAGACCGCTACACGTAGGTCATTACATTTTCAACGTACAATAATGGCGAGCTGTTAGGTTATGACACAAGCCGGTGAATAACTTGTATATAGTACATTTCAAGCGTCTGCGGAAAGATATTTTCATCATGTGAATACGCGTGCAATTCCTGTGTGTCGAGCCAATTATGCAAACAAGAGGTAGAATCCTCATCTTTTGATAACACTACTGTTATTAAAATGTATAAGGAACAATTGATTAAATTCCAAACCCGACCAAATATTAACCTATTCTGATTTTGAAACGAGAACAAAAATTGCGACGTTTCACTCATTAAAATCGTTTGACGAGAGGGAATATGATCAACTACTTAAATTTGGTTATTCTCTGAACGTAAAAGCTTTGCATCCCACAAATTTAGAAAGGCAAAATGTCATCGTAGCATTGACAATTTGTAATAATTTTATTATCCAAGCCTTATTAAATATTGAAAGGTTTAAGATATAAGATACCTCTGATTTCATCGAAATTATATTAACATGGTGGAAAATTATTAATGTGGAAACACCTCTTAAAGGTAAACGATGAAATTACATATACCAAGAACTAATGTAGCAACAAATTTGATGGATTCTAAATTAACGTTTTTGGAAAAAGTGGTAAATTGGCTTGATCTTTGGAAAAATGTAATTTTTTTCACACAAGGTCACATCGCAAACACATACTGCCCTAAGTCAAACAATTTATGGAATGTTAGAAATAAACAAATATTGTTTCAATGAATCCGAAGCGAGATTTAGAATTCAGATAAATACATTTTGTAATTATGAATAATATACCCTAGAGGAACATTCGTTTAATTCTCTTATTGCTGTTGATCCAGAACTGTAGAAAAAGTTAAAAATGAAGTATTTCCCGTGATAACTCATTTAGCAGGTTATTGCAGCTACATTGCTGCGAAGAGAAATAAATGTGAGCGTTCCAAACACAAATAAGTTTATGAAGATCAATTAGTGATAGAATTTAAGACATGGGGGCTTGTTACAGGGTTTTCCGATTGCTTTTCACCATGTATCAATTGTATTTCACTATTTTAAATGTTCATAACAAGCGAATGTTTATGTCGCAGCTGGTTTTCAAATTTCTTACAAAAGAGGGCGTTTTAATTCATTTTCGTGGCGGTCATTATCATAGTGAATAAAGAATATTATAATTATATCTACAACCAATACTTTGATTAAAAATTATTGTGGTAACATGAATAATAATAATCGATTGAGTAACGGAAATTAGGGTACAAAACTAAGCGTGTTAAAAATAAATAAACCCTATTTCGAGTTTCATATTTCTTAAGCAGATTAAACCGTGATTTATTAAATTTTTAGATTTATATAGCGCTACCTAGACTATTATGTATTTAAAATTATAGCTTTTGCTTTGAAACTTCGCGTTTTCAATTAAAAAATGTGCGAATGGGGCACGACTAAGGGCTCAGTTCATGACTGCTTACCCCGTTTTCACAGGAAGCCCTTAATTTTTAATGTTATAAACACATACAAACACTCTGCGCCTACGCGATTTAACTGCCGTTCAGCCTTCCGTGCTGACGTCACGCCGGAGAACTTGGGCCTTTGTATTTAAGACGGTACCGAACAAGCTCACCTTCCAGTCAGTCGGCTGTGGGGAATTGCAAAATTAGACCTCTCGGTCTAGTACAGAGCACTCGTTCTGGTTACTGAACTTTCAAGTTGCGATTTAAAAACTATAGTCCTGACTGCTGTGTTAATTGTCACACTGTGGATCATTGCCTGCCACTGTTAAAGTACCCGTTGGGTCTTCCTCTGCTTGAATGACGTAGGACTGTAGGATTAGTGTTAGTATTGCACGGCAGCTGCTCTAATTCTAATGATACCAACAAATTGTTCTGCACATGAGTATAGGGTAATGATTTCATGCAATTGAAAGGTTTTATAGACTTGCTACGTCAATTATCAATTAACTAAATGCAGTGAGTTATCAGACTGATTTACATGAGTATCTGTTGGTTCTATTTCGGGCGAGTTAACTTATCATTGCTCTATTATTTGCATGGCACCTCTTTTTAGTCTATTGGAACTTTCATTTTTTCTACTGATACTGACCAGTGTTATGCTAAGAACGGATTTGAAATTGTAACTTTTTCAACAGATCTATTCGCGTCAAAAATGTTTTTCACTTTATGTGTATCTATCACTACATCCTCGTATTAAATACTTTACACTCAAGAACTAAACTAAAATGAAACAGGTGACAGTCATTGTGGTACCAATCATATTTTTTTAATGCAACGGCCATTGTACCAATTATTATCACATAAGTCTAGCCAACCGAACCAAACAGATTCGATAAAAGCAATAGCAAGGCGTCCTAAAGGGAATTACAAGAATGGGATGGTTGTGTACAGTGAAAAATTCTGCAAAATGTTCATATTCGCTGAAACCCCACTCTGGCTAGTTCGTGTCCCGGCGACCTTTAAACTTAGTCGATGCCGCCCTTGGCCCATTTAATTTAGTATATGCGGGCTGTAAATACAGAAACCTTAGAGGTTGTAAGAGACGTCAATACTATTTGATATGGAGATGCTGCCTTAAAACGCTACACTTGCCTAAAGATATACAGCTCATTTAAAAATTCATGATCTGACATAGTACACTTGACAGTAGGTGTTCCTACCTGTGCTATCTCAGAACCGGAACCCGCTCAATTTCTTTGCGGCATTTCAAGAGTCTACTATACGAACTTGCTATGAAATACAACAACATCTAGTGGCACACGTCAACAAAGCATTTATTCAAGACAACGACCTTAATACACCAAGACATGTTTTATGTAAGTATTTGGAAGACATCAATTACATAAGTAATACGCGAACAAATAATTTACAAAAATATACAAACAAAGGGTTTGATTAAATAAAAGCGCACGGAATCGATTAAGCGAAGTGTAAAACCCTCATTAAAGTGAACTCCACCAGGCGCGTTAAAAAAGCTATTTGATAGCATAATCCACATATTGTGCCGCATAACTGAACGAATAAAAATGTAAAATCCAGAAACACACAATGGCATTTGTTAAACAACAAACGATTGTTCAACAGCAACAAAGTTACAGTCAAGTTAAACAAATAAACGGGCGAGGCAGGCAAAACAGCAACGTAAATCTACTTCACTCATGCACGGATTCTCGACAGATAACACGGATAATTTCGATAAATTGAAAGTGCAATGAACAAAGAAAGAGGGGAAAAGGAGAAGAGGATAATCACAGGCCCACAAAAATTGATAAAGCATTAGATCACGTGAAAGCAGTTATTACCAAACTCTACATTAGATTGCGGGCGGTTAACAGATATTTTACTTCCGAAATACTATTACATCCTGAGGTAACCAGATGGGTGCAGCAATTCACCAAACCAATAAGCCCAAATCTTCCCGATATTCTGAAAGATTTTTCAAATTTCTCAAAAAGAAAATGGAGGTGGGTAAAATATCCCCACCCTGAAACTGCCAATGCGAAGTTTTCAAAAGAAAGAAATAGTAGTCGCTAATTCGAATGTCACTGAAAATTACTTTTAGACGCCCTTAAATATAGGAAGTTGTCGGACCTACAGCAACAGCGAAAGAAAACCCGAAGTAACACCTTCAAACCGTAACAGGTATTCGTTAAACCCCGAAGAAATCAAATAATTCGTTAGTTTTAGATATTACTGTCTTAAACGGTATTATTTAAAGATTTATTAATTTAAAAAATTCAATTTTTGAACTCAAGAGAAACGGAAAATCTGTTTTCAAAATTTCGTTCTTTTTGTGCATATTCTCTCAATTAAAACATTTGTTAACTGCTAAACAGTAAACCGAAAAAACCAGCCCATAACTTAGATTTTCTTTTCAACATTTTTTGGTGACACTTCGAAACTGTATTCGAGAGTCCTGGTATGCAACTCTTGGTGTTGTCTTGGTTTTATGACAAGTGGTTTTTAATCCTGTCCTGTAAGGTTCAGTCTTGTCTGAAAAATAAAAAGAACTTGAAGAACAGTATTGTGATTTCGCGAACCTGCACAGCATATAACAGGGTTAAACTGTATTTACGACAGTAGCACAATCTCGAAAGGGGGGGGGGTCGAAAATGACAGAATTGTTTGTGTATGATAGCTCCAAATGAATGTTCAAGGCGGAGCCACGTAATTGAATATATTTATATGAAAAATTCATGCTTAACGATCCTCCACCGACAAGAACTTACCTTGGGTGTCTACGTTTTCGAGGGTACCTGTTAAGCTTCTGTAAGTTGTCTTGCAGGGAAGGGATAAACGCAAGAAAACCGCGACAATATTTAACAGATCCATTGGATCTTCAAAATTTCGTATTACACATTATTGTAACGGTACGGCACGGCACTTACGCAAAGCCAAAATAAAGCTAAACGACTAGCGCGTACAATAACTCAAAATCGGGAATGTATCATATAGGACCGCTGCCCCACGCTCGCTACAAAAGGGTTTGCCGACTAACTTCAGCGGAGCGAGAGGGGGGTTCAACACGAAAGGGGGGTTTAACACGAGATTACACAAGGGCAACGACCTAATAAACGGTGAGCAGATTTAAAATGATAAGTTGCCACCACAATTCCATACTAGGGAAAAATATGCTCAAGTGAACCCACCGAGGAAAAGTGGAAGCATAGATGAATTCACATTTCAACTATAAGCTTGGCAGTATTCTGGTCATCGCACCTACCTTTTGAAAATTCACTTGAACAGCTGGCTCCTCTAACTGTAAAATACAATACACAAAAATCGCAACCACAATAACAAAGGACACCACAGTTCAATAGACATGAAATGTATTAGCAAAATATTTGAATATGTAAAAGCACATATAGAATATGAAATGGGTTAGTATACGGTGGTTAGGTAAATTGCGTCTTAATCTATTAAAATATTCGGTAAACTTGACATCAACTATTGACAACGATATGAACATCAAACTATCGAAATGCTGAATCAAAAAGCAGTAATAAAAGGCAGTATTCAACTAAAGAAGTTGCAGTTGTGATACATTACAAATGCTACTACTTAAAGTCAAACAGAATCATGTAAATTGACGGTAAATGAATTGTAATGACAGGTAATCAACTATAATGGTTTGACAAATGCAAAAAGGCACACAATGAAAGCTAAACGACCGCAACGTTACGTCCGATTCTTCGGCGAAATACACTGTAAAATTTAATACAACGTATGGTACCTTTAAAAAAGCTTGGCTTAGTTATACTCGATGTCCCATGTAGCTACGACGACTGCTGTTACCAGACCCTGCAGAAGACACGTAAGGAGGACTGTACCATAACGGTAAGCTGCTGGCTGAGCGAAACCATGGGGTATAATCCACTAGTGAAAGCGACGTCGAAGCACGCACGGTATCGCAGAACGGTAAAAGGCGATAGCTTCACGAAACAATGATAATCCGCTAATGAGTTTCCACAGATAGTCCGTCAAACGACATAATAGAAGCGCCACTCCGCGATACGAAAGACTCAAGGCTTACATTAAATGACAGCAATACCCAGTTCGCGCGGGGGCGAGAGCTGCCACGTGCAGTTCATAAAGAGTACAAAAAGTGCGAACACAACACTTGCGTACAGAACAAAACAGGCGGTACACATCACACACACCAAGGTACGACCGCTAGTCGTTAAAATAACACAGAAATCAAACGTTAAGAAACACTCGAACGCGATCCCCGAAGTGAAGCGTCGCGGGAGCGACAATTCAAAAACCAAATGTTCCTTTTAGACTCTGTCTCGAAAAATGCGCGCAGGCAGCGAATCGATATTTCAACAAGCGGATAATCTTAGCGCTCCAATAAACCGAAACAGAGATACACAGAATGAGTGCCTTCAGAACCGTTGGCTGTAAGCGAAGAACACAGCTGTGTGCATTAGAAAGCCACTGAACGCCTGCGCAAAACTCGATATGCTCAAATTCAGGCGGAATAATTCGAAAAACCCATATACAAATGGGATCGTAATTTAGGAAATAACGCTAATTAGCCGTACGTTCATGCAATCTAAAAATATCCTTACAAGATATCCACTTAATATGGGACGGAGGATGCCGGTACTTGTACGACAACAAAAAAACACCACGTCATTTCAACATACCTAAGGGAATCAAACGTCAATCCGACATGGCGCTCGTAATATGCGATAATGATTCCCTAGAACATTCTATTATTGTTGAAGATACTGCATTCTTTCCCACGAAACGTTGGCCTACTTTCTGCTGCAGACGCAAGCCCCATCAACCTGTAATTTGAACGTGTATACGTAATTTGAGCCGAAGGGGACGACATCGCCTAACGACGCGGACTCGCTTGACTGATGATGCGAGACGAAATCTGCAAGCGCTTGAATCGCCTGCCCCACCCCAACGTAAAACACAGCGGACAGTGACAAATTCCACCTCAACCTTGGATGCTAAAGAAAAATTACTCAGCGACAGTTCTACAAATTTGAAATATTCTGACAGGCGTAACAACCGCATAAGAAACATTTAGAAGAGATCGCATACAAATAAGAAAACAAAAGAAATCATGTTTCTAAATGTCGAAATTTTTGTTAGGTTGATTTTTTTTCTAAAAGGTGTTTGGTGTTCTCATGCAAAATTTTATTTTTAAGAAAGATTTAAATGTTCCTACCTACTTCATTAATTTAATAGTTAAATAGTACAAAACATTTTTGATGACGAATGTACTTTGTTTAATCGTAAATCGTCAAGTTCGTTATGTTAAAATTGGTTTACGGATACTCTGAAGACATGCATAATACTGGCCCTACTGTTTGCAGTAGCACTTTGAATGTTTATGTTCAGTTACAGATGACAGTATTTACTCAGATACAGGGAAGCGCCCGTCTCGAGGTTCCATAGACGGTAAGTACACCCTTCTCCGCACATTCCTCACAGAACTTCAACAACCGACGCGGACTGTCTGTGAATCGTCTGCTTTCTTCCTAGGTGGAGACGGTACGCGGGTCACCACCCCCACCGCCACGGAGACGATGCTGCCATGGAAGCGCGACGACGAGGCCGAGGGGTCGGCGCCCCTGCAGCAATCCGAATTTCCCGCGTGGGCTTCCAACAAGGAGTACCTGGCGTACAACTCGCCGTCAGCCACGTTCCTAGGTGAGTAGATCCACAGGTCCGTGGGACGCCTAATCAGCGACGCTCTCGCAGGGGGGTTGGAGAACTCCAGGTCCTCGGTGATAGGCTTATTTAGGAGGGATAGTGCCGCCTCGGGGCACATAAGTAGTTGTGAGTCGTCGCCCCAGAAGGAAAGGCGCAGCTCTACGGGCCCCAACGCCGTGCTCTTGATAGAGGAGGAGGTCGCCGACCCGCTGGGCGTCTTGCAGAGGCAGACGACGCTCCCCGCGGCGTCACAAGCGCCGCAGACCCCCAGCCAAAGGCGGCAAATACGCCGAGGTTCTATGCTGGAGATTACGGGGTGTGTTGATGATACCAGTAACAGTAATACACAGAGAACTCATGTAAGGAGGTTTTGTTTTGCTTGTTTTGTCCTTCTGCACCAGTTTTGGTTGGAAATTGTCTACTTACTTCGATTGGTGGCGGGTGGCTAAAGGTAGACGATTAACCTATCCATTAGATTCCGTTCTTTGCGTTTTGGCGTTTTGTTGCTGTTCGTATCTATTCTGCCGCATTTGCGTTGTTCCCTGTAGTTATGTACTCGCCTTCGGATATTGACAACATCGTAGTATAATAAAATTATCAACTTATGTATCTCTAGGCTTATCATAATATATTTTCTTCAAACCAGGGACATTTTGTGCTTTTAGGTGGGGGGAGATAAAAAGATGAATGTTTGCTTAATAGACGAGGCGGCGTAATTTATTACTCTGGAGAGTTACATTAATAATCAATCATTAGAACTAACACTCCCAATCATTGTAAAATCGCAAAAGTTCCTTCTTTAAATTTGCCATCAGAAATTCCAAGAAAAAGTAGTTAGGAAGTAATGTATACTCCATTTACTTGACATCTGCACTGTCAAACTGCTAGTATGTTGGCACCACTGCTATTTTTCACATTTTAACAATTAAATTACTGTACAGTCTAATAAAAAACACATTATTTTGGAGGTATAGTCAAGACATTTTTTAAATTTGACGCTGACAGTGCAGATGTCAAGTAAATGGAGTATATAAATATGTATAAAAGATCACCACGTAAGAAAATCTAGTGTGAAACGAAATTGAAGGCCTACAACACCACCGACTTTCTGACAATTCTGTTAAAAACCACCCCACGAAATACTACCAAGTGGTTTTAGTTCCAATCATTTTAATATTTCTCATGTAAGATATGGTGCAGCTACTGCTGTCAGATACGGTCTAAAGTGATTCCAGTCGGTGGTAAACTCAAACGGTTGTAGTTTTTGTTGGTGGTATTTCCAGCCGGATGTAAATTCACATCGATGGTAGTTCACCATATCACTTTACAAGCTATAACTGTGTACCGTTGAGGAAATCCAAAGAAATACATAAACATATACCTAGGCTATTTGGGATACCTACTTCAATTTAGTTTTTTATTTATGTCATAAATTTCTATCAGTGAACACAGATCAGGTATTTCAAATTTTAATGACGTTCTGTCAAACTGTTTCGGATAACGAACCATTAAGTTTTTAGGGTGGAAAAATGTGGATTCTAAGAAATATTTCAGGAAAAGCGCTCTAATACTCACAAGTTAATTTTTTATTTTCACATTTTTTTTATAATTATCATTTGTAACGGGTGTTTTCTTAAGTTTGACGTCGAAGTTGGCTGAAAACGTCTGTTCTGGTCATACCGCAAAACGTACCTAACCTTACTTTTGTAATTAACTTTGAAGGTATTCATATTCAAACGTTGAAAAGCAATTTTAAGAAACAATAAATTTAGACCAAATTTAAATAAACAACGAAAATTAATAAACAGTATAGTTAGTAATTAAAATGTCTAATTACAATAGCAAGGTTAGGTAAGTATATCAACATAGACTGCCAGCAACCCCCACTTTTCCCATAGAAGCAAGGTATAAGGAATCAGCCAACATAGAATCCATTTCAAGAGTGTTGGGCGAATAATAGTCTGGCGGGGTTAAATAAATCTCATTTTTATGTTGCTTACAACGTGAAGTTGGCGTTGGCAATTCATGTTTATATAGTCAAACGTTAAAATGAATGACGTCTTTGAATAAATATTAGAGAAATAAATATACCCATACAAAATAATTCAAGTTGTTAGATTAAGTAGGAGCTATTTTCAAAAAAATTAGAGCATATTATGTGCATATATTATAACTTTGGGTGCATATACTCAACAAAATGTATGCATATATATGCGCATATTTTCGTACATTTGAGTGCAAATTATCAGCTTTAGTCATGAACATAATTTTTTTAGAATGACATAGATCGAGTGTGACTTCATTATAAAGATCTTGTTGATCAGAGCATGATCTGAAAATATATAACATTTTGTCAAACCCTTTGAAAATAGTGAACAATTAATTAAAACTACTAATTCAGTTTTTATAGAAATAATTTTTTTGTTATTTTAAAATTGAACAACTAATTTAAATGTTTAATCATCATTATTGTCATCCGCTTAAAAGATTGGGCCCCCTGTTCTGTTCGGACTCCATTTACCATGTGATCAGCAATTTTCCCCCTTTATCATTTCTCTCTTGATTTGTACTGCTCTTTCAAAAAACTGAAATGTTAATACCGGGTGTCTTAAAATGAACTACATCTAGTATGCTTTGAATTTCCCATAATGCAATCTAAAATTTTACTTGAAATTGGCAATACTGTAAGTCTATGTCAAATTCGAGGTTATCAGGTTATGCTTTGCGTCAGTTTGTGTCAAAACTGACGCAAAATCTAACCTGCTAACGTCGAATTTGACATAGACTTACAGTCTTGCTAATTTTAAGTAAAGGTTTGGATTGCATTATGGGAAATTCAAATCATACTAGATGTAATTCATTTTAAGACACCTGGTAGTATATTAGGTATTAAGAATGGTAAGCACGGTTTACCGGCCGAAGACAATGTTTGGAGTCTCCTATATTGTTTGAATCTGGTAAACTACCATTCACGATGCTTATACAATTTTTTGGAATAACTTAAATACTGATTTTTACCATAAACGGTAAATTGTCAAAAATTACATTTATTCTTTGACAAGTTACTTGTTTCAAATTTAGTGATATTTTTACACAGTAGAATGGTTTTACTTAGTTACCGCGTTTGTTGCCAAATCAGTAAGTTATGTTTATCATTCTAGAACAGTAAGTAAAAATCGAGGTTAGCAGGTTAGGTTTTGCGTCACTTTTGACGCAGACTGACGCAAAACCTAACCTGCTAACCTCGAATTTGACATAAACTTACAGTGCCACCAACATATTATTCTGTGGTATAATGTCACACTTTACTGACGTTTGAAGAAATAGCTATTTATGCAACAAGTGCTAAAAGTCGACTTTTATGCGCGAGACATGAAAATTATGAAACGAAGCCGAAGGCTGAGTTTCATAACATGTCTCGCGCATAAACGACTTTTAGCACGCGTTGCATACAATATTTTATCTACGACCTTAATTTTACCGTTATTAATCCATAAATATCGATTTAAGAAAGGTTCGCATCTGCGACGCTGCGTCATAATGAATAGTAGGGCTGCGCCGCTGGCGATTGTTTGGCCACGCCCGTTCTGTCAAGGTTGAGTTACGAAATGTAATTATTGATACTCCACATATGACTGTATTCATTACATAACGCTTTAATTATTTCAAAAACGCTTTACCTGTAACGCAAGAAGCAACTAGAATAGCTTTACAACTTCACTTGCAGTTCGAAATTGTAGTTTTGAACTCGCTTCACTTTTAGCACATGTGCTAAAAGTAAACAGCTGATTTCTTTAAACACGGTAAACTATAAAACGTCACTTTTAGTGAAACAAGCTAGCGCTAAAAGGCCTACTTTTAGTAGTGGTCGTAGATAAAATACATTTTTATCATGCAAAAAACGTCATAAGCATTTCGAACGTTAAATAATTACCGATTTCAGACAATAATTGGAGTCATTGCTTCGCTCCTCCTCCAAACAATTGTCTTCGATCGGTAAACTGATGTGGTGAATGAACTAAAGGTCTCAGTCATGCAACAAATTTAGTTATCCATAATTTTTAAACGCTTTGACAGAATGTCTACAAAATTTGAGATGAAGTCACTCTATCTATATAATTAAAAAATTGAGGTTAACGGTAGATATCAACGTAAACGGAAATTATAGTAGCTAATTGAAAAGTGTAAGAAGATAATGATTGAAGTTTCCAAACGTTCTTTGCCAAGTTTCTAGATTTCTTTCCCACATTGTACGTGTTTTAGATACAACAATTTTTAAATTACATGGTCGAGTTTACTAACGAAAATAACTAAAGTCTCAATCAATAGAAGAAGAATTTTTGCCACGATTTTGTCATGAAAACAAAACAGTTTTTTGCAAATTCGTCGGTTTTTGTTCGAAGAATGAAAAAACAGTGTCCAATTTTGTCAGAAGATTAAAGAAATGGACTACATGATTGCCGCAAATTTGCTTTTTAAATAAACGTTTCTAACAAAATATACCTAAGATTTTTGTAGCAAATTTAATTTTCTTCAATTTTTGTAAAACTAGTTTTTCCGCGCAACGAAAGGGAAAGGAGTTATTGCTGAAAAACTCACTTTTTGTTCCGTTGTGGCATATTGGTGGCTGTGGGAGACCTTGAGGAAAGGGAAACCTTGAATTCCTTCGTTCCAACATTTTTTACCATTTGTTTTTGGATATTTTTTCTTGCCACCTGGCCTATAAGTAATGAATATTGTTGGATGTTTTTATAGTTTGTTTATAAAATGAACTGTAAAAAAATAAAAGTTATTTAAAAGAATAGAAACGATTGATCGCGAATATATGAATATAAAATTTACAGCTAAATTATTAATTATACATTTGAAAGTTTAAATCATTCCTAAAATATTTGTAATGAATATTTTTTGCATTTTTAAGGTTTATTTATAAAAAACCGTAAGAACAAATTAAAGTTCTTTTTTAAAAGAGAAGAAAATATGATACTGTTGAATAATTAGATCAACCGTTTAAATTTCGCTTATAGTGAAAGTTTGTTATACAGAGAGTTAAATTTTCTGAAAACAATCTAGGGTACCGTTTTCGGGACAATAATAATTTTTTTTAACATTTTTTTACCAACTATAGTCTTATATTGTAGCAAAGCAGTGACGTAGCCAGGATTTTCGTTTGGGACGGGCTTATCCCATGAATTTTGTTCAACGGCGGCCTGTGAATATTGCAAGTTAGCGAAATTAATTATTACTGCGTTTTTCAAATCATAACCGTGTTGATACAAAGTACAAATGATGTACCTACCTATGTAATCATAAACATTATAGTAATGGTATATTTTAATTTTACAAAAGCAACTTCCTTGATTTATTCCCTGCATCGATTCACAGGCTGGCAGGTTGAAAAATACCCACAACTAACAAAATACATTTGAAGCAAATATTGGAATAGATTTACAGTCTTGGAAGCAAAAGTGTACGAATTTACATTTATGTAACTCTAGTCTACACAGAGTTGAATTATCAATTTTCATTCGAGGCACGTAAAGGATGATTCTATAATATTTTTGCAGTTTTTGGAGGGGTCTTCAGCCCCTCGAGCCCCTCTCCTGGCTACGTCACTGTAGCAAAGTAAGATAATAAAATTCTAAGAAATTTACTTCGTTATATTGGCGAGCAGAACCAAAATAGTTACATACATTTGATGTAGTTCTTATGGTAAAGATTCTTTCTGTGTGTACTCTACACCTCTCGGATTTATCCATCATAAAACTGTAGTACTTTAGATTTAAAGTATAGAAAACTATAAACAATTTGGGTTTGTGGGATTAATGTCTCACCAACAGAGCGCGGAAGAATATTCATCATAAAATGGCCTAAATTGTAAAATCCGGGGCACATTCCCCTCCTTTTACTAAGTTCTCTTATAATTTTAATTATGGGTGCTAGAAAAACACGGTTAATAATAATTAATATTAACAACATGTACCCCGGATTCTCCAGTTTTGCAAATATGTGCAATAAAAGCATGCAGTTGCATATTAAAAAAAGGCACTGTTAGAAAATATAGCTATAAAAAACATGTATTTAAATACCTATCAATATATTATTCTTTAAGTAAATAGTAGTAATAAGTTTATAAACTAGAAATAGATTAATTTAAACAAATAAAAGATCTAATTTAAATTACAATTCAATTATCGACTGAAATAATAAACAATTTTTAAAAATTCAAAATTCTCCATTAATAAGGAAGCAGAAATAAGTGCTCAACATCAAATGACGTAATTGGGGAGTATTTCAATTTGCTTAAAAGCAATGGATTAATAGCTACAGCTTTATTCGAAATGCTATATCCATTAAAAGCTTCGTATATACAGAGTGGTTCGTAAGTACGGTCATTAAATTTAAGAGTAGTTAGATGACATCAAAGAGAACAACTTTGCATGATAAACTATATGTCAAAAATTAATAATAATTGCGTAAACTGATGAATGGTCACTGGAATGAATTTCTATGAATTCAAGTTCGCCCAGGTGCTGCTATAATGAAGTTAAATTATATGTAGACACAAAAAACAGTTGTTTGAGTATTTCAATCACTTCGTTGCACTCTAATCTGATTTAGCCAGTGGTTCTCAAAAGTTAGCACACTTCCTAATAAAAATCTGTCTTCTACTAAGGACAGTATAATCCCATTTAATTTAATGATCATACTTATGAATTACTCTGTATATTTGATTTGTTCGTAACCGATTTCAGAAGGTACTCTCTTCAATAAATAAGCCCCCTTTACTCTCGAAATAATATCATTGTAAAATAAAGGTTTAAAATTTCACAAAAAATCTTAGGATCTAATTCGGATTCGGATTGAAAATCATTGCTCTGCATGTAAGTTGTAAGCTAAATATGCGAATGCATATATTTCCGCGCTCTGCTGATCAATATCTACCTTCTTACTATAACTTATTTTGCTTTAATCTTAGCTTAACAGGCTGGTGAGGGATAGTGTTTGGTTTTTGTTATTTTCCACCCTTGCAGTTGCCATAGTGAATGTTGTGTGTTCTTGCTTGCTTGTGTATAACTCATGTAATACTCACATGTCATTTTGAAGCTGTGTTACTACTACTTTCTCTTACTTATACTCTTAAAAATACCAAAACTATTTAACGAGTGATTCCGTAAATATATTTTGTAGTTATATAGTCAGTAGTTACGCAAGTGGTTGTTCGTAGTGTTTAGTTGTTATAAATGTTAGTTTCTAATAGTTCCAACATTTAAATTCGTACAAAACATTATCGGTTACAATGTACAATGTAACAGAGTCTAATAGTCACAAAAGTGGTACGTGTCTGTCATAGATTACTTTTTAGCAACAAAACAATTTTCAGTTGATCATCACTTGCAAAAAATTATAGTGATAATTGTAATCCCAATTGATTTATATTTTTATTAAAAATATCATTTACCATCACATACCGATAATGTTAACTGCTTACATCGTCTCAGCTTTAAAATCTATTTTCAGCAAGCGATACTGCTATGTTCTTCATTATTGATCTGTGCTTTGAAATGCATTTAACTTTCTTTTTTTTTATGATTCATACTAATAATGAAAATATGGAAAGTACACAAGCATAATTATACTAAGCTCTCTTTGCTCAACAAATATTGTCAATTGAAGCTAAAATAGTTTTTCCATGCTCATAATGGTAGATATGCCATGATAATGATCGGTTTGAGTTAGTAATGCAGGATTATCAATCCTATTATCTTATAGCATGCTAATATAATATAATAAATTACAACTGCGGTACTTCTTTATACAATTTTGTGTTTATTATGTTTCCTTTTACAAGATACATCATTGTATAGCTAAATTATGCTTTTGTAAAGTGTAGGTAAACCACATTCAAAATAATGTTTTATTCATATCTGCGTTATTATCCATTGTGCATAATCAGGAATATGATATAAATATGAAACACCAATTTTTGTAAATTTCTCTAGCTAGGAAAGACACTTTTGGGGCAATTAAAACTGTTATAAGTAAATAGAGTAATTGACAATTTATAACGACATGCTCCTTCCACTTGTGTCATTAAAACTGCCACTGTACTGGAGCGCACACATAAATTAAATTTGAAGAAATTATTGCACAGATTTTATATTGTATATTGCATCTGCACAATTTTTCAGAATATTTCCAAAAAACTGACAAACGTTTTCATGTATTTCACATGTATATTTTGTAGGAAGTGATTTAGTAATAATGTTGTAGAAATCCTTTTTTTTTAATAGAATCATGCATTTGCAAACTTTAAAATAGAAGATAAATGGAATTTCTGAGAATAATAAAGTTGGGGATGCTATACTCTATTGAAGACTTTGGTCTGAAATACGAAAATAAATATTTTTCACAAAGTATTGTTCTGTAATTCCATAGATCTCTACATCAAACATGGATGGATGCGAGCCCGCCCCGTTTTAAAAATAGGCAACCCACAATACTTAAAGATGGCTGACATCTTTGACAGTTAATATTACTGGTTTGGATACCTCTGAGCATACCCTAGGACAACGGCGCCTCAGGCACAACCTATTCTAGTTCTCCTTCTGTTTCCCAAAGCAATTTTGAAGTAGCCTTTAGCTGCTTCGTCACGCTCACCTTGATCCACTCATCCTCAAATCTCTATCCCGTCTAGGTCCCCTCTAATAGACCTCCAAATTTCATTGCTATGGAAGAACCAGTTGAGGAGATGTTGGTCGGATACTCACCGAACAAACCTCCTACAATAGTTCAGCTGCTGAATCCTATAATATTGCTCAAATACCCTAAGATCTTGTTAATCTCTTCATTGCTTGAATGAGTTTTTAGGAAAATATTTAAATTTACTTTTGTAATCTCTCTGTGAGCACAATTAAAAAATCACTGTGTATACACAACTTAAAAACTATAATTTTTTTATTTCCATGATTAACCTAGTAGCTGAATCTCTCGTTAAATAGTTTATGAGTGTCACCACCTGCGACACATCGAGAAAGGTGCATTCCCACTAATAGCGTCCCTTAACCTTATAGATCAATAACTCGTGACATCATTCCGGAAGAGGTGCTGAACAGTTCGAGCAGGCGGGCTTCCTGGCTCCCACCGCCTCCTCGAAGTACCCGTCCAAGGGTTAGACGCCAGCAGACCGTAGGCCCCAGCGAAGCCTTGATGTCGTCGCCCTCGCCCACGCCCACCGATGAGAGCTCCATGGACGAGGAGGACACTGATATCCAGAGCCTCATGAAGGCCGCCGGCTTCTAGGGAAAAACGCAATTGTTTTTGAATTTTCCATGTTCCCTGTACAATGTAAATATAGACCGTAGGGCAAGTTTATATTGCAGGCAAGATTTTCTTCTTCTCTCTAACCCTTGGATTGTGTTACTTCTTGCGTAGTTTTCGGTGTTTGTTCTTGCAACCTTTGGAATTGCAATAATCTATTGAATGATAGCCTATAAATGCATTAGATGCCTTAATTTTCTCTTTGTAGCGGACTAGTTAATTTGCATAGGTTAATTTTCTGATAAGTAGTGACCAAAGCAATAGGAACAAATGAATTCAAGCGATCAACCATGAATTTAGCTAATCAAAATATAAATAAAATTAGACATAAGTAGCTACAACTGTAACTCTTGCTACTGTTAATATTCCTTAGCACAAAACGAGTTAACCTTCCACTGCTGTAAACTTTCGATCAAACATTACTATAATTACAGCGTATAGCTTTCGTGATGACGCTAACAGACCAGCATAGCAGATATTAGATTTTTAATAAATTGAAGAGGCCCAAATGGATTCACAAAGTTATAGTTGTTACCTTGGTAGTAGTACTTAAATTTGCAAGCATTTTTATTCAATACAGGGTGTAACATGGTCTATATGCAATGTTGCTATTTTGAAAACGAGCGGTGCTACAAAATGGAGAGACAATTTTATTAATATGGACTCAAGTATATGATTTCTTCGCTGTACATGGACCGTGTTGTACCCTCTATTAGCTTGGTGCATTATGGCAACCAAACAAACGGTAGTGCACGCATGTGTAAAATTATCTCTAATGGTGCTCTTGCAGATTAAGCTAGTACTAATTTTGTGGTTAGTATTTTAGGATAATTTTCTTTCTGCATAAAGTATAGATACTGTAAATAGTTTCTGTAGTTAGACTGTATTTTCAGAATGAGATATAGGAATTATGATTATTTTTTATTTACTTCAAATTTTGCTGGTATAGATTAATTCTTTCTGCTTGAAAGCAACATTTTAGTCGAAAATATTACTAATTATTTTATTATTATACGGAAAGATGTTAATTAATAGTTTATTTCTATTGGAACTGTTCTAGTTACATAGGCATCAATTTAAACAAATTGCTTTCAAACTGAAAAACGAAATAGTTCTTTTTAATGATAGGTACTAAGAAGCATTGTATAGTTACCTCAGATCTGATGAATCTGTAGATACTTAAATATTCTAATAGCGTAGCTAATAAATTAGTAGATTTAAAAAATGACTTTAAAGGGATGCAAGTAGATAGGAAATGAAGAACTGTGCCTCATACAAAACACCTTTTACGACAATTTGTACAATGTCGCTTTATCACAAACTTCGAAGTTAAGTTAATAATATGAAACTAACATTAAAGCATCTGCTAAATACGTCCACTTCGTGGAAATAGTTTGAGTATTTCATGTTAACTAACTAAAATCATTCTAATTTTCTAATAAAAAGGCAAACTCTCTTGTACTCTTATTGCAAACCGCTAAATTTGAGTAAAATTTTATAATAACAATGGAAGTTGTTGCTTTTATGCAGTATACTTGTCAGTTATAAAAATTCTTCAAGAATGAAATGCAAGTATTTCCATGTTGTGGATTTAGCAGTGAATAAAAAAAAGGTAATAAATGGATTCCATCAAACGAATTGTCTTTTCCATTCTGATTTTCACAAAAAGTGTAAGTGTAAATTAGGACTTTACGAAGCTTTTGAAATTTGCCACCTAGGTGATTGCCAGGCATTGTGGCTTATTGTCTTGTGTTATTTTAATACAAACTGATTCCAAATATTGTACATAAACACTGGTACGAACCTGTGGGGTTCTTGTAGAGAATATTTTTGCAGCCTGACAATACCTTATGTATTTTAAGCTCTGTGATTGTACATGTGAAGTTTGAACTGAATGGTAACTTGTTGAAATTTAAACCTTAATAAATAAATTGTTTTACTTCTATGTAATCGTTTTATTCGTCACTTAATAACTAAGATATTATTAATTTGATTATGAAATGATTTTGCACATTGTTTTAACAAAATAAAAAGGAAACTTGCCAAATATTTTAGTAAACTGTATATTCTTTTTCAACTTTGAAAAAGATAACGCAGAAATAAGGCATGTAGAAGACGAAATAAATGAATGCAAGAGAAGTGAGTACTATAATAAATTAGAGAATAGAAATATAAATTCGAATCTCAAGAGAGAGAAAAAAGAAAAAACAACTGACTAAAGAGGAATCAAAGTCGATACACAAGATCGAGAAGGAATAATACAAGGTGCCAAGTTTATTTAAAGGAAAATCTAGAAATTGGAGCTATTTGACGCATATAAAATATAATAAACAAAGAGAAATATGTGGTAATAACAAAGATTTATATAATACCCAGTGATATGATGGTAGAAGGAGAAAGATACAGAAAAACATCGGTAAATTAGCAAAAAAAGACAAAAATAAGGCAAGAAAAGTTAATATAGGCTATCAAAAGTTACGGATAAACGAAAAACTCTATTAATTGGTAAAAAACATTAAACGTGAGGACAATATTTTCAAAACCTACAGATCAGAATCAAAAAGAAGACGGAATGGGTGACGATAATGAACTGGAAAAGAAGTGCAAAGGACTTAGGGAAATAGATAAAGAAAGGAAAGAAAACAAGCGAGGACGCGTATGTAGTTGCAACGTGGAGCGTAAGGGGGAGAAGAATGGGTGGGAACAGTAAGAATTGTATTGATAATATTTACACAAATTGTAAGTATTTCCGAGAAAAGATTTTGCACACTTATATGACCGATCATACAGGCAAATGGTAAGTCTTTTGATGCACCAAGCACGTATATGCCCAATATATTGGAATGGTATGTGTGTTTGTTAATTTAATTAATATTATATAATATCAGCCAAACCAAATCATTTGCAAAAATAATTTTATGAAAATTGGACTGGTTAAAATGATATTGTATTTTCTTAATTTCAAAATAAATGGTAGTATGCCCGTGTGTATCTTATTTACCTACAAATCCCATGTTATTGAACACTAGCTCTGGTAAAGCAAGAGAAATACTCTTAATCTCAGGTTGAGTTCCGCCAATTAATTTATTATAGTGCGCTACTGGCACAACCTTGATTTTGACTGAGCGGTCGGAAAGTTAAGAATCTGTTGAAAATTTCTCACAAATTGACGTGCTGTGCAGGTTACGTTTTAATTTGATTCAAACAAAAGCAGTTTATCAACATTCGACAAGTTAAATTTTGAATTATGACTGTTTTCCCGGCATTAATTTGTCTTCTGTTTTAGCACTTGCGGGAACGCTATTTCAACTGTTTTAGGACGGCGTCGTTTGACTCGCATAACCTCACAATCGGATTCTATTTTCTATCTGGACAATAATTATTCCTCTGAAGCCGTAGGAATTACTTGAATGTGGTTCGGTACTATCGCCTTTATGCTGCACGTAGCTTTCCAAGGTCTAACAGTGCTTATTTTAATAGATTTTGGGTACCTGGTTTTGTCCGGAAGCCTCTCTCGCAGGAAACGAAGCCGTTGATGTGGGGAAGCTGCTGTAGGCCCCCTGGTGATAATATCTCTGGGATGCGGCCTTACGGAGCTGCTTGTTGCTCTGGGATGCTGGCCTGGTTTCCCCCGTGGTTGTCCTCGTAGCACGCAGACTTCGAAAACTCCAAGTGGAATCGTAGCCGATCTGGTCTCGGAACACCTCTTGTGGAGTTCGAATTTTTGGTGATGGATTTTTATGCAAATTGCACAGATTAAAACGACGTACTTTTTATAAGGAAATTTTAACATTTATTGCACGAATTTTAAATTTAAAGGAGAGCACTTTTTTCAAACTGCATCAAGCTTAATTAATTCATTTATTCTCTTCATAAATCCGTTATTAACAATTGAAATACCGACGCTACAATAAAAAACGGATATTAAGCAAAGTCAATTACATTTCTTTTACATCTAAAATTACTTTTAATTAACATTTGTACAAATTGTCTTAAATCTAAAATTAATGTTTGTTGATTTTACTAATTATGGGGTATTGACGCCACTTGCACGTTCTTATTAATCACTTGAATTGTCTTTCACTCGCGATTGTATTGACTAATTTTGAGATCACTTCCTCTTTGCACTTTTAGTACTAAAAACCTGTGTCCTTTTCTTGCCAAAACTTTAATATGTTTACTTTTCTGCTATTTTTGGTTTCATAGCTTAAGCTTTCAATTGCCCATTTATTTGTCATACTTTGCTGTTTGCATCTTATCATAATATAATTCTGGATTCGATTTACCTTATGTTAGATTGTTCATAAACAATGCCTACTTATTTATTCTGAATTCTAACGTTACAATCGGCTTTAATTAACACGAGCCTATTTAATTAATTTTGAAATATTGGTCTCGACCTGTGATAACGAGCTTTGCTCCTTACGTTCCTTGTTCACATTTTTATTTCAAGCATCTGCATCTCTCAATGCAAATGCAACAACTAACTATTATTTAAGTTTTAGCTTTGCAGTTATATAAGATATTTTACTCTGCGCTTTTATGAATTATCCATTAATTTGGCAATGCTAACAGAGTTGATGTTTGTAGGGCTTAATACCATAGCAATATATTAAAAAAAAAGTGTACATAATCAAAATAGACAACTTTTTAAACATTTCACTGAGCAAGACTGGATGAACTGTTCTCATATGCAGAATGTGATGTCAATATACAGTGGGACAGTTTTACAGCATTACTCGTTTACATAGTCAGTGCTTTCCTTACAAAATAGTCAGAATCTATAAAAATAAGAACGCTAATCTTTATAACTGGCCAGAGCTTCTTCAATCCTTAACCCTGCGAAAGGGTGTAGTAACATTATGTGAGTTTTATTTTGAGATATTGTGCTACGTTTTGCGATCTTATGCCAGGTGTATAGAGGCATATAATCCTACAATTTGCATTATAAGTTGATCTGACTATCTCGTCGGAATCTACCCCTTGATCACTTCCATTGATTTTTCCTTCAATCACTAACCTTTCCATACCATCGTTGCATCTCGCTAGAGCTAACAGAATGCAGAAATCAGATTGATTTTCTGTCAGAATAATAATGACTCAGAGGAAGCATATAAAGCTTTTAGAAGCTGTATGGCCAACTACGAGTGGTTCTGCAGGAATTTTTATGAACTTAAGATTGATAACAGTGACAACAAATCACAGCGTGGCATATTACGAATGAGATAAATGATGGAGTCAGTAAGCCTAAGGAAGTGCAAATCCAAGGTGATCCTGTGTATGTCAGTAATTCCTACAATGAATATATTGCAAGTGTTGCTTCAGCCCTTATTAAAAATCTCCCTGAAAAAAATGTTGTGCCACACTTACTATAATAAAAAAATAAGCAAGTTACAAGTATCAAAGATCTATTGAAACAGGAGCGTATGACTTCATTGTGTAGTATCTGCTATGGAAGATAAGAAGTTAAGTTTGGCTGGTTTCTTGGATTTGTTCAAGGCATTTCATTACCTAAATCATTTAATAATGTTGCAGAAGCTTAAAAATTAAATTGTCAGAGGAGCAGCACTACACTGGCTATGATATTATTGGACAAATCGCAAACAGTAAGTTGTTATCGAAGACATGATATGTTTAAAAGTCAAGCGTTACACGTAGGTAGGTATTCTACAAGGAAGCGTAATGATTCTGTTGCTTTTACTCTCTATATCAATGATAATATAGATAACTGCTCCACTCGATAGCAAGTGTGTTCGAATAATAAACAATGCAGACAACGCTAATATTATTCGCTTTTTTTTAAGGATGTTTGCAGCTAGTTTTCTAACAAAAAGAAATATGAACTACGAGAATACTTTTTAATATTAATATTATTATATGAGGATAGTTCAAATATGACCCGGGCCAAATTATTTACACAATACGAAATGCATTATACCACATCCTGCTGAATAGTTGTACAAACGTCACTGTGATGTTCGTCACACAATTCAGTAGGCCATGCATTATAGATTATACAATACAGAAGTCGTACGATCTGCCATAACGATGACATTTGCTTTTTTTATTGTCTACAATAATGTCTAACCAACCAGTGCATAGTTCTCTTGAGCAACGCAATATTATAAAATTTCCTCGTAATGAAAACTTTAAATCTGAAATTTTGACAAGACTTTTCATCAGAATGAGAACGCATTGAAAATGTAACACACACAATAGCTATGAACCAGTCACTCCTGAGAATGTTCAGGGAAGTGATTAGCTTAGCCGTAGTGATCGGCGGGGTTTTGTACGTGTGAAACGGGCCAATTCGTGCCACCTGTGTTCATATATTTCATGCTATTTTCTTATATACATTGCTAGCAATAAGCCTAACCGTATTCGTTATTTGTAGCATTAAGTGGTAAAGGACCACGTATTATAAGTTTCTGCAGGCGAGACGAGTGCGAACGTGAGGGAATTTGCGTATACAGCAGCATAATTCCAGCTAGCGGAGTGGTAAGTAGAATTGCAACAATGCCGTGAGGACCCGTGAGAGATTGATTTGCACCCGAACCAGTAAAAGGTGCGGGTCGTAAGCAGGTAAGCTACTTGTGCTTACTAATTAACAGGTGTACGAAGCAGGCTAATAACAGCCCTAAAAATGCTCTGTGCAGTGTGTTGTGGCCTGCATTATTTGCCACCGTCACACAGGGAATCCTGAGTGTGAACCCAGCGTTCGAAAGTAGTGATATCCTGGTGCATCAGCGCCAAAGGCTGCCGCCGCTGCTAGAAGGAAGCTATCATTGCGACGCTATAGAAGTAGCGCCTTTCTTGTACTACTACGAAAACATTTGGGAGCAACCAAGAGCCAGGTTAGTTGCTAGATATAACCACCGTGCAAGGTGAGATGTTATTGCGACATCTGGGGCCATCGTTCTCGTGTTTGAGAGCACGGAAAATTTCCTGTAACCAGAACCTCGCGGTTACATCATTTAAACGCGCCCACGCTACATCGTATTTTAGCGCTTCTAGTACAAGCGCATTTTAAGAATAGACAGCTTCGCTCGAGTTTATTTGTGCGCAGAATTCCATTCCATTTCGCGCTAGTGGTATTTGACATTTACGTAGATAGCTGAACTTTAGCGACCTACCTATTTAAGGCATTTTCATACATGTAGCGTGCGACTTTTTTATTGTGTATTTTTATGTCTATTTTCTTGTGTTTGTGTTTTCTTACAGATTAGGTATATGTTGGTTATGTAAACTGTTGGGTTTTGATTGCTGGTAGTGTTTGCATGTGTAAGTTCAACATTCCAGGTGACAACGAGTTAACCCAAACAATATTAGCTTTTCCTTAGCTGCACTCACGAGACTAATAGAGTATTATACCTCTCCGACTGAATAAGCCAGCGACCCAGGGCAATATAAATTAATAGTACAGTAGAATATACGGCTAGGTAAAAATCCGTATTACATGTGATATGGCAGAAATCTTACAAATAAAGATTCACAGTGTTGAACACATTATTTACAGGGAGCTGAAATACATGAAAATTTGTGCTACTTGGATCCCAAGAGTGCTTAGCGGGGAACAAAAAGATAAAAGAGTTGAAGTGTGAACATACCTGCTGAACCGATTTCACTAAGGAGAAAAGTAGGCACCTGTGGGGAGTACGTCGAAAACTAATGCTGTTGTTTTAATAAAAAGTTATAATACAAATCAGGTTCATATTTGACCTATCCCTGTACATGATCTGACTGATCTTTCTTAAAGAAGTACAAATGTTTCAATAATGCTGCAACATGGTTCTTCAATAACCATTGCTCAATGTTGATAAGTTGAATTTTATGTTTTTGAACAAAACAATGCCAGATAGTGTTCCCGGAAACCACTGCACTGCTGTTCGTGGATGTTATCCTCTTACCTGATACCAAGCTTTTTGGTCTTTATTTGAATCAACACTTAAGCTGGGAAAAGTAAGTTCAACATGTTTGTTACAAACTTAGCACAGTTTGTTTCACATTTCAAGTACTTAATAAATAGGTATAATAAATATGCTGACCTTCAAACATTAATCTACTTTGCTAATTTTCACTCAATACTCGGAGTCGGAGTGATATTCTGAGGTAGCAGCATAGGGGCTCATGGGGCCTTCATTATTCAGAAGCGAGCAGTGAATACTTTTGAAGTTTGAGAATAAGCAAACATCCAGGAAAAGATTTCGAGAGTAAGACATATAAACTCTATTGGGTCTCTACATACTTGAGTAGTATGCATTATTTGCCAGTTCCTTAGAGGGCCAGGGGCTGGAGCCTCCCAGCCATCAAGAAGCTCCCTGTCACTAGAAAAAAGTAGATTAGATTAGATTAGATTTAGGTTCCACGACTGCCTTTTGCTGGCATGTGCACGTCAGCCATTTGGGCTTTTTGTACTGTCTAGAGTTTTCAAGTAGCAGGCCGACAGCCGTATCTTTTACTAGACTTGCAATGTCCCCTACTATAGCTTGCGGTTGTCAATAGAGTTAAAGCTCCAATCAAGTTGGTGTCTTTTACGCTCTAATTCTGGGCATTCAAAGAGGATATGATGGGCTGTTTCATCATCCTATTGGCATAGTCTGCAAACAGGTTCATCTCTATAAATATTGATGCCTGTGCATAAATTTTCTGAATGCTCCAGTGCCTGTTAGTAGACTGACTACTTGCTTGATTCGAGTTCTGTTCAGTCTCAACAGGGTTTTGGTGGTTTGTGGATTCAGAGTTCGTAGCAATCTTTTGCAGTGATTTGATTTTTTTTATTGTAGTTTCTCCACCTTAGTTGGTGTGCGGTATTGACCCATTCATTAATGGCTGAGCGGGCTTGTTTTTTCTGAATGCTTAGACCAGGTTCTGGACCGGTCATTGCATTACGGGCTGCTTCTTTTGCTAGCTTGTCCGCCTTTTCGTTTCCTTCAATACCTTGGTGACCTGGAATCCAGCATAATTTTACTGTGTTTCCCTGGCTCAAGGTTTGAAGTTTGGATTTGCATTCCTTGACCAGTCTCGATGAAGTACTGAACGCGTTTGACGCTTTCAGTGCTGCCTGACTGTCTGAGAGAATGTGTATCTCGATTGAGCAGCTTCTTTTCTATGCTGATGTTTGCGCATACGGTAATAGCTTGTACTTCAGCCTGAAATATGTTACAAAACTTTCCTATACTCGGGCCGCCGAACAGATAGAATGGAGCAGGCAACCCAAATAACATATTACAAAGGTCACTTGATAATATTTTAATTATAATTATTAAAAGGATCGGAGATGCCGACCCTTATAATTAGAACTAATTTTGACATTCAATCACTTTTTGAGGTTAAAATGCAAATAGAGATTTCGACCTACTTAAAGGGCAAGCGTGACATTAGTGCACTTGTAATTGAAAAGTTTTAGGCCTGTGGCTCTTCCTAAATCTAATTATTGGCTGCGACGCGGAACCGAAACAACATTTGTTTGGAAAAAGCAGGCATGCAAAAGAGCTATGTTGCGGCAGATAATCCAACATTCAAATTAGTATAAGTATTTTCGTTTGAAAATAAAATTGTATATGTTATTCGCAATACAAATAGCTTTATGTGCTTTGACTGCTGCCAGCCTCAACACATAAAGCTTGGGTAAGTTATTATTTAAACATTATTTTGAGCAATAAAACCTTGACAGTAATTTATTTACGTCCTAGTGTGTACATAATAAATAAATTAACAGTGCGTTAGCTGACATGCAGCCCTAAATCGTAATCCCCTTTGGAACCTCGCAGTTCCTGTAATGCAGTCTTTATGAAAAGCTTCACTCCTTCTAATTCGTCTGATATGGCTCCAATGAAGTCATAAACAAGTTAGAACTGAAAAAATACAACTAAATATAATATAAAGGGCAATTCATACGTATAGTGTATACAGACCTCAATAATAGCACATTGAACTTAAAATTAATCGGATATAGAAAAAATTGCATTAGGATCTAGACGAAACTTTTGAAAACCAAAACCTTTATTCGGTAAATCATATAAGAGTACATTAACCGCTTTCCTCTCACATTTGATTCCAGGCTTGAGACTGGCAGCAATGTAAGTAAACAATTACTGGCATGTTTAAAAAGAGGTTGTGATCTGTGTTTAACGCAATAATGACGAACACGTATGCACCAAATGTGATACCCAAGAATACGGCTTGGAACTCAACATCAACAAAACAAAATACATTATTATCAGCAAGAATCGTGCAACAAACATACAACTAATAATCAATCAACAAACTATAGAAAGAGTAACAAGGTACACTTATGTGGGCACCAACATCAACGATCGATGGGACCACTCAGTGGAAATAAGACAACGTATAGAGAAAGCCAGAGCACAATACGTCAAAATGAGTAAGATCTTCAAGGGCAGAGAACTGGCACTAAAAACTAAAGTCCGTTTATTTAGATGTTACATATTTTCAGTTCTTTTATCAATGAAGAGGCTCCAAGCCTTCGAAATGCGGTGCTATAGACGAATTTTGAGAATTTCCTGGGCGGACTATGTCTCGAATGCTGAAGTCTTACGCAGAATGAACAAAGACTGCGAAATCCAGAACTCCATCAAACGACTTAAATTAGACTACTTGGGCCACATCATGAGGAATGAACAACGGTACGGTCTGCTACAGCTCATCCCGCAGAGCAAGGTATATGGTAGGCGGGGTCCTGGAAGAGGAAGGATTTCTTGGCTTCATAACCTGAGAAGCTGGTTCTCCACACCAACAACAGGGCTGTTTAGAGCAGCAGCCGATACAATGAAGATAGCCATGTTGGTCGCCAGCATCCGGAACGGATAGGCACCACAAGAACAATGTAATAACACTTAATGAATACAAACAATTAACATTATAATTCGTCACTATCTGATTCCGAGGATGATGTATCCGAATCTTGCCCTAAATGTATTACAAGTGGCTGCACTTCAACATCCATGATGATGTCCAACTGCCACATCCGTTCTTCAACTTTAAGGGTATGATCAACCGCATTTTTCCAATTTTGTGGACTTATGCTCTTAACTGCCTCAGAAAAGAGAGTTTTTACATCAGCCATCTTAAATGTAGTGTTTTTTCTGGCTACTTCTCCTTTTATTTGTGCCCATATAAGTTCAATAGGATTGAACTCGCAGTGGTAGGGGGGCAACCTAAGCACCGTTCGATTAGCAGCCTCTGCCAGGTTATCTACTACATATTGGTCTTCCTGTTTGTTTTGCTTAACCAAAGTCAGAAGTTCTGCTTTTGCCATGTCGTCTTCATATGCAATATTCTTGCTCTTCAGCCAATTTTGTACATCTGCCTTCTTCGTGGAAGATGTTGGAACTTTCTCCAGCTTTCTACTATGATAAGATGCATTGTCCAACACTATCACACAATCTTCCTCTAAATTAGGCAGAACTTTTTTAAACCATTCCTCAAAAACCTGTGAATTCATGTCTTCATGATAATCCCCAGTTTTCTTGGATTCGAAGACAAGTAGTCCATTTTCCTCAAATCCTTTGTCAGAGCCAATATGGAGAATTATTAAACGTTTCCCTTTTCCAGAGGGATTTTTCAGTCCTGTGGACAAACCTTTTACGACAGCCTCTCTTGCACTCGTTACAGTCGTGTCCGTCCACACTTTGTCTATAGCATGACCTGCGTTTATCCATGTCTCGTCTAAATAATAAATGGTTCTGTTTTGTTGCCGGAAAGTTTTAATTTGGCGCAGATACCGTCGCCTCCAAGATATAATTTCCGTTTTTTCCTTCAACATGCTGTTGCGATTTCGTTTCTTAAAGCTGTAATGCATCCAATGAATTATTATTATTATTATATAGGAATAATATATAATAATACATTAGAACGACCGAAAACTTACTGAAAACCAATCTCATGCAGCAAGGTTTTCAATGTTGTTTTTTTGAAATTCGGAATATGCTCATTAGCTTCAATCGCTGTTAAAATTTTTGAAACTGTTGGCGGCTCGTTTCTTAGGAAAAATGAATGAATTATTCTTCGGACAGCACTTTTTATTTCGTCATCGATGTGATCTAAAACAGCTCTTTTCCTGTGGTATAGTTTAGGAGGTTGCAGTGCAGGAGTGGTTTTATACTCTCGGAGAATCTTGTACACGCTGGCTGCAGAAACACCTAAAACATTTTTTTACAGACAAATAATCGCACAAATTAGCTTTAAAAAATCTTCGTTTAAATAACCAACAAGCTTACCCGCTGCTTGCGCTGTAAAAATTACGTTTTCTCTATTTCTGTATGCCGGGTTATTCTGTTCACATGCTTTAAAGATGTTTATCTACTCCAGTGGGATAAGTAACTCATTACGTCTCTCATTTGACACTATTTCAGTTAGGTAATGAAGCTCATTACACCACTCAGTTATGTAATGGTTTCATTACGCAACTGAGTTGTGTAATGACTTCATTACCTAACTGAAATAGTGTCAAATGAATGACATAATGACATTTGCCTACTAAAATATTTTTGAAAATGACAGAGCTGACATTTCTCTTAATGCACTTTTCTCAATATTAGGCAGTCGTAGATAAAATTTTGTACAATACATGTGTGATAATGCGTCATTAATATACTTGTGTGCTTACATAACTCGTGCTACGCACTCGTTTGTAACTTACA
The DNA here is from genome assembly GCA_940337035.1 of Agriotes lineatus. NCBI lineage: Eukaryota > Metazoa > Arthropoda > Insecta > Coleoptera > Elateridae > Agriotes > Agriotes lineatus. Next base: position 34,454,290 of record OW679199.1, on the reverse strand, counting down.
CACACGTATATTAATGATGCTGTTATCCCACTTGTATAGTAAATAACTATTATAACGGCTTCTTTTTCTTTAACGGTGAAATGTGCAGAGTGTCGTTTTTTAGGCGGCGATAAAACCGCACCAGCTACATCAGCCACTTTGAGAAAAAATACAAAAATCACAAACCAAAACTACGTGTTTACAAGACGTTGGCCTATGTTACAGTGGCTTGATAGAGACAATTTTTGACATCTATCAAACCGAACGGCCACTATTGCAGCGTGAGAAACCATAGTAACTAGCTATAGTAAGATACTGCGGTGACAAAAATATGGAAAACCCAAATATGTTAAGAAAATCTGCGATAAATCTTCTCGTATACCTATTTGGCGTACTGACTTGTTTTTTAAATAAAAAATTGTCACTTATAATACTATGAGTAGTCAAAGTTATGTCGACTATTTTTGTGGTGGTGTCACGAATGTCCATTGCGCTTTGGTACGATTAGGACGAGTGCGCTAGCACGAGTCCTAATCTCAAGCGCAATGGACATGAGTAGTAATACCACCGCAAAAATAATCTACTTAACTTTGACTAAGAATGGTATTCGAGGGACTATTTAATGAACCAAGCTACTTTTTCAAATTAGTTTTCAGTAAATCTAGCAACAAACTACGCAATTTCTATAGTAACGGAACACTAATATTGACTTTTTCTAATAAAAATCACATTTGTTTAAAATAGTCACTTGAATACCTTCTAGGAAGATATATCCACTGATATTTTTTTGATTGGTCAAGAAACGTCAGAATTCTGGATTTTCATTGGTCACTTTTTGACAGACGACAGGTGAATTGAATAGTCATAAATAACTTGCATTTTAAGTTGATCGAAATCTCTATTTGCATCATAACCAAAAAGTGATTGAATGTCAATGGAAATTAGTTCTAATTACAAGGGTTGCCATAGCTGATCCTTTTCGTAATTATAATTAAAATGTAATCGAGTGACTTTTGTAATATGTTATTTGGGTTGCCTGCTCCATTCTATCTGTTCGGCGGCCCGAGTATAGACTGACTTTTTCGTTGGTTCTAGGATTGGTACTATACACTCCAGAGCCTGTACCCCCTTCAAACTTAGATACATCAGCGTAAAAAATGATGTTCTTATTTGTTGGGGTTGGTAGTTCTTCTGGATTCCAACTTCTGTGTACAGTAAAGTTCTTTTCAAAGTCATAGGCTTTGATTATAAGATCAGAACCCATTTCTAATATTAGGTTGTTGATGTGTGACATGATCTTGCCATGGCCTAGATTATAAGCTGTGGTCATCCAGTGACCAGTACTTTGTAATCTGTAGGCTGCCATTCTGGATTCACCTTCCAGGAAGATGTGCAGAGGTAACAGATTTAAGATAGCAGTCAGTGCTTGTCCTGAGGTGCCTTTATAGGCTCCAGTAATGCACCGATTAGCTAGTTATTGTATTCTGCAGATGTTGTGGATCGCAGTTGCTTGTTTTATTTTGGACGACCAGGCGATTATTCCATATGAAATTATTGGTCGGACCATGGTGTTCTGTACAGTCAGAGGGTCAGTTCCGGTTTAAGCCCCCACGTACTACCTATAGCTCTTTTCCCAATAACTAATGTTTGTATGCACCTGGTGATTGTTTTGTCTAGATGGGAGTTCCAAGTTAGTTGGTCGATGGTTAGACCTAAGTACTTAACCTCGTTCTCCCAGTTGACATTTGTCTCAAACAGTTTTATGTTTATTTTATTTGTGATGTTCTTTCTACGAGTGAAAGCGACGAGCGTGGCTTTGCTGGGATTAATTCTAAGATTATTCTCTAGACACCACTCTTCGGTTTTCTTTAGTGCTGATTTCATTACATTGTCTACGGTTATTTGGTATTTACCTTGAATCAGTATGACAATGTCATCAGTGTATCCTTGAGTGTAGTAACCTGTGTTATTGAGTTGGATCAGCAGTTCATAAACTATGAGGCACCACAGGAGTGGAGAAAGAACTCCTCCCTGTGGACATCCCCTTGTCGCCTGCACCGTCTTTTCCTTATCAAATAACTTTTACAACTCTAGTGTTGAGCATTGCCATAGTCCATCTTATCGTGGTGTTATCGATCTGATGGTTTGTCATTGCTCTTTCAATAGAGTGGTAGAAGGTGTTGTCGAAGGCACCTTCTATGTCTAGAAATGCTCCGACTGTGTACTCCTTGTACTCCAAGGTTTTCTCAATTTTTCCCACTAGTTGGTGTAGTGCGGTTTCACATGTTAATAGTTGTGAATCGGGAGTGAAGTTAGGGCTTCCTCCCTCCAGTATCTGTCTACTAATCTTTCCAACGTTTTAAGGAGGAATGACGTTAGGCTGATAGGTCTGTAAGATTTGGCTTCTGCATAGCTGCTCTTACCAGGCTTAGGGTGGGGATAAATACTACTTTAGTCACTCTCCAGGCTTGGGGAATGTAGCCCAAAGCAAGACTTGCTTGGAACATGTCTTTGAGTGGGTTGTCTGCCATCGTTTCCAGCAGATTTGAAAGGACTGAAGAGGCTAGTTGCCCATCTAATCCTTTCTTTGCTGACTATTCTCTTAGCCGTTTCCCAGTTTTCCCTCCTAGGGGTATGATTGGGTTCAGCCAGAGTAGGTTGCTCCACTGCTCCGGCTAGGTGAGTTTTTATCAAAACAGATAATGTCTCCTCTTCCGTTGTAGTGTATTCTCCGCTTTCTTTTTTAAGAGAGCCTACTGGGTTCATGGCATGCTTTGAGATGATTTTGTGAAGTCTAGCTGTAGATCGCGTGGTCTCCACCTCTTGGCAAAATTTTTTCCAGGCTGCTATCTTAGCTGCCTTGATCTTTTTGCCGTAGTCTGCGAGAGCTTTGTGATAGTTCTCCCAGTTATTTGTGGCTTTAGACCTGTTAAACAGACAGAAAAAGTAACTATTCTATCAGTAAACATATATTTGACTTATTTTAATCTACCATTATATTCAAGTCCGATAGCTGTGCATTGGATAATAAAGCATGCTAGCTCTAGCGTTGGCTCATATGAACACTGAGTAGTTGTGGGCTCTACGAATCTGACTTGTGTGAAAATACGACCGAAAACCCGACCGCTGTTGAATCGGCGATATAGCAGTTTCAACTTGAGGTGAAAATTCACGCCGATGCATTACTTCTTGGATATACTGTGCATTGTGCAAGCTTTGGCATTGAAAATTGACTACAAATCTAGCAAGGTGAATTAGAGCATGTCTATATTGTTGTGGGTCGTATTTGGATGATCTTACATAATATCGGTTGTAGTTAGATCGTGTTTACTTATCTGGAGTGATTTCAATTGTTTCGCGTAATTTTATTCAAGAAATGGCGAAGAATAACATAGGTAGAGTTGTTGTAGGACCTCGTTATTGCCCCCGTGCTTTTAAAGATCAGTCGTTTCGGAGATTGCATCTCTATTGTCTGCTATCTTAGGTGAACGGTCGTTTGGCGCCACTAAGAGAAGCCGACGTATTTAAGTTGCACTGAAAAACTAGTATTATATCCTTTCTTATGTTTCTCTCGAAGGAAGAGCAACGCGGTTTTTGCCCTAACAAGAGAACTCAGGACCTCATATTTATAATTGATTAAGCAACTTATCAGAAAACCATTGAATTGACCTTCCACACACACATGGATCAAATACGGAGAGCGCTTGATAAGAAAAGAAACATCAACAAACTAACAAGCGCCATAAAGAGCTTCTATGTAACAACCAGGAACTGTGTGAGGACAGGCAACATATAAAATCAGGGAACTTCTGGAAGCGAATAGGTGTCAGACAGGGAAAAATATTAAGTCCACTGTTATTCCTACTGTAATATACGACACAATGTAAGACAGCAACAAATGTTTATGGGAGGATTGGTATTTGTGGATGATTTGGTAATAGCAGCAAGAACAAAGGAAGAATTAGAGTATTATCTGGACATGTGGAAGACGAATCTCGACCTACAAGGACTGAGAATAAACTTCAGTAAGGCTCATATACTGATAAGTGCAAGAACAGAAGAAACAGGTTTGAGAAGAGGAGACTAAATAAGTAAAGACCTTCGGGTATCTCGGAGCTACCTGCAAAACACAGGAGGGATAGAAACCGAACTGACCAACAGAATAGGTACAACACAGAGAATGTTCTTCGCTTTAAATAAAAGTTTATTTAAAAACAAATAAATCTCTAAAGAGACAAAAGTAAAAGTATATGAAGCAATGTGGTTTTAATACACAGTAGTGAGTTGTGGGTGTTAAACAAAAAGTGCATTTCTAGATTACAAGCAACTGACATGAAAATTTTACATTCTATAAAAGGAGTGATAAAATCCAGAACAGAGAAATAAAAATTCGGCTTAGTTTAAAGTCAATACAGGTAAGAGGTAAGAATAGAAGAATCACAATGAAGGTGGTTCCACCATTTAAACAGGGTGGGACAACAAAGGCTGCCAAGTAGAATATGGAAGATGAAAGGTGCAATGAAGCGTATCAAAGGTAGACCTAGGACCACGTGGAAGAAACTTTTAGAAAATAAGGGAACAAATTGGAAACAGGCACCCGAAATCACCAAAGACAAGAAAGTGTGATGTTCCAAGTACAAATAAAAGAGAAAACCTCGACAGCATAAAGTAAAAGGGGAAAGACTAAATAAGTAAGTACCGAAGCAGGTACATTCTTTTTTCCACAACACCGATAGTCACAGGAGATCACAAGCCTGCGCTTAGAGAGTAGGCAACCCGAAATACATACAATAGTATGCTACGATATCTAATCTAACAAATATTTAGACAGAAGGGAATTATAGAGACTTGATAGTAAGTTACATTTCACAGCATCTTATGGTAACTACACTGAATTGCCTACTTTTGAAGCACAGTCTCGGACTTTCTAGTGAATCATCTTGTGCAAGAATCCAGTCTATTTTGCATAAGTGAGCCAAAAAATTATTGGTTTTCATTCTCTGAGCCTGTTTTAGTCTCCGTTGCAATTTTAAATTGTTGCGACTGTATTTACTGTAGTTTATATTTGTGTATATTTTAGTAGGTATTACATGTTGTATTTAGTAACGAGTTTGTTGTGTTTTGAGGTGCACCTTAATTTTAGCTGTTATTGATCACCTTACGTATTGACTCTATTTTTGATAATTACTTGTACTTTGTACTTATAATATTGATTATGTGATTATAAACTGTGATACTAGAATTTGGTCTTGTTGTTTGTTACTGCTATCTCGATTCGTGTGCTTTCTTTCAGATTATTGTACTACTTTGAGTTTGCTAATTCTCTATGATACCTGTATACACTTGTCGTTAATTAAAAGATTCGTTGGCGCTCATTTTGGCTTTTAATTTAATCATAACTATTAAAGAACTGAACGCCGTCTCCCTGAATTAGTCTGGCCGGTAATTGTAGTCACGTAGTCATTAATGTTATATTTTTGAGAGATTTAGCCCACACATCAATTGATGCTAACAGGTTCTTAATAAAAGGATCTTTGGACTCCCAAATTGTGTGACGTTAGGTAGGAGAAATGTGGGCAAAGTAGCCACTGCTCATATTTTCTCAGAACTATTACATATACCAGCTCTGCTATTTCCCAAGCTGCTGGTGCCATCTTTGTGAACAAGTGCTGAATGAGTGCAGCAGTTACTATAGTAAACTAGGAAAGTAACTAAAGACTCAAAACACCAAACTGTCGATGGCTATTTCATTGTTTACGTGTTTATGTAAGTGCAATATAACATAGCAATCATCTTTGTAGGCTTTGCAGTGCGTTAAAACTGTGAAAAGGTGTCAGCTTTTGTATTACAAATGACAATTACATACAAGAACCATACGTGGAATGGCGATATGTGCTGCTAATAATAAATGGTGATGCGTTCAAAAGGTAGCATTACTAAATAGTGAGGTTAATGTCGGCAGACAGGCTTTGTACTTGTTTAAAACCATAGCCGTTCGGAAGGTATTGTCCCAAACGTGAGAATTGGTTCTGTAATCATTGCAGGCTAGATCAAGGGCACAGAAACCATACCTACAGCAAGGCTGAGCTTCAAGCTGGTTAATAAAAGGTGCTACAATACAGGTAATAGTTTGAACATCGTTTAAATTGCTAAATATGGATTTACCTCCAAAAGTTTGCAAGTTGTTGGGATTGTGCATAGTTCGGAATTTGAAGTTGAAATAACAGTATCACGGATACAGAACGACTCTACAAGCAACATTCTGGAATCAGATTTGAATGAAATTGAGCTCTTGCTGCAGGACGAGCAGAAATCAGGTCAACGAGACAGCACATCAGATTAAAACGAAAATGTCACCACAGGGGTTTTCGAGTGCGCTGATCCTAAAAACAATATTAGTTTGAAGATTTAATTTTTTTGTGTAATTTTTAATATTATTTTGTGGGTACTCGATCTTTTGTTTTGTTCGATTTTCAATCTGTTGTAACTGTAATATTTGAATTTAGCTAATGATATGGATTGTTATTAACCATCGAATAACGCCTCTGTGGGGGACCAGCAAACACTATAAATACGATTGCCCCAGAAAATAACAAGCTCTCAAACTCTAAACGTGTTAAATGAGTCCGCGCAAGTTTGAGTTTTGAGTTTTATTTCATCGGCTAAGTGTAAATATAGGGTTTACCTACCTGCATTACTGCGAAATTTGAAGGAATATACAGTATTTGGTGCTTCAATTTTCATTTAAACTCAGGAAGATGTCAACTAAAGATCAACTTGACTCCATTTTGGCTTCAGCAAGCGGATTCAAAGGCAACATTGGCGTGTCGTCTCCAGAGGGAACGAGCATTGGCGTGCGGTCTCCGAAAAGGTTCAACCACAGGTGGGAATTATATTGTATTGCCATGTTGTGCTCGCGTTAAACCTTTGTAAATGTTTGTCCTTCCCAAATTATACAATTTTACTCAGTGAAGCTGTATCGGGGATGTATCCATACAATACAATCAATGATTACCACGTTTTGTAGGTTGTAAAAGTTGGAAGAGGGGGAAAACATCCACCAATGGCCACTCTACCCTAGTTTCTTTTCTGCTTTGTAAACTTGATTTTTATTTAGAAAATGCCAAGTAAGTACAAAAGAAAGTCGGACCAGGAATCATGGGATACCTACTGAGGTATGTGCCATTCCAAACAGTATGTAAAATGTACAATGTTCCGCAAATGCTTTTAAAAGAAGAGTTCTGAATAAAAGTGCAAATGCAAAAACGATCGGCGGCAAAGAGAACTAAAACTCCTACTGAAGAAGATACCAGTAGTGGTAAATAAACCGCAAGCTTGGCAAATAAACCATTCAATCACGCCACATAAAGTATAACTTTTGTTCCTAATAACATAATATATGTTTGTTTTGGAATTATTCTAACAAACTCTGTTTTAAAAAATCATTCAGGGAATTTGTCAAACAAAATCGTCGTACACATTAAACACTTGATATTTTAACTTCGGTTATAGAAAATCCAGCAAATTTGAATGAGTACCGGCTCTTATTGGATCTCTAAACTAAATCACCAATCAGCCTTCTGGTATTTGACATTTTCAACCTATTCTTATAGAGTGTCTGGCTCAACATTAATAACTTTTTACACATTTCAGGATCAGATAAATTTAAATATACGATGAGTACTTTACAATCGCATAGAAAGTGGAGAATCCCACTTCCCATCTTAAAAAATCTGCGTAGTGCAGATGCAAGATTGCATGAACAAATATTTGTCACATATAAGCAACGCTACGTATCAACTAAGATTTCGAGATCAAACGCCAAGATAAGCGTTGAAATAACATAGTGATATATCTGGTGGACCGTACGCTTCATATCATTTTAAGTCAGTACTGAAATTAATGCACAAGCATCTGCCAAACAATAAAGTTAACATGGAAATACTGTTTAAAGAGCAATCATGAAAATATCAGCATCAGTGGTTCCTTTAGATTTTCACGTTTCAGGGTCCCTAGATGACGAAATACACGTTTTATAGATTTCTTAAAAAAATAAAATGTTTATTTTTGCTTGAAATGAGGTAAAGATAAAAGTAATAATTTGCACATAGCTCAGGTTTTAACCTTGACGAAAATTAATTTTGAATTTAGGTAGCCCCACAAACAATATGCGTGACTTGTATGGTATGTAACTAAGGCACTTGAGGTTAGGTGAACCAAAGAACGACGTACTATATCTTCGGTAACATTGTCTAGTCTCCCATAGGTTTTCATTTTCATTTTTTTTAACATCGACAGCTTGGGATTAAAGTATAAATACAAGTAAATACTATGCAGTATGGTTGTGTATTTATCTTAATTGGTTTGGTTTGTCATTCATGATTTCCTATTTTGAACAATAATCCTACAAACCTTATATCACTTTAAACAAGAACACGTGTTAAAAAGTCAAATAGCAACTTTGTGTCGTAACTGAAAAATTCATTCATTCATTATTTTTACCATCTTTTACGAAAACAATTGAAACAACGCAAAAAGTGCAACACAAGCTAAAAAATTCGATCAACTGGTCTTATTAAGTACAAAATGGTGAAATATTAAATTATGTTGTTTCTATGGTGAATTAAACCTTCCTCGAAAGTAAACATTTTAAATTTTTACATATAGCTGTGTTAACATAACCTCTAATTCGACCTGTATCTATGAGCAAAGGTGAGTACAATCCAAAGAGGAATGTTGCGTGAGTTTGCGGACAGTAAATAAGGCTTTTTAATAAAAGAAATGAAAGCTGGATCAGTTGAAGTGAAATGCAGAAGAAACTGTGGAAAAAACGAATTTACCCGCCCGAATTCAGACTCTTGGAAATAAAGCATCTTCAGGAGCTTGAATTGTTTTTTCTGTTCACACTCGCATATCTTTAAAACAGTTAAATTTGTGGTATGCTCAATAAAAGGGCTTTTCCATAATACTAATAATCACTATCATCAGCAAGGCAGTTCAGAAGATCGCATCAATGGGAATCGCACACATCCTACAAACGGTTCTAGGGTAAATCGCTGTGAACTCTTGTTGAGATTTGGATTTACCAAAATTCTGTCATTGAATGACAGGAAGAAGAACGGTTTTTGCTGATAATAATAATAATAATATTAACTCCCAAATGATAAAACGTCATACAAAAAGAACAGGAGAAAATTACAAAATATTTACCTAGCTATGGAAACAGGAAATAGTAACAATAGTACCATACATCATATCCGTCAGCAATCATATAAAAACATTAGGCACACACAAACATTCAAAAAGCAGTCATACTTAAAACAGCGTCTGGATGACGTCACAAATAACTCAAAATGCGCCCTTCGAGTGTCGTAATTCGCGTACCTTTTTTGAACACGCTGAAAAAGCAGTCTGCTACAATAAACACTGTCTTGATTGCTTACTCCCAAACGCTTATTCGCTGCACTTTCAACTAGAGATCGCAACTGTTTACTTGCTGCATGCTTCCAGCCATTTTTAATCAACTTAATTCGCCTTGGGACGAACTGAGGATGCGTGCGACTAATTTTTCTGCGCAAATCTGCACGAGTTGAAACTTCCTTCATCCCACAAACAGGCTCTAGATTCACGTTTAACGCTACACACGCAAATTAAGTTTTACAACGCGTTCACTACACAGGGTCGGCTTTACGCACTTTCGATTAATATTTGTATTAAATACACTGCTTAAATCTAACACACACACACACATACAAAGACACATATAGAAAATACAAGTTGGCTCTAACTTTTAAATATGAAAACAAACATCACAGGCGAAGGATTCAAGCCCCGTTTCATGTTCTAAATCAACTTAAAACTTCCCAATTGTCTTTTTTAGTTGTTTAATGACATTGTTGACTCTGTTTCTTATTTCTTTGCATTTTTCGTACCTTTCTTGTGTTCTCTCATTAAAGTATTTTTCTTTTCGTTTTTCAAGGGTTTAACTTCAGAAGTGAATCAGGGTTTGTTGTTATTTTTCCTATTAATTCTGCTCATTGCTATAGCTTCTGGAGCACTGCCAAATGTCTGTTGGTCATATTTAACCAATTGCCAGCAACTATAAGTCATTTAAAAATCAAATGTCAAGATTGATATTTAAGTATAAACAAAGTTGCATCATAAATGGGGAGTTATTCCATAGCCGCACGGGACTGAAAGATTTTTTGATCACCCATTACTATTTTTATTCTTCATGCCATAGAAAATTCTTAAATAAGTTTTTTCAATGTTTTTCTACCAGTTCAGCAATAGTTACTATTCACGGCAATGTTTACTTAGAGGAATATACCGCACTAACGGATATCCATTTCACCGATCACTAATTTAAGTTGCCACAAGGTATGTTATTGTTTATATAATCTGAGCACTGCTATTAATAAAGTTTATTTGTGTACCTACTGGTCTGGTAGCAACCATCTACAAGCTTAGCAATGCCTCCGGTAGGTACGTTTTTCAGGCCTAGACCGGTAGCACTTAGCAACGCCTGCCATTCGTGGTATACATTTGGCAGTACTGAAGTATATTGTTGCTGGCACTGTCAGTCGATGTCAAAACCTAACCTCGACTTTGACATAAACAGCGTCACCAACAATAAACTTCAATACTGCCAAACGTACAAGAATCACAGCATTTTTAAAGCAAATAGTTTATAATAATTATTTAATAAAAGGAAAATGGTGCTTGTTCTTGTTCAGTATACAAAAGAATATATGTATACGACACTGTGCCGGTATTCGCGTTTATGGCATCGCTAGTTCACGTGTCTCGCTCTGGCGGGCTCGACCGTGATGTACTAGCTCGGCCATAAATGCTTAGCTACCGGCCTAATGTCGTAAATAGCTATTATTCACTGTCATTTGCTATTAAGTCTATTGGCAACTTCCGTTTCAATTAATCGATAGTGAATTGCACCGCTGTACGTATTGGTTAAAGTGATAGAATTTCCTTGGTGTTTTGGTTATAAATTCTTGTATACTAAGAATGCCTGTGCAATTCTAAATTTCTTACGAACCAGTCAGCGTTTGTTATGATGCAAAGCGCTTTATTTTGTAAGACCTGTAATTTATTCATGTTTGTTTTATATGATATATTCCATATGCTGCAACCATAGATGAATATTGGTTGGATTATTGACGTGTATTCCAAATTTTTTTATCTTCAGCAGTGAATTTTTATTTAAAATTGTGTACAACAGACTCGCGTTAGATTCTGTGAGTTTTTTTGTTAATATGGTAGTTCCACGTTAATCTACGGTCTAACTATAGACCGAGGTATTTGACAGATTTAATTTTCGGGTTCCACTGGATTGGGGTATCATTAATAATTATATTGGGTGGGTCTAGTGGTCTACGGAGAGTAAAAATCCTGCATTCATATTGTTTGGGTTTATTTTGATATACCAGCGTTAATGCCAGTTATTTAAGCTATCTACACCTTCTTGGAGAACCTCTGTTGCTGGACATATGACATCATTTTGTACTATTATTGCTGTATCATCAGCATACATAGCGAGGTCTGTATTGGGAATGGCTGGGATGTCAGACATAAATAAATGTGTTAAATAGTATTGGACCCTTGAGGAACACCTGATTTTTTCTGTCGTGTGGAAGACGTGTAAGAGCAAATTCTTACTTGAAAACCTATGTTTCTCAAGATAATTGGATAATTTGAAACAGGTAAGAGGGAATGTTCATTTATTAAATTTTGTATATTAATTCATCCGTCCACCTCCACACTTGGTCGAAGGCTTGCCCAACATCGACAAATGCGATAAGAGTACTTAAGCACTTTTTGATATCTAAACAAGGACCGCATATAATATCACCAAAATTAAGTTTAGATAAAATTAATGATTCGCAAAGCATAAGTTTTAACTTTGTATTTAATAAGTGTTTTGAATTATAAAGAATTCTGAGTTTTCTAAAAACACCCTAAATTAGTTTTGTGGCCTGTTCTTTATAGTATTTCAAGTTGATATCTATTGTAACTTCTAAATTTCGAGAAGAATTTGCTATACGGGGAATTTCTGTACACAAAAAAATAATAAAAATGCCATACAACACGGAGGTCCAAGAATTGTCTGGTGTAGTAAATTTTCTAACAGCTAGTTCCGGAGCAGGATTGGGGGGGGGGGGGGTCCGAAAGCGCCACTGGTTCGAGACGATCAAAAACAGAAAACCAACAGGTGCCAGTGTAACTTCGTAAACCACTTAACCGTTTCATAAAAAACAATAAATAAAAGAAAATACCAGAAATTGATATAAGCTAAATGTTTATTTACAGTATTTACAACTCTGCATGATACTCAAAGGGAGCAAAAACGAATCTGCGATATTCTGAAGTTCTTAAATTAATCGTAGGATTTTTAGTTTAACTTAGGTAGTTTTGAATATTGTAAAAAACTAATATGGTTGTCATTTTAATAAATGTACTGAAAAATAAACTCTATAATTTTTACTCGCAAAACTCTCGAGCACACTGCGGTATCGGAAAACGGGAGACTCATCATATCGCTTACAGGTATCAATTTTTAAAACACGAAACCTCGCGAATGGTATCACGGGCCCAGGGTATATTGCACAGTTTAATTGGTGTATTTCAGCGTTAATAAGTAGTTTTCTGGTTTGGGTTCCAGTATTCCCTCGCATAGGTATTAATTCTAAACGTTGAGAAAAGCGACCATACCAGAGTTAAACGCGAAAAAAAGCGGAAACAGAGCTGCCATTCTAGAAATTCGCCAGCACAAACCGTAGGAAGAACGCTTAAAATTTTATAGAAACTGCACTAATGGTATTTCCAGTTTGAGAAATCACATGACTGTAAACACGCGAGTTTTATTAGCTGAAGGTACTTTGGTGGAATAGCAGAGCAGCTTCGTCAGAGGAGCTATACAGGGTCGCTAGTTTAGAGTGCTGCTGAGATGATGTCCAAGCAAATGTGCAACATAAGGTGTAGCAGGCTTTACTCCAGTTATAGCACTCGGGAAAAAGCCGTGTGGGCCTCAGTTCTTGGGAGCCGTTAAAGTAACGGAGAAGCTCAGAACTGTGTAGGAGTAGGTCCTCCAGGTCCTGTAGAAGGCGACATCGGAGTCCAAGGGGGAACATATGCTGAGTGTGGCACTAACTAGCCACAAGGGGGTACGAGGAAAAAAGTCCTAAAATAACACAACATCGAAATCGTTGTTCATAACTGGACGACCGAAACATACCAAAGTTGGAAGATGGCTACGCGTAGGTAATTTTGCAGAAATAATTTCTTATCCCAGTTTAACCAGATTTGTTCTAACAATCTCACATAGAATTTCTTAAGGGTGAGCGACGATTTCCACCATAATTCTGGAATTATAATCTGCATGAAGCAAAATTTCAGAAAAATTAGGACAGCACCCAGAAACAATCTCATGAAATTAGTGTCATAAAATGGCGGCCGAAAATCATACTCAAAATCTATTTTAAAAATCCAGTAGAATTTCCTAAAACTCAAAGATTTCCAGAAATGTCCCAAAAATAAAAATGAGGATATGTAACCCTTGTACCGCAAATCAAAAATTAACGTAACAAATTAAGAAATGGAATTTATTCGTTGTTAATGTAAACACAAACAGCATTTAAAATTGCTGTCCCTGGTTTATTTTTGGCCAAAAAGCAAGGAAGTTGTTTTTGAAGCATTTATTGAAAAACAGTGAGAGATTATTTAATTGGGATTGCTATATTTGCATCACCAGGTGTAAATGACATGTACAGTGACTGTGACGTATCATCAGCATGCAAGTGGTATCGTGACGAAAAAGTTTCAAAAAGAAATAAATTGCTGGTATATGTTGAGAATAGTAAAGGATCTACGATGGAACATTCAGGCGCGTCGAATTTTATTTTAAGTAGAAAAGAAGTTTGATTACTAAGGATTAATTTGTAAGACCGGTTCATTATTTATGATTTATTTACTATACAAGTGGGATAAGCGCATCATTAATATACGTTTGTAAGCACACAAGTATATTAATGCTGCGCATTGTAACGTGTGAACCCCTTACTAAGGGCGTCAAAGATTTATATCTCGGATTAAGCTCAATTCGGAGAAATAGGTTTTATCAACACAAATATAGTTACAAAATAAGACGAAATTTGTAAATAAGTGATTTGTACATTAATGAAAATCGATCAATTCCTCTGGGAAATACGTTTTGCTGTTTCTGGTCCTTCCGCAACGCAATTAACACGCACGGGTCGAGTGTTATGGTCTTCAATCTTTTCGGGGTCGGACTGGAGATTGGCTTTGGCGCTGCACGTTTTGCGTCGGCCGGCGACGTCGCTTAGGGCGATATGAAGTGACCAAAATGTCGGAGATTGTTTACCTTTCTGCCTCTAACAAAATATGTGCAAAGAACACAAGTTACGCGTTACCTGGCTTTTCTAGGTGGTTAATTCGCAAGAGTAAGTGGTGGCGGTGGCGCCAGCGAGGCTCGGTGGTTAGAGCATTGGACTACGGCGCGGAAGTCTGGAGTTCAAATCCCAGATCGATGCCTAGCGGGTGGCCTACCCAGTCGCTTTAAATAATTGGGAACCTGCTTTCGAAAGAATAAGGGGTAATAATACGGTTGTCTAATGCGTGATGCTCACCACATCACCAGGTGTCATGAATTTAACACGCGACAGCCGGGTGTGATAGTGAGGATACGGAAGCTCTGACCTTCCGCCTTGCAGGTCAAGCTCCTTCATGGGGTGTTAGTGTATCACCATTATAAGTGGTGGCGGTGCCCTATGGTGTAAATCAGGGCCTCCCGGAATAACGCAAAAATTAATTCTTACGTTTTTAATTAGTCCGAGAATGGCCGTTTGTTGGGACCGGCGGACGAATGTGAGCTTCGGCTGCGACGATGCTGGCGTGCTGCAGAGGATTTCCCCTTGCTGTAGCGGTACCCTGGACCTTCGAGGAGGATGCTCCAGGAAGTATCTGCCGGTTCTTACTGGATTAATTACAGATGTTAGTATATTTATGATTCGGATCGAACCACCTCGGTGAAGCGGTTCTAAACGCCGCGAATCGTGCCCAGGAGCGGAGGGATGATGATCGCTTTAATCAATTAGTCCTACAAGACAGGTTTAGTGGTCAAGCTAGAATTTAGGCCTGGAGGATTCTAACAGGTCTATCTGCCAAGTAAAATCGAATACTCGCCGCTTTACTTTACAGGATGCGTTCGAAACGAATAATTTAGCTCGAAGATTGACAGGTCTGTCTGCCACTTCCCTTAAAGCCTGGACTGGTAAGTTTGATCTACCCTGGTTGACAGGTCTATCTGCCAGTTGGAGGACCCGGTTAGGAAAGGATGAGGACTGATGGACTCAAGGGGGGATAATCTCAAGTCTCTTGAACTGGCCGTGTAATCTTCTTTTATACCTTTTCTGCCGCGTTATCGGGGTACTTGTCCTAGCTTCCACTGGAGAGGGAAACCGACACGCCGGTCATTCACCGTAACTTGCGCATAGCGGAAGCTTTCGGGTTATCGTAAAACCGAACGCCGGATAGATGCAACGCTTGATTAGGCGATGCATAAATTTAAATACATTTTTTATGTTAAATAAAATTTATGCGGAAGCTAGCGTTACAGCATTATCACACATGAATTGTACAAAATTTTATCTACAACTGCCCGAGATTGAGGAAAGTGTATTAAGAAGAATGCCAGATCTGTCATTTTCAAAAATATTTTAGTAGGCAAATGTCATTATGTAATTCATTTGACACTATTTCAGTTAGGTACACCACTAGTGGTGTAATGAACTTCCTTACCTAACGGAAATAGTGTCAAATGAGTGATATAATAAGTCCTTATCCAAGTAGTTGTAGATAAAAAATATTATTGCAGCAGTTTCTAGTCCAATATAATGCAGGATTGCAAGTAGAAGTTTATGATTCAGGTTTATTATTGTCTGTGTATTTAATTACATCGTCCGTGACGTTCAAGAAAGCTATATTTTTGTTTAAAACCGAATTGTAAACTAGAAAGAATATTGAATTTAGTTAAGTGATTATGCAACTGTGATTTTTTTCTAAAACTTTGGAACGCTACTTATGGAGCGCAATTCGTTGAGTTCCTAAGGCGAATTTGACCTTGTGATGCAAATAATAAGTGCTAATTTCTAGCTGCAAGGACACGAGGAATAACTAATACTGAAATGTATGATCTGCGTAATGTATGGTAACAAATGGGGGCAACAATAATTTAACGTAATTATATGAATCATAACTGCGTCTCGTGATTTTGATTTAATTGATTTAAGAATTGGTCTACCTCCGCCTCGGATAACCTAAAAGCTTCGCTTATGTTATCCTTCATATATCTAAATAGAAATACACTAATGTTGAATCTAGAAGATTCTGGCTACCTGCAAAATGTGTGAAGGTATTGTTAATTTCCGCTGGAAGCTAGAAGATAGTGCAGTGCACTTTTTTGTTGTAGATATTTAATTTTACTTTTATGGTTAAATATGATTTACCGTACTGGAAGTTTCCTGAAAGCTTTTTGATCGCCTTTTACCCTTCTGGTCCCTTACAAGACCCTGGTGATATGTCTTTTAAATTGCAGTTTTCGAAATAACTTACTGAACTGTTATTTATAGGTACTTTGTCGTTTAATTTAGAGATGTGTAGCTTATAGCGTAATTTTTATCACTATACTTCAAAAAGGAAGATCCTAATCCGTACTTCCAGGCTACAGGGGAGGAAACAAACCATCAAAGACGCCGACGTATCCACAAATGTCAAAACGTCTACGTGGGGGTTCTAAATGTCGAATAGATATTTACCACCCTCACGGCAAAATCTATTCCTTCCATATTTTAATGCGCTCGGGAATGGTTGTTCTCCTAGTTAGAGCGATCACATCCGATCCAATTATAGGGCACAAAGCAGGCGCTGAAGAAGAAAAGAGTTTTGCGAAACAGTCTGGTGAAATGCTCAAATTTTTGGCACAGTTAGCGGCGGCCGCGGTAAGGATTTCAGCGATAACGACGCAGATAACATACTTAGTTTCTATTTAGATCGTCATTAGCGGACAGATTCGGCAGGTAGATACGACGACATGCGTCACGGCGTACGTTCTGCCTCATGGACGCCATGTGGTGCTCTGCCCCTTCGCGCATTCTTTTCGGCGGTCTCCAACTGGAATTAATGAAGACTGTCGACGCTTTGGCACTCGTGCAGCTGGATGTGGTGCAGCTTCGTGGACGCGGTGCTCGGAACCGATTGCAGGTTTCGAACTGATTTATGCGTCTCGTACCTAAATACGCTCGAAGGGTGCCAATGCTTTATTTTGAAATATTTGCTCATGAATCATACTTTTGATATAGTGTGTTACAAATTGGACATATGCTAACTTGAATCTCGGAAACTAAAAGAGTTGTGCAAATGTTATCTAAGAGAGAAATTTGAAGCCGTCGGTTTAAAAACAACCATGGCACATTAGCAGAACTATAAAATTATGGAAATGTAGGCAAAAATGTACAGGTAAAATGTGTAGTCATTTATAAATATGATACAAAAGAATTCGTTTTTTAATTATGGAATTCTGAGCAGGCTGTTGTTAAAGATCATTTTTACAGTATATCGTACACATCTTACTAGGAGTTAAAAAGAAAAACTAAATTTGTAAGTTTGTCAATCTATTATCAAAAAGCCAAGTAAAAAGAAGCTTTAAATCGCTGGTACATTGAATTTAGAAAATGATTATCACGAAAAGGAAAGTGCGAATAGCGCAGATGGGTAAGCGCTTGCCTTGCATTAAGCAAGTTCTCGGTTCGAATCCCGCGAGGGCCGGAATTTTCCGAATTTGCGATTTGAACTGGGCTTGGTGAGACCATTCACAGTTGGGCACCAAATTAACTGTGCTCTACTCAGAACAATAGACCTAAGAGATAGAGTAACAAGGTCAACATAACACACACACACACACACACCTTACACAATGGTTGCTGTGCAAGCACAAAAGACGCGCTCCAACTTTGTATCCCGAATTCGGGGCAAGTTGAGTACTGTACCGCCAGATGCAAGCACATAAAGCACCCATCTCTACACCGCAAGGTAGAACGAGGTTATCGATTATACATACATACATTATCACGAAAACATCAATGACAACATTTTTAGTAAGACCTGGGTTTGACAACTTCTTCCTGAGTTAAATGCATGGATTATAAGTGTATAGTGGTAATACAACATTCTGCATAGCATTTCATGCTTGTTAAGAAACCACCCTCTTAAAATTCACGCCCATCTGAAGTGGAAAACTAGCTAAAAGAAAAAGGGATTAATTCTGTGTAATATAACACTAGCCTTGTTATATATCTAGCCCCACTTTGTGAGCCAAAATTGTAATATAACTCTTTCTCGCGGTGTTATTACAGTTAATATCAAACCCCCAAATTGTAAGTCAAAATGTAATAGCTCTCTCTTTGGAGCACTATTACATATCAAATTAAATATACCCTTTTTCTAATTATCAAAAAGAAGCACTACCAGGTATAACTCACTTATGTATACTTACCTCACTTCTTAATGTGATAAATATTAATTGACGTATCTCATGAATCAATTTGACATTGAAAATTATGTCATGTGATTGCTGTTTTTTAAAGCCTCGACTGGTCAGTTTACAAGCAATGGGATTCCTGACGACCAGCTGAATGGGTTAATCTTCAACTAACAACTTTTTCTTGTAGTTAACTATTTGACTTTATGAATCAAATATACATTTGAGGTACTTCAAAAAATTAAATTCATTCTTTCAGTTTGTTAGTAGCCCATTGAAGTTTGATCTGATATTAAAAAGTAAACTACATATTGTCAAAAACAATTTAATTGAATAGTAAATATGTCCAAACTTGATCTAAATAAAATTTCTAAAAATAACCTAATTCCAAGAAGTAAATTTCAAAATATAATGGTCGAAAAACGTCGAGTACTCGAATCACCATTAAATTTAGAAAAACAATTCTTCTAAATTAATCTCTAAATATAATTACAATTATCTTAATGATTTGCCTCACCAAATAACTTGCTATATAACTTCTTAATATTTCATAAGAAATGGGCACTAATCTTCTGATTATCTATCTTGTACCTGAATACTCTATCTCAGCTTCTAAATGGATAAATTCTAGTCAGCAAACACCTCCTTGGGTTGTTTCCCACCAAATCAAAGCTCGTTGTAGCTCTTTGAAACCTCTATTATGTGGATAGACAGTTCAACAGCATAGCACAACACTCACTTTCACTGATTTTACTGGCTTGGTAGTAATATATCACTTTAAATGGAATCAAATAATCTTAAATTTTATATTTGAATAATATTTGTGACTTAAAGTCAAATTTGATAGTAGAGAATACTATATTGCTACTACGTATCAAATTATCAATTATTATTCTTCACAATTAATGGGAATTTAACCATTAACGTGACTATTTCTCGTAGATTATCAATTCAAGTTAATTTTTATTACTCAATATAAACAACCCTCTGGTTGCCCCTACAACCCCACCAGGTAAAACATACAACTGTTACATCACATGATATATCTGGATATTATTTAAATTAAATGTATCATTCATACGGTATGCTGCATTACACCTGGTGGGGGAGTACAAAAAGCAACTTTGAGATTTTATAACACCAGTCTCAGCCCATCAAAATTCATAATATAATCTTTACAGAATAAATCGACATATATAACAAATGTGCCAGCTGATGCTTAATCAAGAGGGTGTGTCCGTAAGCACCACTGACGCGAGACAGTTCAAACCAAAAACCTAGAGGTAGAAACATAACCCCCAAACTACATAAGATCCCAAAAATAATAAAAGCAAGCAGAAGTTGCTTAAACCCACAATCCTTATTACTGTTTAATAATACTAAATCTATAAAAAAACACATCCTACTAAATATTAGACAAAGTATTCAAAAAAAAAACATGCAAGAATTCAATACCCTAAGAGCATAAAGAGATTTATGAAACAAATAAAGGATTTACTTATCTAGAAGTACGCGAAAGCGCATAAGTAAAGCGGAAGTCTCTAAAATTAAGGTGAGAATAATCTCATATTCAAAACTATTAATAAATATGTCAAAATACACGCATTACGCGAAAAGGCCTCTGCGCATGATTCGTAAATTAAAAAAGGAACACAAAGACAGACAGCTACAAACGCTACGTGATAAACCCCTCACTTACGTTTCTATAAATCGGTATGTGTTACGGTTTAAGTGTTTACATGGCTAGTTTATATGCTAGCTGGATAGTATACAAACTATCCAAACGTCTGGCTATTTTGATGGAAAATCATATTTCTACTAAAATAGCTATGAATATTAACTGGTTTGCATACTATCCAACTAGTTTACAAACTATAGAAGATTTATCGCCAAAGTACAAACCACAAGAAAAGTACACAAATTAACCGGTGATTTGGGCTAGTTTACAAACTATCCACAGGATTTGGATAAAGTGTGAACTTAATATTCGTAGTAATACATAATGACTAACTCGTTGGTTAGTATGTAAACTAACCTATTCCATTTGGTTAATTTATGTAAGATTACATAAGATGATTCGATTCTCTGTAAATCATAAGTATTTACCACATAATAATCATTCTTGTTACTAGTGTTGGGTCCAGTTTCGCGTATTCTCTTTATACGTTGCAAAAGTTCACTATAATCACTGTCATTCATTAATTTTGAATTCTGCGACTTTTGCTCGTAAACTTCCAAAAGTAGGTTTTCAAATTGTTGCTGTTGATTCATTTTTAATAACCAGATACATATTCCTAAACAAATTTCACAAGACACGACAGTAAACAATAACAACACACAGCACTTGCCATAAACGTAACCTCACTTTTCTAATAAATTATCCAAATGGAATTGGTTAGTTTACATACTAACCAACGAGTTGGTTATTATATATTACTACTAATATTAAGTTCACACTTTATCCAAATACTGTGAATAGTTTGTAAACTAGCCAAAAACAACGGTTAATTTGTGTACCCTTCTTGTGGTTTGTACTTTGGCGATATATCTTGTATAGGTAGTTTGTAAACTAGCTGGATAGTATACAAACCAGCCAATATTCATAGCTATTTTAGTAGAAATATGATTTTCCATCAAAATAGCCAGACGTTTGGATAGTTTGTATACTATCCAGCTAGCATATAAACTAGCCAACTAAACACTTGAACCGTAACATATACATAGTACACAAAACTTATATAAGAAGTTTCAACGCCATACCGCTTTACGTTTTTGAGATATTCTGTTCACAGACACACCGGCACACAGACCAATGAGCAAAAACATGTTTTTTGGGTTCAGGGAACTCTAAAACGTGAAGATCTGTTGAAAATTAAATTTAGAATTTTTGGGGTGAATCCAAGAGAATCGTAAAAGGAAGTAAAACCTATCTGCAAAACTTAACAGTGTATTATTTACTGAATGGTTAGTTGTACGTAAAATACATGTATAATCTTTTTTGTAGAGCATTTCCTAGTCTTCATTTCTTGTAATAACTAACAAAGTCATACGACCCATAGAAAGAGAGATATTTGCGAAAAACTTATTTCTGTGACTTTTGACCTTGAATAACTCAAAACAGAAGCGCGATGTCGATGGGGACTTTTGACACATTATTTATAATGTCAAAATAAAGGTGTTTTGCAAAATTTCAGCTCACTTGGATTTTTTCGGTAGATGCTGCGTTTTTCCGTCTAATGTAACTGGGCTAAGCGTAATGTATAATAATTTATCTACTCCAGTGGAATAAGTAACTCATTACGTCACTCATTTGACACTATTTCAGTTAGGTAATGAAGCTCATTACACCACTCAGTTATGTAATGGTTTCATTACGCAACTGAGTTGTGTAATGACTTCATTACCTAACTGAAATAGTGTCAAATGAATGACATAATGACAGTTGCCTACTAAAATATTTTTGAAAATGACAGATCTATTTCTCTTAATGCACTTTTTTCAATTTTAGGCAGTCGTAGATAAAATTTTGTACAATACATGTGTGATAATGCATCATTAATATACTTGTGTGCTTACACACACGTATATGAATGATGCTGTTATCCCACTTGTATAGCAAATAGCTATTACTACCTACCTACTTATTACTATTTTAGTGTTGGAATGTTATGTGGCAGATGTGAAAATCAACATGAAGTAAAATCAACAAGCCATCCATTTGACAAGATATTTACATTTTTCACACGTTAATTTATATAAGACCAATATTGCTCATAGGGTTTCCAAGTCCCGGGACCAAAAGTGTTTTCGGGACTTACGAGTTAAATTTCAAGTCCCGGGACTAGTCCCGAAGATCCCGAAAATGGTCCCGAAAGGGAAATAGTGTTCAGGTGAAATTTCCGAATGTAATTTCCAAAGAAAAACAAGTGTTTTAAGTTAATTAAATAACTCTCACCCGGCGGAAATAATTTCAGTTACGCGGGGTGCAGAAATGGGTCTCTAGTGACCCGGATCGAATTCAATTTTTTAAAATTAGTTAAAGCATCACAATGTCTGTTTTTCTAATACATACTTGCACATGACAATATAATCATAAAACTTTTTTTTTTTACCTGCAGACGAAAAAATTCTTCATATTCTACGTCACTTTTATCGCTGCCACTGTCCTCATCAGACAAAAAATGAAAGTCGTTTTCGTCATCATCATGCATTAGTTCGTCATACATTCTTTTTGCCTATTATTTTACACAGCGTTATTATACTCCAGAAAACAAGAAAAAAAAACAAAGAAGCGCGAAACGCGGAAACCGGGTCTCAAGTGACCCGAGCGGATTATCTCAGGTATACCAAGACATTTTTTCACGAAATGTATTTTACAGCATCTCCATAACAGCTTCGAGGTATACGCAAACACCCAAAGCAGTATATTGGAAAACGGTAGAATTATTTAAAAAAAAATAAAGTCCGGGTCACTTGAGACCCGGTTTCCGCAGTCTGAGG
The DNA here is from genome assembly GCA_940337035.1 of Agriotes lineatus. NCBI lineage: Eukaryota > Metazoa > Arthropoda > Insecta > Coleoptera > Elateridae > Agriotes > Agriotes lineatus. The sequence continues at coordinate 34,431,243 of OW679199.1, read as the reverse complement.
GATAAAGTATTTCTGTGCTGATAATTTGCGTTGGGACTCGTCTATAACTTCATTGCTTTCTTCTGGTACTAAAAATGTCTGTCGCTCTACATCTTTTGCTTTTGTTTGAACTGCAAAGTGCTTGTGTAATCCTTTCGTCAAGCTGCCTCTGATTATGATAATTTTATAGGAACAAACTTTACATTTTGCCAGTTGTTTATGTCTTCAGTATATAAAATTGTTGATGTATTGACTTCAAATCTACATTTTTTAATGTAGAATGAAGGTAGGTTGCAAATCGGAATTCATTCTAATTGTAACGCTTTAGCAGGCAAATAAAGAACACATTTAAAACCCAAAAATATAAATTATTCAGCTTCTTCGCACATAATTTTGAAAGTCTACAAATGTAGTTACCTTACTGTTACTAAATAGGCACACAACTACATGTAAAATATATCTAAATCCAACAAAAGAAACATACAAATACATAAATAGAAGAAGATATGCAAATGTCGGTGAAACAACACACATGTTTAATTCTAACCTACCGAAAACAATACCTCTCCTGCCTACGCAAAACGCAAATAATGCAGAATGTGCAAGAGGTATGAGTAATACGCCGGTGAATACCCGTCCTAATTCTCTGATATCGAGTATACGCACGCATGTTGACATGGTCCCGGGACTTCGCCTGGGCTGGCTGTGGTCCCGGGACTCGGTTTTTGTGATAGAATCCTGGGACTGTCCCGGGACCTGATCCCGGGACTGGAAACCCTAATTGCTCAGTTGCTCTACTAAATTTATTTGGCATCAGTTTGTGACGTCGTTATCCTTCCACACCAGCAAGCAAGCAAGCATGTAAAATAAAGTGGCATATTCATATCATGTACACAATTCTTATCCAAATTGCAATAAACATTAATATAGAATGCTTTTCTTATGCATTAGTTGTCATTTTCGGTTCTGTCGTCAATAATCAAATCATTTCAATTTTTATCCTTAGTTTAAACAGAGATCCGGCAACAATGTACCTATTCAGAAACTATAAACTTAAACTGAAAACAACCTAACCTAACACAAAAAGTGTCAATTTCCATTAGGGACTTGAGTTGCCACAGAGGTACTGCCAACAAAATTACTAGATGGTCATAGCCTCACCTGACCCAAAAAGATCGTGAACGGCTTATACAAATCGTGTTCGAATACTCAATTCCATTCTCTTAGAATTAGCAAAATACAATGTACTTCTTTAGCAAAAATGTGACAACGCCGTTCAAGTAAATTTATGATGTATTTGGCTTTTGCTGTGAAACATGAATAAAGCGCAATGGACTTTTTTGCAGTGTTACAAGATTTCATGTCAACATTTTCTTTGTACTTTTTATAAAAAGAAATTTTAAATATTTTGCATATAAATAAAATATTTTAGTTGCATGGTAGATAATTATCGAAGTATTTTTGAATAGTTACTCATGTGCTTATTTCTGTATTAAATATAAACACCTTAGCCTCAGATTCTAAACTTAAAGGACAATAACTTTGTATTTGAACTGAAAAGTTTAAATTAATATTTTAAATTTATTATTAGTTGGTGAATACCTACAGATGATGCGCTAGTTTGTTACCATCCCGTAGATGCATGTATACTGCTCAACAGATGAACTGGACCATTTGCATATATTGGTGCAATTTTTAAAAATATTTTCCAAATGGACAGTCATTGCATTTTTGGTAACGTATTAGGATTGTGTCACTTTAAAAAGCATTTATTTCCATAATTTGGTTTAAATAAAACTAAGTCCATTATTATGATTTAAAAATTTTGAATTTTGCCCAAACGTTGATAGCACATTGCATACAAAGTATGCCAAATCGTTGCCAAACATTTTTAAACGTTCCGAGGAGACTCAAAGAACTATTAATTTCCTTATCTTTGTTCTTCCTCTTATTATTGTGAAATATAGTTTTGTATAATTTTATTATTTTTTAATTTTATTACATAATATGATTTTGTTAATTCTTCGGTTGATATTTGAGGATAGCGCAGTTAAATATGCTTAACATGAGAATACTATAAAACAAAAACATTTATGTATATATTTTATGACCTAATGTAACAAATACAATTTTGATGGGTGGTCCAGTTCATTTGTTGAGCAGTATATTCTAAAATTTATTATAGTTAAGTAGGAATCGCCCAATACATAAAGAGCCTAAAAGGACTTTGCACATGTGAATTTGATACAAAAATAACAGAATTCAAAATTACCAGTTTCTCGGTCCTTTACTATTGTGCAACGTACTCATTATTCATTTTAAAACTCCAAAAAGATTAAAAATAGTATAATCTGTTTCATTTTCGATAAGACGAAAAATAGCGTTTTTATTTTAATAAGATGGAATTCTTCTAAATTTATACACCAGCAAAAGTCATTACGATATAAAACTGATTACAAATGGCATCAGGATGCTGTCATATCCATTTTCTTGGAAAAATTCATAAAGTTATCGAAATAACTGTGTAATAATTTCTTAGAAAAATAAAATTCAATGTTGCTTAATATTTTATCGAATCTCCAAGAACTATTTTTAAAGAGCTTCAACTGAAATTATGCCGTGTAATAAACGAATGTTCCTTAAGTGAAATAAATATAAATATATCGGGTGGCCGTAAATATCTGTGAACCCCTTAGCCATGGAATTAGCTACCTATAAATGTTGGTTAGCATTATATTTCAATTATAATGATTGATATAGCAATATTTAATAATTTTGACAAATAGAAATGTCAGTTGTGATTAATTAGATTGATCAGTTTTTAAAGGGTTGCTCATTCAAAGGTAATGCGATCAAAACATTTATAGCCATCTGGTATAATTTCCACCTATGTACGTCACAAGTAAAATGTCATGGAGAAGAAAAGGAAAACAAATTACCCTTGAAACCCCAAATATAAAATATGTCGCTTGTGGCGGATACTAACAACGTAAAAAACTACAGTGCGACCATATAAATGTTAGGACAAGGATGAATGAAGATATGTAGCTGTAAATTTTAGCAAGTACTTACCATAAACAATAGCTGGCCATAGACACACGTTTAAAACCGCCACGAATGTAGTACATCTGTGCAGGTTTTGAACGTGTGCCTATGCGCAGCCATAAGTTGGCCATAGACACGCGTTTAAAACCGCCACGAATGTAGTTTTTCGTGGAAGTTTTGAACGCGTGTCCATGCCCAGCTTATGTCTGCGCATATGCACACGTTCAAAACCGGCACGGATGTACTACATTCGTGGCGGTTTTAAACGTGTGTCTATGGCCAGCTAATGTAATAAACTCTCATTTCGCTGTAATATTGCTTATCGCAAAACTCACTGGTTGAATCATGGTAATGAAAAAGCCACTTGTGTGTAAGTAGTAGTGGGCCCCCTAAACTAGAGCAACCTGTCAATCAAACGATTAATTCCGAGAATAAAATCCGCGATTCCGCGAATTAAATCCGCGATTTGGCCCAATTAATTTCGCGGTTTGCTCTAATTAATCTTAATATGTGGTACTGATTAATCACATATGAAGTTTTATATTTAATTTTCACATGTGCTACTGATTAAATTACGCGGCGGCCATTTTTAATTTGCTTCCGGAATTACGCGGCGGCCATTTTCAATTTTCGCGCGAATATTTGAATTTGAAATTTTTCAGATTTTTTCAATTCTTTGAATTTAAACTTCCCGGGTGTCGGCCATCTTTGTTTTCTGCGCGCTCACTTCTCTCGGCTGCCAGTTTAAATTTGAAATTTTTCAGATTTTTTCTAAGTTCAATTTTTTGAATTTAAGCTTTCCGGGTGTCGGCCATCTTGGTTTTCGCGCGAATATTTGAATTTGAAATTTTTAATTTAGCACCCATTTTTGTGTCATGCCGAAGTCTTCCGTCTCACTCCTCGCAGCTGTTCTCTCTCGCTCGCATTTATTTAATTTAAAAAAGCTTTTTGCGCTGGCCCCAAGTGGATTTGAACCCTAGTTGTTTGGCCAGTACCCAGGCACCGTATCCACAGAGCTACCGAGCCGTCGCAAATTTTATGTGTATAACGGAAAGCTACTTTCTCTGCTCTGACGTCATACTGCCAGATTTAAAACAAACTATTTTTTCAAAAATTTAAATTATAAGAATGGGATTGTGTAGCTTATTGTGTTTAAAGGTTGATACAATTTTTTAAAAATTGCCTTTGTAACTGGTTGTGCTAGAAATAATTCGTCTCTCTTTATAATTTGAGTGAGGCGCTATCGATATTCTCATTATCCCACCCTGCTATATAGCTGGAAATTTCAGCTCGATCGTCGAAATTTGAAAGCTATATGAATAGAAATAATTACTTTATTTTTATAATTTGCCCCAACAGATAGGGTATATCTTACAAATTTTGTATGACGTAATACTTCTCCAGTTTTAAAAAGCGGCGGATAATAATTCATGGAACTATTACGCAACAAACTTAAATAAAAACTCGTCGTCGGTATTCATATTTGTTGTAAGGGGGCAACTGTCGGAATCCACAAGTTGAACGTATCGTTATAATTTCCTCTATTTCGTACTACCAAATTTCATAAAAGTATAAAATTGCATCTTGTTTTCCAACAAATCGGTGCAGGTTTGATGGAACGACGGTCTTTTTAATTTGTAACACCGAGATTGACATGTTTGGTTTTTATTTTATAAGTAAGCGTCTGAAATTGTGTCATCATATCGATCAAAACTGTATTTTAGTTTTAAAAATTCTAGTATAAATGCAAACGGACGAAAATAAAAACGCAATTGACCACAAATTAACATAAATTTGAATAAAAACAGACAATTTCGTTGAAAACATGTTCTGACACCATCATTTTACTTTAAATTTTACAAAACTGACATCATGTCACTTGAAATTATACAAAAAACGATATTTTTATTCAATAAGCGATAAAAAATACACCATCGCACATCATTTCACTTAAAAAATTATTACATTTCGTTTTACAAAACGATTTCTAATAACGAAAATGATATAAAAACAGTTTTAAGAGTTATTTCTAAGCATAATTTTGCAAATGTTTTACACTTTTTTCTCTAACTTGTTGCAATTTTAGTAAGATTTGAATAAAAAACAGCAATTTCATTGAAAAATATTCTACTACAATCATTTCGAAAAGCAAAATTTCAGCTAAGTAGACTCGTGCCTTTTTATTGCAGATTGATCGATATAATGTTACAATTTCGCCCTTTTAGTACAAAATTTCTTGTACTTTTGATAAAAATATATGTATGTTGACCACAGATTAACATAAATTTGAATAAAAACAGGCAATTTCGTTGAAAAATTTTCTACCACCTACATTTCAATAAACAAAACTTCAGTTATGTGGGCTCTTTGTGCATTTTTATTACAAAAATTCTTGTACAATTGACTAAATATCAATGTGATGACGACAAATTAACTCAAAATTGAACAAAAATCACTCAATCACACATCATCTTACATAATTTTCACAAAAATTGACATCATGTCACGTAAATTGTACAAAAACTGTCATCATGTCACTTGAAATTACACAAAAAACGACATTTTTATTCAACACACGATGAAAATTGAACAAAAATCACGCAATCACACATCATCTCACATAAATTTTTACAAAAACTGACATGTCACATAAATTTAATAAAAATCACGCAATTACGCATCATCTCACTTAAAAAATTATCACATTTCGTTTTACAAAACGATTTATAATAACGAAAATGATGTAAAACAGTTTTAGAGTTATTTCTAAGCATAATTTTCCAAATGTTTTACACTTTTTTATAAAATGTATCGCACAAAATTAAAAGAAATCACAATTTTTTAAATTATATCACGCCATTATGAAATCGTAGATTGATTTTTTTGAAATTTTACACTTTGTAACTGTAAAATAACTTTCAAATACTAATATTTTAGCTTTAGATTTTGTAATTATTGCAGATTCGTGAAAAACAAAAGCAGAGTAGAAATAAAAAAACAAACACTTTGTAATAAACAAATATATTGTTCTTATTTCGTATAATGCTTAATAATATAAAAATAAATGTACAGCTGAATGTCTTATTTTCTAAAAATTCGCTAGCAATTTACAAAACTGTAGTTTGAGGTGTACAACATTTCAAATTAAAAAGACTGCAAGTAATAAAATCAGAATTTCATTGTGTCATTTTAAAGTTTAAGATGCTCCCAATCTAGAATTCCCTTCGTTTTTGATGTTGATGACATCTGCTATAGAGGCGTTTTTCTAACGGCCCTTTTTTGTAGGCGTTTCCTTATCGGCGTTCTTCTGACTGAACCTTTTTGATGTGGACTTGGATGAGTAGCTGGTGTTTTTAATTTATATTCTAAATCGGACTCACAGTTATCAGTTTCCATTTCGGTTTTTCCTGTAGTACCAGTCGGGGCTGGCACTATTTGCTGTTTAGGTTTAGCTAGCAGCACATTAGCAACGTTAAGGTCTTTGATGTAATCAGCAAACTGTAGGCGTCCGTGTGGATTAATAGTTTTTCGAGGCCTCAAAGTGTCGTGAACTAAATCGACTATGTTAGACGCCGGTAAAATTTTAGTCTGGCGAGAATACGGATAAAAATATATTATCACAGCTTGATAACGAAATGCAAAAATTGTTAAAGTCCAAATTAACTGATCACGATAAATGGGGGCAGTACAACCAAGTGTTACAAAGATTCCTTCATTTCACAAACCAGGCACGGCAGCCAATCAAAATACGTATTGAAACAAGCAGTAACAGCCTATCAAATGCCGTTATTTTATCTACACTTCCCAAAACTTTTAAGAAAAAAGCTGAAGTTTTCCTACGCATTTTGAGTGCCTCAAACGATGTGAGCTGGGATCACAAGGGTACCGCTACTATAAAGAGTGAAATTTTACCGGCGTCTAACATAGTCGATTCAGTTCACGACACTCTGAGGCCTCGAAAAACTATTAATCCACCCGGACGCCTACAGTTTGCTAATTACATCAAAGACCTTAACGTTGCTAATGTGCTGCTAGCTAAACCTAAACAGCAAAACGTGCCAGCCCCGACTGGTACTACAGGAAAAACCGAAATGGAAACTGCTAACTGCGAGTCCGATTTAGAATATAAATTAAAAACACCAGCTACTCATCCAAGTCCACATCAAAAAGGTTCAGTCAGAAGAACGCCGATAAGAAAACGCCTACAAAAGAGGGCCGTTAGAAAAACGCCTCTAAGGTAGATGTCATCAATATCAAAAACGAAGGGAATTCTAGATTGGGAGCATCTTAAACTTTAAAATGACACAATGAAATTCTGATTTTATTACTTGCAGTTTTTTAATTTGAAATGTTGTGCACCTCAAACTACAGTTTTGTAAATTGCTAGCGAATTTTTAGAAAACAAAACATTCAGCTGTACATTTATTTTTATATTATTAAGCATTATACGAAATAAGAACAATATATTTGTTTATTACAAAGTGTTTGTGTTTTTTTTATTTCTACTCTGCTTTTGTATTTCACGAATATGCAATAATTACAAAATCTAAAGCTAAAATATTAGTATTTGAAGTTATTTTACAGTTACAAAGTGTAAAATTTCAAAAAATCAATCTACGATTTCATAATGGCGTGATATAATTTAAAAAATTGTGATTTCTTTTAATTTTGTGCGATACATTTTATAAAAAAGTGTTAAGCATTTGCAAAATTATGCTTAAAAATAACTCTAAAACTGGTTTACATCATTTTCGTTATTATAAATCGTTTTGTAAAACGAAATGTGATAATTTTTTAAGTGAGATGATGCGTAATTGCGTGATTTTTATTAAATTTAAATCGTGTGTTAAATTAAAATGTCTTTTTTACATAATTTATGTGACATGATGTCAGTTTTTGTAAAAATGTATGTGAGATGATGTGTGATTGCGTGATTTTTGTTCAATTTTCATCGTGTGTGGAATAAAAATGTCGTTTTTTTGTGTAATTTCAAGTGACATGATGACAGTTTTTGTATAATTTATGTGACATGATGTCGATTTTTGTGAAAATTTATGTGAGATGATATGTGATTGCGTGAATGTTGTTCAATTTTGAGTTAATTTGTCGTCATCACATGGATATTTAGTCAATTGTACAAGAATTTTTGTAATAAAAATGCACAAAGAGCCCACATAACTGAAGTTTTGTTTATCGAAATGTAGGTGGTAGAAGATTTTTCAACGAAATTGCCTGTTTTTATTCAAATTTATGTTAATTTGTGGTCAACATACATACAGTGTGTTTCACTTTACATGGAAGCACCCCTGTATTTTCTTTGTTTTTGTATGAATCGATTTGAATTTTTTACCAGTTGTACAACTCACCAAGATGCATCTATTCATGTTCTTGAGCGCAAATGACGTTATTAGCCTGGCCTACTACGATCAAGAACATGGGATGCATTGTCAATATTTTGCATCGCGTTAGAGTTACAGCAAAAAGTTATTAAGAAAAGTTGTTTAGAAACAGAAGAATAACCCAGATACCGATTTTCGTTTAATAATTCGAATTTTTAATTTTTATCCCAAATTTCAACTTTTAATTTGGTATCAAATGGTGCCATGGAGAAACAATATTTTTATTATTGTTGCAAACGCCATTAGCTTTTAATAATGGCTGAATTACGTTTAACTGTTGCTGAGAAAGTAGAAATAATTAGAATTACTTGTGAAAATGCAAGATCCAATAGAGAAGTAGCTAGAATATTTAATGGAATACATCCAGGGCGTGCACCTATTTATTACGTAATTCAGCCATTTAGCTAATGACGTTTGCAACAATAATAAAAATGTTGTTTCTCCATGGCACCATTTGATGCCAAATTAAAAGTGGAAATTTGGGACTTTGACAGATTTATGAATAAAAATTAAAAATTCGAATTATTAAACGAAAATCGGTATCTGGGTTATTATTTTGATTCTAAACAACTTTTCTTAATAACTTTTTGCTGTAACTCTAACGCGATGCAAAATATTGACAATGCGACCCATGTTCTTGATCGTAGTAGGCTAGGCTAATAATGTCATTTGCGCTCAAAGACATGAAATGATGCCTCTTGGTGAGTTGTACAAAAGGTAAAAAAATCAAATTGATTCATACAAAAACAAAGAAAATACAGGGGTGCTTCCATGTAAAGTGAAACACACTGTATATTTTTATCAAAAGTACAAGAAATTTTGTACTAAAAGGGCGAAATTGTGACATTATATCGATCAATCTGTAATAAAAAGGCACAACGAGTCTACTTAGCTGAAAGTTTGCTTTTCGAAATGATTGTAGTAGAATATTTTTTAATTAAATTGCTGTTTTTTATTCAAATCTTACTAAAATTGCAACAAGTTAGAGAAAAAAGTGTAAAACATTTGCAAAATTATGTTTAGAAATAACTGTTAAAACTGTTTTTACATTATTTTCGTTATTATAAATCGTTTTGTAAAACGAAATGTGATAATTATTTAAGTGAAATGATGTGGGATGGCGTATTTTTTATCGCTTATTGAATAAAAATATCGTTTTTTTGTATAATTTCAAGTGACATGATGTCAGTTTTGTAAAATGTACAAGAATTTTTGTAATAAAAATGCACAAAGAGCCCACATAACTGAAGTTTTGTTTATCGAAATGTAAGTGGTAGAAGATTTTTCAACGAAATTGCCTGTTTTTATTCAAATTTATGTTAATCTGTGGTCAACATACATATATTTTTATCAAAAGTACAAGAAATTTTGTACTAAAAGGGCGAAATTGTGGCATTATATCGGTCAATATGCAATAAAAAGGCACAACGAGTCTACTTAGCTGAAATTTTGCTTTTCGAAATGATTGTAGTAGAATATTTTTCAATGAAATTGCTGTTTTTTATTCAAATCTTACTAAAATTGCAACAAGTTAGAGAAAAAAGTGTAAAACATTTGCAAAATTATGCTTAGAAATAACTCTTAAAACTGTTTTTACATTATTTTCGTTATTATAAATCGTTTTGTAAAACGAAATGTGATAATTATTTAAGTGAAATGATGTGGGATGGCGTATTTTTTATCGCTTATTGAATAAAAATATCGTTTTTTGTATAATTTCAAGTGACATGATGGCAGTTTTGTAAAATGTACAAGAATTTTTGTAATAAAAATGCACAAACAGCCCACATAACTGAAGTTTTGTTTATCGAAATGTAGGTGGTAGATTTTTCAACGAAATTGCCTGTTTTTATTCAAATTTATGTTAATCTGTGGTCAACATACATATATTTTTATCAAAAGTACAAGAAATTTTGTACTAAAAGGGCGAAATTGTGACATTATATCGATCAATCTGCAATAAAAAGGCACAACGAGTCTACTTAGCTGAAATTTTGCTTTTCGAAATGATTGTAGTAGAATATTTTTCAATGAAATTGCTGTTTTTTATTCAAATCTTACTAAAATTGCAACAAGTTAGAGAAAAAAGTGTAAAACATTTGCAAAATTATGCTTAGAAATAACTCTTAAAACTGTTTTTATATCATTTTCGTTATTATAAATCGTTTTGTAAAACGAAATGTAATAATTTTTTAAGTGAAATGATGTGGGATGGTGTATTTTTTATCGCTTATTGAATAAAAATATCGTTTTTTGTATAATTTCAAGTGACATGATGTCAGTTTTGTAAAATTTAAAGTAAAATGATGGTGTCAGAACATGTTTTCAACGAAATTGTCTGTTTTTATTCAAATTTATGTTAATTTGTGGTCAATTGCGTTTTTATTTTCGTCCGTTTGCATTTATACTGGAATTTTTAAAACTAAAATACAGTTTTGATCGATATGATGACACAATTTCAGACGCTTCTTATAAAATAAAAACCAAACATGTCAATCCCGGTGTTACAAATTAAAAAGACCGTCGTTCCATCAAACCTGCACCGATTTGTTGGAAAACAAGATGCAATTTTATACTTTTATGAAATTTGGTAGTACGAAATAGAGGAAATTATAACGATACGTTCAACTTGTGGATTCCGACAGTTGCCCCCTTACAACAAATATGAATACCGACGACGAGTTTTTATTTAAGTTTGTTGCGTAATAGTTCCATGAATTATTATCCGCCGCTTTTTAAAACTGGAGAAGTATACGTCATACAAAATTTGTAAGATATACCCTATCTGTTGGGGCAAATTATAAAAATAAAGTAATTATTTCTATTCATATAGCTTTCAAATTTCGACGATCGAGCTGAAATTTCCAGCTATATAGCAGGGTGGGACAATGAAAATATCGATAGCGCTTCACTCAAATTATAAAAATAGACAAATTATTTCTAGCACAACCAGTTACAAAGTCAATTTTTAAAAAATTGTATCAACCTTTAAACACAATAAGCTATACAATCCCATTCTTATAATTTAAATTTTTGAAAAAATAGTTTGTTTTAAATCTGGCAGTATGACGTCAGAGCAGAGAAAGTAGCTTTCCGTTATACACATAAAATTTTCAACGGCTCGGTAGCTCTGTGGATACGGTGCCTGGGTACTGGCCAAACAACTAGGGTTCAAATCCACTTGGGGCCAGCGCAAAAAGCTTTTTAAATTAAATAAATGCGAGCGAGAGAGAACAGCTGCGAGGAGTGAGACGGAAGACTTCGGCATGACACAAAAATGGGTGCTAAATTAAAAATTTCAAATTCAAATATTCGCGCGAAAACCAAGATGGCCGACACCCGGAAAGCTTAAATTCAAAAAATTGAACTTAGAAAAAATCTGAAAAATTTCAAATTTAAACTGGCAGCCGAGAGAAGTGAGCGCGCAGAAAACATAGATGGCCGACACCCGGGAAGTTTAAATTCAAAGAATTGAACTCAGAAAAAAATCTGAAAAATTTCAAATTCAAATATTCGCGCGAAAATTGAAAATGGCCGCCGCGTAATTCCGAAAGCAAATTAAAAATGGCCGCCGCGTAATTTAATCAGTAGCACATGTGAAAATTAAATATCAAACTTCATATGTGATTTATCAGTACCACATATTAAGATTAATTAGAGCAAACCGCAAAATTAATTGGGTCAAATCGCAGATTTAATTCGCGGAATCGCGGATTTTATTCTCGGAATTAATCGTTTGATTGACAGGTTGCTCTAGTTTAGGGGGCCCACTACTACTTACACACAAGTGGCTTTTTCATTACCATGATTCAACCAGTGAGTTTTGGGATAAGCAATATTACAGCGAAATGAGAGTTTATTACATTGTTTATGGTAAGTACTTGCTAAAATTTACAGCTACATATCTACATTCATCCTTGTCCTAACATTTATATGGTCGCACTGTAGTTTTTTACGTTGTTAGTATCCGCCACAAGCGACATATTTTATATTTGGGGTTTCAAGGGTAATTTGTTTTCCTTTTCTTCTCCATGACATTTTACTTGTGACGTACATAGGTGGAAATTATACCAGATGGCTATAAATGTTTTGATCGCATTACCTTTGAATGAGCAACCCTTTAAAAACTGATCAATCTAATTAATCACAACTGACATTTCTATTTGTCAAAATTATTAAATATTGCTATATCAATCATTATAATTGAAATATAATGCTAACCAACATTTATAGGTAGCTAATTCCATGGCTAAGGGGTTCACAGATATTTACGGCCACCCGATATATTTATATTTATTTCACTTAAGGAACATTCGTTTATTACACGGCATAATTTCAGTTGAAGCTCTTTAAAAATAGTTCTTGAATTTTATTTTTCTAAGAAATTATTACACAGTTATTTCGATAACTTCATGAATTTTTCCAAGAAAATGGATATGACAGCATCCTGATGCCATTTGTAATCAGTTTTATATCGTAATGACTTTTGCTGGTGTATAAATTTAGAAGAATTCCATCTTATTAAAATAAAAACGCTATTTTTCGTCTTATCGAAAATGAAACAGATTATACTATTTTTAATCTTTTTGGAGTTTTAAAATGAATAATGAGTACGTTGCACAATAGTAAAGGATCGAGAAACTGGTAATTTTGAATTCTGTTATTTTTGTATCAAATTCACATGTGCAAAGTCCTTTTAGGCTCTTTATGTACTGGGCGATTCCTACTTAACTATAATAAATTTTAGAATATACTGCTCAACAAATGAACTGGACCACCCATAAAAAATGTATTTGTTACATTAGGTCATAAAATATATACATAAAAGTTTTTGTTTTATAGTATACTCATGTTAAGCATATTTAACTGCGCTATCCTCAAATATCAACCGAAGAATTAACAAAATCATATTATGTAATACACCAGTTACAAAGTCAATTTTTAAAAAATTGTATCAACCTTTAAACACAATAAGCTATACAATCCCATTCTTATAATTTAAATTTTTGAAAAAGTAGTTTGTTTTAAATCTGGCAGTATGACGTCAGAGCAGAGAAAGTAGTTTTCCGTTATACACATAAAATTTGCAACGGCTCGGTAGCTCTGTGGATACGGTGCCTGGGTACTGGCCAAACAACTAGGGTTGAAATCTACTTGGGGCCAGCGCAAAAAGCTTTTTTAAATTAAATAAATGCGAGCGAGAGAGAACAGCTGCGAGGAGTGAGACGGAAGACTTCGGCATGACACAAAAATTAGTGCTAAATTAAAAATTTCAAATTCAAATATTCGCGCGAAAACCAAGATGGCCAACACCCGGAAAGCTTAAATTCAAAAAATTGAACTTAGAAAAAATCTGAAAAATTTCAAATTTAAACTGGCAGCCGAGAGAAGTGAGCGCGCAGAAAACAAAGATGGCCGACACCCGGGAAGTTTAAATTCAAAGAATTGAACTCAGAAAAAAATCTGAAAAATTTCAAATTCAAATATTCGCGCGAAAATTGAAAATGGCCGCCGCGTAATTCCGGAAGCAAATTAAAAATGGCCGCCGCGTAATTCCGGAAGCAAATTAAAAATGGCCGCCGCGTAATTTAATCAGTAGCACATGTGAAAATTAAATATCAAACTTCATATGTGATTAATCAGTACCACATATTAAGATTAATTAGATCAAACCGCGAAATTAATTGGGTCAAACCGCGGATTTAAAAACTCATCAGATAATAATTTTAATAAACACACGTTGACTTGTCACGTGTCAAATTCAATAATTAATTATTTGTAGTGTGTGAACTAATCTAAGACACTGTCAGCGTCTACAAAAATTGCAATTAGGAAATTTTGATCACCCCATCATAGCAGGAATAAATATTACAAGGTTATCGTCATGCAGTTTTAATTTCAACCCACTAATCAATATCAAGGCATCATGAGATAAGGACCATATCGAACGCATAATAGTAATTGGTAAAAACATCAGATTTTTCTTTGTCGCTCCTTGCACACTAGTAATTTTCATCTTTGATTGGTATATTCTTTGGTTGTGATTTCTTCAGTCCTTTTTTGCTTTCAAAAGTTCCATTTCAGTTTATTTTCTTACTAAATTTTCTCGGTCTTCTCTTTTCGACGATATTTTTGAGTATGTAAGGTAGTTTTGCCTATATTTAAAGCGCATTGGAATTCCGAGTAATAAACCAAGTTATTGTTTGCATATTTCTTGTCACTTAAAAAATACATTTCTTATTCCTCAACATGTTACACCAATTTCTACTTTTGTTGAAATTAAAAATATGAAAATGCATATTTTCCAAATATGCCAGTTACCTCTATTTGTCTCTGTCCATCCTTTTTTAGATAAAGCGCACCTCAATACACTCCTCCCCTTACAGTTCACCAGTCTGACCTTCTTCAACTATCAACCACAGCATCACTTCCACGAAGAGGTATAGTCTTAACTTAAAGACAGAATTGTTCAGACCTATATCATTGGCGTTGCTTGTTGGTAGATGTCGGAAATACATAGTGTTACGTTTTTACGTTTCGGGCTATTTAAAAATTATACGCCGCTTCTTGTACATGCATTTATTTACAACGATTTATCTTAACTATTTACAAAGCAACTATTAAACGCTGAACACAAATTATTTATAAATACAGGAACTATTTCTAACAACGAATACACTTATTGATTTATATATGACTTAACATTAATTATTTATATGGTTATGTTTATTTTATGCGCGTTATTTATGTGGCAGCTTTACGCCTTCGAGCTGGATCAGAACTGCCCGCTATTCCTGCGGGCGCGTATTTATATTGCCGGATAGTTCCTTCTGGAAAACGTCTCGAGTTCGCTCCACCTTTTTGGCAACTCTGACGTGTCACTCGTATTAATCACCGAGGCCGCTGACTCATCCGTCGCACCTGGCTCCAAGGTCGTTTCTCGAATATTCGTGCCACTGGCCCACGCGTCTGCAACGGCCTGATACCAAGGTCGTTACAATAGGATGTTCAAAAACTTCGAGTAATGGAAGCACGTGTCATGTTGGAGCACCTCTTGTTAGAGACCCACGACGTTTTGTTCTTGTAGCTGCGTTCAATATGAGGCCCTATTGACTGTCATAACCTTCATCATGTAATCTTCTACAGTTATTCTTCATCTATAAAAAAAAGGTCAGACATTTACCTTTTCAGGCGATGGAGTAGCTTTAAATTCAGTTTTGGCAATGATGAATGACGTTATTCGTGGGAAGATTGTTTACATCGTGGTTGAAAAGGGTTGACCCAGAATTCATCACCAATCAGCATAAGATCTACAAAAGCATTCTCTCTTGCCATATCTTAATAGTTCTACCTATTGTAAACAATATTGTATCCCGCAACCATAATCACATAAATTACTGAAGCAATTTTTTACAGTTTTACCCATCTATTTTGTAAAATGAGGTTCTGGACAGTTCGAATTTTCCCTGGATTGATTACATGGATTGCTTGGCCGTGGTGCGCCCTTCGAAATTGCTAGTCTTCTTTGTCTATTCAAACACATTCATAGATGTTCCTGGCCCAAAAAGATCAGATATTGAACAACATATGAACACAGAATACCCATGTATTTGGATCCGAACCGAAGATTTCCTTATTGCAAACGGGGTATTCTAGCCATTGCGCCACCAAGGTGGTGTCCTTATAAAGTTTATTTATAAGATCAAATCCTTGAAAATAAGAAATGTTATAAATACGAGGGTCACTCTATATATTGTGATATACACAAAACCCAAACATTTTAGAAGACGCTTATTTCTTTTATTAAAAACAATCCAATCTAGATTACTATGCAAAATATGATCTAGAAAACTTATGCCATTCCTGTCGAAAACAATTTCTCAAGATCAGTCAAAATGGATCTTAGCCGAGACTTTTTTTTTCGCGTTATGATGTTTTATGATTTCAAGTGTGGTTTGGGCGAAATTGAGTACTTGGATAGAATGAAATCCGCTTTTGGAGCAAAATGTCAATCTAGACTCTAGAGCATCAGTGTTTCGATGGTTAAAGATAGCACACGTGAAGGACGTCCAAAAACTACAGTAAGTTCCGGAAACATCGAAGCTGTTAGGAAAATGGTAGAAAAGGACAACAAAGTGACGTATGCCATGATAGAAGAGTCCCTTGGTATTGGATCCGAGTTGATTTCAAGAATTTTTCTTCAAGAACTAAAACTAACCCCGCTGCCACCCAGCATAAGCATAAGCTTACTGACCCTTAATTTTTTAATGATGGTGGGCAACGTATTATTTCTAAAATTGTTACTGGTGACGAAACCTATATTCCATTTTACGACTGTCCAACTCGTCAGGAGAGTATGTTATTGAATTGCTGCAACATTCAAATTGTGGGTCCAACGGTCGGTTTTCGTATGCCAATTTCTGGACAGCATCGTTTTGAGCTTTATGAAAAATGACATCGATTGATAATTCTATTTCTATGGCAACTAAATTCATAATACTGATTATACGTTATACGACTTTCTGCCACTTCCAGAACGTATGCAACCAACGGAAGATTTGGAATATTGAATTTAACTTGTCGAATATCCGTTTCTGGGCGGCCTCTTTTAGCACGGCAAATCGTCATGTATTGATGGCTGTTTAGACGTTATATGAATTTCTGACACCTTTAAATTATATGCACCCAAAACCGGACGGTTTCGAATATTAAATTCAATTCTTCGAATGACCATTTCTGCAAAACATCTTTTTCATCTTTGTCGAAAATGCCACGCACTGATATTTCTAATATATCTGTGACGGTTTCGAATATTAAATTCAAATCTTCGTATTTCAATTTCTGGACTGGACAGCCTCATTTTCAACTTTGTCAAAAATGGCATGCATTGCTGATTCTATTTCTATGGCAAATAAATTTGTGACAATGGTTAGACGTTATAGGAATGTCTGCCATCTTTAAAATGTAAGTAGGTACCCAACAACGGAGAGTTTCGAATATCAACTGCAAGTCTTCGTATAACCATTTCTGGACAGTTTACTTTTTTAACTTTGTCGAAAATGGCATGCATTAATGATTCTATTTCTGCGCCAAATAAATTCACGACACTGGTTATACGTTATACGAATGTCTGTCACCTCTAAAATGTAAGTACGTACCCAACGGAAGATTTCAGCTCGTGATATATGTCAAGTTCTCAACAGCCTCGTTTTGAACTTTGTTAGAACTGACTTGCATTGATGATTCTATATCTCCGGCAACTAAATTTTTAACACTTCTTATACGTTCTACGACTGCTCGCCACCATCACAAAGTACGCAGCCAAGGAAAGGTCTCGAATATTAAATTGAACTCGTAGTATATCCGGCATATCTATTTCCAGACGGCCTCTTTTCAAACTTTGTGAAAAATGTATTCAATTGATTTTTCTGTTTCAATGGCAAATAAATTCGTGCAATTGGTTAGACATTCTATGAATTTCTGCCACCTCTAAAATGTAAGTGCTCAACAACGGACGGTTTCGCATAAAAAATTCAACTCATCGTATGACCATCTCCGGACAGCCTCTATTTAAACTCTTTGGAAAATGACATGTTTCTATTTCTATGACAACTACATGCATAGCACTGGTTGTACGTTATACCACTCTACCACCTTCACAATATAAAATTCAACTCGTATATTCACATCTGGACGGCCTCTTTTTGAACTTTGTGGAAAACGAAATGGATTGCTTATCCTATTTCTATGACAACTAAAGCCACGAGTCGCGACGCAGGTTATTACGTCAAAGTTACACGAATTTTTACTACCTCCAAAATGTATGCATCCATCGGACGGTTTCGAATATTAAATTCAACTCTTCGTATGGCCATAGCTGGACAGCCCCTTTTTGAAGTCTGGAAAATCCCATGTTTCTATTTTTATGACAACTACATGTATAGCACTGGTTATACGTTATACGATTCTGCCACCTCCACAATGTAAAATTCGCTATGTTTGGACGGCCTCTTTTTGAACTTTGTGGAAAACGGAATGGATTACTTAGTCTATTTCTATGACAACTACACTCTGGCTGGTTATTACGTCAGAGTTATACGAATTTATTACCTCCAAAATGTATGCACCCAGCGGTAGGTTTCGAATATTAAATTCAACTCTTCGTATGGCCATCTCTGGACAGCCTCTTTTTGAACTCAAGAAAATCCCATGTTTCTATTTCTACGACAACTACATGTATATCACTGGTTATAAGTTATACAACTCTGCCACCTCCACAATGTAAAATTCAACTCGTATATGCATTTCTGGACGGCCTCTTTTTGAACTTTGTGGAAAGCGGAATGGATCACTGATTCTATTTCTATGACAACTAAAGTCACGACTCTGGTTATTACGTTATAGCTATACGAATTTTTACTACCTCCGAAATGTATGCACCCAGAGGACGGTTTCGAATATTAAATTCAACTCTTGATATGACCACCTCTGGACAGCGTCCTTTTCTATTTCTATGACAACTACCTGTACCTATAGCACTGGTTATAAGTTATACAACTCTGCCACCTCCACAATGTAAAATTCAATTCGTATATGCATTTCTGGACGGCCTCTTTGCGAACTTGGTGGAAAGCGGAATGGATTACTGATTATATTTCTATGACAACTAAAGTCACAACTGTGGTTATTACGTTATAGCTATACGAATTTTTACGAAATATCCCATGTTTCTATTTTTATGACAACTACATGTATAGCCCTGGTTATACGTTATACGACTCTAAGCCACCTCCACAATGTAAAATTCGCCATCTCTGGACAGCTTCTGTTTGAACTCTAGAAAATCCCATGTTTTTATTTCTATGACAACTACATGTATAGCACTGGTTATAAGTTATACAACTCTGCCACCTCCACAATGTAAAATTCGCCATCTCTGGACAGCTTCTGTTTGAACTCTAGAAAATCCCATGTTTTTATTTCTATGACAACTACATGTATAGCACTGGTTATAGGTTATACAACTCTGTCACCTCCACAATGTAAAATTCGCCATCTATGGAAGTCTCTTTTTAAACTCCAGAAAATCCCATTTTTCTATTTCTATGACAACTACATGTATAGCACTGGTTATACGTTATACAACTCTGCCACCTCCACAATGTAAAACTTGCCATCTCTGGACAGCCTCTTTTTGAACTCAATAAAATCCCATGTTTCTATTTCTATGACAACTACTTGTATAGCACTGGTTCTAAGTTATACGACTCTGACACCTCCACAATGCAAAATTCGCCATCTCTGGACAGCCTCTTTTTGAACTCAAGAAAATCCCATGTTTTTATTTCTATGACAACTACATGTATAGCACTGGTTATACGTTATACCACTCTGATCTCCACAATGTAAAATTCGCCATCTTTGAACAGCCTCTTTCTGAACTCAAGAAAATCCCATGTTTCTATTTCTATGACAACTACATGTATAGCATTGGTTATAGGTTATACAACTCTGCCACGTCCACAATGTAAAATTCGTCATCTCTGGAAGTTTATTTTTAGACTCCAGAAAATCACATGTTTCTATTTCTATGACAACTACATATATAGCACTGGTTATACGTTATACAACTCTACCACCTCCACAATGTAAAACTTGCTATCTCTGGACAGAGTCTTTTTGAACTCAAGAAAATCCCATGTTTCTATTTCTATCACAAATACATGTATAGCACTGGTTATACGTTATACAACTCTGACACCTTCACAATGTAAAATTCGCCACCTCTGGACAGCGTCTTTTTCTATTTCTATGACAACTACATGTACCTATAGCACTGGTTATAAGTTATACAACTCTGCCACCTCCACAATGTAAAATTCAACTCGTATATGCATTTCTGGACGGCCTCTTTGCGAACTTGGTGGAAAGCGGAATGGATTACTGATTATATTTCTATGACAACTAAAGTCACGACTGTGGTTATAGCTATACGAATTTTTACGAAATATCCCATGTTTCTATTTTTATGACAACTACATGTATAGCCCTGGTTATACGTTATACGACTCTAAGCCACCTCCACAATGTAAAATTCGCCATCTCTGGACAGCTTCTGTTTGAACTCTAGAAAATCCCATGTTTTTATTTCTATGACAACTACATGTATAGCACTGGTTATAGGTTATGCAACTCTGTCACCTCCACAATGTAAAATTCGCCATCTCTGGAAGTCTCTTTTTAAACTCCAGAAAATCCCATTTTTCTATTTCTATGACAACTACATGTATAGCACTGGTTATAGTTATACAACTCTGCCACCTCCACAATGTAAAACCTGCCATCTCTGAACAGCCTCTTTTTGAACTCAAGAAAATCCCATGTTTCTATTTCTATGACAACTACATGTATAGCACTTGTTATACGTTATACGACTCTGCCACCTCCACAATGTAAAATACGCCATCTATGGACAGTTTCTTTTTGAACTCTAGAAAATCCCATGTTTCTATTTCTATGACAACTACATGTATAGCACTGGTTATAAGTTATACAACTCTGCCACCTCCACAATGTAAAATTCGCCATCTCTGGACAGCTTCTGTTTGAACTCTAGAAAATTCCATGTTTTTATTTCTATGACAACTACATGTATAGCACTGGTTATAGGTTATAAAACTCTGTCACCTCCACAATGTAAAATTCGCCATCTATGGAAGTCTCTTTTTAAACTCCAGAAAATCCCATTTTTCTATTTCTATGACAACTACATGTATAGCACTGGTTATAAGTTATACAACTCTGCCACCTCCACAATGTAAAATACGCCATCTCTGGACAGCTTCTTTTTGAACTCTAGAAAATCCCAAGTTTCTATTTCTATGACAACTACATGTGTAGCACTGGTTATAAGTTATACAACTCTGCCACCTCCACAATGTAAAATTCGCCATCTCTGGACAGCTTCTGTTTGAACTCTAGAAAATCCCATGTTTTTATTTCTATGACAACTACATGTATAGCACTGGTTATACGTTATACAACTCTGCCACCTCCACAATGTAAAACTTGCCATCTCTGGACAGCCTCTTTTTGAACTCAATAAAATCCCATGTTTCTATTTCTATGACAACTACTTGTATAGCACTGGTTCTAAGTTATACGACTCTGACACCTCCACAATGCAAAATTCGCCATCTCTGGACAGCCTCTTTTTGAACTCAAGAAAATCCCATGTTTTTATTTCTATGACAACTACATGTATAGCACTGGTTATACGTTATACCACTCTGATCTCCACAATGTAAAATTCGCCATCTCTGAACAGCCTCTTTTTGAACTCAAGAAAATCCCATGTTTCTATTTCTATGACAACTACATGTATAGCATTGGTTATAGGTTATACAACTCTGCCACGTCCACAATGTAAAATTCGCCATCTCTGGAAGTTTATTTTTAGACTCTAGAAAATCACATGTTTCTATTTCTATGACAACTACATATATAGCACTGGTTATACGTTATACAACTCTACCACCTCCACAATGTAAAACTTGCTATCTCTGGACAGAGTCTTTTTGAACTCAAGAAAATCCCATGTTTCTATTTCTATCACAACTACATGTATAGCACTGGTTATACGTTATACAACTCTGACACCTCCACAATGTAAAATTCGCCATCTCTGAACAGACTCTTTTTGAACTCAAGAAAATCCCATGTTTCTATTTCTATGACAACTACATGTATAGCATTGGTTATAGGTTATACAACTCTGCCACGCCCACAATGTAAAATTCGCCATCTCTGGACAGCTTCTTTTTTATTCTAGAAAATCCCATGTTTTTATTTCTATGACAACTACATGTATAGCACTGGTTATAGGTTATACAACTCTGCCACCTCCACAATGTAAAATTCGCCATCTCTGGAAGTTTATTTTTAGACTCCAGAAAATCACATGTTTCTATTTCTATGACAACTACATATATAGCACTGGTTATACGTTATACAACTCTGCCACCTCCACAATGTAAAACTTGCTATCTCTGGACAGAGTCTTTTTGAACTCAAGAAAATCCCATGTTTCTATTTCTATGACAACTACATGTATAGCCCTGGTTATACGTTATACAACTCTGCCACCTCCACAATGTAAAACGTGCCATCTCTGGACAGAGTCTTTTTGACCTCAAGAAAATCCCATGTTTCTATTTCTATGACAACTACATATATAGCACTGGTTATACGTTATACAACTCTGACACCTCCACAATGTAAAATTCGCCATCTCTGAACAGACTCTTTTTGAACTCAAGAAAATCCCATGTTTCTATTTCTATGACAACTACATGTCTATTACTGGTTATACGTTATACACCCCTGACACCTCCACAATGGAAAATTCGTCATCTCTGGAAAGCCTCTTTTGGACTCAAGAAAATACCATGTTTCTATTTTTATGACAACTACATGTATAGCCCTGGTTATACGTTATACAACTCTGCCACCTCCACAATGTAAAACGTGCCATCTCTGGACAGAGTCTTTTTGACCTCAAGAAAATCACATGTTTCTATTTCTATGACAACTACATATATAGCACTGGTTATACGTTATACAACTCTGCCACCTCCACAATGTAATAATAAAACTTGCTATCTCTGGACAGAGTCTTTTTGAACTCAAGAAAATCCCATGTTTCTATTTCTATCACAACTACATGTATAGTACTGGTTATACGTTATACAACTCTGACACCTCCACAATGTAAAATTCGCCATCTCTGAACAGACTCTTTTTGAACTCAAGAAAATCCCATGTTTCTATTTCTATGACAACTACATGTCTATCACTGGTTATACGTTATACACCCCTGACACCTCCACAATGGAAAATTCGTCATCTCTGGAAAGCCTCTTTTGGACTCAAGAAAATACCATGTTTCTATTTTTATGACAACTACATGTATAGCCCTGGTTATACGTTATACAACTCTGACACCTCCACAATGTAAAATTCGCCATCTCTGAACAGCCTCTTTTTGAACTCAAGAAAATCCCATGTTTCTATTTCTATGACAACTACATATATAGCACTGGTTATACGTTATACAACTCTGACACCTCCACAATGTAAAATTCGCCATCTCTGAACAGACTCTTTTTGAACTCAAGAAAATCCCATGTTTCTATTTCTATGACAACTACATGTCTATTACTGGTTATACGTTATACACCCCTGACACCTCCACAATGGAAAATTCGTCATCTCTGGAAAGCCTCTTTTGGACTCAAGAAAATACCATGTTTCTATTTTTATGACAACTACATGTATAGCCCTGGTTATACGTTATACAACTCTGCCACCTCCACAATGTAAAACGTGCCATCTCTGGACAGAGTCTTTTTGACCTCAAGAAAATCACATGTTTCTATTTCTATGACAACTACATATATAGCACTGGTTATACGTTATACAACTCTGCCACCTCCACAATGTAATAATAAAACTTGCTATCTCTGGACAGAGTCTTTTTGAACTCAAGAAAATCCCATGTTTCTATTTCTATCACAACTACATGTATAGTACTGGTTATACGTTATACAACTCTGACACCTCCACAATGTAAAATTCGCCATCTCTGAACAGACTCTTTTTGAACTCAAGAAAATCCCATGTTTCTATTTCTATGACAACTACATGTCTATCACTGGTTATACGTTATACACCCCTGACACCTCCACAATGGAAAATTCGTCATCTCTGGAAAGCCTCTTTTGGACTCAAGAAAATACCATGTTTCTATTTTTATGACAACTACATGTATAGCCCTGGTTATACGTTATACAACTCTGCCACCTCCACAATGTAAAACGTGCCATCTCTGGACAGAGTCTTTTTGACCTCAAGAAAATCCCATGTTTCTATTTCTATGACAACTACATATATAGCACTGGTTATACGTTATACAACTCTGACACCTCCACAATGTAAAATTCGCCATCTCTGAACAGCCTCTTTTTGAACTCAAGAAAATCCCATGTTTCTATTTCTATGACAACTACATGTATAACACTTGTTATACGTTATACGACTCTGCCACCTCCACAATGTAAAATACGCGATCTCTGGACAGCTTTTTTTGAACTCTAGAAAATCCCATGTTTTTATTTCTATGACAACTACATGTATAGCATTAGTTATAGGTTATACAACTCTGCCACCTCCACAATGTAAAATTCGCCATCTCTGGACAGTCTCTTTTTAAACTCCAGAAAATCCCATGTTTCTATTTCTATGACAACTACATGTATAGCACTGGTTATACGTTATACAACTCTGACACCTATACTTACAATGTAAAATTCAACACGTATATGCATTTCTGGACGGCGTATTTTTGCACTTTGTGGAAAGCGGAATGGATTACTGATTCTATTTCTAAGACAACTAAAGTCACGACTCTGGTTATTGCGTTATAGTTATACGAATTTTTACTACCTCGAAAATGAATGCACCCAGAGGACGGTTTCGAATATTAAATTCAACTCTTCGTATGACCATCTCTGGGCAGCCTCTTTTCGAACTCCCATGTTTCTATTTTTTGACAACTACATGTAGCACACTGGTTATACGTTATACGACTCTGCCACCTCCAGAATGTAAAATTCGCTATGTGCAGCCTCTTTCTGAACTCTGGAAAATCCCATGTTTCTATTTCTATGGCAACTACATGTATAACACTGGCTATAAGTTATACGACTCAGCCACCTCCACAATGTAAAATTCAACTCATATATGCATTTCTGACCAGTCTCTTTTTGAATTTTTTACCATGCATGCATGATTCTATTTTGATGCCAACTAAATTCATGCGACTAGTTATTCGTTATACTCTAAAATATATGTACCCAGCGAACAGTTTCGAATATATATTAAATATAACTCGTTGTATGCCCATTTCTGGACCGCCTCTTTTTGAAGTTTGTGAGAAATGAAATGCATTGATGATTCTATTTTCATAGCAACTAAGTTCACGACACTGGTTGTAACGTTATACAAATTTTTCTTCAAAATGTGTGTACCCAACGGACGGTTTCGAATATTATGTTCAACTCGTCGCATGCACATTTCTAATCAGCATCGTTTTGAACTTTTTAACGTAGAAAATTTCATGCGTTGATGATTTTATTTCTATGGTTTCTATGATTCACCAACGGTGAACTTTTTAGAAAATTCCATACAGTGATCATTCCATTTCTATAGCAATTAAATGTATGAAAGTAGTTATATGTTACACGAATTTCTGAAACCTCCAAAATATGTGTACGCAACAACGAATATTAAATTCAATTCATCCTATGCCCATTTCTGAACAGCCTCTTTTAGAACTTTTTAGACAGTTCCATGCACTGATGATTCCATTTTTATATCAACTACGGTAGTAGTTATATGTTATACGAATTTATGATACCTCTAAAATGTGTGTACACAACGGATGGTTTCAAATATTACATTCAATTCGTCGTACACCCATTTTTAAACAGCCTCTTTTAGAACTTTTTGAAAATTTCCATGCAGTGATGATTTTATTTCCATAGCAACTAAATTTATAGCACTAATTAACGTCTGCAACATCAAAAATATGTGTACCCAACGAATGGCTTCGAATATTCAACTCGTCGTATGTCTATTTCTGCCTAGCCTCTGTATGTTTTTATTGCATCAGAATCCATAAGACTGGTTATACGTTATACGAATGTCTGGCAATTCAAAGATATATTGCAGTGGTTACGTGTTTATGATTTTTATTTATTTCAAGTATCGAAACTTTAAAACTTTTTACTAACTTTAACTTGAATTATTTTAATGCAAGTAGCTTGCTGTCAAATATTATGCAAAACACAGCGTTCAATGACAATTTTTAAATTAATATGACAGAACAAATTTCCTTACAAAGCTTTTATGATTCCACCAATGTTACGACATGTAAGTCAATTCAATTATATTATAACTAATCTTATTAACTGTCTTTTATTTTAGATAAATTCAGAAAAATACCTGCTTTTTTTACCCACCTAAGTTCCTTATCCAGCAGACTCGCTTCAATTTTCCAAGATACACCTCTCTCTTGTATCCAAACTGCTGTACACCTCTGTCACAAAACACCGAACACCAACTAGACTGCTTTCCACTCGTTGCAAACCAATAAACTAACAGACCATCACTTCCTCTCGAACTCCAACCAAGCTGTCAGTACTAGAACCTTCCTGTATCCAAATCCTTCCTAGTAAGTAGCCTTTCAGTTAAAGTCGTAACCTTAAAGTATTCCTCCCTATGTTCTAGTATCTCCACACACGACGTTCACAACTAGTATGTCGGCAAACCCCAACAGCTCCACCTTCTGCTGCAAGCAAGCCGTCTCTCGTCCAATGGTCCTCAGTATTCAATTCCAGATTCCAACAGCTACCCCTTTCACTACAAGCCAGCTGGTCCTCATCCAAATAGTGCCAAGTCCCTCAGTCGTAGTACTCGAAAAACTCCAAATTTCATTAATAATCCAAGTTATGTAAATATTAATAAATTGTACTCCAATTCCAATTAAACTATGTCCAAATCTTTCTTCTTACTTCTTTGTCGTATTAGTTCGTTCCAGTTTACCATCTCTTCATTTTTAAAATCATATTATTTTATTTCTTCTTATAATTCACTTTCTTATACCTTGTATGTCATTATTAATTTTTTTTTAAATTGATTGTAATAAATTAAATGAAATTAAGGGCACATTTATAGTTTTATTTCCACCAAAATTAAATTTTTACAACCGTTTTCAAATTTGTTATTTCAATAATCATTCCAATTTTTTATCCTTATCCTAGACTACCATTATTCCTGCCTGCTAAGTTATAAATAAATTTGAATGGTGCTTACTTTATAAATTGTTACAAATAGAATTTTATTCTGTCATACTCAACATCCAACTTTGTATTTATTATAATTTTTTTATATCTTATCGTTTCAGTATAATTACTGTCTTGAACTTTTCATTTTTTTATTCATGTAAATAAATAAGTGTATTTAATGTCATACATGACCTCTATATACCATAGCAATATGTACACAGCGAACGGTTGTGAATATTAAATTCAACTTTTCGTACGTCTATTTCTGGACAGCCTCTTTTTGAACTTTGCGGAAAATGCCATTTATTTATGATTCTATTTCAATTGGCAATGGTAACTTAATTCACGACACTCGTTGTACGTTATATGATTCTGCAACCTCCAAAATGTACGTACCCAACGGTTATACTAACTCTAAAATCTAGGTACCCAACGGGTGATTTTGAATATTACATTCTACTCATCGTATGCCCATATCCATATCCGATCAGCCTCTTTTTTTGAACTTGGTGCAAATTCCATGCATTTATGTACCTATTCCTACGGCAGCTATGATTCGGAATTCGAAAAAATAGGCATGGTGTATGTAATTTCGAAAGGTTCTTAACTTTCCACAGTAGCCACGATAAAACTATTGAAGTTACGAAAAAAATTGAAGATATTCTTTTGTAGAGAATTGCAAGGTACCTATATAATATTGATACGATGTGTTTTACTCCCAGATTAAAGGAAGGGAAGTATTTGCAAAAACGATTCTTTTTTTGTATATTTTGATCAAGTTGTCAGCGGAAGCTTCACTGCTATCTAGGGAGACTTCTAGTGTGTTTTTGGTAATAGCTACCTGTTGCATTTTGTAGCAAACCTGCTCATATTTGCACCTATTGGAATTTATCTTGAATATCGTATGTGTTTATAAATAAAAATTGTTTTACATAGTATAAAAAACAACGGAGTCTTCCTATATAGTCAAGATAATTGTCTTAAACGTAGCAGAAGAAACTTGGAAACGATAATGACGACCATTACAGTCTCAGCAACACTAATAAAACAAATTAATAAAAACTATTTAATTGTGGCACCAATGAGCTTAAGCTAGGCGTACTTATAAATAGAAAGCCTCCTCGCGATTGGCAGAGTCCTCAACTTCTTGGCATCGGCGGTATCTCGACATCTCGACCAGGATCGCAGCCGGCCGCGTCCGTGGGCGCGACAAGGACGGCGCCAGACGACAGGTCGCACTCGAAGACGATGCTCTTTATCTCGAACTGGCGCGTGGTATATGGAACTGCTTGAGGGATCTCAAAGCACTCTTTGATTTGTATTTGTTGGCGGAGGTGTTGGAGCGATGCAGCTCGAACAGTCGGTTGTTGTTCCCCGTTAATTCCGTAATCGCAGGTGGTCGCAGTCGTTCATAAACTCATTTTGCTATAGTTTCGGTAACCGAGTGTTTGCAAGTGCCGGCGGAAATGCTGTCCACGGGCAGTCTGGTGTGTTCTTCGGCGTCGGCGTCGGCGTCCGCCCACGCCGAAACAACCGCGCCGCAAAAGCCCGGCGTCGCGGAGTGCCCCCAGCTCGACAAGACCGAAATCAACGAGGCCGTCAGCAAAGTCCTGCGGGGCTACGACTGGACCCTCGTGCCCATTGCTACAAAGTAAGATGGTTTTGAAAAATCTATGGTGAAAACACAAATTTCGAAAAAAATCGTCCACTTCATTACACCTATATGTAGACCAGTAAAGTATGTCGCAATTTCTCTTAAATCGGAGGCTCTGTTATTAGAACTAGAAGAAAATAGTTGGCTTTCAATTTCTAGACTTACCATTAGTATTTTGAAAACCGTCAGGAATACGAACATGGTTAAATTACGGAAAAGTTATGTATTCTAATGCTGAATAATATTCAGAAAATACATCAAAGGTAGCTGCCTTAGTTTTCGAGTATTATATTGCTTGGAACAGATTTCACCGTTTGCTACACGTACTTTCAAAAATAAACGAAATATGTGCAAAAGTTATTTTTTGATAGTAGGCCGTGATTGTGTAGTCCGTAAACAAATGAAGAAACTTAAGTACTATGTAGTTCATTTCGTCGTCAGGTCTCATTTTTTTTTCAGAGTATCGTTCAGTTAATTTTAATTTGGTTATTGAAAAAAATATACCATATTCCATTTGCGAGACCCTCGTACTACTTTGAATGACAAATTGCTTTGTTAGTACTAAAAGTAACATGTATACTACTTGTTATGACTCTCTAATGTTGTAAAATCCAAAAAAAGAAGCAATCATATATACTTCAGTGTCTTAACTATATACTTCAGGTTTCTTCACAAGATCCTACGATAGGATCCATGACGAACCATATCTATTACAATTTTCTTACTGCAAAAAAAAACAAAAATGAATTTATTCACAGCGTCGGATTAGCGGCAGCATCTCCAAAATAATACGCTAATATTTAGAACAAGAAATCTTTTTTGGTTAATTTTTTATTAAAATATAGGTATTTTATAAATACTTTGGTATCTTTTGGCTATTTATGATCATGCTTATTCTGTATGAGTCTGAATCTATAACTACTAAGCAAAATATTTGTCTGTCTAATGATTTTGGTTGTTATTTAAAATGTTGACAAATATTTTAAATCATTAGTTCACCACTGGTGAAATCTAGATTTTTAACACTTTGTCAACGTAAATTTCCATAAAATAATAAATTGTTGTATGAATAATGTTGAAAAACAGTTTTAAACATAAACATGCCTATTTTACCAATCTTTGAAACATTAAAAACCATTCTTTTGTACTACCAACTTCGTAAGCGGGGATTATTACCTTAACGACGCACATACGATGGTAAGTGAAACATGCGCGGTCAATTGTTGTTAAGTGCGTAAGTGTTTCTTACTCGTCCAAGTCAAACAATTACGACATTTTTATTAGAAAAAGTAGACGTCAAAGATCTGTATTTGTTGATGTTAAATGTTCAAGTACAATTTGAACTGTTAGATATGTTGAAGATTTATTACTCGATTCATTACTTTGTGAAATCACTTCAAAATTACAACTTGTTATTGACAGGAGCTTCTAGCTATTGAGTTGTTGTTTATATTACTACTCTAATATTTTCGTGCATACGCACTATAGTGCTTACTTATTATTTATATTATGTCAGTAATAGTAAAAAAAATGTAATGCATTACACGGTGGAACAAGCTTCGGCTCGTAAGCTACCACCACACACAGTAATATAAATTATTATCATTATGTAGTTACGAGTTGTGAAACTACTAGATAGCACTAATCAGACTAGTTTTATTGGAATAGAAGAATTTGCATTGGATAAAATTTTAAACTTGAAATACAATACTATCCATATTTATGTAATAAGAAACTTCATTGTGCTGAAAATATCCCGGGTTCACAACAACTGTGAAGTGTGTGAAATGTGAATTTATCGGCAGTAGCTCGGAAACCAGATCTGTTTTTCGTACCATACTCCGGTCGAAAAGTCACCTTATAACTTGCAAAGTATTTTTTTTTTTGTATTTATTTTGAATCATATTCGCTTTTACGTGCAAGAACCAAGAGCTTTAGCCTCGTTTGTCGTAGATTTGTTGGTAAAATTTCTCCGTACATTTAATAGTTTTTATATTATTATCAATCTATCAACTTTATTAGTACTGTTTAGAAGATTTTATTATTTGAATAATTTGAATGACCAATGCTTATTCTAAAATTAGTACGTTGTACATTTTAAAAGTCAAAGAGCAGAAAGTAGTATATTATTGGATCAGTAAGAAAGTTGGAAATTATTCAAGAGGATAAAATTTGAGCCACGAGTCGGAGATGAGTGGCGTAATGTAATTTATCCGAGTGAATAATGGCCATGATCACGAGTGAAATTCTATAGTATTTCATTATTAGATATTAATATTTTTAGTGACAGTAAGGTTTTACGTTTAGATGTATTAGAGCTTCTTGATTTATATTTCACCGTCATAATTTACTGAAGAATAGTGAAAAACTCCGCTGAGAATAGTCGAATAACGAAAAATTATTTCATTGCTTGAATAATTGATAACTTTCTTAATTAAAACGCATCAATACTATACACATTATTTAATATGGGTAGAAAAACATTTTTTCACACACGATTAGCTAAGTAGTATTACTGAAAATTTTACCAAAAAAACAAATTTTACCACATAAATCACACTTTCTTTTCCTTTCGATTCACATAAAACACTTAAAAAGTGATTTTAAAAATTGTTTTAATGTGCAAAAATTAAAATCAATGTAATCGTCAAAATTTATTATTTTATTTTTATAAAAAGTTATAAATCCTGCATCTTAGAATTTAGGTATATGATGTACAGGTAGGTTGTCCCATTTTCGATATGATTAAATGGAAGTCTCCGTTATTATTAAAGCTGAAGGAAAATGGTTTTCACATTATATGGTCAACTTTTCGATGGTAACACGATGGTGAAAGCAGAAGTCGAATATCTTTCTGGGTTTCCAAGCTATAGTCGAAAAATGAAAGATTTAGCATTTCTATTCGACGTCATAGTTTGTATATATGTATTTTAAAGTATCAAAATATAAAAGATTTTGAGTGCACTTTTCTATGTAGATTAATATAATCTAGTCGAAACTAATGTCATCTATAGTTTTTGAGTAACCACCTAAAATTTTTGTAGTATTAGCCACAGGCGTGACTCGTGGGAAGGAGGCGGGGGGGGGTGCTCCCTAGAGTACCGTCTGGCCCCCCTTACAAAAATAGAAGTTAAACACATAAAAAATCTGCTTTTTTACTAATCCATATAAACCTAGCGGGTCGTTAATGATACACAGGCGTTTACAATTTTCGGTTTTATTATTTGCTTTGGCTTAAAAAAACATACCATAAATACCATATGTTCTAATGAAAAATAATATGCAAGATAAAACATTATTAGTGAAAAAATACAATTTAGTTTTGCTAATACTTTGCAAAGACGCTTTTTAATCAAAATATGATATTTTTTCAGTTAATTCTGTACCATTTCTTTTAGCTTTTCTTTAGTTCTCCATAAATAAAGGGTCAATTTATATTTTTCGAAAAAGGTGTTCCTGGCGGAATAATTTTTTATCGTCATTTCATCAAGTTGCGAGAAGTAATCTATACATTTTAGTATGGTGCTTATGAACAGAGAAATAATTATCGATATGGTACTTAGTCATATAGCATTATAATAGCATAAAAAAAGTGCTTTACACGGAACTAGTCATATAGCATTATAATAGCATAAAAAAAGTGCTTTACACGGAACTCTCCTCCATTGATTGCTGTACATTGCTATTTGCTCTACTGCGGTATGCGGCCATCGTTCCACATTTCTGTTCCTTGAGTTGAATGCAGTGCACGGCAATCGCTATACCTTTCCATTGCGCTGGCTACAGTCCGCAGCGATAGTTTTCTTTTTCTCCTTTTTACGATGTTTATCCTGCATATGTTGGGTCCCATTTTCACCAAATGTAAAAACTTGAGCTATGTACAAATTTTCGGTTTATCGAGTCCTGTGTTCAAGCGAAAGTAGACACCATTTTATTTTTTAAGGTATCTACCCTGTGTATGTTGGGTTCAAATACCTACCTATTTTCGCCAAGGGTAAAAACCTGCGCTATATGCAAAATTTTACTTTCATTTAACTAATAGTTCTCGAATTAAAACAAAGATATGCAGAATTTTATTTTTTAAAGGTGCTCACCCTGTATATATTTGACCGAAAGTATATTATGTTTAGTGCCAGATAGTTATCTAATCTGCATGCAAAATATCGTCTTCCTCCAACAAGTAATTTTTGAGCTACACCGCCAACAGACGGATAGACAGACAGACAAAATTGACAAAACATGTTTTTCGTCATCTAGGGACCCTAGGTACTACCCGAACAGAAATTATGAAATTATAAAGTAGACGATCTTACTGGAACGGAAATATGTTTACCCAGGGGGTTTACTCTCCCCACCAGAATCCTCTACTCTAGGTACAATTTGAGAGATAATATCAGCTAATTTAACATTTAACAACATGAGTAATAAAATCGTTTTTGTCATAACACACGATTAAAATTATCTTTATTAAAAATATATAGATGAACGTTTCGATAATTATTTGTTAGATTCATCAGCACATTGATTTATAAAATAGGACAAAACAACATTTATGATCACATTCTGCCTTTTATTTTCTAAATGGTTGAAATATTTGGATATGGAAATGTTTTTGAATCATTTTAAATGATTTCGTCAGATAAAACTTCTTCAGTTTCCATAATTAGTAAATTTGCAATTTTTAGTTGTAAGTTTGTAATTTAGTTCGGTTAAATCCTTCTTTGTTTTTTTAATTGTTTCCATTTTAGCATATTTTTTTAATAGTTTTAGATATTGTGTCATGCTTTTTACAACTCGTTCTTCAAATTTATACGATCATTGGTGGAATACATCTATACGATTTGATTTAATAACTTTGATGATTTATTGTGTTTTGTTAAACTTTTCTTTTTGGTGCATCTAGTTTATTGACTTTGACTTATTATATCTTCTAGGTCTTCTTATAATTGGTTGCATGATATATGGTTTGTAGGTTTGATTTCTAAAAAAAATCTTTGGATTTTGGTTACGGAAGGTTGTTCGGTTATGTTTTTCCACAAAATTTTTGTTGCAAAGTTATTTGAATAGTAGTCTTATGTAAATGTATTTTCTTAAAATCTTCAAATTATTGTAAGTTATTTGCCCTTGATTTATTGTATCTTTTAATTCTTCTTATAATTATTTGCATGTAACGTTGTTTGTAGGTTTGATTTTTATAAAATTCTTTGGAGTGTGGTTGCGGAAGAATTGTTGGATATGTTTTTCCAAATTAAATTTATTGTTAGGTTAATTGAATAGTAGTTTTTTTATTAATGTAATTTATTGAAATTTTCATTTGCATTTGAAATAGATACACGTGTTAGTAAGTAGTTTAAAATTTTCAATTTTTTAGAAATCAAACCTACAAACCACATAACATGCAACTAATTATTAGAAGAACTAGAAGATGTAATAAATCAATGTCAATAAACTAGATGCACCAAAAAGAAAAATTTAACAAAACCAATACACCTACACAACAAATCATCAAAGGTATTAACTCAAATCTTATAGATGTATTCCACCAATGATCGTATCAATTTGAAGAACGTGTTGTAAAAAGCATGACACAATATCTAAAACTATAAAGAAAAATGCTAAAATGGAAACAATAAAAAAAACTAAAGAAGGATTTAACCGAACTAAATTAAAAACTGGTTTTCAATCAAAACGTTATTTCTTTGGAATTTGGTTAAGGAAGGATTGTTTGGTAATGTTTTTCCACAAAATTTTTGTTGCAAAGTTCTTTGAATAGTGTTTTTTTAAATGTATTTTCTTAAAATTTTCAAATTATTTTAAATGAATGCATGTTTTCGTAAGTTATTTGACCTTGATTAATTGTATCTTTTAATTTTCTTATAATTATTTGCATCTAACGTTGTTGGCAGGTTTGATTTTTATAAAATTCTTTGGAGTTTGGTTGCGGAAGAATTGTTGGTTATGTTTTTCCAAAAAAATGTATTGTTAGGTTAATTGAATTGTAGTCTTTTTATTAATGGATTTTCTTAAAATTTTCATTTGTATTTGAAATAGATACTCGTGTTAGTAAGTAGTTGAAAATTTTAAAATTTTTAGAAATCAAACCTACAAACCACATAACATGCAACTAATTATAAGAAGAACTAGAAGATATAATAAATCAATTCAGTAAACTAGATGCACCAAAAAGAAAAATTTAACAAAACCAATACACCTGTACAACAAATCATCAAAGGTATTAACTCAAATCTTATAGATGTATTCCACCAATGATCGTATCAATTTGAAGAACGTGTTGTAAAAAGCTTGACACAATATCTAAAACTATAAAGAAAAATGCTAAAATGGAAACAATTAAAAAAAACTAAAGAAGGATTTAACCGAACTAAATTAAAAACTGGTTTTCAATCAAAACGTTATTTCTTTGGAATTTGGTTAAGGAAGGATTGTTTGGTAATGTTTTTCCACAAAATTTTTGTTGCAAAGTTATTTGAATAGTGTTTTTTTAAATGTATTTTCTTAAAATTTTCAAATTATTTTAAATGAATGCATGTTTTCGTAAGTTATTTGACCTTGATTAATTGTATCTTTTAATTTTCTTATAATTATTTGCATCTAACGTTGTTGGCAGGTTTGATTTTTATAAAATTCTTTGGAGTTTGGTTGCGGAAGAATTGTTGGTTATGTTTTTCCAAAAAAATGTATTGTTAGGTTAATTGAATTGTAGTCTTTTTATTAATGGATTTTCTTAAAATTTTCATTTGTATTTGAAATAGATACTCGTGTTAGTAAGTAGTTGAAAATTTTAAAATTTTTAGAAATCAAACCTACAAACCACATAACATGCAACTAATTATAAGAAGAACTAGAAGATATAATAAATCAATTCAGTAAACTAGATGCACCAAAAAGAAAAATTTAACAAAACCAATACACCTGTACAACAAATCATCAAAGGTATTAACTCAAATCTTATAGATGTATTCCACCAATGATCGTATCAATTTGAAGAACGTGTTGTAAAAAGCTTGACACAATATCTAAAACTATAAAGAAAAATGCTAAAATGGAAACAATTAAAAAAAACTAAAGAAGGATTTAACCGAACTAAATTAAAAACTGGTTTTCAATCAAAACGTTATTTCTTTGGAATTTGGTTAAGGAAGGATTGTTTGGTAATGTTTTTCCACAAAATTTTTGTTGCAAAGTTATTTGAATAGTGTTTTTTTAAATGTATTTTCTTAAAATTTTCAAATTATTTTAAATGAATGCATGTTTTCGTAAGCTATTTGACCTTGATTAATTGTATCTTTTAATTTTCTTATAATTATTTGTATCTAACGTTGTTGGCAGGTTTGATTTTTATAAAATTCTTTGGAGTTTGGTTGCGGAAGAATTGTTGGTTATGTTTTTCCAAAAAAATTTATTGTTAGGTTAATTGAATTGTAGTCTTTTTATTAATGGATTTTCTTAAAATTTTCATTTGTATTTGAAATAGATACTCGTGTTAGTAAGTAGTTGAAAATTTTCAATTTTTTAGAAATCAAACCTACAAACCACATAACATGCAACTAATTATAAGAAGAACTAGAAGATATAATAAATCAATTCAGTAAACTAGATGCACCAAAAAGAAAAATTTAACAAAACCAATACACCTACACAACAAATCATCAAAGTTATTAAATCAAATCGTAGATGTATTTCACCAATGATCATATCGATTTGAAGAACGTGTTGTAAAAAGCATGACACAATATATAAAACTATAAAGAAAAATGCTAAAATGGAAGCAATTTAAAAAAACCAAAGAAGGATTTAACCGAACTAAATTACAAACTGGTTTTCAATCAAAACGTCATTAAACTCACATAACCCAACTAAAAATTGCAAATTTACTAATTATGGAAACTGAAGAAGTTTTATCTGACGAAATCATTTAAAATGATTCAAAGAATTTACCATATCCAAATATTTCAACCATTTAGAAAACAAAAGACAGAATGTGATCATAAATGTTGTTTTGTCCTATTTTATAAATCAATGTGCTGATGAAGCTAACAAAGAATTAGTGAAACGTTCATCTATATATTTTTAATAAAGATAATTTTAATCATGTGTTATGACAAAAACTACCTAGAGTAGAGGATTCTGGTGGAGAGAGCAAACCCCGTGGGTAAACATATTTCCGTTCCTGAAGTTCGTCTACTTTATAATTTCATAATTGCATAAACAGCTGTAATTCAAAATTTTAAAAATCTAAAGAAATCTCATAAGTTTTTCACGATTAAAATACTTTCATGTTTTAGACCATAGAAATACAAATCTGTAAAGGTATTTATACCGAACTTCCTTCGCAAGAGCGCACCACACAGGGGTAAAAATATCTTAACGTTCTTAAGAATACTAAACCAATAAAAGGAAACACTTGGTAATGCAAATTACATCAATTTGCATATAAAAACATCTGTAAAGGGCTTTACTCAGAACTTCCCTTGTAAGTGTAAGTTGTGACATTAAAAATTTTGAAAAATCCAATAAAATTGGTGGTACAAATGTCTTAACGTTCCTAATAATACTGAAACTGCCAAAGGCAACACTTGGTAATGCGAATTTGCAAATAAAAAATATGGCAGGCGGTGCGATTCAAAGCAGCTCGGGCAGGGCTGGATTTAAGATGTGGGGCCCATTTTGATGGGAGGCCAATTGTTTCAAGGTGTTGCAATATGTAACGCAAAAACACGAAATGAAACGAACAAAAGTTTATGAACAAAAGTTTATTTACAAAATTTATTTTCGCAGAGAAATACAGTTAAAATTATTCAATTTTTTCATTAAAAAGTATAGTAAAACGTAACACAAATAACACATAAATATATTACAAATCAGCGAATGAATAACTTCATAACCATTACAGTACAGGCACTTTCCTTGATTTTCCTGCTGCAAAAACGCTGATGATGTCACTAAAGTCCAATTCACGCAGTATATCTGAGTCGATGCTCATGATAGCTAAATTTACAAGTCGTTCCTGCAGTTTGTTACCATCAAAATTAGATATATCCGTAGAGCTATTTCAATGTTTTGGAAAGTGTCCTGAACACCCTTTTTCATGATAACCTTGTACATGAAAAGTTCAGTGCTGATATCTTTTGGCTCCTCGTCTGTGAATATATTGACAAATGTTATAAACTGACACAGTTCATCGATAAATGTAATATCTAAGTCATCTGAATAAAACCTGACGAGTTGCTACACATAAACATAAGAACATAACTGAGATTGTACTTGTCACTCAATAACTCATAACATCACTACTCTCTAGCTAGAAGACTAGTTCTGTTCTGACATTGTGATTGTGCTGCCACCTATGAGCAAGTTAGAAAATAAACCTACATGCTAGGACGCTAGGACCTGGTCACCAGTAATAAATAATAAATCATTTTTATTATTTTAACATAATGCAAAAGTAAAACCATACTAAACATTTAATTGTGAATAATTATAACTGGTGTAAATTAGTAAATTATCAACCATTGTAACTAAATTTAATGTGAATTACTATGTTGTTGGAAAAACAGGTTAGTTCACCAGTACAGTAACTTTTTATGATTTTAAATAATTTTAACTAATTTAAAATATAAAGTTTGATTATAACATTTCATATCAAGCTAGAGAAATAAGACAGAATGTATGGAAATTTTTGTTAAATGTTCCGTATCATTATAAACAGTTCACAGCAAAGACATGCATTTTTCCTGTTTTGTGATATTTACCCCTATATTCGTGGGTTCTTGCTGAGCTCGGGCGAACCCGCCTCTTAGTTTCGATCGACTACGAAAGCACGCTTCGAATTTGCACTCGCGGCTGGATTATATACCACGCCATCATGCACTTATCGTTGCCCATTGTTGTCGTTTTTACAACATTTACCCGGTATCTGTTAGGTCCCATTTTCGTCAAGGGTAAAGCTTGAGCTATGTGCAAATTATTACTTTTATGTATTCCTCAGTTAAAGCAAAAATAGATAGCATTTTATTTTTTAACCCTGTATATATTTGACCGAAAGTATATTCGATTTCGTGCCAGGTAAACATATGTGTAATTCACATGCAAAATATCGATTTCCTTCAACAAATAGTTTTTGAGCTATACCGCCAACAGACGAACAGACAGACGGACGGACAGGCAGAAAAACGAAATTGAAAAATATGTTTATCGCATTTCATTTGGAAATGTACTACATTTCTTCATTCAAAATCGATAATAAATGTGGTACTTTTATCATTAGTAACACTTTTATCCCTAGCAACGGCGATTCGTTTTACATTTGGCAATACTGAAGTGTGATGTTGGTGACACTGTAAGTCTATGTCAAATTCGAGGTTAGTAGGTTAGGTTTTGCGTCAGTTTAGACATAGATTGACGCAAAACCTAACCTGCTAACCTCGAATTTGAAATAGACTTACAGAGTCACCAACAACACACTTCAGTACTGCCAAACGCATAACATCAACTGGAGCTGCTTATTGTGCTTTAGTACATAGGAATGAGTTATGCTCATCTTGGTTATATTTTGACAGTTAGTGTCACTTGTATGTAAAAATTTTATATTTTACATTCCTTAGGAAATGCGATAAAATAGTATACTCAACAAGTGGTTTTTCTGAACTCGTATGGCCGTTTAAGTACTCGCTGACGCTCGTACTCTAACACGCCATACTTCTAGTTACGCCGATGGTCTTATCTAAATTTTGTCGCTACAAATTAAATTATAGCCGATTAGGCATCTGAGTGAAAATTGTTGAGTACAAAAAATAATAATTTTAGAAAACAGCATCAGATCCGACCAATGTTAGCGAATGGACAATTCGTAGAAGACTACAAGAAGCCAACTTGAAGTGTACAAACCAGCTTTGGGACTTATACGAGAACATCGAGTTCGTTGGCTACAGTTTACTTGTAACAATGAAAATTGGACGCTAGAGCAATTCAGCTTGCTATCTACATATTCTAATGGCCGAGATAGAATTTGTAGAAAACTTCCTACCACATGGCTTTAGAGGAGACTGATGGTATGGTTTGGTACCTATAACTTTTGAAGCATGTACTGTACAGAGTTACTGGAGATTCCATGGCTGCTGCTCTATATGTAGCAGAAGTTCTTCAAGAACATGTCTTGTTGACTAGTTCAAGAACTTATAATGTTCGGGCACATGAAGTTCAGTTCATCACTGATCGCCTAGAAGGAGACATGGATGTCATAGCGCACATGGAGAGGCGAGCTCGGAATTCGTTCCCCAGGTAACCTGGGAAAACTCCAAACAACTCTAATAGAAGCTTGTGATCATATTAGAAAAGGAAATAAATAAAAACGTGCAAGTGACATATCCATGTTACAGTTGATGTATCCACTTATTCCATGTGATCTATTCTCGGCCTCGTGAGTTCCTCTTTGGAGATTTAGGCCGGTTTAATTTTTATTCGACTTCCCAGGAATTTCCTCTTGTATGAGTAAGCGCTCGAGAGTGTCTGTATTGTTGCCTCGAGACGAGGTGAGACAAGATTTAGCCATTCTCGATCTCGATTTCGAAAATTCTCAAACTCGAGTATCTCGATTCTTGAATTTTAAATACAGGGTGTCTCGCGAAGTTCTCCCGGAACTTAAGGAGCATGTTCTTGAGCCCATTTCAAGTAAAAGGGTTCATATGAACATGTGTCCTATTCGCAGTATTTATTGAGCTACACACATTTCAAACTAAATTAATCTTAAATAATTTTTATTTCTATGACACCAAAAATAACAAAACAAATGACTGCGGACTAATAATTTAAAAGAACGTATCGTAAATGTTAAAAATTCCACCTCCTACTTCAGTGCATTTAGTCGCACGCCTGTGAATACCACGCGTTCCATTCATTACCTTAGCGTGGCTGCCTTTTACTTATTTGTGCTGCAGCGTTCAAAATTCGCTGGATTAACGCTTCGCGTGTTTCTACTTTCTCTTCGTACACCAACTCCTTCATCCAACTCCATATGTTGTAATCTAGGGGATTTAGATCTGGAGATCTGGCCGGCCAATTGTGTGGCCCACATTGACCAATCCAATACTGAGAATAGGACGCATATTCGTATGAACTTTTTTGCTTAAAATGATCTCAAGAACATGCTCCTTAAGTGCCGGGAGAACTTCGCGAGACACTCTGTATATGCTGGGCGTGCTGAATTGGGGCTACGTTTATTTTGAGGTTATACAGTCTCAACATAATTCTAAAATAACCGCCTGCTTCAAGCTTTAAAATTTTGTGATTCCCCTAATGACATTTATGGGGTATTCTACTGGAAAGGGCAGTTCGGTGATATATTGAGTGTTGTATTTATTGGAATCGTGCAGTTGTTGCCTATTTTATTTCTCAAACACTTATTAAAATAAATTCGAAAAATAAAATTGTTCGTCTCTATCTCGAATTTCGAGACGAGATCGAGAATTATCTCCACTCGGTGGCATCAGAACTAACAGGTCGATTCTGGTACGTTTTTATGCGGGTTTTAAAAGTACTATTGAAAAAATGTTAAGATCCAGAATTTAGTTAATCTCATCTCGAAAATTCGAAATGGAAAAATGTCAATCTCGAATTTCGAGACGAGATGAGATCGAGAATTTTCTCGTCTCGGCGGTATCACTAATTGTCCGTGCTTTTTCTGTATATGTGGCCGAAGTAACCTAGAATGCGCTTTTCTATAATAGTTGTTAGTTGTTCTATCACATTCAGTTCGTATAATACAGGGTTTTATAACCTGGCCGTTGCGAGAGATGTATCAAGGGGTCGCAAAGGGAGTAGCGAATGTTTTAATAACAATACTTTTACTACATAAATAAACAATTTACTTAAATAAATAAACCACACGGCAGATAAACTACAATAGTTATTTATGTACCAAGGGTGTAAGGAGTTTATTGCCGCCCGCGTTAAAATTAGAGCCCAAGGCGTAGCCGCGGTCTCTAACAGGACAACGGCCATAAACGCCAGTTACGCACGAGGAGCATACAATTTATATACGATTGGGCAAAATTGGTCACTCTATACCCAATTGTTGAGGGCGTAATGTATCATTTTACGACTTTATTGTCTTGCGTGTTAGTTTGATAAGCAATGACATCGTAGGTTGCCAAAACTTATAAAAGTTATAAATTTGGTTTTACTTGTGAATATTCCGGTCTGAACATAATAGTTATTTATGTATCAAGGGCATTATAAAGATGTTTATGCCAGCTCAAGAGTGACTTTAAAGCCCGAGGATCTGGCCCAAGGGGTTGAAACTTTCTACTAATATTACCTCGTCTCACATTTCTATGTTCCGCTTCCATTGTTTTTCTATTTTTACTTCTAATTTATTTACACTCGACACACCCTGCTATTCTCTTTGCAGTCTCTAGTAATATGTGTTGTGTCACTGCCGCTGTTGTAAACTTTTTGTTTTTATATATTTTTATAGTCAACACCCCATTTATGATACTCTTCATTCATTTTTCGGATGTACAATATGTCTTCATACTCTTGCGCCATTAGGATATAATCATCTTCAAACTGCAACGCGAACTCCCATTCTGTTAAATTTATTGTTTCACATTTTGAGTGTTTCATCCATGTATGTATATTTTAAACAGGGTTGTCGAGTGGAGACATGCTGCATCCTTCTCGCACAGCTTTGGTGACTGTAATCCCTTGAACCAACACCGTTCCCACCTTTATCGTAGATATTTGACCTTGGTAAGCATACAAAGTTTTATGTCTTACTAGTGTTTCTTAATAACCTAAATAATGGAGTATAAACCTTATATTGGATGATCAACTATTGCTCTAAACTCATAGATGCATCGAGGTACATGATTGGTAAGAAATTTGACGCTCGTCATTTTTGACCATTCACGTACCATATAACTCATAATGTCCACCAGGGTATTATGTACCACATGTATGTATTGTATCCCAGTTATTAAGAAACACGAATGTACTAGTAAGACATAGAATGTTATATGCACCTCGTGCACAACAAGCGTTTATGGTCCTTGTCGTATTAAAGCCTGCTGGTTCTAATTTTTACACAGCCTTCTTATGCCCTTGGTACATAGGTAACTATTTAGTAGAGACTGGAATATCTACAATTAAAACTAGATTCATAATTTTTAGAAATTTTGGTAACCTACAATATCAATGCTTGTCAAACTGACAAACATGACACTAAGCGCGCCGTAAAGATAAAATTACAGCCTATAGCGTAATCGCTGATTCTAACACGACAAGGGCCATAAACGCTAGTTATGCACGAGGTACATACAACATTTTATCTACAGGCCGGAATACTCATAATTAAGAGCAGATTTGTAATGTTTATAAATTTTGGCAACGTACAATGGCATTGCTTGTCAAACTGACGAACAAGACACTAAGCGGGTCGTAATCAATAATTTCAGTTCCAATTCTAAATGTTGCTGGGTGTACACAGGGTGAGCAACTTCAAAAAATTGTAATTTCGTTTAGTATTGCGAACTAGTATGTCTTACTCGCATACAATTATTAGAAGAACTGATGTGTTTACAATGAATGTTTTGAATGAAACCCATGCCGCTGCTGTTTTTAATGTACTATTAATCTATAATGAACAACGAATATAGCTCCCGCTGTAGCACATCTCAATCTATCTCCAGTCTACCATGTTCCCATATAATCTATTAATCATTTTGTATAGTATTTTGAATGAGGGCTGGTAGTGATGCAAAAAACGCGTTTTTTAAATCGAGTAAAAAACCTAAAATAAAAACCACAAAAACCGTTTTTTTTTTATTCATTTTTTGTAATTGGCGGCACGTTTTGGTAGGTATGGTTGGCGGTAGGTGAGCAAACGACAAAATTTAAACTTATTTTGATTTTACAAGCTCTTTAAAGTTCAAGAAGACTACGGCACTGACTAGACAAATAAACAAAAGTAACATTTTATAC
Organism: Agriotes lineatus; assembly: GCA_940337035.1. Classification (NCBI taxonomy): domain Eukaryota; kingdom Metazoa; phylum Arthropoda; class Insecta; order Coleoptera; family Elateridae; genus Agriotes; species Agriotes lineatus. The sequence goes on along the minus strand of OW679199.1, from coordinate 34,387,261 downwards.
CTACTGCCTACTCTAATATTACGTATTACTATATGATCGACGAATCAAGTTACGTTAGCGATTCATCAGTCATCAATGTCATCATACAGTGACATCGGCGACGTAAACTGCATTGGATACTGACTCCGAGTCAGTTGAGGAGTCAGCCATGTCTGTTAGCGAGTAATTTCTGCGTTATTATAATTTCTATATCCACTTCTATAATACACTTTACCTATGAAATGTATTATTTTTATTTAGAAATATCTGTTTTTTGTTTTTCCAAAGAATATTACTTGTTGTTATTCACTACCTACATTTTAAATCTGAAAAAAAAACGTATTTAAAAACTCACCGCTTCCTTTTTTTTAAATAGGTTTTTTTGGTTGCATCACTAGCTGGTAGATTGAAACAATTCCAATGATATTTTCCCCATTAAAAATAGTCTACAGTTCGAAATTCCATCGACGTTGATTAAGAATCGACGTTAATCGGCCAGTCAGCAACCTATGACTAATCGAAAGTGTAGAAGGATTGCAGCTCGGGCACTTCAAAAATTATCGACGTTGATTATAACAAATGGCTACCTTGACTAATGTAAAGCTAGTCGACTTGACTCCATAGTCGACTAATCGGAAGTCACTTTATTCGTTCGCATTACTGTAGCTATTCTAAATCCACTCATGGCTTTTAGTAAATGATTAGATTCAAGTGATAATAGAAGACTGGAATTTTTCCCGCATATTAGAGCCATCTTACAATTCGCATACAGAAATATCAAGTCTGTAATAATAGTAAATAGATACATAAATGTAAAATACATAAATACATACAATCTGAATTAAGTATACGCATATCAGGTAAGGGCATAATCAGCAAAGTATATGCACCGAATGTCGAGATAAACGTCGATTGAAAAATTTAAAAAGAGGAAATCTGGGAAAGCTGAGAGGCTTGGAATATTCAAAAAGACGTAGTCGATACGTGAGAAGCTGAAGCAAAAAATATAGAATTGTCGACAGTATGAACGACGGCGAAGTCATCAAAATAAGGGAGTTGAAGAACAAGTTCATGATCATTGCAAATCTCATTATTATCTTACTGCTTGTAAATTATGGTTTGACGGAAATAGATTAAAGATTGTAATATTCTGCATTTAGTAATGATATTCGTTATAGAATAATAGGAAGTAACTCTTATTTAATTTTAGTTAAAAGATATACTGACATTTTAACTCTAGAAAACTTACGTGGAGCGTTGTCGTACGAAAGCTCGCTTGTGAGAATTTTGCTCACACGAAAATAACTGCCGAATCGTCAGAAGGTCAGAAAAAGCAAAATTAAATGTCTACCTTATCCTTTGCGAATAAATGATCATTTCAAAATGTAAGTTAAATACACATCATGGACATAATAAAACTTAACAGCTAATATTTTTAAAAATTCATGTCTAAAAAGCAAATAAATTGCAATAAAAAATATGTTTCGATTATTAAACATTCTGGTGATGAATAAATTGAGAAACCTTTAAAAATAGGTGATTAAATTTGTTTTCTTTTGCATTTTTGCATTTTCAGCAAATATTTTGCCACGATTCATGTCCAAGGACACTGAAAATGATATGAACATATAATGACGACTGCTCTACTGAAACATCACACATTTAATAAAACAAATTTTAAAATAGTTTTCCTTTTATTTAATTTTAGATAAAAATAAACTTTTAATTTTTTCACATGAGGTCTCCACTGGTCACAATTAAAATAAAGAGTACAAATTGTAAAACGTTGATCTCTAGGAACTTCATTGCTTTACGCAAGATATCACAACACAGATGTGACTGGTGACTGATGGTTTCTACCATCTGGTAGTCCACTTTGAGCTTCATCATGTAACTTTTCCTTTTATTAAGCAATTAAGCATGCGAACCCACCTGGTAACCATGCTTGCACTCATTACGTGTTCACCGTAAACTTCGCAAATTTGAATATGAATATCACAAGCTTTCACAATCTTAGCGTTCAAAAAACGAATGATGGACCTAATTTCGCAGTCGGTGGGCCGTTCAACTGACTTATACATGGTTCACTCTTAGTAAAAAACGTAATTCAAACTCACCTCAAAATCTTGGACATTTTTTGAATTACCAAAAGAAGAAACAATCGACTGCACATGCTTAAAAAGAAATTTGTCGCGATTCATGAAAGATATGATCAAACGCAACTTAGATTCCGGATATGCATTGTACGTCCATGTTTGATTTTTACAGCCATGGTGGCAGTGACGTAGCTAGGATTTGGGGGGGGGGGGGCTCACCAACCATAAATGTGATTTTATTCACGTTAATATTGAGCCCTAACTGTATGTAATCCAGCTGAACTGATCTTGTTGACTAGTTGCTGTAGACCATCCGTGCTGTCATCTGATTATCTGATGGTGTATATGAGTACACCGTTGATTTATAAATTGGTACCTTCAAAGCCTCTTTGGATATTATATGTGGGGTCGAATAATAGGGTTGGGAGAATACAGCCGTGTCGAACTCCTATTTGAATGCTAATTTTAGATGTTTGTATTCCTCCATACGAGCTGTTTGCCCCCAGTATAGGTCTAAATGAGTTTGACGAAGCATCAATATGGCTTACTGTACTGTACCGGACGCCTCTTTATAGTCGATGAAGCACACATACAATTCGGAGAAACGTTTTAAGTAAGTGGCTGATAAGATTGATTAAATGATAATCGCTACATTCCCTTGGGCGAGACTTCTTCTGGATAGTGATAATACACGTATGTAGCCTCTCACTTGGTGTATGGCCAGTATTATAAATCAAGCTAAACAGTCTTATAACTTGGTTAATGTTTTTTTCTTTTAATTTTAAAATCTATATGAATTTCATCTGGACCTGGAGTATTTTTATTTTGAGCACAACTTCTTCCTTATGAAGTTCGGGGCCTTCAGAACTGTCCTCATTGATTTATATATCGGTCATTGCGTCATTGAATAGTTCGTTTAGGTACAGTTCCGATGTTCTCGATGCTTCTTCTATGTCTACAATTGACTTGTTTGAATCATCGAACAGAATTGCACGATTTTTATACGTATGAAAATATTTTGATTCTTGCCAATCTCTTCCATCTTCACACATTTCTGCGTAATCCAGGCTTTTTTAGTTCTCCTGATTGTTTTTCTCATCTCCCTCTACAGTCTTCTATCCTTCGATATAGCCATTTGCCTGTCTTCGTTCTTCGGTTAGGTTTCTTTGTTTTCTCTGAGACTCGTTAGTGCTTTACTTCAACTTCTAGTATAATCACTCAGTTCATATATCTTTGATTTCGAAATATCAAATCAAATTTATTAATTTCAATTTTAAATTCGTATGGGCTATCGAATTAGTGTCTGCACGTGAGTATGTTGTTTCGATTTAAGTAATTTATGAAGCGTTTATTCATGAGTATTGGTTCTTTCGTGTTTGACTCTAGGGGTTTTAATCACATATATAGGCGGCGCTTAGGCAGTTTGGTTAAGTGTTAGTTAGTAATTGCCATATCAGTTTATTGACAAAATTGAAACAGTCTATCTTCTCTATGATTGCTAGTCCCTAGGCGATCAAATCTATTCGACGGCCTTGTCCTATTTTGGAGTCAATTGTTTAGTCTTTGTTTATTTTACTAACAACTTTGTCAAGCATGTCATAGACATAGAAGGTTTTACATCATCGTTATACCGTTTGTCGGATGTTAGTGTGTACCTATATCTGCATATTCAATTGAAGCAATATCATTAGATCATTAATTGGTGCATAGCTTGTCACATACAGATTGTACGCTGACGAAAGAAACATTCATACTCAGTTGCGATGGTGATTGTCATCAGATTCACTTCCTGAGTAATACATGGTACTATGTTCATGCTGGCATAATCCTGTGTTTGGCCATCGTAATTCACTTATGGGAATTCACATACTGGGAAGTATGTGAATTCCCATCCTTCTGATCTCTTTAACGACGTTGTCTAATGTTCCTGCAGCATATAGATGGTTTACATTCCATGTGGTTGTGCGGAGTTTTGACTTGTCTATGTTGCTTCTCGAGAGTCAGACGCTCCAGTATAACTATACACACTTGTACGTAAAGACTAAAGCTACTGTTGCGAGATTAATAAGAACACTTAAGTAGAAATACTTGCATTTATTTTCTGCCGTTTACAGAACAACTGAAGTTTAACACCGTTACTTATTAACTAACTAAATTCTAAGCCCAGTTTGACCAAGAAAACTCGGTAAGCGTTCTCAAAATTTCTAATAAGCCTATCAGAGCAGCTCTAAATTTTGGAATTTTTGGCATGTCAATTTATAATAGTTCTATGAATTCGACAAATTTGTAGGTTTCACACGCTAAAATTGGTCAAGCGGTCGACACCTCGCAAATTATCGCTAACAAAGTTTTACAATTCTACTAAAAGGAATTTGCTCCACTTGGCACGTAATTCTGCCCAATACTTCGGCTTACGAGGTAAACCTTGCATAAATTTGCCCTTAGTTATTCCGTGGCATTTGAATATTTCCATCTTCCTAGAGAAAAGTACGTATAAAATATCGGCTAAATGCTCGCCTGTTGTAACTTTAATATGACCATTTTGCCTACGAAATTCTACCTTAAAATATTCACGATACAAATTGCTTATGGCTAACTAAAGTACAGGCTATTCATACAACCGCGTCTAGTTCATTTTCACTCAAGAACGCAAATTGTAACAATATCTAGGAGGAATTTTTCTATCCGCCATCTGGGGACGCGCCGTCTAGGAATTGCAGGCTCCCCCCAAGGAAGTACTATTCTATTGCTAATAATTTATTACACAAACATTTATTTCTACTCCCAATTTTTCATGTTGTTTTGTATACACAACATTTTTAAATTCATATACATATGTGTATATTCATAAAGCGATTTTGAACGAGTTTAATCTTTAATGTGATTTAGCCACATTATTAAAATCATACTTGGTATGTAATAAGAACATAATAAAAACAATTTGTATCAGTAACGATACGGTAGTTAAGCTTAAAGTGTTTCAGTGTATTATAAACTTCATTATTGATGTTAAGGTTCGTAGTCGTTTTTGCAATAAATCGATTCTAGGGGTAAATAATGCTAGCAGCGTTATCCGACTGTCGAATTGATTATGGTTACAGCACACTAATTACATATATATGACAACGCCACAGCCTACGTTAAGGCCTATGAAAACACTAAAAACTTCCGGATAGAAAGACGTGTTCTTCAAGGCGACACCATTTCTCCAAAATTATTTACAAATTTGCTCTAATACGTGTGCAAACAAATAGATTGGGATGCGGTGGAACTGAACACAAATGGTGAAAATCTCTGTCATTTGAGGTATGCAGATGATGTAGTTCTAATATCGCCAGCAAAATGGTTAAAACATTAAACATAGCCTCTCAACAAATGGGCCTGAAGATCAACATCTCAAAGACACAAGTGATGACAACCTAGTAATTGGTGCGGGTATTTATATCGATGGCAAACAAGTCGAAAAGACTACGTCTTATAAATACTAAGGTTGCGAAATACGTATTAGTAGAGACAACCAAATGTGTGAAAGCACCAGAAGAATAGAAGTGGCATATGCAGACTTTAGCAATCTGAAGTATATCCTTAAATATGAACTCCCAATTTGTTTGAAGAGAAATATATTCAAACAATGTGTATTGCCCTTTTAATCTATGGCTTAGAAACCCTAATATTAACTAAGAAAATGGCAAATAAGATAAGAGTTACACAACGTGCGATGGAAAGATCAATGCTAGGGTACCAAATACAGAAATACACAGACGGACAAAGTTGGTGGATGCCGGGGAAAAATGGCCAATTTGAAATGGAATTGGGCGGGACACCTTGCAAGACAGAACGACGGTAGATGGACCAGAAAGATAATCGAATGGAGTCCTTCCAACAAGATGACACGACGACTTACGGTGCATTCATACAAACTGGATGCAAATTGCACAAAATAGAAGGGATGCTTATGTCAAGCAGTGGACTTTAGAAGCTGGATGATAATTATGATGAGGGGTTTTAGAGGCCTGTGACTTTAAATTCCTTTTCTCCACTCGTTCTTTTTTGCCGTTTTTTCTTTCCAATTACTAGATACTAGCTCCTCTTACATCCTTACCTTCCGTCTTGTCCTTGGTCTTCCAGCTCATTTTCTAGCTCCTACATTACAACCCAGTATTCGCTTTGGGTTTCTTTATTTTTTCATTCGTAGCACGTGCCCCATCAATCTTGCTCTTTGCGCCTCTACTACCTTTTCTAGCTTGATTTGATTATCTTGTCGGGGTCTTCCAAAGATCTTCCTCGTCACCTTCCTTTCTCATACTTTCAATAATCCTTCTTCACTCTCGAGTGACTACGTCGTCACCATTAGGGGAATCGGGCTCTCCTCTTTGATGAAGTATAAGCATTAAGACCCCACGGATTGGGAAATCACATTGGTTTAAGCACTAAATTTGTGTGGCCGTTGCAGTAAGTGGGGATCGAACCCATGTATTCTGGCCTAGAGCTAGAGGTCATTGCCTTTGAGTCACCACCTTTGGGTGATCACACCTTATTTCCATAAGTTGTTATCGATTAAATTATAGTTCCGTGCACTCGCACCTTTAGTCGTCTCGATAAGTCCTTATCTCTTAGCACAGTACCCAAGGACTACACAACCCTATTAACCTCGATTAATCGTTCCCGTACGTCTTCCATTAGTCCCGGCTTTGTAAACTATTTGCCCAAAAAGCCAAGCATTTCCTCAAACTTCACAACAATGCTGCTTTTTGCTATCATCTCCAATAACTTTTAAAATTTGCAACTCCACCACTCTTATCAGTTTACCTTTGATTCCAACTCCGGCAATTCTTTCTTCAGCTGTTTCCGTCTGATACTATCATAAGATTTTCTAAAGACGATAAGCAAAACATGTTTGCAGTTTGTGTTCATAGCTCTTCGTCCGTACTTCTCTTACATTTTTTCTAAATCCACGTTGGCAGTGGCAGTTTGCATTTTAGGTTTTGGTTTAATTTCAATATTTGCCTATGTATTTGTAGCGTTTGTACTTAAGTGTGGAGATTGATATTTCAGGTTATTACTGCTAGAAACGAATATTACTCTTAATCTTCAAACTGTAAAAGTTGACGTATATAAGAAATGCAAATCATGGCAGTTAGTATAACTGACAAAATCAATGTAACTTACATCATACAATGATTTGATATACCGAAAACATATAAAAATTAATTGTTGTAACGCCATTGCTAAAGTATAACTATTAAAAATTTCAACGGTGAAATTATTTCTTGCCAGTGTTAGTTAACACTGGTAAGTAACCTTCTTAATGTATAAAATTTCATGTAATAATATTGGAGATTTCGAAGAAATATTTTATTGATTCATCTCTTGAAAACAAATATTATAATTTGAGAAAATGGCTCTTGAAATGAGAAAGAAAATATAAACTTTGCCTAATATTTTAAGATGAAGCTTAGTGAGCACGTCAACAATTATTGGGTGTTGACAACCAAACCGCGTCACGTGTAAGGTTGTACATTAATTAAGAGAATACGTTTTTTGCAAGGAAAACCTAAAAATTAATTTTCACGCGCGAGTACTTAAACGACACTTTTAGCACTTTTAATGGGCATTTTGAAAATATGTAGTTCCAAGTTTACACTACAAATTTAATATTGGCCACTTAGCTGGCTGCATGGTAAAATAGCACTTAGACTCAAGCGACCCGCGGTTATTATGCAGTAGCCAAAGGACATTTTCTCCCACAAAATATGGTCATTGCTAAACTAATGGTTTCTAGAAGTGCTGTTTGAGAGCTCCGCTGCAAAGTGTTTCTGAAATCCGTTAATTAAGGTGAAGTCGCTAATTACGCATAATTGACGGTGCGTTTCAAGTCTCAAATTTATTTGTACAATTTTTGCGCTTTATGGCTTACCGGGAGCGATGTTTACTGGTGCACGAAATACGTTGGGATTCCTCCACGCACTATCCATCCCATTTTAAACTGTGAAAATTAAAAGATTATTCTAACGAGGTGTGGATTAAATTGTCTTAATAAAACAAACTATAAGGCTAACTTAGAGGAAAGAGATAAATAATATTATAGAATTATAAACTCTAAACATAAAAATAATCTACATTCAAAATCTAAAAGGGAATGTAAACGCTTTAATTTAAAAATAATTTGTCAGACATACAACATAACTTATGAACCAGATTAAACTAATTAAGAGCGTAACCAAATATCGGAAAAATTATTGTTGCAATGGCTTTGATAAAAAGCTTTGAAGATGATACTTCAGAGTTCAAGGTTCAAAATATTTGTTAGCAACAGTTGCTGAAGATTTTTATTGTGGATTGGTTGGAAACCTACTGAAATTTACCAATAAACTGGCAATCCAAGGGAAATTTGCTAAGAATTTACGGAACACTTGTTACAAGCCGAACGCAATTGTAGGTATTGCAAATTTCTGAAAATTGGTAAAAAAATTGAAACAATGTAATAACTTTACTAACTGTTTGTTATAAATTTATTAAAGTTTTATTGAAATCTTGCTCAAAATCAAATGCAAAGTATATAAAAAGTTTTCGAAAACAGACTTGTATACTATTGAATTTATTTACATATCTTCTAGAATTGTTAAAAAGGTGCTGCACATTAAAAATGTACTGTTAATTTTTTACAAAATTATAATTTCCTGAAATCTATTATTAGTTGGCTGCAATCCATTGAAGTTTTTCTAACCAGCAATTGCAAACTGACTGCAGAAGTACTTAGATTATCGTGCAAATTTGATGAAAACAAAAAATGTGTCGCAAACGTCCGATAAGTATATGAAGCTAATTGACTGGAAGAAAATTAAATACTCATTGGAAACCTATCGAAATTTTACTGTTTCGCGCAAAGACTCAAATACAACAAACCTAGTGAAACGTGAAAGCAACTCTACATACAAGTTAATCTGTATCCGCTAAAAACCTGCTACAAATATAGTGCCAACTTGCAAAGTATTGCTACGAACTTTTGAAATTCTGCAACAAAGCTGTTGAAAAACTATTGAAATGTTGCTAAAAATGCGGTGAGAATCTAATGTAAAATTCCTACAAGCATACTAAAAATTGATTGCAAACGTAACGTAAATTTAATACAAACGTGCTCTCCTCTGCCCATTAGAGGCTTTAGTAGTCAAGGATTTGTTGGAAATTCTTGAAAACTTACTGACAATTTGCTACCACTTGTAAGTTTGCCGAAAACATGCTCACATTTTTTTTAAATTTCCTGATAATTTGCTCGAAACATTTACTACAAATTGGTTGAGAATTTGCGACCTCAACCTTAGCTACAGTTTTTCTTATGATATATTTCTTATCTTACTTACTTTATACTTGCTGTAAACCTACTAAAATTTTGTTACAAAACCTCCCGAAAATTTACTAGAAATTTGTTGCAACTCCATTTTTAACAAATCCATTTTAGCAAATTTGCAGCAAACTCAGTATTAACTGCAAACTTTTACTGACTATTGCATACATATGTCGAACGATGTCACATGACCAATGATCGCACTCGCTTTTTGAACTTTCAACCAATCAAAAATAGCTTGCGTCGATTATTACACACAACTGTCACACAAATTTGGAGCAAACTTGTTAACTGTTAACTGTAAATATGCTACAAATTTACTGCCAATTTGATACCAACTGGTTACAAACTTGCTAGAAATGTATTACTAATTTTCTGAAAGCTTACTCAATAATTAGTAATAACTGTTGAAAATGCACTAGTTCGAACTTGGCTGGAAGCTTTCTTATGATTTTCTGTTAACTTTCCAACCATTTACTATAAATTTGTCGTAAAACTACTAAAATTTTGTTTGAAATGCTCTAAACCTATCGTAAATTTACTACATACAAATTTACAGAAAACTTACTATTAACTGGAAACTCCCTGAAAATTTACTGAAAACATTCTGTAAACATACTGAAATGTTTCTACATTTGGAATCCTACCGTAAATTTACTACAAACCTGCTGTCAATTCATTGAAGCTTACAGAAAATTGTTCGGCAAATTTACAAAAACTAACTATTAAAAGCAAATCTACCGTAAATGTACTAAAAACTTTCTGCTAATGCCTTGACGTTTGATATATATCTTTTAGAGCATTTATAGCAAATTTATTACATATTAACTGCAAATCTGTGAAAATGTACTAAATATTTACTAATTTACTAGCCCGAACGTTGCTACAAGCTTGCTTACAATTTTCTCCAAATTTGCAAAATATTTACTATAAAAGTAGCAAATCTACTGAAATTTTGCTAGAAATTTGCTGCAAACCTAGCGTAAATTTACAAAAAGCATATCATTAACTGAAACCTTTACTGTACAAAGAACATGCTTAAAACTACTGAAATGTTTGTACAAATTTACAAAGAATTTTGCAAACTTACCGTAAATATATTGCAAACTTGCTGTTAATTTTGACGTTTGAAATAAACTAAACATATACTATAAATCCGATGAAAATTTAGTAGCCAAACCTGCTGATAATTTACTAAAAACTTGTTGCAAATCCCTCGACGTTTTGAATACTTTTTTGCAAAATTTACAGCAAACTTACTATTACCTGCAAACTTGCTGAAAATTTACTACAATATTTCTGCGAATTCATTGAAGTTTGCAGTAATTTTTTAGCTAATTTGCAGAAAATTTACTAGTAAGATCTGCTGAAAATTTACTAAGAACTTGCTGTAAACCTAATGAAATTTTGCTACAAAAACCTTCCGTAAATTACTACAAATTTGTTGCAAATCCATTTTTAGCAAATTTGTAGCCAACTCACTATTTACTGCAAACTTTTACTGAGAACATGCTGTAAACCTAGCGAAAAATGTCTAGAAATTTGCTGCCATTGTATTTGCGTTTGAAGTGCTTTTTAAGCAAATTTGGAAGGTACTTGTTTAAATTAACTGCAAACTTGTTGAAAATTTGCTATAAATGTAATGAAATATGCTACCAACTTTTACAAACTTATCGCAAACCTTAGGATATTTACTACAAATTTTCTTACAATTTACTCTAGCATTTACTCAAAACTTGTTGAAAATTACTAGCCCAAGCTTAGCTACAAATTTTCTTATTATTTGCTGCAAACATTTACTACAAATTTGTCGTAAACCTGAAATTGTGCTACATACTTGCTGTAAACCTACCTTAAATTCACTACAAACTTGTTGCAAATTCATTGAACTTTGCATTAGCAAATGTACAGCAAACATATTGTTAATTACAAACTGACTGACATTTACTAAAAGTTTACTGCAAGCTACCCTGAATTTAGTACCAACTTGCTGACAATCCATTGATGTTTGAAGTATTTTTAAGCAAATTTGAAGCAAACTTGTTAACTATTAACTGTAAATATGCTACGTATTTACTAGAAATGTACTGCCAATTTGGTACCAACTGGTTACAAACTTGCTGGAAATTTATTACTAATTTTCTGAAAATTTACTCAATCATTAATAATAACTTGCTGAAAGAGCACTAGTTCGAACTTGGCTGCAAACTTTCTTATGATTTTCTATTAATTCTCCAACCATTGACTATAAATTTGTCGCAAAACTACTAAAATTTTGCTTGAAATTTGCTCTAAACCTACCATAAATTTACTACATACAAATTTACAGAAAACTTACTATTAACTGGAAACTCCCTGAAAATTTACTGAAAATATTCTGAAAACATACTGAAATGTTTATACAAATTTATTAAAACCGTAAATTTACTACAACCTTGCTGCCAATTCATTGGAAAATTTAGTAGTCTATAATTTGTTGGATATTTTCTGCCAACTTCTTTAAATTTTGCCGCAAACGACAAGTTTGCTGAAACTGTATTCAATATTTACTATAAAATTGCTGTCAAACTACCATAAATTTATTACGATCTGGTTACTCATCCAAGTTTGCAGTAAATGTTTTGAAAATGTATAGCAAACATACTACTAACGCTGAAATGTTGCTATAAATTTACTGTAAACAGTAAATTTACTGGAAACTGCCAATTCATTGAAAATTAAAGTAATCGTTTTAGCAAATTTACAGTCAACTTAGAGACCTGCTGAAAATCTACTAAAAACTTGTTGCAAATCCCTTGAAGTTTGCAATACTTCAAAATTTACAGCAAACTTACTATTACTATTACCGAAAATTTACTAAAAACGCTGTAAATCTACTGATTTTGTTATAAATTTGCTGCAAACCTAAATTTACTACGAAATTTCTGGGAATTCATTGAATTTCACAATAATTTAACTTACAGAAAACTTACTATTAACTCCAAATCTGTTGAAAATTTACCAAAAAGTTGCTATAAACCTACTGAAGTTTTGCTACAAATGTACTAAACTTACCGTAAATCCTTTATCTAATCGACTTGTCTGTCCGGGACGCTGTTTCAGCAGCCAAACCGTAAGAGATAGAGAAAAAAGTTATGAAAGTTATATGTTTGGAATGGTCATGTTAGGTCAGGAACCGAATTTCAGTCACGTGACACTTCCGGTTTTCGAGAAATCACGTGATTTCCGTCCGTCCGGGACGCTGGTCCGTCCGGGACGCTGGTCCGTCCGGGACGCTGTTTCAGCAGCCAAACCGTAAGAGATAGAGAAAAAAGTTATTAAAGTTATATGTTTGGAATAGTCATGTCAGGTCAGGAACCGAATTTCAGTCACGTGACACTTCCGGTTTTCGAGAAATCACGTGATTTCCGTCCGTCCGGGACGCTGGTCCGTCCGGGACGCTGGTCCGTCCGGGACGCTGGTCCGTCCGGGACGCTGTTTCAGCAGCCAAACCGTAAGAGATAGAGAAAAAAGTTATTAAAGTTATATGTTTGGAATAGTCATGTCAGGTCAGGAACCGAATTTCAGTCACGTGACACTTCCGGTTTTCGAGAAATCACGTGATTTCCGTCCGTCCGGGACGCTGGTCCGTCCGGGACGCTGTTTCAGCAGCCAAACCGTAAGAGATAGAGAAAAAAGTTATTAAAGTTATATGTTTGGAATAGTCATGTCAGGTCAGGAACCGAATTTCAGTCACGTGACACTTCCGGTTTTCGAGAAATCACGTGATTTCCGTCCGTCCGGGACGCTGGTCCGTCCGGGACGCTGGTCCGTCCGGGACGCTGTTTCAGCAGCCAAACCGTAAGAGATAGAGAAAGAAGTTATTAAAGTTATATGTTTGGAATAGTCATGTCAGGTCAGGAACCGAATTTCAGTCATGTGACACTTCCGGTTTTCGAGAAATCACGTTATTTCCGTCCGTCCGGGATGCTGGTCCGTCCGGGACGCTGTTTCAGCAGCCAAACCGTAAGAGATAGAGAAAAAAGTTATGAAAGTTATATGTTTGGAATGGTCATGTTAGGTCAGGAACCGAATTTCAGTCACGTGACACTTCCGGTTTTCGAGAAATCACGTGATTTCCGTCCGTCCGGGACCCTGTTTCAGCAGCCAAACCGTAAGAGATAGAGAAAAAAATTATTAAAGTTATATGTTTGGAATGGTCATGTCAGGTCAGGAACCTAATTTCAGTCACGTGACACTTCCGGTTTTCGAGAAATCACGCGATTTCCGTCCGTCCGGGACGCTTACCGTCCGGGACGCTTACCGTTCGGGACGCTGTTTCAGCAGCCAAACCGTAAGAGATAGAGAAAAAAGTTATGAAAGTTATATGTTTGGAATGGTCATGTTAGGTCAGGAACCGAATTTCAGTCACGTGACACTTCCGGTTTTCGAGAAATGACGTGATTTCCGTCCGTCCGGGACGCTGGTCCGTCCGGGACGCTGTTTCAGCAGCCAAACCGTAAGAGATAGAGAAAAAAGTTATTAAAGTTATATGTTTGGAATGGTCATGTTAGGTCAGGAACCGAATTTCAGTCACGTGACACTTCCGGTTTTCGAGAAATCACGTGATTTCCGTCCGTCCGGGACGCTGGTCCGTCCGGGACGCTGGTCCGTCCGGGACGCTGTTTCAGCAGCCAAACCGTAAGAGATAGAGAAAAAAGTTATTAAAGTTATATGTTTGGAATGGTCATGTCAGGTCAGGAACCGAATTTCAATCACGTGATTTTAAAAAATATTATTGTTTTTATTTAATACGCGTTCTATTTGAAAAACGGTCTTTTTTGTTTTATTAAATGAGACATTTGTCTCACTGGTTGCTAGTTTACTGCTAATACATTGACGTTTAATGCATGTTGATAGCAAATTAATAGGAAAGTTGTAACTGTTAACTGCAAACATAGCAAACATTTACTGCAAACTTGCTGAAAATATAGTAGCCAACAACCTATTGGAAATTCATTGAAATTTTGCTGAAACAAACAGCTTGATAACATGCAGCAAAACCTATTGAAATTTACAAAAAATTTGTTGAAAATCTACTAGCCTAAGCTTAGTTGAAAGCTTTCTTATGATTCGCTCCGGACTTACTAAATATTTGCTATTTAAACTTGTTGCAAACCTATTGAAATTTTGCTTCAAAATTACTGAAAATTCCCTACTTACTTATCTAAAAATCGCTGTTACTGAAAATTTGCTCCGTATTTCTTGAAAATTTCTTTCATAGAGGCTTCAGCACCATTGTCAGTGGAGTGAGTACACTTTATCTCTAAAAAATTACGCAGTCCCGTAAAAAGCAAATGTCCGGCAATATAAAAGTTTGCCATATTTTTTCCCTTAAGCTTGCTAAAACCATGCCATTAACCTAATTCTAATCATTTTGCTGTCGTTCAACGTGTTTAAACGTCTAATCAAAAAACGATTGGACTGCTATAGATCACGGGGAGTCGAGTACATTAAATCTATATAAATAAAACTATTGCTCCATCTGGAGCTGCATTATTTTTAAATGTTAAGTTTGCATATGAAGCAGTTTTTCATCTAAATAAACGTCGGCTCATCGGACCCAGCAATGTGAAAATATAGTTCGCAATTACTTAACTCATAATTTAAATGTCCCATTTATCGCCGCAGCAGTTCGTAAGTTTTCTTGCCAAACAAATGAGCCTTACATCATAACTCACAGCAACAAAGGGTCCTTTGATCAGCACCGAGTAATAAGTTGGTCGTTGCGTGGCATCCTGTCTGTTACCGACACCACCAATTTCTGCTTCGACGATAGTATTATTTTTAGACAAATATTTGTGCCGTGCTCGGGTAACTCGCTAAATAGATTCGATAGCAACTTAGATACTTTAATAAATTATGCACATACCTACTAAGATGAAGATGGAGGTGAATATGTAGGAGAGCTTAGTGGTTTACAGCTTGAACCATAGCGATGATGATGATGATGATGCTAATGATGTTCATACCTCCAATACTTTTCAATGGAATATGTTTATTACTCCTGCATTTTTGTAACTCTACGAACATATATTTACGAGATGTGGCTATTTTAGACTATGACTGCGCTCATTATAAACAGAGTAGCGCACAGAGAAGAGAGGTAAAAATTATTGTTGAATCATGACATCGTGACAAGTTCAAAAGTCGTGCAACACAGAGTTTTTTAATTTTTCGGGTAGTTTTGCGTTAATTGATGAAAATTTGTAAAGCAATGTTGTTGGTGAGTCATCTTTAAACTTTGTGACAAAGGGAGGCGGAAATCGTAATTTTGATGGAAAAATGGTAGATGCATTCATCATTAAGATAACCCCCAATCCACCATGCAGTTTCCCTAAAATAAGTTTTAGAAAATAAACGCATTCTAGTATTGCTCCGCCCGTCGTTAGATTTGGCACCGACTGCGTTTAGTCCATCAGGAAGATGAACACGAAAACAGTGATTCAGCGGATAACTTGTAGTAAAACTTGGCACAATGGAACAAGCGTATGGTACAAAAATTGGGAAGAAAAATATATTATACCCGTTCCTAAATAGCCACACTTCATATTATAATGAAACAGTAAAAGAGAAGAGATCTGGCCAACGTTTAGTAATTTTGGACAAAATGACTCATTAAATCTAATGTGGCAAATGTATATAAAATAGTCGCGCTTGTTGTAACACTTCTCTTCTTTCCAGGGCATCCTCAGATAAAAGGAAGCTACATGTCAAACGGCCGATGAACGCCTTCATGGTGTGGGCACAGGCAGCTCGAAGAAAACTAGCCGACCAATATCCCCAGCTCCACAATGCAGAACTGTCAAAAACTTTAGGGAAACTTTGGCGGTAAGTTACAGTTTTTAATGGCCGTTTTAGCAATACCATGTTTCACCATGACATTTTTTTGAATATTGTTTAAACCCATTCAGAGTTCCTAACTATTTATAATTTTCGTTGTATCCTTCCTGCATGGATAAAAAAGGGAATTTAAACCAAATAACTAATTATAACCTTTGTTACAATTTATTGCATTCCAACTATCAGACTTTCAAATACCATCATCCTTTAAAATCAGTAATTAACGCACACACGATTGTTTCTGATGTGGCTATAATTTATCTCTTCGTCTACTTTCTCTTCTGTTTTTATTCAACTGTTAAGGTTTGAGTTCGTTTAGCCTTTTTTGTATTAAAGTGGGTTAAGAGCTAGTTAAACTGCTGAAGCATTGAGGAAGATGGTCCTTCATTAGAGTTATGACTACTAGTAGCAGTGCTTAACTCTCCGGTATATATTGTATGATCAACATCCAGTGTTTTGCTGAATAAAGACTGGGAAGTGTGAATATTCTGCACAGAATGTCATATTATTTGTAGTGTGTATAATATATAACAAGATTAGTTGGTCTGATAATCCCTGCCATGTTTGGAAGATTCATACACCTGTTTAGACGGCCTACTTCTATAAACACAAATATTCAAACAGATTACATGGCACATATAATAGCAGTTCTGGTAGTTTCTTACACTTTGTTACATTTTCAAAGTTTTAATATTAATTTACCCTATTTTCCGGCGCTTAGCTTCTTCGCCCGTGCATTATCAAAGCTCTATTAGAATCTTGTCCCACAAATCTATGTTGGGCAAACCATTGACGTAAGTTCTTCATCCCTCAGATTGCCATGTAGGGAGTTCATGGGTTCCTTAACTTTTCCCAAGTTGTGACTTTTGTTTGTTCTTTCAAGTGTCTCTTAGTTTCTTCTAAGGATCCATTATATAACCACATTTCAAATTACTTCAGAGTATCCATTGTTGATTTTGTTAACCTTAATGCCTCTACCTTTACGTATAAAGGAACAGGAAACATAACAGGGACTCATTGGAATTTACAGAGTTAAAGACAACTCGTGATCACATAAACTCCTTCGTCATATATAAAAATTGTATTTCTCAATAGCTGAGTTAATCTAGAAATCATATTTAGAAAGGCTGCTGAGTGATATTTATTGTTTTCACAATCCTTTGTATCTGCTCAATGGTAGCATGTTCTTTGCTAAATCCGTATTGGTATTCTGGGATGATTTACTGTATTAAAGTTTTGGAAGCAAGGTTACTGGTTGAGGAGGAAACTAGTTCTAGAGGCTTTCCAAGTTGTGGATGAATAAAGATCTTTTCGAGCAGCTTGGAAATGATTGGAACCAAGGTTATTGATCGATAGGAAGAAACCAGTTGTGAAGGATTTCCAGGTTGTGGAATGAATAAAGATATTTTTGGGTAGCTTGGGGAGGATTGAAAGCAAGGTTATTCGTCCATACGATGAAACTAGTTCTGAAGGCTTTCCAGGTTGTGGGATGAATAAAGATCTTTTCGGGCAGCTTGGAGAAGATTGAAAGCAGGGTTACTGGCCGATAGGAAGAAACTAATTCTGAAGGCTTTCCAGGTTGTGGGATGAATAAAGATCTTTTTGGGCAGCTTGGAGAAGATTGAAAGCAGGGTTATTGGTCGATAGGAAGAAACTAGTTCTGAATGCTTTTCAGGTTGTGGTATGAGTAAAGATCTTTTCGAACAGCTTGGGGAGGATTGGAAGTAAGGTTATTGGTCTACAGGATGAAACTAGTACTGAAGGCTTTCCAGGTTGTGATATGAGTAAAGGTCTTTTCGAACAGCTTGGAGAGAATTGAAAGTAAGGTTATTGGTCTGCAGGATGTAACTAGCTCTGAAGGCTTTCCAGGTTGTGGTATGAGTAAAGATCTTTTCGAACAGCTGGGAGAGGATTGGAAGCAAGGTTATTGGTCTAGAGGATGAAACTAGTTCTAAAGGCTTTCCAGGTTGTGGGATGAGTAAAGATATTTTCGAACAGGTTGGAGATGATTGGAAGCAAGGTTATTGGTCTAGAGGATGAAACTAGTTCTAAAGGCTATCCAGGTTGTGGGATGAATAAAGCTCTTTTTGGGCAGCTTGCTTCCAAGGTTATTGGTTTACAGGATGAAACTAGTTCCGAAGGCTTTCCAGGTTGTGGGATGAATAAAGATCTTTTTGGGCAGCTCGGAGAAGATTGAAGGCAGGATTATTGGTCTACAGGGTGAAACTAGTTCTGAAGGCTTTCCAAGTTGTGGGATGAATAAAGATCTTTTCGAGCAGCTTGGAGATGATTGGAACCAAGGTTATTGATCGATAGGAAGCAACTAGTTCTGAAGGATTTCCAGGTTGTGGAATGAATAAAGATATTTTTGTGTAGCTTGGAGAGGATTGAAAGCAAGGTTATTCGTCCATACGATGACACTAGTTCTGAAGGCTTTCCAGGTTGTGGGATGAATAAAGATCTTTTCGGGCAACTTGGAGAAGATTGAAAGCAGGGTTGCTGGACGATAGGAAGAAACTAATTCTGAATGCTTTTTAGGTTGTGGTATGAGTAAAGATCTTTTCGAACAGCTTGGGGAGGATTGGAAGTAAGGTTATTGATCTACAGGGTGAAACTAGCTCTGAAGGCTTTCCAGGTTGTGGTATGAGTAAAGATCTTTTCGAACAGCTGGGAGAGGACTGGAAGCAAGGATATTGGTCTACAGGATGAAACTAGTGCCAAAGCCTATCCAGAATGTGGGATGAATAAAGATCTTTTTGGGCAGCTCGGAAAAGATTGAAGGCAGGACTATTGGTCTACAGGTGAAACTAGTTCTGAAGGCTTTCCAGGTTGTGCGATGAGTAAAAATCTTTTCGAACAGCTTGGAGACAATTATAAGCAAGCTTATTGGTCGATAGGATATTAGTTCTGAAGGCTTTTCGGGCTTCGGGATATGAGTGTAACCAGTAGTTTTTCAGGAACGTTTTTTATAATTACTCCTGTGATCAGGTCATACCCTGGAGCTTTTTTGGTTTCATGTTCCTATTGATTAACGCCTTTATCTTGGGAGTTTTCCAGCGTTTATGGGCGGAGATAGTTGCAATGGCGTCTAGCACCTTAATAATTTCTTTGTTTTCCTCCTGTATAATTTCCTAGAGAAGGAGCTGAAATATTTTTTCAAATTTTCTGCGAAGGCTTCCGCCTTTTCTCTATCGGTTCTTGCCCAAAAGCAATGGCTTTGTCTAATGGGTGGAACGTTAGTTTGGTTGTTCTTGAGTGTTGTTTTCCACAGAGAATATATAATTTAGTTTGGTTGGTGTTAAACTTTCTAGGTATTCTTGTACCGTCTGTTTTTTTCATTGGACAGATTTTTCTTCAGCTCTTAATTTATCTTGGAGAGCCCTCTTGGTGATCTAGTCTTCCTCACTTTTCTTTACCCGACCATCGCTTCTTTTACTCTCTCGGAACAGGTTTGTTATCTTAGCAGAAATTTTACTTCGGCGGTGGAGCCTCATTTACTGGTCGATTCCAACCTCAATTAGTTCTCTGAAAATTTTCCAGTCTGTCCTTTTTGTTGGATAGAGTTGCTCTTCCTTTATTTATCATTGTCCAATTGAATGTTATAACGGGTGAACGTCAATAGATTAGTGTGGGAACACCTTCAGTAAAACAGAAGTCTATGCCAGGAATTTTGTTTAGTTCCGACGGTCAGTAGGTAGGTTTGCTAGCGAACATTGTGTTAAGATTGTTTTAATATCTACATTTTGCTAGTTCGCTCTATTTTGGAATTACCAGGCAGGATCCCCATCTTAGGTGCTTTGCATTGTAGTCTGCTAAGAAAGCAAAGAAGTATGTGAATGTATCTATCTATTGATAGTGTCGTGGGGGTAGTTCCTTCGATGATTTGCTTAGCTTTTTTTCTTGAGTTTGTGAAGTATTTTTGTCATAATGCCGAAAATTACATTTTTAGTAATATTTGCAAATTGTGCCCCATTTGTAACTTGTTCACATGACGCACATTTTAGTACCTTTTCATATTTTATTTTCATGACAACCTTCGCATTTAATGTACTTTTTTACGCTTACAGTATTTTTTTGTTACGCCGAGTTTGAGGCAGCGGGAGCACTGTGGAATTTTGCGGGTTTGTCTTACTGGTTCTACCAATATTTGTAGTACCGAAGATACATCAAGTCATGTATGCTCTTGTTGTTTCCTTGTCCAGATCACGTATCGTATTTAAACACCTTTTATTAAGAAATTCAAAAACTTTTATTAGAATAACGGAGATTAAAAAACCCAAGAATTCTTGACAGGAAATATAATAATTAAGAGTATTCAACAATCGCTTTGCGGCCTCAGAAAGACGTAAAAAATCAATTCATCTCGCCGAAGTTTTCAATTTTCACACTACAAAGTACAAGCAGGTCACTAAAACTAATCTTGCTGTTGTCTCAGCCTCGAATGATTTAGTTCAGATCTAGATCTGGTTCCGAGAGTCAAGATCAAACCAAGGGGGTTTCGTATATACATTTAAATATATTTTTTTCCGAGTTTGCAGAGGTTTCAGGACTACGAGTGCTGCCATTGCACACTTCGACTACTTCGATTTGTATGTTCGTACGACAGTCTTCAATGATATTAAAATTGTAGCCTGTCGCATGAAAAGGTTATCAACTTTTAATCGTGGTAGCTACACAATTTAAATAACAAACCTCATTCGATTGTCTGTATTTGTCGACACAAATTTCAAGGCACGTGATTTCTATGGCAGCCTCGGCTTTTCATTTTTCGGGTGACCCTTTATATTAATTGCTTGCCCAAGTATTTTATTGTGAAAGATGTAGTATGCAGTACTTTACCATTTTTACCGTATGTTTAACGATATTCACAAACACGCTGTGCTGTGTTAGCAGAAATAATCTACTCATTGTTTGAGTTATATAAATGTAAATATTAAAAAAAAACGATCAAACGGAAGTCCATAAAATAAAGTGGGAAAAGCATATTATTAAGTGGATGAAAATGAAGCATACATAAAGTGTATGGAAATAGTATAGCAAAATAAGGCAAAACCTCATAAATCCCAAAATATAATTGCCCATTTTGATGTTAACGTAACTGTCTAAACAACAACTCATTAATAGCTCGATCTAGTAAAAGTAGCTACTAACCGAAAAATATCTGGTGAACGTTATATCATACATCACATATCGAATATTTATCAGTTTTCAAAGTTGCTACATTTAAGAAAATCATTAATTAGTGTCAGTCGCGTATTGCCATTGACATCTTTTACATTCAATAAAATTTTTGGAATGAATCTCAACCCGGAAGTAGTTCTGGCTCTTTCAAACTACTTTTGGTGCGTAAAAATCTTACGTCAAATAGTACGTTGATGTCACTGAATGCCAGAGAGATTTTTGAACTTATTTTTTGGGCGGGCGTCGTTACTACAAAGCAAAAAATCACAGCACTTGACTACTGGCGCTGGTTATCACTGACAAATGAAAGAGCTGTTATCACTACATTAAATTGTCAAAAACTCCCACACCAGCGCCATAAATCGTCGAATAAAAACCCCTAATTGCTCGGTGGGGCTGGGCACTATCGCGCATATTGAGGCGAGAAAAACGTGTGAGGGATTGTTTTCGAAAAAAGCGCCTGCAAACGCTCTCGCTAATTGCACGCCGTTAAAATGATTTCCGCCGGGCGCGTGGTGGCCTGTTATGAATGAAACCTTATCGGGATAGCGGGGCAATAATAATAATAATGCGGCGGATATCGTAAATGATAACGCTGTTAAAAACTGTAAAAGTCACCGGAGTCGATCGTTGACCGTAAGACCGCATTTGTTAAGAACCGGACCTATCGCTTGACCCTTGCTGGTATCAGTTTTGTATACTTGAAAGTATTTTTTTAATGTTGTATTATTGTTGCTCTTAAAAACGCCAGCTCGGAGACTGACACAGAAAATGATATTTTTAAGTTAATCGAGCTAATCGTTTCCGTTATGATATATTTACGGTTTCTTTGTTATCGGAAAGCTTCCAGTTCGCACTCTAGCAGCAGATTTTCAGCTAATCAAGGACCAACATAGCTCATTGCTTTGATAGGAATCGTTTTGAAAGCAAAAATAATACAGGAGCTAATTTAATTCGCAAAGATACTAATAAAGATTTCTAGCAAATGAAAGCACAAAATACAAAGTACGTGCTGTGTCATTTACAATACATTGAAATGGTAATTTTGTTAAGGGTTTTCCAATGAGAGATTTCATTTTAAATTTCGCGACATAAAGCTGTGTAAAAGAAACTGGAACTATATACGGTACAATAGCACATAGAAATAAATTGATTAAAATTCACTACAAATATAGTAAACATTTGGCGAAGACATGTTATTTCGCGAAACAGAGACATCAATAGTTTATTAGTGGCTGCATATCTGACATCGCTTAACTTTTCCTTTGGGACTATGTGAAGGACAAAGTCTACGCCAATAATCCACAAACAATTCCAGCCCTCGAAGAGAATTTTCGAGCTGTTCGCGGAGAGAAGCCGCAATTATGCGAAAATTTCCTCAAAAAGATGGACATTTGTCACAGAAGCCGAAACGACCATTTACCAAATACTTATCGTGTTTCACATTTATTCGTAGGGTTTGTACTTTGAATTGAAACTCAAATATTGGCATTTTTTAACAAAAAATACGTTTTACATTAATTTAAATGACATCTCTTGATGGAAAACGCTATAATTATTGATGATATTTTACATTATTCGAAGGTGAATTTCAGCTACACCACGGTGTCTTTGCATGTTTTTAGGCTTGGTGTAAATTGTACTCTATGAACCCAAATTAGGATATTTGTCTAGGCTTATGGCAGCAAGTTGATAGGCGCGGCGTCGTTTACTAAGTAAATCAGTAGTAAGTATCTCAGATGTATTTGATTAAATTTCAGACAAATAATAGATACCAACTATTTTGAAATTTACAGAATTTTTATTTTGTACTGCAGCGTCTAACTGTCGTTTTAACGGAATTAAAAATGGTTTCCACAAGATAAAATTTATTTTAACGAGATATAATCGTTTAAACTACAGTAATACTCGTTTTTCCCATGACGAAACGCTTTCGGTGAGATTTAAATCATTTAAACGAGATTAAAACTTATTTTAACGAAATCATTTCAATAACCACAAAGTAATTTTAACTCAGTCCACAACACTTTTGGCGAATAATTTATCTATTTTACTAATCATGGAAAACTTACAGCTAGTATACATAGATAAATATCATCAATAACGTCATTTTAAAAAAATTTAAACAATTTTAATAACGTACTATGGTTTCAAATACACGTAAAGTTCTTTTAGCTAAATAAAACTCATTTATGGTACACGGAATTAAATTGTTCAAATAAAATTTGGCAAGTTAAAAAATACATTTAACTAAAGATCTCATACACCTTATTAAAATATGAATTTAAAGTCGTTTCCACCAGACAAATTTAAAGTCATGGGGGAGATTTATAGTCAGTTTAACAAGTTGGGGAACGTCTTTAACGAAACTAAAAGCCGGTAATGTGGACATCGTTTTGACAAAGATGGAAATCGTTTTGATTAGTTCTAAAGTACATTGTAACCACGTTAACGGAACTTCAACGAAATTAAACTATTTTAAAAGTGTATGTACCTATACACGTCGTTCACAATAGACTTAAAATCGAACGGATATTAGAAACCAATTTAACTAGATTGAAAGCCGGTTTAACTAAACTAGACACACTTTAATTGAATAAACGTTGTTCTGATGGATTTGGAAGCTTTCATATAATTTTAACGCGAATAAGATCGCATACGAAAATTTAAAGTTCTATAAACGTTTTGAAACCATTGAAAGGAATGAACTGTAATAGTTGATTATGTATTAAAGGAATAATCAATAGATTATAGCACGAATGATATAATATGCTCGTGGTGCACACAACGTTTTATTTTATTTTGGTTCTCTTAATGGGCAAAACTCAAGGATTTCATATTTTAGGCACAGACTATTACATCATCGTTGTGCTGGCGCTGTGAATTTCTGGTGTGCTATGATTTCTTCGATGTGTGTTATACTGCTTAGCCGATTTATAGACCCTTGGGTCATAAAAGCCAAATTACGTCCGCTATCGAGGACCGATAAACAAGATTATGGTTCAAAAAAAAATTATTTAATAAAACCAAAAGCCGTTTTAAGAAGTCGACAAACGGCCGTTCAAACAACAATTAAGACAGTTTTCATGAGATAATGGGCAAGAATTTAATCGTTAAACAACTTTGCGGGTAAAAAACCAAGTTAACAAGGTTTTAACGAGACTAACGCTCCGATTGACGTTATTAAAAGTGATTTAAACGAAAGTAAACCAATATATAAAATTTAAAATCGTTGAAGGGAGATCAGATGAAGATTTACAAAGATTAGCAGTCGTTTTAACGAGATTAAAAGCCGTTATGCAGAATATAACTTGTAAATCTAAAAAGTCGTTTTTACGATATCAAGTTGTGTTGATGGGTTTTGACCATATTAACCGAATTTTAACGTAATTTAACTACTTTAAATAGTGTATAAACGAAATTAACGAGATTCAGAACGTACATATAAACAAAATTATTTGCTAAAATTAAGAACCGTTTTGAGGAGACCACCATATTTTAATGAGATAAAATGCGCTTAGTCCGAATTTATTCGGGGAGATTAAGGTCGTATGCAAATTATTAAGTCCTATAAACGAAAATTTATTTATTAAATTTTAAACAGTTGAAGGCAGATAGGGTGTATATAAACTACTTTCGAGATTGGACCGTGTCATTATTGAGGTCGAAAAACTCAACGTTTCGCCCACTTTCGTAAGGGGCTGCATCCGGAGGAAAAGCAAACGAGCACGGTAACTCAACGTGTAAACCACGCCAGATGCGAAACTTTTTTGCTTTTCCTCCTGATGAAACCCCTTACGAAAGTGGGAAAAACGTTAAGTTCTTAGACCTCAATAATGACACGGTCCAATCCTGGAAGTCGTTTGTTACTTAATCACAATGGCCGTGAAAGCCTCCGAAATAATCTGTTTATAAAGGAAATTAAGACGTTCTCAATAAACTTAACATGACACTAAGATGAGAAAGATTTAACAAGATTGAAAGCTGTTTAAACTAAACTACGTCGTTTAACGTTTAACTGGATAATGATTGCTCTGGTGGATTTTGAAAGTTTTTATCAAATTGTATATAATTTCAATGAAGTTAAGAACGTAGAAACAAAGTTGTAAGTTATATAAACGACTTAAAATCGTATTAAAGGGGATTAACTATAATTGATATTCTTACACAGAATTTAATCTCTTAAACTAACTGTATGCGTTAAAAGATAAGTTTATCCCAGTTAACAGAATTTTAATGAGACTAAAGATCATATGAACGTTATTAAATATCCTGTAACGAAAATAAATTCCCTTATTAAATTTTATATTGTTAAAGGGAGATCGTATGACAATTTAACAAGATCAAAAATCGTTTTAACGAGACTAAAAGCTGTTAAAGCAGATGTTAATAGTTAAAAGCCCTTTTAACAAAATTGAAAGCAGTGACATGGAATTAAAATTCGTCTGTATAAAATTGCTAAGAGTGAAAACCATTTAACGAGATAAAAGTGATTTTGGTGAATTACGAAGCATTGTAACTGGATTGAATATAATTTTCACAAAATTCAGACCTATAAAGAAAATTTAAATTCGTATAAACGATTTCAATAGTCTCACAAAACTAGAACTGCATACTTTTCCAAACTGTTCGAGTATATCGAGCCTCTTCTTGTTAACTGTATAATTCTTAAATAACTTCAAGTATAGCAACGCTACGAGAGTATATTTGAGCGCCAGCCAACTAGACTTAGTGGAGACGGCGTGCAGCTCATTAAATGATGTAATTATCAAATATAATAAGCGCCAACAACTTTTTCAACTACAACAAATATACTTAGATAGGTCAAGAACTTATAAACTGTGTTTAACCGCAGCAGGCTATAACACAATATCTGAAATACAGAAGGCAGCAGTAACGAAATCAGACAATGAATGGTATAAACAGTGCATTCGATTTATTAGGCAACGCTGTGTAAAGTCGTTATTTACTCGAAAGGTGCACCCCCAATTAACGCTAACATAGCAGTGATTAGCAACACGCAACCTTGGATTAAGCCAGTTACATGCAAAATCTACATACTAAGAACAGCTACAGTTTTCTTCACATTGCTTGTGCTACAAATATAATTATCACCGATTATTAGGTCGTACGCTACTTATGTGAGAGCATCATGCTTCTGAAGAAAGTGAATCAAATAGCCCCCAAACGGGCTCTTACAGCTGCAGGTGGAGGATACTGGCAAACGTCTCCAGCAAAGCACTCAGACATTAGGCTCCCAGAAGCGTAGGGGCCTTCTTAAGTAGGTGAAGTCGCTGAAGTGGTTACGACTCTCGGATGACTGACGCCTGGAGGAAATGCGCCTTCTCAAGTAAGCGAGGTCGCTGAAGTTTTGCAACCCCCGGGTGACGGACGGAATTCAGGTAATTGCATCGAAAATGAAGAAATTCACTCACCCTGTAATTACAGACGATTGGCCAGAGCGGATAGCAATCTTGTAATAAATGAACTATCTCAACGACGCAGACATATTTGTCCCACATACGTGCCCAAGGCCATGTATTTGCATTAAGCGAAGTTTCTACGAAGAAGAACCATTTCAAAATACCCGAAGCTAAAGGCTAAACCTGGAGCACAAAGTATCACAGGAAAAAACCAAAAAGACAAAACGAACGGCTTGAAACAACTGCTAAAGTCTGCCGGTAAAGGAGATTGTCACAACGGAGAGTAAAGCTGCGTTTGCACGACGACTGCGTTCAAATAAAGAAGCGTTTACACTGCCAAAAATTATGCACAAATTAAATTCTAATGCTAATTACGCTACGTAACAAACCACTAGTTAACAATTGTCTCCTCAGGTGAAGTACCTTATCCGTTCACATCACAGCAAAGTGTGATTAAAAACGGTATTTTATCTGGCGAACAAATTGTTTTATTGGCTTTGATGATCGTTTTGATTTAAGAAAATTCAAAATATATGAAAAATTAGTTGTAAATCAAGCAGGACGGAATTCCAAACGTGTAGATTGAAATATAATTATTTGTACTGTAGAATCAATCAAAAATGTTTCCTGAAAAAGGATAAAAATAGGTTATTTGCCGTGTTATGCAATCTAAGTAAATCAGAAGCTCCAAGATTATATACAAATTTTATAAAAAGTAACATACACATGTAGTTATGTCCGAATAAATCAGTTTTAAACAAAATTTGTCGAAAAATTAAGTTTCCAAATTTTATAATTCTCGCGTTAAATTAAAATTTGATTACGTTTTAGTGTTTTTAATACTTCCATCTTTCTGGTAACTTATACATTCTGAAAGAAAGCTTTCGGGTAGCACTTACCCACCCCAAAAAGTACTAAACATTGAAAAATTAGTTTTATATAAATTCTGAAATTTTCTATGTACTAATAGTTATTAATAAAACCTGTTCAAATTGCTATATTCATATTCACCACCGTTCTTACTTACAACTATTTTAAAACTGAAGCAGTTCAGTCTTGTTTGCGTGATTCTTTCTTGCAATGATCAGATGAATCTCTCCATTATCATATATGGAATGACGATTTGAAGAATCCACTTTTGCTCCGTAAACTAAGTCGAATTAGGTAAATTAGATAATATAAGATTCAAGATAATTTGCAACATGTGGATCTGATGAATTGAATAGATAGGGGCTTGGTTAAATCTATTAAAATTCTAGCTTTTTCAGTTTGTCGCAGAATTTCGTCTGCGCTTTCATATGTTTGGCTTTCTATTGTTATTGTTCTTAGCACCTAATTCTTTATTAGTAGCTGTTTTATGTCGATGTGCTTCTTCTAAGTATCGATCTTTAACATTTTACACGCATAGAAAGCCAAGCTCCGAATGTTCGCTTATTTTTATGAATAACAAGAATTATTACTTCTGTGTTGAATAAGATTTTTCTGCAAATAGCAAATTTTATATTTTAGATAAAATGGAGCTCTGCATAAATATGCATTGTAGATACAAACTAATGAATGTACTACCAATTCATCAGACAAGCAACACCAAAAACGATAGCGTTATTTTAATTTGGAAAAATCTGAAATAAATAATGTGCCTTTTTCATTATCACTTGTTTTGTCGACTGATGGTATTAATTTGTTATCAGCATCTATTTTTCCACTGTTGCTCTTCTGTTTTGCGTTTGTAGCGTCGAATATGTTTCCATAGCTTACTAGGTAGAACCAGTTTTTGACCTACAACGTAAAAGGAAATCCTCATACCTGATTTCATTAAAAATATGGAAATAGTTCGATGGAACTACGGCATGATCAGCCATTAAAAAAGCCATATTAATGTACGAGGGCTGTTCTGTTAAGTACTAGTTATAGGAAAAATAGCGATATTTAAATGAAAATAACTCGACTGTTTTTCAAAATATACCCCTTTAGGCACAATAGACAGTCAGCGTCCTCACACCTAGCTGTTGGTGTAAAATCTACTGAAGATGATCCAATACCTAGTTTTTGCTGTCTATGAGTTACATTCCAATTTTTCTGAAGCAGCTTTTCGGTAGCTCAAAAGTTTTCAGCACAAACAGCTACTGGACGTCGGCGTCGTACAAGTCTAAATTAATCTTTAACGTACACTGTTCATGTTTACATTCACGGAACCAGTCACTAACTGTGGATTACGAAGGATTATGGTCTATGGTCGCCGAAAGCTCTCACTAAATTTTGGTGACTTTGGTTACATGTCAGACTTTTTTTTTTAATCGTAGAAAATCATTGCCCGCAAATCATTCTAGAAAGTGGACAACAAATAATTTATAAAGATCAAACATTTGTCACTATATGCTTTAACTTCGACCTCGCAAAATTGCAACTGGAATCTGTCAAAATAATGAGGTATAAATGTATCCAAATGTTTTATTTTTGTTGGCATCTATGTTTTGCTACTCAAAAATTAACAGAACAGCCCTCATAAATATTCCGAAGCTCTAAACTTATAAAATGTATGAGTTCAGACTTGAACTTTGGCTAAAAGAGAGCTTAGAAATTATACACAAAAAATGAAAACTGGTTTATCCGACACCCTAAAGGGCAAAAGGATGTATGAAGAAGAAAACTAGTTTATTAATTACTGAAAACTGTACAAAATGCTACTGGTAAGTGTAAATTTATATAGGGAATGGGAGTGATTGTGACAGGTTTACACAATGTTAATATTTCCACTATAATAAAATTTACTATTTTAAATATTTTTATTTAAAATTTGTACGGTTACGCTTCGTGTATTAGTAATTAGCTTAACCATTCTCGTTGTTTTCAGTAAACTTCCAATCTTAAAAATGTTTAATACATTTACCTCTAAAGTTGTGACACTCCCCATCCATTCTCTAAATACACCCGTGGATTGAACTAGGAAATTTCTGATAGAAAATCGAGCTAAAGACATGTATTTTTGTGGATATCACTTTTGGTTTATTATTTTTTAAGTTTAAACGTAACTGTACACAATTAAACATACTAACTAAACACGATTAAACATAAAACGGCCGGTCTTATAAAGACCACTAATCTGATGTTAACTTTAATTCGCTGTTAAAATAAACAAAAGCGCATCAAACCGTTAGTGCTTATGACATTTTATTCATTAGTAAAAAAAATTGATGCGATTTTGTTTATTTTAACATCGAATTAAAGTTAACGTCAGATTAGTGGCCTTTATAAGACTGGCTATAAGTATACAGTAAATACACTGTAACATATGAAACAACACAAAAAAGAGTTATTTAAGTTTGAGAACTACATTCTTACTTCAAAAATGTCTATAGGTCTAGGAAATTTCACACGCGATCCGTTAAGGCTCCTAGTATTTGGTCGTATTTAATTTAGGAGACGTCCTTTTCATTATGAATAAAATGTCGTTTGGTTGAATCTACGCTCTTTAACCCCATGACTTTCAGTTCCTCATCAATATCAAGTCCAGATTGCACAGAACATACATATCTATAGTTCCTTTTACACATTTAAATTGTACCAATAAATGTTTGCCTGTCTGCATGCTCTTCGTGCGGTATTTTTAGGAGCAATATAATAAGTAGTACGCTTATTATCGATGATTTTTAAGTGAATATTATGAGTTATAATCTCAAAGCTGAAAATACGAGCCCGTAGGACGAGATGTATTTTCTTGGATTATAACGAAATGATATTCTTAAAAAAATATAGATTATTAGGCGTACTACTAAACATACTTAGGAAGTGAATATAATGATTTAAAATATATACCAGAGAGAGCGTGAGTATCAATGCTAATGATCAATGTTTGTCCCCAACACACTTTTTGTTGCTTTTTATGCTTAAAACACACGATCTAACCTAAAAAATCAGCTGACAAATCTAAATTAGTTCATTTGACACGTGAAACAAAACCAAATTAGCTCGTACCAAATCGAAAATCGGGAGTTGCTATATTGTCAGTATGGTAGAAGGTCATAGTGGCCAATTTTTAAATTCAAGAGACGATGATTGACTCAAAATTCAAGTAATTATATTCTCATTTCAATAAAATCATTTGGCTCGTCAATTTTACCTTCTCCAGATTCCATGGTTAATTGCTTTTCTGAAGGCCCAACATCACTTTCATCATTTTAGCGTTTTTTGAGTTTTTTAATAACACGTGCACGATTTGTAACTTCAATATTTTCCGCTTGATTATGTTTTTTGTTTTTATTAATTACATCGCTCAGTTTTCGTTGGTTTTCGAGTTTTAGATTACCTTGATAATCTTCTTTAGTAATAATCTCAGATCTCCTTATTCTGCGTTTACTGTTTTAACAGCAGCCTAAGATGATCACACCACTTTCAACAAAATTGATTCAAAGCTCTTACCCGGTTCGGTTTTTTTATTATGATTGCGTGAACTGGAGGTAAGTGATTTTTGTTTCGTCAGTTTACGGCATTGTTGCTTTTCTATTAACTCCAGAAATAGTTGGGTCATAAATACCGCTCTTTTGAAAGCCTACTATGATCGATTCCGATTGAGTCCTCCTCTATTAGATTAGAAAACGTATTTTTCGAACGTTTCTGACCAATATGACTTCTTGTCCATTCAATCAGAATGGAATCCCATTTTGATTTCAGGCCGCGTAAAACTGCTACTGCTGTAAAACGTGGTTTGTATGAGGGGGAAGCTTAAAAAATACGACATCATTAGCAACAGCTGATTCAATGAAGTCGACATCAGTGTGTGAAACGTGCACTGTACTCTAACATTTTTGAGAAAACACTTTTGAAACCAGGATAAAAATGCCACTCCTGTTATCCATCCATTATCCGTACCAAAATAGGCAGTAATTAGATAGCCTGCTTCACCTCCAATCATGCTATCCCACATTCTCTTACCTTGATGAATTATTATGGCAGGTTTTTTGACCTGCAGCATTGATGCATGCCAAAACCGTAGTCATGTTTCGCCTACTGCCTCCTGAGATTCTTTTAGCGGGAACTTCTTTTACACAGACTACTCTCGTGTATCCAGGATCAGAACAAAACCTGGACTCATCAGAATTTCAAATTTTCTGAGGTTTTCCAGTAAGATGTTAATCTTCCAGACTCCCTTCCAATTTGTCATAATAATCTTGAATAATGAATGGATCATCAGCTTGACCTGCTCTAGCTCCTTCTACTCGTTCCGGTTTCTACAAAGATAATCTGTGTCGATCTTTAAAGTTTAAGACATACCACCAGTCATTCCCTGAACGGTTATCTTTAAGGGTGTGTGTGTGTGTGTTTCATAACATAATCTGAAACTACACTTTTATCCCTTTTTTTGAGAGGTCAATACCCCATTTGTTCATTATTTTTAACATTTTGACCAGATGAATTTCTTGTTCTTGACTCAAAGCTGCTTTCTTATTGTCAGGTGCCATCGTTGATTTCCGTAGTTTTTTCCTTTCCAACCTTTCAACTTAAGTATCAATGTAAATCTTGGTATTTTAAACTGTTTAGTGCTCCAAGAACTTACATGCGTCCAGTATTTATATTATCAGTAGCCTGTTTTAAAACATCTGTGCTCCATCTTCTACCTTCGCCTCTATAACTGTTTTTTCTTTTATAATTGCTAATCTCTGTAAAAAAGAACAAATAATATATGTAGCAGAGAATGCTTTCCAATTAACATTTTTTCAAATTCTTCATGTCACCACAATTGTTGATGTCACAGTTACCCCAGGCCTTGTAAAGTACAGGGCTTTTTTACAAAATTTTAACATGCAAAAATTACCAGATCGTGAATAGCTATTTATGATAACAAGTGCTAAAAGTGACTGGTTAGTG
Organism: Agriotes lineatus; assembly: GCA_940337035.1. Classification (NCBI taxonomy): domain Eukaryota; kingdom Metazoa; phylum Arthropoda; class Insecta; order Coleoptera; family Elateridae; genus Agriotes; species Agriotes lineatus. The sequence continues at coordinate 34,354,490 of OW679199.1, read as the reverse complement.
CACGAGACATGAAAATTATGAAACGAAACCGTAGGCTGAGTTTTATAACATGTCAAGTGCAATAACACTTTTAGCACGAATTTTCATACAATATTTTTTGTACGACCCTAAATTTATTGTTTAATCCGTAAATAACGATTTAACAAAGATTTACATATTTAACAGTTGTAATTTATGTCATAATAAAAAACGGTAGTGGATAAGTAGCCGGCACCAGTGATTATTTCTGCAGTCGGTAGTTGTCAAAGCTAATTGTCAAAAGTAATGATTTATAGTAATAATTGTACTTTGTTCAATTACATAGTGCTTTAATTATTTATATACTTTACCTATGACGAAATAAGCAACTAGAATAACTTTATAACTTCAAATTCAGCTTAAAAGACGTAACTTTCAAATCAGCTGTTTACTTTTATCACACGTGCTAAAAGTAAACAGCTGATTTTACTTTTAGCACGCTGATCTGTAATATATAATTTTTAGTTCGGCAAGCTATTGGTAAAAGCCTACTTTTAGTACTGGTCGTAGAAAAATGAATATACAGTATGCCGGCAACACTTACCTATCCACAATAATCAAACACTTGTACTGTATTTAGCACAAATCAACAACAAAACAATATGTACTTGGCGTTTTAAGGTTAGCGCAAATTGTCGCGACTGTAGCTACAATCATGAAATTTGAGTATGTTACCTACCAACCGTGAAGTTTCAAACCTGGCGATAAAAACAAATGTTCCAACGTTTATGCGGTATTTATTTGATGGTGACACAGACACCGCGCTGTCACCATTACCCCTGGTGACCCTACCGTAGGCTACCACAACATATGCATATTCAAAGCGTCATGTCCTTTTTAAAATGGCAGGTAATAAACAATTACTGAAACGGTTTAAATACATAGCAGAATATATTGTTTTGCCTAAATATTTAAGTTGTTTGGACAATCTATAATTATATTGACATTACAGTTGTAATTTTGTATACATGTATAGTTCCTCTTAGAAATACAAGTTGATTATAATTTCGAAGTAATTTTTTATATAATTGGAAAGCTACAAATTTTGTTAGTTTTCATCTGTACATATATAAAAGAAAGTCAAAGCCCTGACCAATTTATCCAGAGCCGTAACCACTGAAACAAGAAACTTAAAATTTGCGAGAAAGGTTCAATTTGTTACGTAAGGTAGTGCTAAGAAAGGATATTTCGAAATTCGACTCCTGGGGGGTGAAAAGGCGTAACATGTTTTTTTCACGAATTTCTCAATATCTCGTAGGACCGATAATATATCGTCATGGTTTTTACTTGCAAAGATTGTCAATGCAAATATTTAGAAAAGTATTTCAGGATTGTGCACCAATCAACCCCTAAAGGTGGAAATCTGGATTTGGGTTGAATTATAGCACCCCTCTTATCTCTTGTGATTGTTGAGCTAGAACGTTCTTTTTTGGCATATAAATGTCTTTTTAAAATCTTTAGAAGGTGGTTTAGGGTTTTTAAAATTTCACACTTGAAGAGATAAAAAGGTTGTAACGTTAAAACGGGGTAAGCGATTAAAATTATTGATTTTTTCGCTGTGGATCTACTTTAGATAAAAGTAGAGAAGAAAGAATTTTCCAAAATTCCACCCGTAAGGCGATAAAATGGGTATTCTGCTATAATCTATATAATATAGAAAAGGTAAAGCACCGACTCAGAGACGCAGAGCAGGAACTTGAAATTTGGTAGAAAGATGACGTAGGAACGTGCCACGAAAATATTTTCCTAAATTCCACTCCTAAGGGGGCGAAACGCGGTAAGATGTGCTTTCACGAATTCCTCAATATCTGTTAGGCCCGATGAGATATCGACTTGGTTTAACCTTACAAAGGTTACCCCTACAAATATCACAAAATATATTTCAAGATTTGCCCTAGTCAACCCCTAAAGGTGCGAATCTGGATTCGGGGAGAATTATAGAACATTCGCATCTCCTCCATTTGTCGAGTTACAACACTCTTTTTTTTCATATAGGTGTTTTTAAAATCATTAGAAAGTTTTTAAGGGTTTTTAAGAAAGGTGTAGAAAGGAGTAAAAGTGAAAATGGGTAAGGGGTTATAGTTGTTGATTTTTTTCAGTCTGAGTCCATTTTAGAATCAGTGGAAAGAATTTTTCGAAATTCGACCCCCAAGTGGTTGAAGAGGGTATACTACTATAATCTATGTTTGTTTCTGTATTTAATAATTAATAATAGAAATATAAAAGACAAAGCACTGACTCATCAACGCAGAGCCATGATACCTGGTTCCAAAAACTTTAAATTTGACAAACAGGTTCTTTTAGTTATGTAGCGAAGTACCAAGAAATTATTTTTCGAAATTCCATCCCTGAGGGGGTGAAATACCGATGGGATATGGACGTAGGGGTGAATTATGGAATCTTTCATATTTTCAGTGTTATTTCAGTTAGAACATTCTTTTTGGCATATAGGTGTCTTTTAAAATATTTGGAAAGCGTTTTAAGAGTTTAAAATTCCGCCCCTAAGAGCGAAACGGGGGTAAAAGTTAAAAGAGGTAAGAGTTTACAATTCTTGATTTTTTTTCGCTCTGACTCCATTTGCTATAATTTATGAATACAACATTTAATTTGTACATATATTTTTTATTTTATTCTTATTTTTATACTACACTATAGTTTTGTCAATATAAACAAGGAGGATGCCAATTACATCCACATTTCCAAAGAGTACGTGAAGTATAAACGAGAGATGCAGAACTTTTTTGAAAAGAATCTTATTTCTTCCTTACCTACAATTGTTTTACAGCGTTTGTCGGTTCAGTGTATTGGGTGTGGAGAGGGAGGGACACCCTAGACTTCATTTAAAATTAAAATAAACGTTTGTAGCCCGAACGAAGAACGGGTATCTTGTTAGTGCTACCTAGAACCATGCCTCTATATGTTCTAGATCAATAAACATATTGTTTTCCCCTACTTTTCAGGGTTAGGCTTAATCAGGGCGAGTTTTTAAAATTTTCGCAGCTTTATCAAAAAATTGAGCAGTATTTCGAAATAATAGGGCAAATTGCATCCATAGACCGTACCTGGCTAAACGTAACTTCTTTTGTGTGTTGCTTGTGGTTCCATATGTTATTTGTTGCCTAATTTTTGATCTGGGAATCCCCTTTTTTGTACATAGAATGTTTTAAACATTCAGGGATCCACCGTTATGCATTTTAACGTATTTATAACAGTTTTGATTCGGCCTCAGTAAGGTGAGGTGTTGGTTTTCTATATTTGGTGATTTTATTCCGCAACAAATTATATCCACTGCGTTGTTAGTTTTGTGAACTTGCCGTGAACAATTTGAACCGAAAAATCTGCCATGAATCTGTGTGAAAACGAACTTCAGTACCTAGTGATTATGAAGTAGCTAAGGATTCTGATAATTCCTTGGTTGATTCAGATATGGGGATTATAGTGACCATCAAACAGATATATAACTTCAAGAAGACAATGACGTAGACGGGAGTATAGTAGATGATGAAAGCGAAGGCGTCAATATTACTATGGGAAGGATTGCGCAAAGTGATGAAAATTTGCACCTGCACGTGATATTAATACCAGATAAGAAAATATAATTTCCCATCCTACCTCCTTCTGTTAGAGAAGCGAAAAATGCAATAGTACCCATTGCCGTGTAAAACCTTTTATCCAATATTCGGTAGTAACACGTTACACTTAACAACGTGGGTTATAATAAATAACACACACGTGACTTATAAGTACTCACTCCCGTGGCTTATAAATAATTTAGCTCACTCTCAATTAATTGTAAAAAAACTTATGTTTTTCTGGTATTTGTTGAGTTGTTGGATAAAATGTTGTATGGCACGCGTGTGTTATTACAAATCACGCACTCGAGAAAAGACCCCTCTCCGCATACTTCTGGGTTATTTTATAATATAACACACTTGTACCATAAAAAAACTATTGTTCGACAGTATCATCGACATTGTGGTAGTAGAAATGAAAGTGTGTTTTGGACTTTTGTACTTAGCGAGCAAAGATGGTGGAGGAAAAGAGATTTTATGATACAAGTACGCGAGAAGGCAGGAAACAGATAAAGTAGCAGCCATTTTCGAAGTGTTTGAGATGTTCAAAACTGATCCACTGCTTACGGCATATCGCGGAAGGTGCAGTGTTTGTATGTGTAGTGTGTATCCCCAATTAAACCGAATAGGTACGGGATCAAAATCTTCTCAACGAAACATTATGCACATTACATCTGTACCATCAGTGGTTAGGTTCGAGAAACTAGGATCTTTTCTTCGCCAGTTGCAACTTAGTTGAAAAATTTGACGAGCTTACAGTTGCACGAATAATTAAATCGAACAAGCACCGTCAAATTTATGGGATGTACATACATGAGGACATGGGTTAGGAACTATGATGGGCATAAAAATGTGGCAAAACTCGTCAAGACTCACCAAGACCAAGACTCACCATTATTTTGATGGAAGAGCCAACCGAACGTAAAATGCATTTTCCATCCCCTCACAGACAAAAACAGATTCCGATATCCCGAGATTTAAGTATTTCACAAATGGACTAGCATAGTTATTTAAGTGTCTTAAGATGTTATTGATAGTTTCTGAATATCTTCCGCGGGACGGGCGTTTCTTCATCAGTACCCTACGTGCGAAAGTTGTAATCAGAAACTCGACACCCGTTGTATCACAGCCGGGGTCAGACTGAGACTGCTGGAGCCTAAGCTGAGCTCCCAGTCGTTGTTAAAATATTCCACCGTTGGCTTATCTTCTTCGCCGCTCTCCCCCCGCTGCAGTCTATAAACTGTCGTTTATAATAATGGAAACTAGAAACTACGTAGAAAGTAGTTTTAAGTTACGTAGAAACCAAGAGAAAAAAAATGGCAATAAATTGTGGCTCTTTTTGTAATAACCAATCGGTTCTTTCTGAATACGTCTCATATATAACTGCTAGGTTATCCATCGTATGAATTTATTTTATGGTATATTCATGAGCATAATATATTCAAAATAAGAATCGGACAAGATCTAGTGCCTTGAGGAACATTGTTATTACTATTTTGTAAACATTTTCTGAAACTTATTTATATTGTCTCTAATTCCCATACGTTATCATTTATCCAGAAGTTTAGAGTAGCATCAAATCACAATTTTCTTAAAAACTATAGCGAGAATTACTCTAGCAACCGTTTCAGAGTTTAAAACTTTCCTGATATTAGTTAAAACAGAAAAGAACATGAAATAAACGAGAAAATACTAAAAACAAAGTTGGCATTTTTAAGTATTTTGAAGTATTAACCATTTGTTTAGCAAATTTTGTTTAAGTTGGTTTGTTTAGTTAGAGCATTGTATTATTTAAATTTTAAACTGATTGTCAAGCGAGACTAAACGGCAAATCTCCTAACCCAGAGGAATGTTGAAATTTAACATTATCTGGTGTTACCTTCGTATGCAAGGTATATGTAATATAGTTACACATAAACAAACGTTACTAAAAAAATACAAATGAAAAGTAAATAAAGAAATGTTTTTGTCAGCATGCTTTATGTACAAAAATTCAAAATAAATATTTTCTTCCAAACAGAAGTGCAACGCAGATGTCTTCCAAATCTATACATCCCAGTGAATTGTATCAGCTGAAAGAATACAAAAAAAAATTGTTTTCCAAAAAAGTCTACGGTATTTTTCTTACCTTGGTTTTACTCATTACATCGCAGGCAATTTATAATAGAGGCCCTAGATACGCCATTGTTCCAAGTAAGCACTGAAGGGGATGTTTGATATCTTTTTAATTTGTTGGTATACCTGGACAACATCTCATCGGATGATTAACTGTTGAAAACTCAATTTCGCATTTTTGGAGTGAATTCAATACTTCCTTTATCGTAAAAGGAAGTAAAAAGGGATATAGTACATCCCTAAGATCTCTTTTATGAAGTCTCATCTAATTTCTGAAACAATAGGTTAAGATTTTCTCAAAAATATTACAATACCTTCCCTTCTTTCTTCTTTATTTAACAACAAATACATTGAAATTGGTGGAATACTGCTGTAATTCATAATTATTTAACTATTATAAACCACAATTCTGTTGTAAACTACATACAACACTACAATAATTATAAAGAATAGTATATTATATCATGAGGGACTAAAGTGCATCATTAAATCCTGTGAGTGATTTAGTAGGCACTTTAGTCCCCTGTGATATACGATATTTTTGCACTTTTGGGAACATTAACATCAAACATTTAAAAAATTTGGAATCTGTCAATTTGGAAACTGACAATTACAATTTAATTTTAAATACGAATTTTATCAAGAGTGATTTTTTAAAAACTGAATCGCAGCAGGCCCTGGATAGCCTGAATCAGTTGTCACAACTGAAGTATATTGTCAGTCTATGTCAAATTCGAGATTTGCAGGTTAATTTTTGCGTCAGTCTGTGTCGAATAACCATATATTACAATGCAATGTTGTAATTAGTTTACTTATTTTGGGTACGAAATTAATATATATAAGTTAAAATTTAAGGCAAATCCATATACACAATTCTCAGATTATATTTTTATCCTGTGCTCAAACTTGCCTGTCAGTAAATTAAGGCTAGTTAAAATGAAATGTAATAATTAATTACACAAATTAATGGTTGAATGCCCCTCTTTCTATTTTATTTAACTGCAATATTTATTACGCTAGCTCTCGGCGAACACAAGGACTGCTTATCTCAGGTTGAGTTCTGAAATTCAATATATTCTCAAATTTTAGATTATTTGTCTCAACGTAGCTCATATGCTCGTTCTTAGTAGATAATTCACAACATCGTAAATTGACAGATGAACACAAAATGGTTTGTGCGTACAGCGTGTATTTGAACGTTTAAAGTCGTGAAATAATGTGAGAAACCGTCAGGTAAATAATTTGAATATTCCCGCTTGGCAACAATTAAACTGCCCTTGATTGTTAATAGGATAACGTAGAACCCAGGCTAACTTTCATTTGTTTATGATGCTCGATTCTGTCCAATTTCGCAAAATTTGATGACGCCGTTTGATTTTTGAAAATTACGGCGTAGCAAGACCCTTGGAAAAACGCAATGCCTCTTCAGTAAGGTTCAATCTCGAATTTATATAGCTTTCCGAAAGACAACTTTTAAAATTACAAATGGATCCTACCTCGTGAAGTCCGCTTCGATGCTGCTCGCAGATGACGCTCCCGGTTTTCTACCTCTGGCTCTGCTGGAGTTGCTCCCCTGGGTGCAGATATTGAAAGCGACGTTCTTGCAGACCCCGCTGACGTCCTTGATCGCTGATCTCTGGGTTCCGCAGCTAACTTTGGCCGTGGTCGAAAATCGTAAAGTCCAGTTGCTCGGCTGCCGATGTCCACTCGAGGATGAGATCGGAAAATTTAACTTATATGTCGTGGCAATCGCCACAAACGTTCCCACAGGTACACTGACACTTGGGCAATAAATTATACCACTTTTTATAATTGGTAAAACACATTTATTATCATAAAACATTAGTTAAATATGGAGCACAAATTCGACAAACTACATTAATTTCTATTTTCAATTGTTCTCTTTGTTAATAACAAAAAAGCATCAGGTTGCTATGGTACGGTGTTCTTCTACTATTAATTGGAAATTAGTTTTGATAACATTAACCACAAATAGAATAAACTTTGATTACACAAATTAAAAATCAAAAATTTTCTTAAATCTAAAATATTGTCTTTTGCTTATAACTAGTATTGTTCTTTAGCGTTGCACTCACAAACGTTTTTAATTTCACTGCTCTGCTCTTTTGCACTTTGTTTTTAATTATTAACGCACTGATATTTGAGTCCACTTTTCACATCGCTTGCTTCTCTTCTGTTGCCTACATTCAGGATTGCTCTTTGCAATTTTCTAGATTATCCTTATCTTCGATTACCCTTCAGATTGCTCACAATTTTCACTGTCCTTTGCTTTCATTGATAACTACGCTCATTTATATGTACATAACAACCTTTTGTGTCAATTACTTTCGTTTGGTCTGGCTTTACATGTGCATAAACCTATCATTTTAATTATATTACTTTATTCATAAGCCAAATTCAAACCCTCTGAAATATACTTTGCTTTTGCGTGCCTTTATCCGTTTCTCGCATCTCATTACCAATGCATTTAATACTTTTGTTATTGTTTCAAATTGCAATTATATAAAATATCCTAACTCTGTGCTTTATTGACTTGGTTAAACATTTTGCACTGCAAACAGAGCCAAATTGTGGGCTTCATACCATTTCAATATTTGATAGTACTATCACGGAACATAGCTTACGAACCAGAAACGACACAACGCCGCGGCACCTTTGAAGTCGAGGCTGCCGATTTCGTGACTGTTGGCCATTATTTTGGCGTTAGATTGACGCCTATTTTGAATTTTAAAATCATAACTACCTGCTGGCACACACAACTTTAGCAATTTATTACGAAATATTATTTCACTTATTGATTCTTATTATTGTACGTTTAAACTTAGGCAAAATCAGGTGTTTCCAACACCACATTCTTAACAAATAGGCAATAGGTATTTGTTTATTCGCCAAAAATGTTTACCTTTACCAATGTACCTATCTAAATGATATGACTGCTTTGTTGTTAATAGGATTTCAATTAGTGAACAAGATCCATTAATTATTCCTGTAATTTAGGTAAAAAAATAAGGTGTATATGCATCTACATTTGATGCAGAATTTTGCATTAAAACTATTCGAGTAAATTTATTATTAAATATATACATATACTATATATATAAATACACAAAAAAATGCTGAGATTTTTAATTCTTTATTAAAATTAATTAGCCAAGATTTGCAATCAAATAGTTTAGTTTAGTAATTTACGATACAAGTGCGTAAAGCAACACGTTAGTTACGAGTGGGGCAGAGTTAAAACGCGAGTGAGCGAGCGTTTTAAGCCCCGCGAGTGACTTGATTTAACTTATATAGTGTTGAATTCTGACTGTTTACTCCGTAGGGGGGGGGGGGATGAAACGTCTTGGGGGTATTTTTACCTATTCCCGCGTAATCCACCTATTCGTTTATAGATACAAACATGAATATGAGGTGGTAATATTTCCGGGAGGGAATTTTGTACTACGGGGGGGGGGGGATTTCCCTCCTGGTCACCCCCTGGATTCAATACTGAACTTATAGTGTGTAGCTTAAAGAGGCACACCGCTATAGCGTTACATTTTTTCTTACAGAATAGCACCATTAGCTTTATAAAATTACTTTGCTGTGTTTAAACGAGGTTTGCATTTAAAGTTATTATTACCAAATGCATTTAGGTGCGCAAACGTGATAAAACACCTTCAAGTGCAAAGTTGCCATATCTAAGCAGAACAGAAAATAGTACTTTGGTCATATCTATGTATGTATGCAGTTTCAGTAATTGCATAATTGAAGACATGTTTAATTGAATACGTGGAAGGCATTGCAATTTAAATATTTCTTCACATGTAGTATCAAAATAAGCATTCCATCTGTCAACGACATTCTGTCAAATGGCAGTAAATTTGTTGGAGGTTATACAGGTTGTACATTAAAATAAAAATTACGGTTCTGTTCATGTGCAACTTATCAACAAAAATCAATGGCCAACTTTCATGCAAAAAAAGTGAATGTATTATGCAGATTGTCGCGATTTTTTGGAAACATAGTAATGAGTGTAACAAGGACACACTATAGGAGATATACAGGGTGTTTCAAAAAGGTGTTGCCAAACTTGGGGAGGATATAGAAGACATTACGGTAAAAAAATTTTGCATATAAACACCTAGTCGAAAATGAGCCGTTTTGGCCCTGGAGCAAGTTTTGTCCAAAAACGTAATGTTATCTTGTTGATAGAAAAAAGACTTCGATATTTAGTTAATTTTTATTACAGATAACGCGAAAATAATAAATTAATAACAATGGTTCAAAATGGCGACCCTTAACCTTGTTACATAAATGTGCCCGTCGATTCATGGAATGGCGCACTCGTAACATATGCAGATATTTCTGCACGAAAAGACAGGTTGCCATCACTCTCCCTGACAGTTCCTCTTGTGTGGCTACAGGCTACAGGAGTTTTATCGACCAAGGACTTGATGTAATAAAAATTAATTAAATATCGAAGTGTTTTTCTGTCAACAAGATAACATTACGTTTTTGGACAAAAATTGATCCACAGCCAAAACAGCTCATTTTCGACTAGGGGTTTATATGCAAAAACTTTTTACCTCAATGTCTTCTATAACCTCCCCAAGTTTTGCAACACCTTTTTGAAACATCCTGTATAAACGATTTAAGGGGAAAGATGGAATGAAAGTATCCAAATATCCATGGCTATTACAAAATGTAATTCATCATGTCAAAAACATATATTATTTGATATAATCAATTTAATTGTTTGGGACACGTATGTCAATAAATTAAAAATGACACAAAATAATAAACAATTCATGTTATTAAAACATGTAAACAATTTTACACAAAATTAATGAAACAACTATTAAGAAACCAAAAACTGTTTTAAATGTTCAAATAAACCCCCTTCCTCTGCTAAAATATATTGTAGCCTGTTCTAAAATCTTCGTAGTGTTCTAACATTTCAGGAGTAATGGTAGAAAAGCAATTCATCTCGATTGTTGGCCCTCACACTATTGTAAATTATTTCTTTTATGTTGCCCCATCCAAAAAAATCGAGTACTGCTAAGTCAGGCGATCTTGGTGGATATAAATTTGTTCCTCGTGTGCTAATTAAACGATTGGGAAACGTGTTATTCAGGTATTCTTGTACCACAATTGTGTTATAAGCGGGACAGCCATCTTGTGGTACCAAATTTGTTGAAAATCAACAGGAAGTTGGTGCAGCGCAGGTATTATTTGGTTTTGCAACAATTCAAATATTTGGCTCCATTCAAATTACCTTCAATAAAAAACGGGCCAAAAACGTTGTCATTTAAAATTTCAACCTAAACATTCGACTTCTGGGGACATTGGGTCCTATAATCCATTGGAATATGTGGGTTTTCACGGGACCAAAATCTAACAGGAGACGGGTTATGTCTACCAAGTAATAGAAATTATGATTCGTCTGTAAAACAAATCATTGGAATACAATTATCGTCATTGTTTGTCCTCTCCATAATATCTTCGCAGAACACCATTCTTCTTCTTTATCTTCTGGAAAGATCTGTTGACTCGTAGCTATTTTATAAGAATGCTATCCTTCTTTTTGTAAAATTCTTTGGACGGATCCTTATTGGTACCTATTTCTTCAGTAACTGTCAGCAAGATTTAGAAGAATCTAGCTTCATAGCGCAAACCATCAACTTACGTTCTTCCTTTTCAGCATTGATGTTATTGCCGTTGTTTGGATGACATTTTCTGCACTTTGCAATACATCCACTTTGTTCAAAATATTTCACTTCGACGCAGTTGATGGAGCTGGAATAGGACGGTTTTCAAATGCAATTATGAATAAATTAATGGTATCGGTAATTGAATTACCCCCATAAATCCATTTGATTATTTGTATTATTTTTTCCAGTGTGTAAGTCATTGTAATAAATTGAATTTATTGCAAATTATCTGAAAACTAAATATAATGTGCATAAAATGTGATAGATACGGTACAATGACATTACATTAAATTTAATAGTATCCATGGATGATAATTCCCTTTCCCGGAACCGCATCTGTTTCCTATCTTTCCAAAAAAATCGAGACAATCTGTAAAGTACATTTTTTTCTAAAATAATTTTCAAGGTCAACTTTCTAGGGGATAAGTTGCATTCCTGCAGGGTCCCTAGTTTTAATAACGTTGGTACATAGATTTTTAGTTCCTCTTTTCCACTGTCATTTTGACAGATGTCATAATAGTGGGTAAAACGAATAGTAAAATATTGCAAATTTATTAATTATTAAACTTACAATATTTGAAAATAAACATAATGAACATTTAAACCCATGTAAAAAAATGAAGTTCAAATTAAGAGACTTTGACATTCAAAATTGACACATAACCATAATTTTGAAAAAGTTCGACCAACACGAGGTATACAAATTTCCTAGCGTTTTACTCACATATCTACCAACATTCTAACACTTGGACAGTTATTATAGAAAAAAACGTACTTTATGTATAATTTGTTTCTAAAATTCCTATTTTTGCAGCCCAAAATTTCCAATTTTTTTCCAAGTCTTGAAAACTACTTACATCGAACTGTAATGTAACAAAATGTAATTTGCCAGTATTGTAAAAGAATCAATTTTTGCGTCTATTGTGCCAACTAAAATTTAAGCTGTTTTACTTTAATTAAGTTCCTGCTTACAATTTGCTTCAGCGTTTGCAATTGCCACAAATAGCTCAGCGTCTAGTTTTAATTGGCGAAGGCCATGCCACTGGTGATAAAATCCATATCGCTAATAATAATTTTCATAAATCCCAAACATAAACTTCCGGCGCGATAGAGAAAATCCAAATAGTACTTGCGCAACTGCAAGGGTTGAGTTACCGTCTTCCCAGGCGCTTATTTACGTCTGGGCCCCGATTAGGCCTGCATTTATCTGCTTCTCACAGCGTCGATGCCGATACCTACGCTGCACAATCCGATTCGCAGCCTTATCTGACCGGTAATTATTTAATCTGGCTGATAATTCAAAAAAGTGCGTGTACCAGGTCGTGTTATCCGCAGCGGGGGACGCCGCCAAAGTCGCCGCCGACGCTGGTTATGCGCCGCGGATATTAATTTGGCCGATTATTGGCGCTGATAAGGCCGTGCTGGTCATTAGGAACCATGACTGTCAGCCGATTTAACGTGCCGCACGTCAAAACAGACCCAGCTCGCCCATTGCCAAATCCCGCGAACGCTTAATCAAAGTTGGCCGGGCACGCTCCCGAAATTTGATCGACGTCCTTAATTCTGCTCCACTTTCGTACAATTAGGGTTTCTTGAATCCAAATTGTGATTGAGGCCAGTACCCGACAGACGCGTGTTGGAAAATTCCGCGTGTTATTAAATTCCGGGTGTTATTAACCTTTTGTTGTCGAAACAAAGAAAACAGGAAAACATTATTTGTTTTTTAGTTAAATGGATATAAAAATAAGGAATTTGTACAATATTAAACAATTTCATTATCTCAAAAAATCACATTTTTGGATTTCTGGGTGCCGCTAGTAATATTATAATACTATAATGGTACTGGAGACAGTGGCGTATTAACCATGGTTGTCCCCAGAAGCCCCTTTAAATTTTGCGCCCATATTTGACTAGTGTTGCAATTTCCAACAGGCAAATGCCATGGAATTAATATTTCATGACAAAAGTGAAACACTTTTTTGTTGATCATTTCATTTTGGCACCGACTATAATTTTGCGCCAGAAGCCCGGGCTTCTCAGGCTTTTGCCATAATACGCCAGTGACTGGAGGCGCTTGTACGATTTTAGTTCATTTCCTTCTATCTTTAGCGGTTTCTTTTCACTTGTTGATTTTTAGTTACTGGAAATCCTGTTGCAGGTACTTTTTACTCGGCACGGCCTTTCGGATCAGACCATTTTTACTAATTATATGGGTCTCATGGCAACCGCTTTAGTTTAAAGGAAAGTTGAAAAATTTAGTGAAGGTGTCCCAGCGGATGGATGTAAACATTGTATCTCGAGAACGACATTACCTATTTTTGCGCCAGTCTGTGTGAAATATTAATGCAAAGAACTGAAAGCTGTATTCAGAATACCAGTAATCGCCGGCTGCGTAACTACGCTACACGTTGGTGTAATGGTACCGAGCTGGGCTGCTGAGCTTAAGATCACCAGTTCGAAACTGGGTACCGATTTTTTTTTAATTATTGAAAGATTCGGATACAAATGTCTATCCATTGTCAGCTTTGAATGTGAAATGCCACTTTATAGGCGTTCTGTTCTGTGCCCACATGCTGAACGCACCGCTCTAACAAATTGCCAATGGCGACTCACGATAATTGTATTAGAGGTGGGCAGGTGGGCTCTTAATTTTTAACAATAACATAGACACAAAATTGTAATTAATGACTCACTTACATGCCATCGATGTTTTAATCCAAATATAACAACGATTTTTAATTTTAATAATCCGAAAGGAAACTCATATATACAATACACAACAAAAAGTATTCAAACACAACACAAAATGTGCACAAGAGTTAAAAACGAAACACGATAATATTGCTGATAGTACACACATCAACTGCAACCGTTATTACCGAATAAGACGCATAATCGTACAAGAATGCTCAAATTCATCTTGTATATTGCAGTTTATTTTCATTGTCAAAGCTTGCAATATTTCCAAGAAGTTATTTTATCAGGCGGCGGACGCTCAACCGGCGCGGCGGATAGAATTACATTTTCGCGAGCGCAATATTTGTAAATACGCAATAAGATCGGGAGTTCCCTGTGCTGGCGGCTTCAGAATAGAAATATCTCGCGTCACGTTGAAACTACTACATTGCCTACAGCGACAGCATTTTATCCCGTAATTCCCATATACATTTGGGTTCTATTTCGGAGCACCCTCAGCAGCTGTCAGGTGCTTGGTGGATATGATACGAGCAAATGATATTGTTTTACATGTTTTAAGCGAGGTTGACGATCCCCATTTTTTTTCATGAATATTATGAGTTATAATCCCAAAGCGTTGGGATTATAACGAAATGCTATTCTTAAAAAAATATAGATTTATTAGGCACTACCTAACCTCGAAAAATCAGCCGACATTTCTACATTAGTTCATTTGACACGTGAAACAAAACCAAGTTAGCTCGTACCAAATCGACAAACGCGAGTCGCTATATTGTCAGTATGGTAGAAGGTCCTATTGGCCAATGTCTTAAATTTAAGAGATGGTGATTGGCTCAAAATGTAACCAATTATATTTTCAATTATAAAATACAACTTTTTCCTAATGACAGATAGGTTATTGACGGCTGGAAGGCTCGAAGCAGCCGCCGTTGCAGATTACCAAGACTAAATTAATGTGTTCTAAAAAGCGAATAGAAAATTCTATTCTATCCCAACACTATGCCAAAGTATCGATAAGGCGCTTCCAGTTTTTCATCTTGTTCCATTGAGGTTTTGCCTTTTTGGTCTTCCCCTGCAGTGCCTTCCTTCTACATTTTTGCTTAAGAAATGCACCAGCCATCTAATTCGCTGCGCTTTAACAACCACTGTATCCGCATCCTTATAAAATTCTTGATTTCTCCTTCTTCCCCCTCCTCCTTCCCTTCGTGCACCATAAATCTTCCTTAATATTTTTCTTTCCCACACACTAACTAGAGTCCCTGTATAATATCTTACTATATACAGGGACTCTAACACTAACATTTGCTGCTTTTGTTTTCTTACCCATTAACTAGTGGCCTGGTACCTGGCAGGCACGAACAACTTTTGAAATGCAAGTGAAAATAATGTTTTCCATTTTTTATATATTCTTCTAGTATTTCATCCTGAACCTATAGTTGTAACATTATTTTGGTTTTCTAAAAATGCACCACATCATTAATATATCAACGAATGCTGCACGGTGGTGGCTGTTCTTTAGGGGCACTACTGTCGCAACCATTAATAGTACCTATATCTGTCATTAGAAAAAAGTAACTATTCCATAATTGAAAATATATTTTATCATCTATCCTACTCTTTTAATGTAACTAGGATCAAGTTATGAGCACTGGAGATTGCTATTCGATCCCACTTCAAACATGTAAAGCAATATAGAAGAAGTATATCAGGATAACAAGAGGTGTATGTCACACAATTGCTCGTATCATATGTACAAAGCAGCTGGCAGCTGCTGTGGGCGCTCCGAATGAGCTCAAAACGTATATGGAAATTGAGGGCGAAAACACTGTCTCTACAGGATCAGCAATATAACAGTTTCAATTTGATGCGAGGGCGAACGATGTTGGTGCCGCTAGAGCTGCAGACTCGCGAGATTATCGTAATACTTATAAATAATGCGCTTCTGAAATATAATGCAATCCGAGGGTAAACATTATAATTAAACCTTGACGTTGAAATAACCTGATATTTACAAGGTGAATTCGGGAATTCTTGTATGGTTGTGCGTTGTGTTCCGTTAGATGAAAAGATTAAAATAAAAACATTTGGACGGCCTACACCGGTATTAAATTTCAACCTGCAAAATAAAGTTAAAACTCGTAATGTTACAAGACAGATTGTTTTGGTTTCCATTATTAAAGGCAATATTATCGTGTTTCATTTTTAGCACTTATGTAGGTACTTTTTTTTGTGGTTGAATATTTTTTGTTCTGTACATATGTCGTTTCCTTTTGGATTATTAAAATTAAAAATAATCGCTATATTTGGATTAAAACATCAACGGTAGGTGAGTCATTAATTATTGTTTGCTTAGTTATTGTTAAAAATTAGAGCCACCGAAATGCAATTATCGCGGGCCGCCAGGCGACTATTTACGTTTGGGATTCAAAAATGCATTGGTGAGTTCATTTAGCTTTCTAAAACCAGTGTATGTGCTTAGTTCTACATTGTGTAAATAGAAAATGAATTCTGAACCTAGTACATATGGTATGCGACACCGGAAACCTCCCACTTACAGAAATTGAATTGGAAGAACGTGACACGGATTATTCAGACCAAACAGGATGCATTTTAGTGACTCTAATAGCAATTCTATTGTAAAGGAAACTAGCGATACTTCAAAAAGTACCGCGTAGCGCAGTGGTAAGGGCGTTAGGCTTGCAATAAGCGAGTCCTCGGTTCGAATCCATGGGCAGGCGGAATTTTTTCCGCAGTCCATTGGATCGGTACCTATCGAGCCCGGTCACCATTCGCTGTTGGGATAGAATTAACGGCGCTCTTCCCGAAAGACTGGTCTATGGGAAATAGTAACTTGACCACACACAACACATGTTACATACAACATACACATGATATGCTGTAACCTGTAATTGGTCATGTAACTGTTGGTCGCAGCTTAAATAAATAAGTAAAATAAAATAAAAATAATAACAATAATAATAGCCATCACCACTCGGCTGATGGAAACTATTATTTAGGAAAAGATAAGTCTACCAAATTGATAAAAAAAACTGCCACCGACTGCAAGAACTTCGACGTATAAATATTGTTTAGCGCCTGCCTGGCAAGTCAGATACTAAAAATTTAAAAAACGCGGTGCGGTTACTTGGTTTCCTTTACTGGTTGAAGACGAAAGCGTATTATAAAGCAGTAAATATCCAGAACTGCAGAATTAAAGAATACATTCGATATAAAAATACTCTAGCAGTCGTCCGTTCTTCTGGAATTATTTGCTCCATTGCGTATCAGTGTTGTGATCACTTCGTTATGGTTTATTTCTGGTATTTGTTCCTGTGGTTCCATTGGTATCGTTGGGTCATACCACAATTCTTTGTAGTGTTGAATCAATTATTCTTATTCTATTAAACTAATGCTTGTCGCATCCTCTTCCATCTTCTTTAAATATTTCATGATTTTATACGCAGTTTCCTGTTTTCTGTGTATATCGTCTTCTATGAAGCTTATATAATTATCCCAACTTAATCTATGTATTGCGTTTCATTTCGTTTTTATGTGTTGTTTTTATGTCAGTTGGTCTAGTTTTGGTATGTTATTTGTGTCTCACTAATAGTTTCTTCTGGAAGCTTGTTCCAAATTCTAACCCCCCTTGGTTTTCTTTTTTTTGTATCTCTGCTAATACTTCTTTTGCAATTTGTATTATTGCTGTCTTTAAGTTCATCCATTCTTCCGCAATGCTTTGATAATTTAGAACTGTGTAGGTAGTGGTTTATCCGGCTTTAATATTTATTGCCCTCATCCTGTAATAAACACGTTTTATACGGTTTATTTTATCTTTCTCGTTTGAACTCTTTTTGAATTTAACGCAAAGTTGCTGAATGTTTATTATAGTTTGTAACATGAAATGGTAGCTTCCGATATCATAGCCTCCATGTACACGTACATCTATAACTAATCTATTCACTTTATCATTTACAACCATGTAATTTATGATTGTTTGCAATCCCCTCGTAATCCAATATTAGTGAATAGTTTTCTTTCAAAAGAAGGTGTTTATAATTTTTAATTAATTGTACATTTTAACACGGTCTCATCTCTATCCCATTGCTATTTAGCACTTTCTCTCCAAAAGCTTCACATATACCTGTAATGGGCACGTTTCCAACTCGAGCATTCAAATCTCCCGCCCACGTTGTTTCGATTTGGTTTGTCATAACCTTTGTAGTTTTTTACATAGAATTGTCGAATATCCTCTTTCATGGCGATATTCTAGAACATAGATACACAATATTGCCATAGGTACCCTTACAGTTTTTAATTCTACTCGCAAAGAACTTCGCGAGCATGTCACAACCTATTTTATTATTCTTTTATAAACTCATAATTTTGTAGTTTGTGAAAATACCGTTCGTTTGTCATTGCAAATGCAGTTCGTGTTCCTACTGTTATCGCTGCCCCCAGATTGTCTGGTCAGCAATATGTAAATATCATCTACAAACTTGTATTTTCTATTTTCGTCCATTTTAACTCTTAAATTACTGCTATTGTCATATAGCTACTGCTATTACTTCTATTGTCTTTCTTGTTCATGAATTTTGTTTTATTTTTATTTATTTCTAGTCCCATATCTTGTGCCTATTTGCAATATCCCAGTATCGCGGTATTGCTAAAAGAGGATCGACTTTTTACCTCACATTTTCGTGATTTCTCTACATTATGAGTTCCTCCATTGTTATGAGAGAGAGAAAAACCTTTTATATTTATACCATTTTATGTACTTTAAGGGTACGAACAAAAATATTCGACTTCCGGTTAAACCGGAAGTTTGATTATTTTTCGTTTTTATTATGGAACACATTGTATTTCTTATATTAATTTGATAGTTTATGATAGATATTACTTTTTAAAAAATATTAATTTTAGAGGTCTAAAGTTAATAATTAACGAGATATCTGTCAAAATATGATTGTGTTGAACCGATCTGTTACAAATAAATTCGTTTTTCGACGACTGACATCGAAAGTTGATTTTTCTCACTGTCATTTGACAACAGAAAGTTGACATTTGCCGCTGAGCGTGCGTTTTCATCACTTTTGCCGCTCGCCGAGCGTTTTGGGTTTCCGCGTGAACAAAATAGGTAGCCACGTCCGAATGTTTCCTTGACAACGCCCGTCATTTGAGGAAATAATCGCGTCACACTTCATAGACTGCGCGAGTAATGTTAACTTGATTGTCAATTAATTTTTGCAATAAAATGAAATATGATATTTTCCTTTAATAATATGCTCAGTCGTCGAAAAAATAGTATGTATGTTTCGAGCTTAAGGTGCGCTTGCCGCTTTTGCATGATTGCTGGTTTCGGCTTATCCTCAACCAGCAATATTCATGCGCAAGCGGCAAGAATGCACTTTCATCTCTTAACATACAATATACTATTTCCAATCAAGAACGATTGAATATTCTAGAAATACTTATAATTTTTGTGTCAGAAAAATTATCAGCGAGTTACTGAATTGTATCGAAATTGTTACCCAATTAACCGGCAGCCGCAGTCTCGTACATTTACTAAATTAAAAATGAAATTGGAAACTTCCGGTAGTTTTCCTACAAATCTGAGAAATTCTAAACGTATGCGAAATATAAATAGAGAATTTCCTAAAGAAGATAATGTGTTGGCGCATTTTAGAAAAATCCACATACTTCAACAAGGCAGGTATACATTCAAGCTAATTTAAAAAGTAACATAAATGTTTACTTAGTGATCGTAATTTTTTCCTAGCCTCCTATTCAGCTGAAAGTGCTATTAGCTACATAACGTGAAACGCTAATAGCTTGTGAATTAATAACCCAAGGACTATAGCTAGTTAATAGTTTTTTAAAGATAATTTCCTTAACTATAATATTATTTTTTAAAATGCAGGATGTTCCATAAGAAAAATAAAAAAATAATGAAACTTCCGGTTCAACCGGAAGTCATATATTTTTGTTCGTACCGTTAAGATATTTGTCACATAAAATGGTGCAACTGTTCTATAGAAAAGTGTTTCTATCTCTTATAACGAGGAAGACATTCAACTGGCTCATAATTTATCAGCCTGTATACTGCATAGTCCCAAGAAATGGGAAATTATGGATGGAAATATCCATGCTGTGTCACGTTAGGATATGTTCTAGCTTGTTAACGGTACTAGTTTGATCTCGAACCGTTACAGCAGTCAGTCATAAGATATCAGAGTGATACCATCTAGTGCTACGCCGCGCAATGAATGAAAATGTTCGCTCTGAAATGTGCACTAGGCTTAAGGCACAGTTCGGGGATATTTGATTGTTCCAGGCAAGGATGATTGATTAGTTGGACGAAAATGTTTCGAGAAGGGCGAGACGATGTGGGCAACAAACTTCATACTCGGAGGTCAAGAACGTCTGTGGCTGCTGACAATGCTGTAATCCCTGAATTTTATCTCTGGCCGAAAAACCATTGATGCGCAGTATTATTCAACACCTCTCACCGAAAAAGTGAACCCAGCAATCCTCTCCAAGCTAAGAAAACTGCAGAAGCTTGTTTCCTCCAGGACAACACTCTTCCCCACACCGCCCCATTGACGTCGGCAGATTTAAGAAAATTGAAGTGAGACATTTTGCCTCATCCCCAACATAATTCCGACTTGTCTACCTAGGACTACCATTTGTTTGAACCACTGAAAGACATTTTGGGCGGTCAGAAATTCAAGACAAATGGTGGGGTCAAGACAGCAGACAGCTGTGCAAGGTTAGACGTGGATAACCAAAAACCTTCTTTAAAAATGGTATTCATAAGCTTCCAGAACGTTGGCGCATATAAAGGTCTTGGTTTATATGCAAACACCGTTGCATCAGTTACTTATGCCAAACAAGGCCTTCCTTGTTCCTAATCCATATCTAAATCAGATTTGTGTATTGCCTATATCTTCTTCGAGTTTCTCAGCCATTCTTTTATGATTGATTTTAAAAAGACGTCCAAGGTGTGGCTCATTAACGCT
This sequence comes from Agriotes lineatus, assembly GCA_940337035.1. Lineage (NCBI taxonomy): Eukaryota > Metazoa > Arthropoda > Insecta > Coleoptera > Elateridae > Agriotes > Agriotes lineatus. Next base: position 34,333,358 of record OW679199.1, on the reverse strand, counting down.
ATAGTTCTGTGCTCAAGAGCACCGTTTTTCATTGTTCTTCTTTGATATTGTGAGAAAATACGTAAGAGCCACTTTTCCGAAATAACGCCCCTTCTATAAATCCTTGTTTTAATGGCATATACTACTCCACTTCTTATAATTTTCGATCCTAACGCAGTTTTTCAATGTTGGTCGGTTTTTTAAACAGTTCTGTGTATTCTATCCATCTCTCCAACTTATACTTTAAATCGATGATTATTCTACGATCTTTGTCTTTTAATGTTTGGCTTGCTTCGATCTGTAAAGTCCCGTTCCTGTTCTTCCATGAATTTTAAAATTTAAAACAACCTCTGCTGCTTTCACTATTTATCCAATGACTACTTCTGTTTCCCCAACGTATATCAATCAACATATTGAAATTGCATTTGCGTCGCTTTTGGACCAGGATTAAAAATATTTTTTCTTCTTCCTGAGTCGCACTTATTTACGTTAATCAATTCGATTATCATAGTTTTGTGAGTGGTAACTTTTTCATGTACTCTACAGATTCTACTGTATATTATGTAAGACCAACGAATATAATTAAAAAAAAAAACAGCCAATACCGTTATATTTTAAATCTATGATTGATACCATAACTGGATCTAGGCTGATTGTCACAATCGACCAATCCTCCCGTATGACGGTTGCAGTTAGGGTTGCCAACTTTAAAAAATCTATTTCCGGGTTTTCGGAAATGAAAATCCGGGACAAAAGCGCCTCAGGCGGGACGCAATAATTTTTTCAATATATATTATTTTAATTTAAATTTAGAAAATTGTAATATACTTAGGGAACCTTTTCTTGTAAAATTTGGCAAAATTTACTAAATATACATTTTATTTAACAGTAAAATGTTTTATTATTTTGTTTAATTACATAATTATTGTAGTCTATTCAAAAATTTTTAAAATTATTAGAAGTGGAAAAATAATACTAAAACAGTAAAACCTAATAAACGCCGAATCGCTTTTAAATTTTTTATTGCAGTTATATAGGTGGACTAACGTAATAATAGAACATCATCAAGAACGCAATACAATTCTCAACAAACACCAAAAACTAAGATTTATCCTTTACATGAAGTAAATTTGTTATTCTACAAATTGGCAAACACAACTACACTTTAAACTAAACCGTGTCGTTACTTTATGTTTTAAAATCCTATTTCGCTTGCGATTTTTTTTTTCCTTTTACAATTGTCTAAATGAAGAAATTTTATAGAATACGTAAATTGGACAAAGAAAAATCTCCTCATTTCGACATCTCTAAAAGAACATTTATAGGATTTTTGTAACAGTAAACAGGGTTAGGTTAGAGTTTCTAGCAGCCATGTAAATAGATATTAATTAGAATTGAAAAATATTTCTACTAAAAAGCACCTTGCATAAAAAACGTAAAAATTGTGCAAACATACTACTTTTCGGTAAATAATTAAAAATCTAAAGTAATTAACATTTTATATTATTTTCACCAATTATAAATCTTTAAAGTGTTCACATAAAAAAAAATAAATTTTAATATTAAGTCTTGGTATGTGAAATTTCGAAAAATATTTAAACAATTTAAAAATACATTTTTAGCTAAAGTTGAAAAAAATTAGGGGTTTTATGGTCTTCAGATTGTTCAGTTAGCTAAAAATAACACACTCTAAAAAAACCTCATTGAAATCTTACTTAAATAGCTTCTTCTTCTTCTACGTGTTTTAGGATTTCTCCTGTTTATTCTACGGACGACGATACCCAACTCTGTCTCCATCTGTTTGGGGGTCTTCCCACTGGTCTTCTTCCTGGGGGTTTTTGGTCTCTGCTTATTTTTACCAATCTCTCGTCTGACATTCTATTTATATGTTCATTCCATCCCTTCTTTCGTTCTTTGGACCATTTGACGACGTCTTGTATTTTACACTCATTTCTTATAGATACATTTGTTTTGCGGTCGTGTAAGGTGACTCCTTGGATTGAGCGTAGTGTTTTCATTTCAACTGTCCTCATTTTTTGTTTTGTCTTTTTGGTTTCGGCACTTGTCTCTACGGCATATGTAGCACAGGACGCACTATGGACTTATAAATTTTTACCTTGCTTTCAGTCTGCATGTACTTGTTCCGCCATATGGTTTGTCTTAGGCAACCCGATATTTTTAATGCTTTCATGGCTTGTGTTTGTGTTTCACTTAGTAGATTGCGATCACTTGAAATCTCTATCCCCATATAAGTAAAAGTTATCACCTGTTGTATGATTTTGCTTTCCAACTCTAATTTGCAACGCAGAGGTTCTTTGGACACTACTAAGGTTTTTGTCTTTTCTGTTGATATTTCCATATTATATTGTTTTGCAGTTATATTAAATTTGTGTAATAACCTTTGGAGATTGTCTTCATTGGTGGCTAGTAACACCGCGTCATCTGCATAACACAATATACTTATGTTTTTGTGTCCCATTTTATAGCCTGTCATACTCCGCACTTCCTTTATTATTTGATCCATAATAAGGTTAAATAGAAACGGACTTAAAGAATCTCCCTGTCTTACTCCTTGTGCAACTTTTATTTGCTCTGTCGATATATTATTTGACTTTACAATGGTTTGATTGTCAGTGTTAATATCTTCGATGGTTTGTATTAATTTTTCTGGTACATCGTGTTTGTAAAGCAAGGTAAGTACATCCTTTAATCTGATTTAAATAGCACTTTTCGGATTTTGACAATTTCGAAAAAACTCCATTTTCTAAATAAGTAAAAATCACTCGGTATATATGATAGGGGTTAAATAGGTTTTTAGGCAAGCACAAATTATTGACATAAAACGTTTTTTCGAAAAATCAAAATTAACATTTTTTCCCATATTATGCCGACTTTTTGGCGGACATTGTATATTAAAGTTGTTAAACGATTTCCGGGACAATTAGCGTCCCGCAAGGAGTTCTTGCGGGACGGGTATAAAATACCCTTGAATCTGGGACGTCCCGGAAAATCCGGGACAGTTGGCAACCCTAGTTGCAGTCAATCACTACATTTGCAGAATTTACTTCATTTTTAGACCCATCCTTGTTAGTTCTTTTGACAGCATGTGCTTTATTTCCATTGCGATTAGATGCAAAATTTACTTTTCTGTGTTATTTGAAAGGTTCCATGTTAATATCAAAACGCCATGGTTCACAGATTATCATTATCAATGCTTTCTACTCGGGAGAATTTCTGATCAGCTACACCAGCGTTCGTAGCCTTTCTCAATAGATTTCCTTGGGTAATAGTTGTTAATTATTGATGCTATGCAGATGATCCAGCCCTAATGGCCGAAACGAAAAATGATCTAAAACGGCTATGTATAAGTTTAAAACCACTGTCTTAAAGATGTCATACTTACAACAGGTTAACAAAGTAGCCAATATATGTGAACAAATGACACTATTTGGGAAATTAATCACCCAATGATCGATTTACAAAGCATGTATTTGGACAATTCTGACTAGAACTGACAGCACGAAAACAAAAAGGCAAATGGAAGATAGAAGACAGTACGATGGGCAAGAAAACGAAGGCGCGAATGGAATAACCACGTACAGATACTAAGGTAACCAAAATAGCCCGCAACGGAAAACCTCATAGTAAAAGAACTCCTGGAAGACCACCAGAAGGATGACGCAACCATTAGCAGACGACATTTCAAGAACAGCCACAACAGCCAGTTTGATGGTATAAAAAAGGGACTGGTTTGCTCAAAGCAGAAAAAGAACTTTGATATGCATTTAAAAAGACTATATTTTCATCGATACTCTCTTCGTGTAGTCGTATACACGCAGACCTCGCCGTTCGCTGGGGTTACGTTCCAGAAGCATGTCGCGAAGCGCAAAACCGCGATACGCAAGTAAACACATAAATGATAAAAACGGGGTTAGGTTCCATTAACTAGATTTATTTAAACTATGCAACCAAAACGTTTCTGCGTTTTTTGTCTGTCAAATTTGAAGCAGAAACTTTACGCTTTGACGACATGATTTTCCGTGTTTTAAAAATTAAACTTGTACGTAGTACCTTTACTCATTTGAAGAAAGTGAAAATTAGTGATTAAAAAAGTTCGGAATACAATAATTATATTCATTTGAAACTGGTAAATGTAATTATAAACAGTCGTAAATGTTTCTTTTGTAATTATAATTTTACATACTGCCACTATGTAGAAGTCTTGTTGATACTATGACCTTACAGATTCTCGTAATTAAATCAAAAATTTATCAATGAGCGTGAGTCGGTAATTAAGTTTTATCGTCGTGTCTAAAATTATATTTTTTTCTATAGCAGATTTTAAAGAAATCAAATAAGAAAAACTTGAGAAAAACAGAAAAAGAGCTTTATCTACCCTTGCTGTTAATGTATGACTTTATCTACCCTAGTATTACTCTATTTACCCTTGCGGTTAGAATGCCACTTGATCTACCATTTTGACTTGAACAAAGCACAGTAACATCTGCTATAGAAGCAAAATTAAATGTTTTCATATAACTTTGATAGGTGGCCAAATGGATACTATATTAACAACAGATTTAACGCGTCCCAACGCCTTTTTGTGTCCATTTCTGGTTGCAAATTGTATTTAAGCTAATATTTTGTATATTTTTACTTAAGCTAGATTAGCAGTGATCTTACTAGTATTTATATTAATATTTAACAGTTTTTTATTGTAATTATAAAACTCGAAACTGGTGCTGTGATCATAGAACCCACCAAAAAGCACAATTTCAGACTGGAAATGACGTCTCAGGATGTGGCTTTGTACATGCAGGCCCCCAATAATAAGAAGTTTAACCAGGTGTTGTGTGCGAGGAAACGAAAAATAATAGATAAAGAAGTACAAATCTTAAAGTAAACCTGGCGCATTATCAGGGAAACTCCATAATGGGGAGAAATAGATAAAGTAGGGCGCCCCAAGGGGGAGATAAGCAATTGTACAATATTCTGTAGAAAACAGAGGCGATAAACAGTCATATACTTGCTTAGGGTGAAGGGCAAACTTCCTGCTGAAATTTATTCGGAAACGGCCGCTGCCGCTTTGTTTGAACAGAATCCGATTTGAGTAGTTGGTGGCCTTCTTGATGCTTAATTTTCGAAGCTTTTTATATTTCTGTTATTATAATCACGCTTTTATTACAAATTCAAATATAGCATGAAGTTCTGATCCCAGATAATATCATCAATGTATACAGGGTGTCTCAAAAAGAATGGGACCCCGATTAGTCATAGATTCCTTACGTCATAATAAATCGATTAAATCTAATATACCTTAGTACAAAGTCCCTTCTGTAAGAAGTTATAGGGCCTTGAAGTTCAATTTTTTATTTTTTATTTTTCCGAGGCTTGTTTATCGGTTCTGTGAGCATATATTATATTTCCCCCTGTAAAAGGTTGCTGGCCCGGCTTATAGGGGGGATTTTTTATCGAGGTTTTCTCCTCTAGTCCTTTTAGTCGCCTTCTACGACAGGCAGGACGTACCGTGGTTGTATTCTAACCCCCACACCACAGCATTGATCAACAATGGAAAACGCTAAAAAATAACATCCTTGACGCAGCTAATGAAGCTTTAGGAAAAAGACGCATCAATGTCAATAAACCAAATAAGACACCTTGGTTCACAACAGAGGTGAAAGAATTAACTAAAACAAAAAAAAACAACTTTACATCAACTACCTTCGCAATAAAAACGACGAAAACTGGACTATGTACACTAGAGAACGCAACAGAGTTCATGCTCGAATAAAGGAGATAAAAGAAGACTATTGGGAAAGATATACAAAAGGGATGGAAAGAGATATGTATGGAAGTCAGAAAAAGATATGGGGCATGTTAAGGAAAAGTAAGTTGGAAATAAAAGACACCACCCAAAGCAGTAAGATCACTTTAGAAGAATGGAAAAATTACTTTTACACCTTATACAACGTACAGGAAGAACAAGTGGAACAACTAATAGAAAATAAGGAAGACGATGACATAGAAGTAACGGAAGAGACCATCAAAAGCATTCTAAAATCCCTTAAAAATCGAAAAAGCCCCGGCCGGACGAAATCACAAACGAAATGCTAAAATATGGAGGAACACAATTACAAAAAGAAATCCTTACAATGTTCAAATCTATCGTAAGCAAGAGCGAAGTACCAAATGAGTGGAAGGGAAGCACAACAATCCCCATATTCAAGAAAGGCCAAAAAACTTCTCCAGAGAACTACCGTGGGATAACCCTGCTCAGCAGCATGCTGAAAGTGTTCACTAAATGGATCTTGGAGGAGCTAAGCAAAACTGTGCAGATAAGAGAAGAACAGCAGGGCTTCCGTAGAAACCGATCAACCATCGATGCAGTTTACATAGTGAAACAAATACTTGAAAAATCCCTGGAATTTAATAAACCCGCGTACATGTGCTTCGTAGATATGACAAAAGCGTTTGACCGAGTCCGCTTAGCAGACGTTATCGGAATAATGAAAAATAAAGGAATCAACGAAAGGCTAATTCAGCTGGTTTGTAAAATAAATCAACGCTGCAGGACGAATATTAAAGTAAACCACCAAATCTCTGACGAAATACAAATAAACACTGGAGTTAGACAAGGCGATTCCCTCAGCCCGTTTCTCTTCAATATGATAATGGACGTGATAATCGAAAAACTACCTAAACGAGCGGGCTATAAAATGGGCAACACGTACTTCCACATCGTAGCATACGCTGACGATGCAGTGCTCATCTCCGACAGCGAGGATAACCTACAAAGATTGCTGTATGCCTTCAATCAAGAAGCCAAACAAATGAATATGGCTATTAACACGGACAAAACTAAAAGCCTAGTTGCATCAAAGGAAATGACAAGATGTAAACTGGAGATTGATGGCAGAACCATCAAACAGGTCAAGCAATTTAACTACCTCGGCGCAACAATAACAAGCGACGGAAATTTACAACAAGAAGTAAAGCAACAAGCCCTAAAGACTTCGCGTATATCAGGATGCCTAAGAGACATCGTTTGGAAAAATAAGTATCTTAACACGGAAAGCAAGACAAGAATATATAAAACTGCTGTCAGACCAATCCTAACATATGCAGCAGAAACTAGACCAGATACCTCCAAAACAACACAGATGATGCGAACAGTAGAGATGAAAATAATACGAAGCATTCATGGAAAGACACTCTATGACAGAATTAGAAGTGAAGAACTTAGAGACAGATGCGGAATCCCAGATGTAGGCAAATGGACTAGACAAAGAAGAAAATACTGGAGCAAGCATATAGATAGAATGGAGGACAACAGACTGGTAAAAAGCGCCAAACTCAATAAGCCGATGGGGAAAAGAACTCCAGGTAGACCCCCAAAACGTTGGAAAGAATGTTGGACCTCAACATCAGAGGAGGCTTAACGGAATAAACAGGCAATGTGCCTACCAATATGGATCATCCATATATGAAAGAAAGAAGAAGAAGATTTTTTATTTTTTTGTTAATTTACACAAATGTAGAGATTTCGATTTGAATTTTGGTATACTTACTTACTATTATATACTGCAATAATAGGAAAAATTTCATAAACTAGACTTGACTGTAAAGGGCACTTTACCTAACTTTAAAAACTTCTTTTAGCTCTAACTTCGTTATCGGTAACATTTTTTGGAATTTTACGTTATTATCTGGAAGAGAATTAAAATACACAAAAATAATGTACTCTTAGTTCATAAGCGTAAGAGCAACTGTTTACCTTAAAATGCCCATCAAAGGTTTTTGGTTGTCACTAAGGCGTAATTATCGAGTAGGCATGATTACAAAAACAATGGTCATCTAGTAAAAAACAATGATAAATCAATTAATGATATTAGTGACATAAGAATTTGTTCTCTTATCTTTAAGAAAATGCCGCTACATAACGAATTCTCCAATGCTTAAAGGTTCGTTATGTTGCAGCATTTTCGTAAGCACAAAAAACAAAAAACTGATGTCACCAACGTCATTATTTGATTTCCTGTTGTTGTTTACTAGATTACAACCATTACCCATTGTTTTTGTGATCATGCCTACTTGATAATTCCACGTCTTCATGTCAACCAAAAACCTTTGATGGGCATTTTAAGGTAAACGGTTGCTATTACGCTTATGAACTAAGAGTACATTATTTTTGTGTATTTTAATTCTCTTCCAGATAATAACGTAAAATTCCAAAAAATGTTACCGATAACGAAGTTAGAGCTAAAAGAAGTTTTTAAAGTTAGGTAAAGTGCCCTTTACAGTCAAATCTAGTTTACGAAATTTTTCCTATTATTGCAGTATATAATAGTAAGTATGTATAACAAAATTTAAATCGATATCTCTACATTTGTGGAAATTAACAAAAATATAAAAAATTGAACTTCAAGGCCCTATAACTTCTTACATAAGGGACTTTGTACTAAGGTATATTAGGTTTAATCGATTTATTATGACGTAAGGAATCTATGACTAATCGGTGTCCCATTCTTTTTGAGACACCCTGTATATGTATAACATTTAATTTTAAAATTTTCGATAAAATCTACAATAACTCCTCAAGTTTGAAAAACGGAAAAAAGTCGAGCAGCTTTCATACTTTATTAGTAAAGCTGATATTATATGGCAAATGCATATTTTGTATAATTGATATGCCGGCAAAAATTTTTGCATATGTATACTAATTGTGTTAAAAATTATTACAGCTGTTGTAACTGTAGAGTAGCTTTCAAAAATCATAACACCCTCGGAAAAATTTTCCTTAACAACCTTAAGCACAATATTGAAATAAATAATGAATCTAATGTAATATATGAGTTGAGTTGCAACAATTGTGTTGCTAAATATGTCGGACAGACAAAGCAATTGCTAAAAAATAGTATTTCACAGCATAAAAATTCAATAAAAAAAAAGCAGAAAAACCGAATCTAGCCAATACAGCTTTATCTGACCATGCTGTCGAAAACTTTCATAATTTTGATTTTAAATCCCCTAAAATATTACAGAGAGAAAATAATCTACAGAAACGCCTAACAATGGAAATGATAGAAATTAAAAAAAGTCCTCATTCAATTAATTATAAAACTAATATCGATAAATTAAATGTAATTTATCATAATTTATTCTAAAACAATAAATTTCATATTTGATTAATCTTAAATTCAAAATAACAATTGTATTAAATGCCAATAATATTTTAGAAAAGATAGTACATTTTTCTCATTTGGTCATAAACTACTTTTCATAATTCAGGTGTATAAAATGGCGGCACCTCGACCAAACGAGTATAGCCAGTCAAAAATAAAATATTAATAATTTAACAATAGTAAGTAGTGTAATATTTTAATTAGATAAAACTTAAACTACAATAGTTACTTTTTCTTTTAATTTTTAATGTTTTCGTAATTAATAAGAGACCCAAAACCAATTTTTCCATTATTATGCTGAGGAATTCAACGTGTTTTAAACATAACATTTAAAATATTAGACAACAACAAAACTGTAATGATTTTCCTTTAACAACTATGCCAGTAAATTATAAATCTTATTTTTCTGAACGCTGTGAACAAAGTAACTTCATTTTTATTACATATTGAGGTTAAATAATATTAATAATCTTTTTCAATAGGGAAGTAAGCATTTAAATAGTCCATGAAGTAATAACAGCTAATTTGAATTTAATAAAATAACAAGGACTATTACATAACTGGATTAATAATTTAAAAAGAAACCCAAACTCCAATTTCTCAATTAAATTTCGCTGAAGGATGTCAACATTTTTCTACATAACAATTTCAAAAATATTAAACTACAACAAGATGGAAATTGTTAATTTACTAATTGTGCAAGTAAATTAAAAATCTAGTATTTCTAAACTCCTTGAACATAGTAAGTTTGTTTTTAATTTGGATTTTAACTATAATAATTTTAATATTCTTTTTCTATAGGGAAGTAACCATTGATAATGGTTGATTAAGTGATAACCGCTAATTTTCGAATATAAGTTTTTAAATAAAATAACAAGGACTAATTTTTAAAAGGAATAATTTTGACTAAATAGGTACGTTTTGCATTTTTAATGTCTTTTGGTAAATCGTTCACTTTCCTCCTTGTTATATTATGTGATTTTTACTATGTATTTTAACTTACAGATAAGATGTAAACTGAAGAAGACTTTTATTAAGTCGAAATATATTTTTACTTTTCTCACTTTATACATTTATATTAAATTTTAAACAATTAGCTGAAAAAAAGTTTTTCTACAAATGAAATGTATACTAATTATATGAAAACAAATCGTTTAAGCAAAGTTTCATTTTGCATATTTTGCATATTTATACGTTTTGAAGCATATTTTATGAATTTTGCATATTTGGTTATATTTAGCAATAATTTGTAATGTATGAAGAACTTTTTGAATTTTTTTTTGTAAAATTTACTATTTATTTTATTAAATTTATTAATAAAATTTTTATGCACAACTGAGATATATACTTTCACTTTCTGCCATTGGAGTGCAGTGTGCGTATCGAAATGAGCAGAGGAAAGGGGAAGTTCCTGTTAAAATCTTTGACTATATAAACATGTATAAGGAATCGGCCAACACAAAATCCATTTCAAGAGTGTTGGGTGAATAACAGTCTGGTGGGGTTAGAGGAAATATCATTTTTATGTTGCTTACAACGTGAAGTTGGTGTTGGCAGTCCATGTTTATATAGTCAACCTGATTGCACTTAATTACACTAAGTACTGAATATATACCTGGTTTCAAAACTATTTCCCTACGAGATAATCCAGCCGACCAAAAATTCATTTAAGTAGATAAAACGTTAACCCTTTTATTGATCAGCCTGACTTTGCAACCGAATATCAAACACTTCTTATAATAGGTAAAAGACACTTCTTATAGTTTAGTTGTATATCGGACACTTCGTGGTACCTCGTATATTCTTGTCCCATAAGATGGAAATTAACTTACGACGCGCGCATTCAAGATCTTCTTTATCTTCAACCAATATCACCTGGTCGTCAACGAAATGTAAAGTGTATAATCTCGTATCATCTGTGATTGAAATATCCATTCCTTCACATTTTTTCTCCATTGCTTTAGAGTACCATCAAGATTCTGAATAAAACTAGAGACAATCAATGACACTTGTCGCAAACCCTTTATTACTATAAATCCTTCTAATATCATATTCCCTATTTTGATCTTAGATATGAGGTTGATGTAATTGCTTTATATCTTGTATAACTGTAACCTTGACATGACTTTTTTTCCAACACTTCTTTCTCACAGTTTCCATAGAGGAACCTTGTCGTAGGCTTTGGTGAGATCGACAAATATAAGATGAGTATCGTTTTCGATGGCCATTTTTTCTTTCTATTATTTGGGTCACGGAGAAGATGTCGACAAAGAAAAACCGCCCCAAAATCCAGTTTGTTGCTCTAGTTCGTAAGGTCGTTTTCTAGCTTAACTTTTTATGTTTATCTTATATGCATCTATAGTTGTGACATATATCTGCTCTTTCCTTTATGTATTGGTGTTATCTATGTGATTTTCCATTCTTTTTCAACTTCTTCCCCATTTGGATAATTATTAAATAATATTGTTTACATATTTCTTAATTTGTCTCATAGTCCAGTCAATAGAGACATAAATTACGGCTTACCTTGCAAAAGGTCAGGAAAAAGTTATAATTTGGCATACTTGTAGAGTCGCATGTCCTAATCGACATACTAAGTTTGCGACCTTGAAAGGGCGCCGCCATCTTGTTAAAAAGGTACCAAAAATCAGTTTTTAGTATATATCTCCTCTCATCTGCTATCTAGGCTGAAAATAGTTATTAAAAGAATTGTGGGAAACAAAATTGTCTACAACTTTTGTCTGAAACTTTTTTTTCTCAGATGAATAATTCATGAGTTACAGCGACACAAGGCGGAGCAAACTTGCGAAAACGCTCCACTTTTGTCGAAATTTCGGCTAATATCTATTAATTTTTATCTAAATCAAGTTTTTACTCATTTCCACACCACCATGGGGTAGAGTAAACGGCGCGTCTTTTTTTATGTGTTATCCCCAATAAGCCAATCTTTACTTATGTCTTCTAGTTCTTTTAAGTGCCTTAGATGGTCCAGGTTGACTGATCTCGACATCTTCTTGAGAATCGCTCTCATCCTTTTCTGATTCTTTTTCAGCGGTTTGATCGTCATCGTCAAACGTCAGTAGTCTGTCAACTAATGTCTCGTCATTTGTCTCGTCATCTTCAGCGTCTATCAAAATCTCGCAAGAGTCACCATTAGAAAATGTGCAGCTAACAGAGCATTTCAAGCTTGTTTTTCTGCAACCACACGCTCGACCACATCCCTCTTTACATGTGCATGAAATAAATTTCAGTAGTGCCTCAGGAGCAGGATCTTTTGTCGTTGTTACCGGAGTGAGTCCAAATTTGTTTTTTTGCCATCCCCATTCCTCGGGATTTTTTGTTATATCGTACCAACTCTAAACTTGGTGGTAGGTCCGAAGAGAATGTTAACGTGCAGCTTCTCTTGCAGGTGGTAAAGCAGCAAAATTGAACTTACTTTCTGTAACGGATCTTGCAAAATTTTAAAAGTGAAGAGAATTCAAAGTGACGTTTTCTTTTGGAACTACGTAAAGCGCGACTAGGAAATTTTCGCCTGCGTTAGTTACGACTTCCGGATCGGCATTTGGCTCTTTGAAGACTTGTACAGTTTGGCTCAGATATTCGTACTTTTGAAGTATATGTACGAACTTCATTTTCCCTCGGTTGAACAGAGAAGACGTAATGTCACGGCCGCTGAATGCATGTAAAAACAATATGTTGTCTGCTACTGCTTCTCCATGCTGTAGACTTTGGGAAGAGTATACTTTTTCTACTGTTTTTCCTTTTCCTGGCATTCAGAAATAAATATTGGGATGGGTTCTTGGTAGTGTTGTTAACAGAACTATATGTTATTCGATGCAAAAGTATCTTTATGTGGCTCGGCTGTACCTATCTGCCTCGCAAGCTCGGCAAATAAATCATCCAGCTACGCCACATAAAGTATAACTTTTGCTCCTAATAACATAATATACTATTAGTCGGTTTCCATATTATCTCTATATTTCGTACTACATTCGCACTGTTGTGCGAAAATGAGTAAACACTTGAATTACATAACAATTAATAGGTATTAACCGAAATGTCGACGAAAAGTGGGGCGTTTTCGCAAATTTTGAAAATTTGCTCCGACTTACGTCGCTGTATCTCATGAATTATTCATCCGACAAAAAAAGTTTCAGACAAAACTTGTAGGCAATTTTGTTTCCTACAATTCTTGTAATAACTATTTTCAGCCTAGATGGCAGAGAAGAGGAGACATATACAAAAAACTGATTTTTGGTACCTTTTTAACAAGATGGCGGCGCGAGCGGCGCCCTTTCAAGGTCGCAAACTTAGTATGCCGATTAGGACTTGCGACTCTACAGGTATGCCAAATTAGAACTTTCCCTGACCTTTTGCAAGGTAGAATGTCTCTATTGACTGGCCTAACATCTATTCTTAATGTGCTCTGCAAGTTATCTGCGTAGACCGTGCGATTTTAAATTTTTAACGCTGCAATAATTGTTTATGGATTGTCTACTATGAATTCCTTCTAATAGTGTTTCCATGTCTTCGATTTTGTAATTGCGATATTGGTTTTCTCGAATTTCTTATAGATTTCCAGGCTACTGATCATTTTGTATCATCTATTTTCTTTTTCTTCTAGCCGTTTTTATCCAAGTTTGAATATAGGTTTCCATCAAATCTTGTGCAACGTTGTACTCGTTAAGATCGCCCACTCTCTTTAAGTCATCTCCTCATTGCCTCTGAGGTCGTCCAGTGTTTCTTCTCTCTCCCCAAGGTCTCCATTTTGTTACTTTTTGCTCCATCTGTCTGCTGCTCAAATAACGTGGCCTGCCCAATTCCATTTCAATGTACTGATTCTTACTGTTATATCATGTACCTTTGTTCTTTCTCGCATCATTGCTTTGTTCTTGCCTTTCATTGTGATTCCTAACTGTTTCCGTTCTATTGCACGTTGATGTATGTACTTGAATTCTCGACATATTCTTTTTTGGTAACACCCATGTTTCTGCACCATACGTTGTAACGAGTATGCATTGGTTATACATATGTCAATGCTTGTTCCAAATAAATAAACGAATCTACTGTTTCAATTCAGTGATTGCCTAGATCAATTATGTTGTCGATATCGGTATTTTGTTTGGTCATATATTTAGTTTTGCAGAAATTAATTTCTAACCCAATTTTAGCAGCTTCTATGTGTAGATCTTCTAAGTTAAACAATGAGGTGTGGCCGCCACACGACTTTCTTTTACTACGTAACTTGTTTGTAATAATTTAATTATGCGATTTTTTCAAAAACTACTTACAAAAAAACGTTATAACAAAAGTTGCATAGTAATATATAAGACTGTCTTTAAAATAAGCCGTTAGCACAGTTGGTATAGCGCGTTAGGCTTGCACCTTGAACCACGTACTTAAGAGATATAATAACAAGGTCAACACCTCACCAAGCCACACACGGTGCAGAATGGTTGCTACACAATCACGAAAGGCGCTCTTCAACTTTGTAACCCGAAACTGGGTTAGGTTGAGCATTGCACCGCTAGATGGTAAAGCGTATAAAGCACCAGCCTTTACACTACAAGGTATAATGAGATTACCGATAGTACATACTTACATACATAAGACTGTTTTCAAGGTTTTTATCCAATTATTAATTTTTGGACTTGATAGAAAATTTTGTAAAAATTAAATTTTCAATTTTTCGAAAAAATATATTCCTTGGAAGAAACTTTAAACAAAAGTAGTAGATAATGGTATTATATATGATATCATCCTAAAAGAAATAATTGTTTTTCAAACAGTAACAAAGAAATCGGAAAAAAACATAAGAGTAAAGTACCACTTCCGGTGGGCTGATTTTAGCCCAAAATCTCCAAATTTATAATAGAAACGAAAATATAAATTTTCAATTCTATCGATTAAATCGTCTGGGTTGTAGAGAAGAAGCAGACAGACTCATAGACTGACATACTGGCAGACAGACGTCCACTTTTCCGGAACCAGAAAACACGAAAGCGAATATTTCCGCGAAAATGTTCATGATTACTATTGATGAGATAACATCTCCTTGTCTAACGCCTGGTTTAATTGTAACTTTGGTAGTATTTTCGTATAATTTTCATAGTATGAAGTTGTCTCATGGTGCTAAATCCTGCCCTGAATTCTGTTTATCTGCTATAGTTCAAGTTTATTTTCAATACGATTTATTAATATTTTGGAAAACAACTTGTAAATTTGGGAAAGCCGGCTATATGTCTAATTCTTTGCATTTTTGTTCCCAATACTTATTTTGCTCCTGTATTATCAGACGTCTGTATTTTGCCCGTTCTGTTTTGCAGCATATTTGATCCGATATGTTCTTGTTTAACCATTTGTGATGTGCTGCTTGCTTGTGTTTCTTTAATAACTCATTCCACTAGTCTGTATTTATTTAGTTTCGAAATTTTTAATCTGATTCCTTTTTTTGCGGCTTCATCAAGTGCTCTATTTTACGAAGTGGGTATATAGGACTTCAACTGAAGATCCATATCGTCTTTGTTTAAGGCTTTATTCAGTCGGTCGTCTATGAAACAGATATTAGTAGTTTCTTGTTTTAGTCCCGCTACGTCATAGATCTTAGTGCATATTTGTTGTTTCCATTGTACTACTTGTTTGGGTTGCATCCACACTTCACTTCTTTTTGGGTTCGTTTAATGTTTTTATATTTGTTTGCTGTCACTTGATAACATAATCGATTATTGATCTTATGTTTCTTGTTGTTTGAGCTCATAGGTATATACGTATGGGTCTGTTTGTGCTGGAAGAAACCATTCATTATTTTTAGACTGTGCTGGTTGCAGATACCTATTAAGTCTCTGACAATTTTCGTTTCTAGATTCTCCCAAAATTTTCCAGCAATAGTAGTGACATTTTTCGATCTCTAATTTTCGAGACGAGATTAATCAAATCCTCGAATATTCGAGACAAGATTTTACCAAGTTCTCGATATCGATAGTATTTTTAAAACCCATATAAAAACTTAACAGAATTTGCCTCTTAGTAGTGATGCCGCCTCGACGAGCTAACTGTCGATATCGCCTGGCAATTCAAAATCTTCGTCTTTTAGATGCGGAAAGTAAAAATTAAAAGAACATCCACAGGACTTTTCTAGAAGAAGAACGTTTTCTAAAAACGATCATTCCTTCGAAAAAGGGGATGAAAATAAAAAATACCCGTTTGTATTTATGATTCTGATTAATTGTTGATGTCTGAATAATCTGAATCACAATAAAAAAGTTGCGTTGCTTCAATTTACCTAATGTGTAGGTATTTAGAATTTATATAATGTTTAAGTATAATGTTTCCAAGTGAATTTGTTAGTTTTTTAAGCAATTTAGGTATAAAAATTATGTTCAGCTTTACTACCTTTTTCTCTTCATTAGTTTATGCTTATAAATACAATTGAAATAAAAAATGAAAATCGTTGTTTTACCTTTACTATTGCTATTACTGCGATGAACGTTTATCATAGGGAAGAGTAGTAATTTATAATCTGTTGAAGAGGGATGTTGGTTAAAAGAATTCTGGAAAAACTGGTTGTACCTTTTTTCGCATCTTTTGGTTGCGTTCTAGTCAAAACTAAGAGGGCGGGGGGCGCTGTGTATTGTATGAACTTGAAATGTTAAAAAATAGGCGAAATTCAGATCATCTGAACAATTGCAGATGATTTCTTATTTGAAAGAATAATACTGTAATGTTAGATTTTTATTTTTCTGTCTGTCTGCCTGCCTGTCTGTCGGCCTGTTCGTCTGCCTGCCTGTATGTCTATTTGTTAGAGGAAGACGATATTTTGTATGGGGATTATATGTGTACCCAGCAAGAAACCGATAAAAATTCTATCTAATATATACAGGATGAGCACCTTCAAAAAATAAAACTTTATCTACTTTTGCTTTAACTAAACTCAAACTAAAGAATAGATAATAGTATATTATGACTTTGACACTAGAAACTGTACAAAAAGTTATCATTTAGACACGATCGTAGAAAAAAGTATTATTTTTCACAAAGCTCAAGCTTTACCCTTGACAAAAATGGGACCCAACAGATACAGGGTAATTGTTTAAAAACACAAAAATGGGCAACAATAGCTGTTGAATGTAATGCGGTCCCTGCGCAGCGATATTAGGCACAGCTCCGTGTCAGGATGTGATCGACGAG
The DNA here is from genome assembly GCA_940337035.1 of Agriotes lineatus. Classification (NCBI taxonomy): domain Eukaryota; kingdom Metazoa; phylum Arthropoda; class Insecta; order Coleoptera; family Elateridae; genus Agriotes; species Agriotes lineatus. The sequence goes on along the minus strand of OW679199.1, from coordinate 34,316,010 downwards.
TTCGCTTCCCTCGGCCTCATTCCTTCCCGTTGAAATGCCTTCCGTAGGCGCTAAAATCGCACTGAGTTCGAATCCCGTGTGAAATAATTTTTTTTTAATTTCAAAATTGATATAATTTGCATTACTAAGTACATATCACCGTTTGTTGTTTCAGTATGGTTAGGAACGTTAATATACCATGTGTTCAAAAAGAAATTACATAAGGAAAATATGATTCAATCATACATTTTCTGTGTTCTGTTGTAAAAAACCATTATAATTGTAGCCTAACTGAATTTTCAATATAAAATTATGACAACAAGAGTGATAATAGTTTAATGAATTCTAAAGTTTGCTGTTGATATTATTTGTGTTTTCCATGAACAGCCCTTATGTAATTTCTTTTTGAACGCATGGTAGTTTTACGCGTAGTTGCGTTTGATTTTCAAAATATTTCTTCTCAGAAGTTCCACTTGCGAGTTCTGAGTAAAGCCCTTTACAGATTTTTTAGTTCTTGTTTTATCCTTATCAAGAAACTTAAAGCTTTGGTACTAAATGTACTTCTTCGTTTGGCTTTTACATAGTTATACATCGAAAATACTCGTTCCCTACCGCATTTGACTGTGGCAGCGTTAAAACTGTGTGCTAAAGTAGAAATATTTTTGAAAACGCACCGATTGGAAAGATCTTTCGCCTTTGAAATATGAAGCCAAAAGTCTTTTACATTTGTTTTGCTTAGTTCGCATATTTAATTCTGCGGGAGATTGAATGCCAATTTATTGGATTCTGCTATTTTATAAAAATGTAAACGCCTTTGTCTAAATTCCTCAAAGTGTTCTTCTTCGTTATCACTTTCTATGCTATTTAACGGTTTTTCTGCTTTTGTACCTATATTGTCAGCTTCTAAATCTAAATACATATTTTTATCAGAGACATTTATATGTTCTATTTTATGTAGACGCTCAGGCACCAATAATCTCAAGAATCTAAGATGCTCAGAGTTTAAGTTTCCTATTAAATTATTTTCTGGCTAAAATCTAAGTCACAATTTTGAAAATATGGTAAGACGTATCGCAAAAATTGAAAATAGACTTTATACGGATTGTTTAACTCGCTCAGTATTTTAAATTGGCATTTCTTCAAAAGAACCATATAAAAATGTCTATTGTTCCAAAATTCTGTTGACCGAATTAGTTAGAACTAACCATCTAGTCCTGGGATTCTGCTGGAATTTATCAGTCTATGCTTGTTCTGGTCATAATTTCTTCTAGAAAGGCACAAGTATAAAGTGTGCATCAAAGCTTCTAAATTTCTTGGTAATTCGTCAGCGATAAGACCAGCTATTAAACGCACTGAGTGGCAAATGCAACCCATCACAAAATTGGAGGATTGTTCTTCAACAAGAACCTTTTTTTCCTATCATTACATTTGCATTGTCACTGCAATATGCAACAATAAGTTTAAAATTTTTCAAGCAATTCAAAATTGTTTCATACAAAACTAGTGTTACCACAGGGCGGACGAGACGAGATCTTGGCAATCTCGACCTCGAAAATTGTGAAAAGTTGATTCTTGATCTCGAACTCGAAAATTCTGGAACATTTATTCTCGATCTGGAACTCGAGAATCGCGATTCTCGAAACTATACTGTACAGTGCTTTCGTAAAGTAGTGGATAAATTCCTTAAAAATTCAAGGAATAACGCTGGGACCCGTGGATTTATATTTCTATTAGATACTTGAAATTTGGTACAGCTATAGGCTTTAGTGTTCTAATAATGGAAAAAATCAAAAATTTTAAAACTGCCACTCCTAATACCCACTTACATTTCGTAGAGTTAAAATTAAGAGTGCTATAAACAGTCACTTTTGATACTAGAAATTGTGCAAAAATTTGCCGCTTTGACACGATCGTAGAATTATGTATTCAGTGGACGAAGAAAGGCTAAATGTGAGAATAAGATAGTATAGTAGATAGTAATAATAAGCTAGTATTATATACCGGGTGACCGACACAGCAAAAAAACATTTAATTTTATTTAAAAACAAGGTTGCCTAGATCAGAACTTTAAATTATAACCGGGGGGGGGGGGGTTGGGCTGAAGGTCGTTACGCAATAATTACGTTAGACATACCATTTGTTTATTAGAAAAAACTTATGTTCGCTTTTGAGTTTTATAAACGTCACTTTAGTCACTAGTTGTTTTAGGCACGAGCGGAGCGTAGCGCAGCTAGTGTTTAGTCTAGACGAGTCTGTATAATCTGTTACATACTACAATTTTTCTACGACCACAAATTTAGACAATATACCATCATTTCATTAAAATTTTGAATATTATGTTAAGTTAAATTATACTTCGATAAATGTCAAAGTTGACTGTTGAAAGTTGAAAACTAACTTGATTTTAGTTTTGGCTGTGGCTAATAAAGCAAATACGATTTGAACCTAACTTCACCCCATGACTAAAACGTCGTTGCCAACTTGAGCTCGTGATTAAGAGGCTCTTTAGTCACAGGTTATGAAGGCATGAATAAAAGGTCACTTAGCGACCTGTATGTTAGTATGTTAAATACCATTTTAGTTACAGGAGTAGATAATTTGTATCAATCTTACAATCCTCAGATATAGAGGATTTAAATGAAGAAACATTGGCAACGCGGGGTTTTGTGTTTACTGTAAGAGAAGAGATTGTAACGAACGCTTCTCCTTATTATTGACCTTAATTTGGGGTTTTAGTGTGTTTCTTATGCTGATTTTTTTAGAAAACAAAACCGAATCTTTTTTGTCGGATTTGAATGAAGTACATATAAACTTCTAAACTTGAATTAAGAAATTTTCAACCTAATAGCTCTTAAATTCGTTCAATTACTGCAATTCAAATACCTGTAGAGTTTTGACACTTTATTTCTGACTTAAATGTTGATTGTGATATTGTTACTGTTGCCGCGTGACGAGACGAGACTAGATTTGCCCATTCTCCATCTCGAACTCGAAAATTCTCGATCGCGAACTGTACTGTGCTGTGCTTATCGAATTGAGGCTGCAGTTATTGTATGGTAACCCTCGTCTCAAATATTCGAGATTGAAAAATGTCGATCTCGTTTTCGAATTTTGAGACGAGATAATTCTCGATCTCGTCTCGGGGGCATCACTAAAAGCATCTTGGGAAGAATTTTCTGAAACTTTAATGACGTATAATAAATCAACAACAGCTAGTTGAAAATGCATAAGTGGTTCAACTGGTGGCTGTTTTTCCATCAATCCCGGATTTCATCTACCTAAAAGAGACAAGATAATTAATAAATACCTATGTAACAGTTTCTGTTTATTTTTAAAATAACTTTCTCTTAGTGCAGCATCGCCGTCGGTTGATATTGCTTTGTTCTCTTAAGTTTGAATTTTTTTAGTGTAGATAATGAGCTCCTAGTAACAACAAACGTAAAATTACAATATGCAAAAACATCGTACAACCCACACTTGCAAATTTTTCCACGCGTCGTAAAAATGGAAGAACTGAAACTTAACTTTGAATCTCAACCGAACACTGACCTAAAAAGCAAAATACTTAAGATTCTGGTCCCTTGCTTATTGAGGGATTGGTTAGTAAAATATCTGTAGACTGTAGACGGTACAATTGGTGTTTTGAGTAATTTGATATATCTGACTCTTACCGCAGCTCATTAAGCATAGACTATTTTGTTTTACCTTTTACTGATTTACCATTAGTTGCTTCGATAAAAATGTCTATACAACCACTGCAATTTATGAACTTTATAACCTTCCGCCTTCTCTCGCGTTATCTTAGTATTGGGTGTTCAGTTTCAAATATTACATAGATGTTTAGACTATATTCTCAAAACGGCATCGGTAGTATTAACAGTTCCAATTGTTTGAAAAGTCTGGCAGGTTACTTTTTTCTATTTCTTTTATTATTTTACTCTCGCAATTTGCCAAAATCCGTACATTATAATCTTGATTGAAAGTCCTCCACTAGGTGTCTTTTTTGACAAATCCCTACATCTGGCAACACTGGTACAGCATGGCAGACTGTTGTATTACAGTGTGCGTGTTAATACGGCTAATATAATATATTAGTCGATATACCTACAGGGTGTCATCGAAAGTGCGACCCAAACTTTAGGGACGGATAGTTTAGGTTTAGGTAAATGCAAGAAAAAAACTCTTAATACATTTTGGTTATTAAAAGCTTCATACAGTTGTTAATGAAGATCCTTTTACACCATTCTCAAGTCCCACTGTTTTGTTAATGTGGAAACTACGAGGCTGTTACAACTTTGAGCTTTAGTCAGTACAGGCTATCATATTACAAATTAAACTTAAAGTAGGTCTTAAAAATTGTCTATAAATACTACTACAATTTATTGTGTCTAAATATTCGAACAGTAGATGATCAGGTTCTTCATAAATGCAGAATATGCAGATATGTATTTTATTTACTGTGAGTGCAACGGAAATGCAAGAGAAGCGGTAAGCCGTTATCAAGAAACTTATGGTAATCGCCAACAACCCTCTGTGAAGACCTTTATAAGACTTCATCAGCATTTGCGCGAGAGTGAAACTGTACAGCCTCAATTCAGGAACTGTGATAGGCAAAGAACAAATAGAACAATTGATACGGTTGAAGAAATTCGTCAGATGTCGAAGAAAGTCCTTCAGTTAGCACGAGAGAGATAGCTAGAACTGTTGGTATATCTAGGCAGGTAGTATGGCGAACTCTCCATAAAAATCTACTGTACCCTTGTCATCTTCAACGTTTGCAGGCTTTGGAACCTCCTGATTATGCTAGAAGGCTAGAGTTTTGTGAATGGCTTTTAGAACAAAACAGAAAGGATGCCGAATTTATACAGAACATTTTATTTACTAATGAAGCCACGTTTTCCAGACATGGTATAACTAACTATACCACAATTACCACATTTGGAAATAGGAAAACCCCTACATAATAAAAAATCAGCACATCTACCCCCCCCCCCCCCATTGTGCTGTTGTCAATATTGACTATTATTAACCATGTTTCTATGTAATCTTAACTAAAATTATAAGGGAAGGAAGTAAAAGTAAGAGAGTGTGCTCAGGATTCAAGAATGTAGCGCTTTGGCAAATATCGTAACCGATTATTTATATCGTGGTTGCCATTGGTCGTTAGAATATTTGTTTATTCGAGGATCACTCCTTGCAGAAATTTACCTTACCACTAAAAAGCCCATCTTTGGCTAGTGAAACCTGCAGAAGTACATTAGGTTGTCACAGATACAAATAATGCTTCAACTTAAAAAATACATATGATTCATACGATTCAGTTAGCCTCAATTCCAACTGGCTTTATTGATTTGCTTAGATGCAGATACAAAGGGGAATTTATGTTTTTCCCGACGTGTAGAAATATTTATTTACCTTACAAGTATAGAAAGTGGAGCCTTTTCAGTACGAGTGAGATGTTCCCGGAAGAGGTAAGGCTTCTGATAGGTTGCCGTTAGTTTTCACCTTACTTTTAGCTTCTTCGAGGGTCATTCTTGTTGTATTCTGACTAACTTGGTAGGTATCCCCAGCTCTTCCATCGCTTTATATAGTTTCTCTCTATTTATAGTGTCATATGCCTGCTTGAAATCAATAAATACTTTGTGCAATGCCAGGTTGTGTTCGTAACTACGTGCTATTATCTGCTGCATGATGAATATCTGGTCGGTGACCGATATGTTCACTCTGAATCCGTATTGATAATCGCCGATTGCTCCTTCTAGCATTGCACTCAGCCTGACTTTTATGACATTTGCTAGTACTTTATACATTACATCCAGCAAGGCTAGCCCTCTGTAGTTCTCACAGAGTGCTCTGTCACCCTTCTTAAATACCGGTTGTACTTTTCCTAACAAAATTTGGCCACCTATTTTTACCAGCTCGGCCACCATACCATTTTTCCCGCACCCTTATTATTCTTTAAATTTCTCACTGCTGTTTCGATTTCTTCTAGACTTGGATCTTCTTCCACTGCGTTTCTTCTGCCTTCTTCCAACACATTTCTCATTTCATCTTCTCTCATTTCGGGCTCCATCCTTTCGTCATTTCACACTTCTTGAAAATGTTCCGCCCATCTCTTTAGTCCTTCATTGACTCCTCCCAACATGTTGCCTTCCTTGTCTTTACAGAATAAGGGTTTTCCTTTATAGCCCACCTTTTCCTTTTTTTACTTCTTGGTAAAAGTTTCTTATATCCTTACTGTTAAAATTATCCTCTTATCTTTTGTAATTCTTGATCCATAAATTCCTTCTTTTTACTCGTGCAGATCTGCTTGGCCCTCCTTCTGGTCTCCTTGTACTTTATTTTTGCTTCCGGTGTATTTTTTTGGAACATTCTCATTTTTGCTACATTTCTGTTTTTTACTGCCTTTCTGCATTCTTCATCGTTCGGGCCTGATGCCTATTATCGTCTGTCATTACCTTCGCGGCCTGTAGTATCGACCTCTATAAACTGCTTCACCTTCCCTCTATATCTTGAGACCTATCCTCGTTAATAATACTTTGCTGTATGTTACTCCTATATCGTTGGATGTCTCTCTCATCCCGAAGTTTGCTGTTGTTATATCTTTGTATGGTCCTCTTTTTCACCATCTCTTTTTTTGGGCTTTTTTGCTCGATCTTTATCCTTACTATGAAATGGTCCGAGTCTGCATCCGCACCTCTGCAGGTCCTCACATCCTTGATACTTTGTAGGTGCTTACCTTCTACTAGCACGTGGTCTATTTGATTTAATACGTTTCTGTCCGGCGACGCCCATGTCCCCTTATATATCTTCTTATGCTGAAAGTATGTTGAAGCAATTCTCATATTTCTCTCTGTCGCAAATTCAATTATTCAATTCACTATGGCCCTATGTATCCATAAAATCTTCTGGCATCCTTATTTCTTTTATCTTTACCCTACTAGTGGGTCATAGTTCTATAATTTTGCTTTGGGTCACTTTTAAATTGGGATCTAGTTAGATTCAATGTTTCTGATCCAATTATTAATGACAGTATCAGCTGTTTGTCAGCATTTGTTGCTACCAAGAGATTTCATGACCTACTATGTAATTTTCCATTGGAAATTAAGGGTACCGCTTGAGGCCACATAGTGTCCAAACTAAAAATTTAAAGGGATGTCAGAAGGTGATAAACACGAAACGCAAATAATTTTTAAAGAAGTACCTGAATCTTATATTGCAACGTGAGTATGACAGTTATGTATATTTACCAAAAGGGGGGGGGGGGGGGCACTTTAGCTTGACTTAGAACTTTCCACAACGTATGAGATTAATAGTTATAATATCAATTAAATAATCCACAAGAAGGGAGTACACAGTGTTTTTATACGTTTCCATACTACATTACCTGAAAATATTGTCATAAAGTAAGCAATTTAAATATAGTGAAACTTGTATATAACGAATCGGTTATTACGACAACTGTGTTATAACGTGATGCTTTGACAGGTCCCTACAATATTCCGTAAGACTCGACGATAATTTAAATCAGTTATAGCAACAATATTTATACTGCCAACTCAATTATAAAAACAATTGTTGTTGTTTAACTTGTTTGTAAAGAATACATTATGTTCACAATGCTAAATTTCTAGGCCCTTCAACTTAGCAGCTACACATTTAATTGGCAGTATGTATTCGATACTTTTTGTTGCATTCATTCATCAGCCTTTAATCGCATACATATACGTAACGACTACTTGCAGTCTGCATTTTAGCATAAATATGAACTATCGTCAATAATTTAAAATTTTAAGACACCGCCTCCTAATTTAAGTGAAGTTTTAGATGCTGCCAGATTATTAGAATAATTTTGGAAAGTTTCGAAGGATAGGGAGTGTCTTGACAGAATCTACTTTAGGGAGTGTTTTGACAGAATCTGCTTTGTAAGAACACTTTGCGAAGATTATTGGAAGCGCTTAGTGCAACAAACAAAAATTACGAGCTTTTTTTGAAGCTGTAAATATTGAGTAGATACTAATTAGTTTTGAGTTGCTACTTCATAAGAACATTTATCTGCGTAATCATGCTTAAGTTTTGAATTAAATACGTAATCTTTCAGATGACAATTAAATACACTCGTAGTACAGTTTCTGTTACAGCCAAAACTCGATTGTAACAACAACATATTAGTCGTTATATCCGAGTTTCACTGTAGAGTACGTCTAGCGAATATACTACTCTAGCGCTTGAAATTCCATTGCAAAGGATTTTCTTTCGAAGTGAGTTAGTTATTAGACTAAATTATGCACTGCGCCGCTTTTCGTTTCCACCACTAAATTTACCGCACAATAATTCTTTGATGAAAGTTAAACCTACTCGTATACCAATAATACGAGTCGATTAATTACTGCGAATTTTGAGTATTGCAAATAATTAGTTTCGGCAAACATTCGGTGTCAAGCGTATTGATTGGTAACAAAAATGCCTCGCCGTAGTTTACATGTTGACAGAGAAAGAACCGTGTTGAATTTAATATGAATTAGTAAAACAAGTATCAAGTACGACAACCCGGTAATTCTCTATCTGCGTCGCAGAAATGAGCCAAGAGATAGCATCACCAACACTCTTATATATATACGTGTTCCTTTTACTGCGAGAAAACCAGTAATGCAGAAGATGATGCCAATAGTTTGACATCGCTTCGCTTAACTACGAGCTAACAACCTGCAGTTGTATATTCGCTAGACGTACTCTATTTGTGAAAATACACCTTTTGAGATTTAAGATTTTTAAGAGCATTGTTTACAAAAAGTGTCTTGTCTGTATGTGAGTGAGTGAGTGGGTGGCTGGGTAAGTGCATGCGAGCAGGCTGCAGCTTAAACGCGTCAATTCACCTTGTTCAGACTTTACATTTGGAGGTTTGACGATTACGCCTTGTGTAAATGAATGCACTCAATTATATGAAAATTTTTGTAGAAAGAACTGCAGTTCAATAACTAAGTGTTGCATTTATTTGGAAATTTGAAGTATTTTAATACAGATTGAACACATATTTTTAATTCTTTGAGAATTGATAAATTTTTACAAGTAGAATTTAAAGCTATAAAGCTTGTAGAAATTTAAACCGGCCACACGATTGTTGTTCAGTTCTTTAGAATACACCTGAACAAGTACTTCCGTTTTATATGTATAGGGGGTGTGTTTTAAATTCGATTAGACCATTGTACGTTTTGGCATTTTTTTTTCACAATAATTCAAAATATATACTTTTGAGTTGCATGCAAAATTCAATAAGTATTTTACCTAGTAATGTAGTTCAGTTGTATAATCTCTGTACACAATTTTAATCTATTTTTGGCAACTGTCTAAACGTTCTCAAACAGGAGAGGCACTCTAGAAAATATATTGATGTGTCATCAAGAAGTTATAAATCTGTTTTAATTGGGGCTGTTTAGCAAGACTCTATATTATATTACCTTCGGTCAAAACTGACAATTTAAATACTAAAAAAAAAACAGTATTGTGGTTGTGATTATGTGACTTTTTTTTTATTTCTAGGAATACTGTTTGACCTTAATGCTTAATAACATTTCTTCCTCTTATAGTAGCCGAATGGCCTGTTAAAATCTATAAAATTGTGGTTCTATGAGCTCTTTGCTTTGACCGTCTCAACTGACGAAGAGTGCCCTCGTTAAGGGGTAACGACTACCACAAGTATTAACGTGGTAGCCAGAAATTTTATAATTAAATATCTCTATAACATAAAATCGGTGCTCTCTTTGTACCTATGTTTGCGTGTTTGCGTGTTTGCGTCTATGTTTGTTCGCTATCTCCTCCGAAGATACTGGACCGATTAAGTTGTACGATGGCTTAAAAGTTTGCTAATTTTTAGATTTAGATCGTAGGCCGGTTTTTATTTTCAAAAAAAGTGCGAACAAGTTTTAATTTAATTAACACCTCTAGGCAGCAGGGCGGAGCGCCTTACGCCGTGCAGTATTAGCTCGGGTGCGCGCATTATTCAAACAAGAGAGGTGGTCTTGCGGTAGGGTGCTGGCCTATCACGCGGGTGGCCCCGGGTTCGATCCCGCCGATGCAACCTTTTTTTTTTTAATTTATATTGATGAATCTCTCTTAATTTTGCGAACCGAAACGTAGTTCGGGTGACTCACTAGTCTTTAATAACCATGATCATTTTACGTTTTTTTTCTCAGCGACAATTTGCATAATTTCGTCTTGTGTTTTCTACTGGTGGCTTGACATTTTTATGAGTATTTTATTACAACCAGCGTACTGTTACGGATCATAGGTAATGTAGGTTTAGATAATCAACAAACGTCAGTATCAAGCAATTCATTGGAGGTTGGTGGTTTTCAATCTCCGTGAAAAAAAAGCTAAGTTTCTTGTTCCTTTTTAATTGTTAATTGTTGATAACGAGGGCAGATTGTCCCTCGAAACGTTCGTTATTTAATACGTTATTTAATAATTTTAATTTGCAGAGTGGCGAAATACCCAAATAAGAATATGAATTATAGATTCACCCCACAAAAAAGTTTCAGAGATTATCTATGTTGAATTTCTCACATTTCTACAATTTTCTTTACAATTCTATAAATTCATTTGTCTCCTTTCAAGTATGTTTTGTTTTTTATTTCTTCCCCGTTTTGCTGTATCTACTCCTGGATTTGTTAGAGCCTATGTTCATGTTTCTTTTAATTCTTCAATTTCCATGCTTTCTGGTTCTTGATTTGTTGGTAGTCTTTACTCTACTTTTATCTAATATTCTTGGAGTTCTTCTCTGAGTTATTAGTGTCTATTTCTACACGTGTTGTGGAATTGTTCGGAACTGGTATATATTCTATTATGTTTTTTTTACTAGATATTTCAACTCTCAGTTGTAGCATAGTTCGGATTTATGCATGTCTATTTTCGCTGTGGTTTGTTTTATAATAGGTGTTCAAAAAACAAAATTCATAATGTTATCCAATACAAAGTTACAAAATTGTATTTAAGAGCCAGACATTTTCCAAATAAAACGTTCTTTATGAGGCAGATAACCAACAACTGGCCAACTTGACCTAGACGATTTTGAGTCGCGAATTGGATTAACGAAGAGGTCCTTGATAAACTATGAAATATAAGGAAGCCAGTTGTCGTTCAACGACACCTAACGCCAAATTGGGAGTTAAATACCAGTTTAGCTTCGAATTATTCTTATTCAATAAACAAACAGTACACGGGTATTGTTCAATCAAAAAAGGATTTGACTAAATAAGAGCGCTCGGAATCGATTCGCGCGAAATTTATAAAACCATAGTTGAAGTGAGCGTCAGTTGGTGCTCAAAAAGGCTATTTAATGACATGATTCACATATCGCGTCGCAGCCGTCGAAGACGGAAACATAACTCCTCGTCAACCATATGCGTCGAAGAAGTCGTAACATTATTAAATTATAAACGTTTCAGGAAACAAATCTGTTTCGTTTTTTTAAATGCCTAGTACAGGGGTAAAAATGTTTCTCTAGTGAGATTACAAATCCCTTCTGCGAACAGGGAGAACAACTTTTTTCCGTTTTATTCTACTCATGCTATTTTCGTATGTATTTTGCCTCACTACAAATTTACTTTTCCCCAAAATGTTCTTATTTTAATATTATTTTTCATTGGGAGGAACTACCCAGATAAATTGTCATGTCGCAGAATATAGAGTGCTACAAGAAGTGTTCTTGTCGAACAAACCGGAACTTTTCCTGAACGGAGAATGCCATCTTAACACTGTGATTGAATCCAAACTTATATGCAAACCTAAAACTGCCCGACACAAAAACATCTGCCAAGTAATACCAAGAGTAAGCAGAAATCAAATATTTTACTGCTGAGCGTATGGTCCAGCGAGAAAATGCTCGCCTTTCAGGCGGCCGGCCCTGGTTCGAATCCCAGCGACTATAGAAGGTTTTTAAAAATAATACGCTCACCGGCTACCAGGCTGACACTCTTAAAACCATTTTGTAGTTAAAATAGCTCACTGGTCTATAATAAGGAGAAGAAGAAATATTTTATCATGGAGACAGAACAGTTTTGGATGAAAAAACAAGTCTCTCAAAATTAGCAGAAATATTGAACGACTTTGACTTTAATATAAAGATACGAGATTGATCTAGCTACAAGGAAGGCGTAATCAAAACTTAATGGAACAACATTGATAAAATGTAGTAAAGGAGTTTTACAAAGACTTCATAGTGTCCGTTTACCGCTTGAAAGATGTCTCAGAACGTGAGGAATGCACGATAAAGAAAACTAAAAAAATAGTGTTGCAACTTTCGGCACTGAAGAACACGAAAAAATGATCAATTTATAGAATGAAAACACTGCTGAAGGGGCAGCAGCGTAAGCAGCATATTCCCATGTAGTGCCGTGAGAATTCGCTTTTTGAAGAGTTAGTGAAGTGGAAAACTGCCTAACAACGTTTTTTGAGGAAGAAAGTGGCATATACTTACAGGACCGATTATTTATAATCCAATGTAGCAAAACCTATCAATGTGGGACGCGGTTTCGGACTGAAAAAAAACGGCTGATCAAAAACAAAAAAGATCCTGTCTATGTTCAGTAAGGTATTTCTGTGTAATGGTTTTATTAATTTAATTATTGCACAGATTGTGCCGTACGAAAACTGATGGAGGGAAAGGACAACACGTTAACGAGTCACCTTTACCTAACTAGTAATCTCTCACAACAACAACAAATTCAATTGGTTTCGCCTAATGGAAGAAACGCGCTTTCAAAATGGCCAACAGAGTAAACAGGAGTGGACGTTAAAGGTTGTAAAATTACAAATCATTCTAGCCGTTCTCTACTGTCATATCAAATTTAACGAAAAGGGGAATAGGTGAACACTAAATAGCAAAAATTATTATTGGTCATAGCAATATGACTTCCATCAAATCATATTTAAAGCTGGAAAAGAGCATGGCAACATCTTCGTTTTGGTGTCGTGTGCCAGCAGAAGGGAAACAAAAAGAAAAATTAAGGGTGTACCAACCATGGTCACTAAAAATTAAGACAAAGGTATTTGAAACAGCCTATCATAATGGTACTTTGATTGTTCAAGTTGTTTTTGGTAAATAAATAGTTACAAAGAAACTGTCATCAGTTATCAATAAATTAAATTATTTCTCTTCACAATCATAATTTTATTTTCCAATATAGTCACCATTTAACGCTACACGTTTTTTTACAAACGTTCACCGTTTTATTCCATCCATGATAGAATAAGCTTTTGATCCAATTGAGCCTAGCAGCCTTAATTGCGGCATAGATGTCCGATGGCGATACGTCGGGGTCGTACTTTATACATTTTTGGCTTGTCACTGTTCCCGTCGTTCGTTGACTGAAATGCAGCCTTGTATTGTTGTGATGAAAAAATTCCTCCTTTGCAGATACGTTATTTTGAGTGTTCGTAAGATTACTATATCTTACCAACATAACAATGTTGCCACATAGCAAACTAACCCTGTGTCGGTTAGAATCTGTTTCCATCCCCCACTACTAGCATACCATAGGTAGAAGAACACAGCAACGATGTTCAAAATTATGTACAAAATAAGTAAAAATATCTAAACATTGCTAATAATACTAGAACAGTAAAAAGAAACGCTTAATAATACGCATTACATAACTTTGCAAATTAAAAAAAAAACAATGCAGCCGGTGGGATTCGAACTCGTGCTTCTAGGCAGCAACAAATTGCTAATCAGACGCTTTTACCGCTCGTTTTTTGTTTATTTACTTCTTCTTCTTCTTTTTCTTATATCCTTTTGCCCTTTAGGGCATTTATTATATATTACTATTTAGACGATAAATGGTTCTACGGGAAATGTTTGGTGGAAAAACGTTAACAATGTCTCGCTTAGGCAGTTGCTCAACTAAATTATAAATACTTTACATCCTTTTATACAGACAGATCAATAAAAAACCAATTAGGGCAGGCTGTGATATGTGTTATACGTTCGGCAGTACTGAAGTGTATTGTCAGTCTATATCAATTTCGAGATTAGTAGGTTAGGTTTTGTTTGTTGTTTGACACAGACTGACACAAAACCTAACCTGCAAATCTCGAGTTTGACATAGACTGACAATACACTTCAGTATTGCCAAACGTATAACACATATCACAGCCTGCCCTAATTGGTTTTTTTATTGATCTGTCTTTATTATAAGACCTAGTAAGGTCGATAAGCGAAATGACATTAATAACATGAAAACTGACATTTTCTGCAGTTTTGTTTTCAGTGGTGGCTATGAATTTACTAGAGAAAACGATTGTGGCAAAACTATTGTTACATAAGTTATTTGCTTATGGTAGTGTTATAAAGGACGCGAGACGGACTTCCGATCGCAGACGAACTACGCCTGATCGGTGCCGATACGTTTGGTACGTGTAATTTTTCATTTAGATGCAGTTCAGGAAATGTTTCGAATAACCTGCAGTTCCTAAGTGTATATTTGGTTGCATCCTCATTGTTGGAATATTTTGAAATTCCTCGAGTTTTAGGGGATTCTAATAATTTTTCAAAATATATTGTGAGTACTATTTCCGGCGGCCATTTTATGCCTCTCGATTTTTCGTGTGATTGTTTTTGGGCGATGTGTCTGATGATTTCTGGAATTTTTCTCCATGCAGATTTACGATTCCAAAATTATTATGTAAATCGTTGCTCACCCGCAAGAATTCCTGTGTGAGATTACTGGAATAAACCTAGTTAAACTGAGATAAGAATTTATTTCTGCAAGATCACTTACTTATGGCCACCTTCCAGCTTTGGTATGTTCTTGTAGTTCCGTTTGAACAGCGATTTCGATATTGTGTCATTTTTAGGCCTTTTACTCGTACCCCCTTGTGGCTTAGTACCTTATTCTCCATGTGCTCCCTCTTTGGCTTTGATGTCGCTTGCTAAAGCACCTGGAGGACCAACTCGCACACCTTTCGTGTCCCTCATCTCATGTAGCTGCCTTCGAAACTTCGACCCGCACGACTTTCCCCAGTGCGATAATTGGAGAAAAGCCTGTCGCACCTCATGTTGCACATTTGCTTGGACGGCATCCCCAAGTCCACCACCCTGTATACCTGCTCTGAAGATGCCACTGTGCTATGCATGCACCAAGAAGGTACTGTTCTATGCACCCAGGTATATTTTGCACGTAGAGCTCGTGTGTTTAGCTATCTGATCTCTCAAAACCGAAAATACCATTAGTGCTGTTACTATGAATTTCTAACACCCGTATGCATTGTCGTTCGGCAGCGGCTCGCCGGCGACTCGCCGGAGTTTCGTTATGAGTAGTATGTTGGTGGCACTGTACGTCTATGTCAAATTTGAGGTTAGCAGGTTAAGTTTTGCGTCAGTCTGTGTCAAAACTGACGGAAAACCCAACCTGATAACCTCGAATTTGACATAGCCGTACAATGCCACCAACGAAACTCCGGCGAGTTGCCGGCGAGCCGCTGGCGAACGACTATGCATACGAGTGTAAGCGTTGTACCTACCATTTATGCTGACAAAATTTCTGGTTAAACTTCAATATAACGTCCACAGTCACACACTTATACGTGAATTTTTTGGTCTGGGAGCTATAATTTTAGGTTCGCTGCAGTTTAAGATTTGTGTGTACGTAGTACACAATGTTCTATCATTTGACTGCTTCTCGGGGGTTTTCTGCGCTTGCACGGGAAACGTCAAACCCAGTGGGGACGCTATGCTGAAGTTTTCCCAAATTTCTAGCCGATGGAGCAGAAAAATTAAGAAATGTGTACTGCGATGTATTCACCTTGAGCGTTTCGTTGTGCGAAATAGTTTAGTTTCACTTTATATGTATTTTTTATTAGATTGGCTGCTCTGTCAGCGTTTTAGTCTCATTCAACTCGGGAATTTTTAATGCGTCCCTCAACGTTTTTAAAAGTAACACTTATGCGAGGATCTCCGGGAAACGAAACATAAAAAACAACCCCTTTTTCTTAACGCTGAAAAACACAGTTAAGTGTGTAATACCCTAGGCTCGTGGTACCATTCGCGAGAGGCTTCGTGTTTATAATAATTGACCTTTGAAGCAATTTGATGAGACGCAGTACTTGATTTTTAAGTCCACTATATACTCGTAGTTGAGATACGTGTACTAACAGCGAATTGCGAGTTAAAATCGTAGTTTTGTTTTTCACTTCAAATTTATTAAAATTATAACCTTGTACATTTTATACTTAAGAAGACTAAATTAAATCTACTCTCCCAATCCCAAACAAGTATCACATCACAGATTTGTTTTGCCTTCTTTGAGTATGGTGCAGAGTTTGTACGTGTACATACTGTAAAAGTAAATAAACAATTAGGTTAAAGCTCTGGCATTTTCTTTCTTTTATTATTTGTATGAAACAGCTAAGTGGTTTAGGAACCTACACGGACACCTGTAGGGTTTCTGGTTTGGACCGTCTCGTACCAGTGGCGTTTCCGGAACCCCCCCGCCGATCCTGCGTAGGAACTAGGTGGCAAAAATTTGCTACACCACGAGACAATTCCTGAACCGCCGTGCTGTAAAGCAATAATACACTATTTAACTTTTGTTATTTCTTTACGTTATGGTTATATAATTGAATATGGTCTGACTTCTCCCTTAACCCGCATAAATTACAGTTTATGCATGTCAAATTGACATAGTAAATCTAATATCTGTCATGCCCAGTATTTATTTTATATTTTTAAAATATTAGCTCAGTCTTCAACTTCTTTATTATTTGGATTCTTTGTTTATTTAAACCATCTTGCCTTATTTTATTATGCTTAACCTTTTAATCATTTCGAACCTTTCTTAATTTATAAAATGCCAAGTAATATTTATTTTACGTATTTACAATTATATTTGAATAATACAAGGGTAAACATCAAATAAGGCTTTCTTTAGAACCAGATACTATAATATTGGTCTTTCATGTAAATATAATATATATATATTATTTCTGTACCGTTACTTGCAATCTTAATCAAGACTAACCTGAATAATACTTTTTAACACAACAGTATCATGACAATATACAGGGTGATTAAATGATCATGTAACAACTTAATGCATAATGCATGCTTCTGCATAATGGGTTGCCTACAAGTTGTTACATGCTAATTTAATCAGCCTGTATAGGGATTAAGAACTTTTAAATGAAGTTATAACTATTTCTTCGTCTTGCTATTCGCCACCAAACAATCTTTAATTTCATGTTTCTTGTTACAGACTGCTTAGCGATGGCGACAAGAAACCCTTCGTGGAAGAAGCGGAACGTTTGAGAATAATCCACAAGCGGGATCACCCGGACTACAAGTACCAACCGCGGCGAAGAAAACAGAACAAGGGCTCGACGGACTCCCTTCACCAGCTGCCCCACGGGCAGAACATCACCTTCAGCCGCTGCCTGAAGCAGGAGGATTCCCCCTGCAGCCCCAGAAGCCAGAACTCTACCTCCCCATCCACGTGTTCCTCCCCGCAAAGCCCGTCGACGCAGACGCTGCGGTCCTGCGTCGACCAGCATAGCGGGAGCATCGACTTCAACCGCTTGCCCGACTTGGACAACACCTACATGCCGGAAGACTGCCTGGACACCCACGACCTTGATCAGTATTTGCCCACGGAGAACATCCACGGATACCAACCTAACATGTACCAAGAGGGTTACCCGAAGCGCAGCGCAGAGGAGGACGAAAGTAACAACAACCACAAGCCCAAGAAGATGTGTGCCGACAATTTGGGGCACTCTTCGGACGTCTATGAAGAAAATGTGCCTTCGCTGCCCTTCGTAAGGTACCACGAGCTGCAACCGACGGGAACTTTGGTCAAATCGGAAAGGTTTGCGTCCCCGCCCAATTCTGCCATGTTTGGATATCAATCCACAGTGCCTTCTCCAAGTGGGTACTACGCGAACGCAGCTCATCACCAATATT
This sequence comes from Agriotes lineatus, assembly GCA_940337035.1. Lineage (NCBI taxonomy): Eukaryota > Metazoa > Arthropoda > Insecta > Coleoptera > Elateridae > Agriotes > Agriotes lineatus. The sequence goes on along the minus strand of OW679199.1, from coordinate 34,298,078 downwards.
TACCACCCTATCAGTACTTGTCGCAAAGATCCGCCGTGTTCGGAAACCCTTCCATGGGTACTTACAGTGTTAATGGTGCCACGACCTCGGAGACGTGGAGCCCGTACAGTATGTAGTTCGCGTGGTTCGACGCCCTAGTGTTTCTTTGTGAATAGTTATTAGTAAGTGATATTTACAGAAACTGTACCTTAATGAAACCCCAACAGATCTAAATGTATTTATAGAAGTTTAGCTTGTTGAAGTAGTATACTTTTTACTTTTATACGTTTTTATAACTATTTTAGACAAATTATGTTAATGCTTTTCTGTAGTTCAAAAGAATAATATTTTTTTAAATAGAATCTGCTTTTTGTGCTCCTCTGCAACCTGTTGGAATCTGAATTGCTCATTTCAAGACGTGCCGCTGCCTGCCACAAAAACTCAAGCACTTTCGAGCGCATAAGTACCAGACGACCGAGTAGTGGTTGTTCAGAAAATTCGTCTACGTAAATTAAATGCCAGTAAATTTGTTTTTTCTGGCGGCACGTTTTATATATTTGATACCATGTTAGTCGCACAGGAAAACTAACAATATACAATATTACAGTATATAACAGTATTGAAATTAATAACTTTTGAAATAAATAGGCTAAAAAGTAGCAGAGAACAGATAAGTACCATTTACTATAGCAAATTAGGACAACAAAATTACCGTCTACAGCGCGCAGCTAAAATAAATCGAAACAATGCATGCAAACAAAGGTAAGTATGTAAAATTTTGTTTTTAAAATTTATTTTCGTATATTACAAATTTAAAGTTCTAATAATTTCAATATTTTTCTTCCATAACATTAGAATAACACATAGTTACATGAAACAATATATATGTAACACCGAATCTCTAAATTGCTCAATTCTTGAAATAGGAAACACTTTTTTTATTCCCTGAAATCGGCACTGCATCTGCCGATCTCAAGTACTAGATAGAAATTTGCCGAATTCATGAATTTGACAGCAGCTATTTTTGCCTATTATTGCGTAACATAATCAACAAATCAAGTTACAAAAGTAAGCAGAATCAAATATAGTACTAATCACCAATAACATAAATATTCCCTGATTCACGAAATGAGCAATAACCATATTTGATTTTTTTTCTATTACCTAAAGTCGGCAAATAGTACAGGGCATTTAACCTAATTGACCTAAAAAAGGTATAGAACTAAAAATTGGTGTGAATGTACTTGATCTACAGAATGAGAATCTGTGGTGTTGCAGCACTTGCGCGGTGGGATGTAACCGCCATTTTCGAAATAATTATATAATAGCTATTTATGTTAGAAGTTCGAAATTAAGGACGAGCCGCAGTTTATGGTCAAGCGAGCGCAGCGAGCGAGGCACATGAATTAGGCGAGTCTAAAAGTCCGCTTTCGTGCGAGTTAGATAGATAATTCTTTATTTTACTGCTTTGGAAGCGTTTTTTTTCTAATAATGACAGTTTAATCGTGGAAGTCGGGAAAAGGCAAGGCGCAAAATGGGAGTGTCTATTTTGATTTCGACCAATGGAAATGCTTTTTAGTTTTTGTTGCTATGATTATTACTGCCGAAAAGTAAAAATTACTAGTATAAAAAAGAGGGAGTTTTCAGCCGCTAAACGCTGCCGAAATTGATAGCTTTTCAATGCAGTAGAACAAAGGCATTTTTGTGGGAAAAATATGATTTTAAAAATTAGAAATAAAATGTACACTCAAAAAGGTGTAAATATTAGCTTTTTAAGCTCACCTCACATATGGACTTACAATTTAGTATAAAAAATGCAAAAATTATTATTATTTACAATATTTAGACTTCGAATTTGTAATCAGTTGCTTTGAAAACGCCTGTATTCCAATGTCAAAACCTGATAATTGTTCACATGTGGCCGCCATATTGTATTCAGCCACCGAAAATGCCCCTGTATACCATTTTTTGTTTGAATCTAAATTCATCTGGGCATCTGAGGTTTTGGTTTTTGCGCACCCCCCTCCCCCTTTCCTTCTAGCTCGCAACACTAGGTATTCAGAATCAAATTTATATTAACCAATTTGTAGCTTTATACTTTTTTCGAGCAATTTTAACTTACATTCGGCTATTTGCCCTAGACTAAAATGTAGCTTTCAGAAAATAGACCAAATTTTGCCCATCTCGCAAATTGATCAATTTATTGTTTCATTAGGATTCAAATTGGCACTTTGTTTGACAAACAATTATGTTTGCATTGGCGAGGCGAAGCGCAGCGTAACTAAACGAAACATTTCGAGTTAAACAACCTTTTTGAATCCGAATAATATACCTACACTATTTTTCTGCAACCAAGAAAAAGACAAAATTAAAATTTTTAAGCGATTGGCTACTTTTGCCGTTTATCGCAGCCGACCAAATAGAACTTCGTTTTAGCTTATAGGAAGTAAAAGTACTTTTATGTACGCTCGATCAACAATAGGCGTTTTTAGACCACATTTCCACGCGTAAAGCAAGTATTTTTCGCCCTCGGGCGATAAAATTCTTTTTGGCAGCTGAAGTCATTCTAGTTATTATTTATAAACAAGTTTTCATGAAAACATAGTTTCAAAATTATTATTCAACTAAAATAACTATCAGAATCGCCTTGTTTTATTTGCAACGATGTTATATAATCTGGTTTTCCATTTTAAATTAAATTTCGATGGTACAGCTGCGGAAATAAAAAGCGGGACACAAAATTTTTGCCGAAGTTAAATTGTCTGAATAAATTCATTTTCGAAAAGTTTTGTATGTACCTCAGGCGTAACCAGCGTCTTTGGCGTTAATGCGTTTAATGCCACTAGATGAAGCTGTAAATTCAATTGCATTAGTGTGTGTACCTGTAAAATTATTTAGTAAGAGTAAAGCAAACAGGCTACCAAGATTTAATGATATATTGAAAACCAAGGTTGGTAAAACTGACACACGAGTTGTCAGTTTCATCAAATTCGAGGTTAGCAGGTTAGGCTTTGCGTCAGTTTTGACACAGACTGACACAAAACCTAACCTGATAACCTTGAATATGATGAAACTGACAACTCGTGTGTCAGTTTTACCAACCTTGTTTTTCAATATATCATTAAATCTTGGAAGCCGTGAACAAATGATCCAAAATTTTTCGCTGTTTGCTCTACTCTTACTAAAGTATTATACAGGTACACTAAATTGCATTATTTAGAGGTTAGGTATGTTTTGCACCCCATTTTTGTTACACTCTATCAAATAAGTTGTTTACCTTAATAAAAGTAAACACACCAAACAACATCAACCTAAATACCTATGCAGCCACACGACGTAGAGCAACAAACTGGAGACGTTCACAATTTGGTATGCTCTGAGAAAATCAATCGCGTAAATTATGTGACCACTTTTGAATTTAGGCTACAACTGGAAAACGAGGTGCTTGCGATATTTAATTTTATTATGATTATGGCGCCCCCTATAGGACGGCGTCCGGTTCAGTCGCATCGCTCTCACCGGCCTAGAGCCACACCTGAAAATCGTTATTAAAAAATCTAAAAACCGTAATTGAAAACGTAACCGAAATAAAAATATCGATTATTTACTTGCTTCTTTGCAAGTAATAGTTATTTACGTGGCAAGCTTAGTAAATTAGCCTTTATGGGCGAGCCGGATTATTTGCAGGGTAAGCGACGTAGGTGGGACCCCTGTAATCCGGTGAGCCCCAAAAAAGGCTAATTGCAAGCGAGCCGTCTACAACGTCTTATTTCCTCTTTCTGAAAATATTAGTGATTAATAAAGAATGTTTATTAGAATACAAGATGCTTGTAAAGTCGCCATGGCAACATTTTATTTCCTCTTGACTTGTTAAAAGGTCGTTTACTGTCGTCTAAACTGACTCGGTGAATGAGTCTTTACAGGCACGGTGCCTGTAAAATGTTGCCATCACGACTTTACAAACACCTTCTTTCCTTTATTAATCGCTACTATTAATTTTTAGGAGAAGAGGAAATAAAACGTACGTGGCTCGCTTGCAATTAGCTTTTATTGGGGCTCGCCCATGAAGGCTAATTTACTAAGCTTGCCACGTAAATAACTATTACTGTTACTGATCCCAATTATGAATGAAATGAATGCACCAAACTTGGTAAAACAACAGTTATCAATAAAGCTGATATTATATGCAAATGCATATTTTGTGTAATTAATATGCCGGCGAAACTTTTTGCATGTGTATACTAATTATATGAAAACAAATCCTTTAAGTCAAGTTTCATTTAGCATATTTTGCATATTTATACGATTTTGAGCATACTTTCTGGATTTTTGCATATTTGGTTATATTTAGCAATAATTTCTAATGTATGAACTTTTTGAGATATTTTTATAAAATTTACTATTTCATTAAATTATTAATAAGTTTTTTATGTGCAACTGAGATATATACTTTTACTTCCTGCAGCTGGAATGCAGTGCGCGTATCGAAATAAGCAGAGGAGGGGAAGCCTCTGTTAAAATATTTGACTATATAAACATAGACTGCCAGCAACCCCACTTTTCCTGTAGAAACAATGTATAAGGAATCAACCAACATAGAATCCATTTCACGATTCACGAGTGTTGGGTGAATAATAGTCTGGCGGCATTAGGGGAAATCTCATTTTTATGTTGCTTACAACGTAAAGTTAGCGTTGACAGTCCATGTTTATATAGTCAAACGTTAAAATGAATGACGTCTTTGAATTATAATTAGAAAAATAAATATTCTTATACAAAATAATTAAAATTTTTACATTATTTAGAAAACTCCTAGTTATTTTAAAAAAAAATAGAGCATATTATGTGCATGTATTATAACTTTGGGTGCATATACTCAACAAAATGTATGCATATATATATGCGCATATTTTCGTACATTTGAGTGCATATAATTATCAGCTTTGGGATCGACCATTTTTACTAATTCGTACTTTTGCCGCAACCGCTTAATCAATCGCCACAAAACTAAAATTACATAAAAGGTCGCATTAAACTGAAGACAACAACCGCACTGACGTTAAAGAAAAGTAAATATTGTATCTCCAGAACGACAACGTATCAAGATGATTTCTACGCCAGTTTGTGTGGAATATTAATGCAAATAACTGAAAAGCTTCGGGAAGCATTTCCTTTATATCTTTGTTAATTTGTATTCTTGTAACCAGTAATAGGCGTTACGCAGTAACGTAACTACGATGTCGGTATGTCCCAGTGATGTGCATATTCGACTGCCGAGCCATAGGTCGCGAGTTCGAATCTTGGTTCGGATTCTTTTTAATAGTTATCGAAAGATGCGGATGTAAATTTCCGTTCTTTCTCACCTTTAAATCTGAATTGCCACATTATCGGCGTTCTCTACCCCATTCCCACCCTCCGCTAACGGTAGATATTGATAAATCGTTTTTCACCGTTTATGCTTCGCAATAATTAGTTCCCATCTCCCTTCCCCCCGTCACTGAAAGCGCATGGCAAAAACTACTCATCTCAACACTGCTGAAGTATCGATAAGGAGAAGCTTGCACCCTCTTCTTTTTAGATTTTTATATATCACATTTCTTTTAATACGTCCAAGAGTGTTCTGTAGTGTAAATGTTTACTTCCGGCTAAAATAACAATCAAAAACTTACAGAGCAAACTAATAAAGTATCTAGGTACTACATTTCCTATCATCTTGTACCGTATCTGAATCCTAGAAAAAATCGTCCGACACTACAGGTAACCAATAGGAAGTTCGTATTTGGATCGTATCCGTAGCAACTAGGGTACTTACCACAAATCTGTTGAAATTTTTTGTTGTATACAAGGCGTTTCAAAATTGACGAATGCGGATTATACGATGGTATTAAACCAACAAAACTGAAAAAGGCTCCAGTACAATATTTCGATTAGACACATATTTTTCGAGTTGTTGTGATTTCGAAAATCTGAAAACAATAGAAAAACATTCAGTAAAAGTTAGAAATCACTAACATCGCTGCAGTTAAATCTATGGACTGACCTGTTAGGTGATCGACTGGTAATCGTAATCTTTTAGTCCTTTATTTCTGTCGATTCCATTCACTCTTTTACTTTATCCACATTTTGTCAAACTGTGAAAACGCTGAAAGACTATTTATATTTTCAGCAACAAGATCGCGGAAATCGTAGATAGTGTACCTCTAAATGTGCGTCAAAATATTATTTTTATGGGCGATGGAGCGGAGAGAAATTGAATTTTGGTAATTTGGTGTTGAACGATTTTATTACCGAATATGCTTTCGTATGCATAGGTTCTTCCAGTAAAGTTTATCTTCGTGAACATCATACATGGGCGATTAAAATGAATGTGGAAATGGCACTCCAAAAATGTCCGGAAGGAACTTAGTATATTATAAGTGACATTTTTTAAATGGGAAATAATGTATATTCTTTTAAGTTAATTATTTAGTGATCCAAGGTACAGCGTGCCACCGTCAACTGAGCAACAGGAAAGAGTAATACAACATTAGTGAAACTGAAGTAATACTATAAGTACTTCAATTATTAGGTTATAAGTCGATGACTTGTTGCACAATAATAAAAGAGTGTCAATTTGACAGGTTAAATAGTCCGACTGCGCAGCATTGTTTTGGGATTAAAATTTAAATTTCGTTTTGAGTAAGCTGTAGTACATTATAATTAATTGCAGGTCAAGATTATTAAAAAAATTCATGAACAGATAGGCATAGGTCCACGGAAAAAATAGAAATGAACAAAGGCAGTGCATAAAAATTCAACAACTTCAGGAATGATTACACAAAATAATGATTTCCTGCAGTATTCCTTTAAACAATTTGTTGTTATATTTGAATTCGTATTTACAAAACAGCTGTCGCTAAAGAAAAGATCTATTGCACATTGTTGTTTTGATAGGTAGCCATTCGTCCATATATTTTTATCTATGACCAAATTTGAATTCTTGTTTACAGTCTCCTAACAATTGCAAAATAGTGTTGTTCTAAGTAAATGAAATAAAAAACAAAAAAAAATCGTTTTCTGTGTGTAGTCTACCCAGGCATAATTTGTAAATTTTAATTATACACATACCTATTTTCTCTTATTTAATCTCCATCTATTATCATTTACAAGAACCCCTACCGTGCATTCTTGCTTTAAACTCACTGTACGTATGTTAAAAGCAGATCAAAAACTACAAATTTCTTTTTCAAATTTAAAATACATTACCGTTATGATCCACTTTCCTTTGGCCAAGAAATAAGTTAATAGCTGGAAGGAAGTTTATGTTTGTAGAGAACTGCTTAAGTATTCCCATTTATTTCTACTATCAATGTTGATCAGATATGGAGCTTGGATAGGAACTATCTATCTGAATAAAAAAATATTTTTGTTTTAAAGGAAGAATCGAAAACAGCTTTGATTCGAGATCCGCTCAGATATGGCAGATTATCAACAATCAACAGATTTTTAAAAAGTCAGATTTACTAACTCAGTTATGCTATATACATAAAAGCTAGTCCTTTCTGTATAAATCTGTATAAACGAGATAAGATGTATTTTTACTTATATTAAACTGAGTGACAATTGCCCTTATTTGCATTCCTCTCGGTAGCTTATCGGCAATTCTTCTTTTTTCGAAATCATTGAAATTAGTGGAGTTGCTTAATTCGATTTTTTTAAAGAATCGTTCAGATTGTGATACTAACCTGAAATTCGGTGAGCATAGACAGTCTTTTGAGACGAACAAAATGGGATATAGTGCCACGCAAAAAAGTTGGTTCGGCCGTTATAACCTCAAAATTGTCAGAAATCGACATCTCGAAAACGGCGAATTGTATTAATATTTTTGTTATTACACAAATTAAAGTAAACTAAATTTTCTACAAAAATCGTGTAATGAGTTTTTTTGTGACTCCATTAGTTTTCTCAGTGGCGGGGAAATAATATATTTATAGCTGTAATATAATTTTATTTTTAATAAAAATACCTAAATACATTTTAACCTTTATTTTAACTAAATATTTCTACTTCTGTGATTTTTTTTATAAAATAGCAAAGAAAGGAATGCCTAAAAGTTAAAATTTTCAGTCACTGTCAGTTTCACAGCAGTCTCCATCACATAAACACAGTACCGTACATTTTAACTCTGCACGAGCGCATGAACATTTTTTACTACATATAACTCGACATTTACAAGAAACCAGCTCCTTACACGCTGAAGTAGTTTCTGGAGATTCCAAAGAGGCTGGTAAACTCCATCTTCCAGTTGCCACCCCCAAGATTCAGAATATGGAAGATTTGAGTTTGAAATCAAACATTATCCCCATATAAAAGCTCTCTGCAAACTGCATGCTTTATGTGATTAACAATAACAAGAGCTTATTTTGTCGGCGGTAGTGATTGATGTTTCCTTGCCTCAACTATATCACATGTAGTGCTTGATTTGTCATACAATAGTATCACGAAACGTTCAATAATCCGCAACGCATCGGGTTCCACTTCAAATCTATTTGTAGTAAAGCTTCGGTTAGGTTGTCGAAACTATTCCAAATTCCTCAAGTTGTTCGTTTGCTTTTTCCAAGAAATGACGAGGTAGTGTCACATCCTGGTAAAGCGTGAAACAATGGCAACGAAAGTGATTTCCTGGGACCAATACCTTTAACAATTTCATGTGCAGGTAAGTAAGAATAGTTTTTATTCACAACCATATATGTAATAAGATCATTACTGACTTTTAAAAAGTTGGAAAATGAGGTATTCCGAACTTGTAACCTTCCAACCGGTCGGAAAAGTGATTGCCGTCGCAGCGGTTGGAAAGTAATCCATTGCCGACCGCTGTGTAGGTAGGGACACTGGGAATCTCGTTCATCCATTCATGCGCGTCACAACGTGTCGTATCATAATATAATCATTTTTCCAATTATTGTTTAGAATAAAGTGGTTGCGAATAAAATAGTATACATACCACGGTGAAAAGTTTCATTCCTGTCTCGAGATAAAGTTGACCTCGACACTACGCGTCTCGGTTAACTACTTAATCTCTCGACAGGAATGAAACACTTTCCACCTCGGTATGTAATATATTATTACCTGTTCCAAATGCAATCCATAAGTATTTTAGATTCAATTGATAGAACGCAGCTACTGCTAGTACCAAAACGTCAGTATCCACAGTTCTAATAATGATAGATTCATGACCTTCCCGAACTGCATCAGACACGTGGAGTATAATGCTAACGTCAGCTTTTTCATGCGAACAAGGAGAAATCCAGGTTAAGTCACGACTATCAGCAGTAGAATGAGCCAGCCTCCCTGCTGTAACAACCAATTCGTTGTTCGTTTTGGTTTTTAATAACTCTGTGCTAAGAAATGAGAAGAGCTCTTCTTTATTCTCATCCACTCTGAGGAACGTCTGCCATTGAATGGGAAGAGGGGTTGAAGGGGTGACGTGATATCTGGTACTAGCCCCACGTGCTTGTCGTGTATGTGCTTTAATGCTATTGGATTGGTAAGTATCCCAAATAATGTAAATTTTTTTAATAACGTCAAGTTGTCGGTAAACATGGAAGGAATACATTGTTGAAGTAATCTTGAAATGTCTTAGAATTACCAGGTTTCAACATTTGCACTATAACTGGACCATCAAATATTCCGGCCTATAAACAGGTGATTTGATTACAGTTTCTACTTTCTCCATCAAACAAGGAATCAGATCCGATTTTGTACAGTGTCCATTATCGGATAGTGACGGCGAGTGCGGTTGGTTTTCATGACTGAAAAATGTATTCAAATCTCCACTCCTATTCTCGCATGCAATGTATAGCGTATCAAATTGTTGCACATCATTCTTGATGACTTTTAACTTGCTATAATTTTTAGACGCTTTTGGTGGTTTGAAATCGAACAGAGGAATTTATTTTTGCGAATTACATCAGAAACTGTTTGTTTTTGGTTGATGAGTCGGTCTTCCATAAATCGTTGATAATCCTGTTTCTCTTTGTTCTCAACATTGCGCAGAGTTTTGTGTATGAATTCTTTAGCTGCCATAACTTTAGATACGAGTGAGACTAGTTCGCAACGTTCGCTGCTGAAAGGGTTACCAAGTTCGTCAAATACTTTGCCAGCATTAGTGATATGTACTCTAAATCTGTTTTGAGCAGTGGCAAATGCTTCAGGATGGGTATGTTTAGTATATTTGTTTTCTTGCAGCCCAAACTCGTTAAAAACTGGCCCCCTAAGCCTCCACCGTCTCAGAGCGTTAGGATTTTCCGTTAAACCTATTGCCCCGCCATCACTTTTAACAATTTTATTGTTCTGTTCGTGTGCCTGATCAATCGCCATTGACGAAAAACTTTTATTACCCTTTTGTACAGTGAACTTGCCCAATTCAAAAGCTTCAGCAACTTTAGGATTGGTTTCATGAAGCAGTTTCATGTCTCGAATATGAACACTTACCCATCTGGCATAGTTTATTCTATCTAGAGAAAAGCACCATGGAGCTAACAGTTTCAGAGCTTTAACGTATAACAAAAATTTGCTTGTTCTTATTCATCGCATATAGGACGGTAGCAGAAGTTCTAAATCTAAAACCATGGTCCAATATTTAAACTGAGATGATTCACTTAACATTTTCCTGTACCATTCGGTTTCGCTCGTCGGTGAAATATTATTATTATTGTTACAAACGTATTATTTTTATGTATCATATTACTCATAACAATAATACAGTCAGTAACATACTAAACGATCTACGCGACATCATATTAAATAATGTTTGACAATCGTACCGCTATTTGGCCTAATTGTAGGAAAACCATTTGGTCTATGACAAAAAAGCATAAACGTTATTTTGTAGTGAATCTTGTGTTCTTCAATTTTACTTAGGACTTTTTTTGCCATAAGTACACGGTTTTCAAGATAATCGCAAAAAACTGTCCCCAACCTTATTTTTTTCAAGATGGCCGCCGAAAAAATTTTTTTTTCGCTTGGCACTATATCACATTTTGTTCGCCAAGAAAACCTTTACCTCTGTGCGAAATTTCATGTTAGTATCACAAAGTGCTTAGCAACTCCACTAAATGAGGGGCATGTTTTCAAATAACTGATTTGAGACGTTCGAAAAATATGTGACAGTGTGGTGACAGTTGATGTAAATGTACAGGTTACTATGTTATAGTCCATTTACTTGACATCTGCACTGGCAAACTGACATTATGTTGGCACCACTGCTATTTTTCACATTTTAACAATTAAACTAGTGGACCCGTTGCAAAATATTTTGCAACGTGTGGCAGAATCCATTAGGTAAAATTTAAATGTTTAAGTTTTTAAAACTACTCACACGTGATATTGCTACATATACTTGACCATAGCTAAATACTGGTTGTGGCAAATACGATATGTTCCCACTTTATCCATAGTTTGTTCTTGTGATTTATGAATTGTTATCACAAATGATAGGTGCACTGAAAATTTTCTTTTCCGAAGGCAAAAAAAAGGTAGTGCAATATTAGAATGTATTGATCTATACAAAGTAATAATACTCTTCTGCCTGGCTTGTGGCTTGTCCATTTAATACTAAATCTAAGCAGTTATAAATAAATTGCGTACCATTAATCTTATCTCATCTATTAAACCAGTAGATACATTTAAACTTTTCAAAAGAATATCTATTGATAATATTTTTAGTGTTAAGCAATGTGGATATATGCCACTGAAATTTAACGAATCTATTAATTCCATAGAAAATTATAAAGTGTTGTCATTATGTGATACAATTGTATTTACACTCAAATATTGCTTTTCATATTCAGGCAAGAGAGATATAATTTTGTTGCGATTCACGCGAGAGTGGACAAAACTCCAACTTAACTCGCCCCAAGAATATCGGCAACTAAATCCGCCAATCGGCGCGGACTTAAATGTCCAAATATTCGCTTGTAAACCAAAACTCCTCCAAACTGCATGGGGCACACAAATAATCAAAAGCAAACTAACTCCCCATCGGATTATAGAAAGCGAAAATCCGTGCAAGCACTAAAGGTTTGTTCACACAGTATCAGCCGCTAAGAGATCAGTTACACCGTAACATCCTTTGGGGGTGAATTCCAAAAATCTCTGGAAATGATTTGGTCTATTTGTAAGACGATCTAATATGCAAAATTTCAACTTTCTATCTGTAGTAGTTCGCTCGTTAAGGTAATCTTTAAACAACAAATCTATCTCATTTCAACCTTTTGAGGAGATGCATTTTGCAAAACCCTGAAAATGGTTTGATATAATTTGTAAAACAAACTAATATGCCAAATTTCGACTTCCTACCTGTATCTATCTCGTGACGATCTTTAGGAAAACACATCTACCCCATTTAATCCCTTTGAGAGGATACATTTCGAAAAACTCTGAAGATGGCTTGACTTGATGTGTAAAACAAATTACTGTGCCGAATCAACTTTCTACTTGCAGCAGTTACCGTATTATGGCAATCTTTAGAAAACACATCTACCCCATTTAATCCTTTCGGGAGTTAATTTCGAAAAGCCTGAAATTGATTTGATCTAATTTCTAAAACGATTTACTATGCCGAATTTCAATTTTTTGCCTGTAATAATTACTTTGTGGCTATTTTTTAGAAGAACACTTCTGGTCTATTTAACCAGTTTGAGGGGATGCATTTCGAAAAACTCTAAAAATTACTTTCGATTAGTAAAACAATCTAAAATGCCGAATTTCAACTTATTGCCTGTAGTAGTTTTCCCGTGGCGTTATTTTGACAAACAGCTTTGTTTCATTTAACTTCGGGGATGAATTCTCCAAAACCCTAAAACTGATTTGACCCAATTTGAAAAATGTTCTAATATGCTCAATTTTAAATTCCTATACTTGTACTCGTAGTAGTTTCCTTGGAGAGATATTTAGAAAAACAGATTTGTCCCATTTTACCCCATTCGGGGATGAATTCTGCAAAACCTTGACATCTACTTGATCTGATTTGTAAAACGAACTAATATGTCGAATTTCAGCTTCTTACCTGTAGTAGTTTCCTCGTTGTAGATCTTTAGAAAAACAGGTCTACCACATTTGGCTCCTTTGGAGGAATGCATTACAAAAAGCCCTGAAAATGGTTTGACCCTACTTCTAAAAAGAACTGATATGGCGAATTACAACTTCTTACCTTCCCCAGATTCTATTATGTAACGATCTGTGAAGTAGACGTCAATCCCATCGAATAGAGGGTAAAAGCACTTCTTTGTAGACGACATTGGATGTTCTCCCTTCTGGTTTGAGCACCACTAACTTGTTTGGAGAACTGACCCCTAAACAGTCTAGATAAAGTTGATGGAGAAAAAAGCAGCCTTCCCTCAAGTCGACCCCAGCCTGATTCAGCGACTGCCCATGCACCTTATTGATCATCATGGCAATGCAGGTTTTTACAGGAAATTGCAGTCTCCTAAATTGAAAAAATAGTCTGAAGGAATAAGGGTTATTCGAGGAATGAAGACTGTCTTCTCTTCTCCAAAACTGTGTCATCTGCCTCCACCACAGTGTTAATAGACTGATAAATCTTTTCCTCCGAATGAAAGGCTCCGAGGTGTGTGTTGTTGATTTTTAGTGCCTTTTCATTCTTCAGAGTGATACTCACCCTTCTTCGAAGCCAGGACACAGGTTTTGCTGTTATGTTCTTGATGTCGGAATATATTATGTTAGTGAGGCTGGCGATATCTGTCACGTCTTGACATAGGTTTTCGTTGCCGAGTTTCAAGTTAAGTTTGGAAAACTATTCGGCCTTGGAATATCCTCTCAGGTGAACCCTTATGTAAATTCAAGACAATATGTCCTTATTGTACTGATACTGCATTTTTTAAAATCACTATTATAACACGTATTTGTCTTGAAAGCAACTGCCATTTAAATACCATCGTCGAGCTGATAAAACCACAGTAAATAAAAAACCACTAATGGGACCCGTTGAAAAATATCTTGCATATTACAAAACTTCTTTGTAGACAATGTTTAACGTATGGCACTATCCATCAGGTAAAATTTGAATTTTTAAGTTTTCAAAACTATTCGCACGTGACATACACTTGACCATAGCTAAATACTGGTTGTGACGAATATTATATATTCCTACTTTATTCAGAGTTTGTCTTTGTGATTTATTAGCTATCATCACACATGCTAGGCGCACAGAGAAAATGGGAAGGGTGCCACAAAGAAGAGCTAGAAGAAGTCCGAATAGAATTTTGAAATAATAGATTACAAAAGCGATGACTGAATGCAACTTACACGAAAGAAACTGTGAGGATGGAAGAGTATGAAAAACAGGTGTCGGACAACGTCGAAAGACGTTTTAACAATATACGTATGCTTGTAGCAACAGAGAATGCAATGAGGCAGTGTGTAAATAAGCACATCCACATAATTATAATGAGCAGAAGAAACACCTTATAGCATCTGAGCAATACCAATTTGCTTTAACTGTCATTTTACATGTATTTTGACGTTTGTCTCACGAATCAGCAGACCGTTGATTTCAAATAAACATTTAGTAGCGACAGTAGCCCATTACAATTATCGGCAGAACGCCGCAGGCTGACTGTGAGAATATACCTGGTTTACTGCTACTGCATGGCCGGCTGCAACCACTTGAGAGCTACAATATGATGGTTTTTCTCTAAAAATTACCAATTTATTTGCAATTTAGGACTTTTGTGCACATCTACACGGTAACGGCTTTCATTTAAAAAAAGAATTATCGAAATCGGCCCGGTGGAAGTCTCAAAATAGATGTCGAAAGAAAACCCTTCACGTTTTAAATATATAGATTACTGTACAGTCTAATAAAAAACACATTATTTTTGAGGTATAATCAAGAAATTTTTTTTTAAATTTGACACTGACAGTGCAAATGTCAAGTAAATGAACTATAATAAGGTATTATTCTAAACATTGAGTTTACACTGGGAATAAATAAGTGTACCCGATTTTTTTGGTGACAATCGTACATTGCAACATAAAGCTTTTGTCTAAGAAACATTTTGGAAGCCGCTGAATCTGTAGTGAAACAGTATGATGAAAAAACGGGCAGATAACAATCTTAAAATTGGCTGCCGCGATTTTATAAAATGATGTCACAAGTGTCAAGCAAACACCACTTTATAACAAGGCGTTAGCTAATTTTAAGTCTTTTCTTACGCGCCTGCTTTTAAAAACATGCAGTTTTACTACAAATTCTGCGGAGTTTTTAAAGCTGTTTTATACGAAAACTACGTAGCTGAGGCAGAACCTTAAATTCGACTTCTTTTTGTATTACAAAAGCCATTCGGTCGACTTAATGGACACCCTGTACGTATGCACTAATTTTCTTTTTTACTTTTTATCTACTTTAGATGTATGTAATTTAAAATTGTTAATAAACAGCCATTGCGTTATATCTTGAAAACATGTGGTTATAATTAAGTTAGCCACTGGTCAAGCTACTAAATTACATAATGTGCAATTCCCAACTGGTACATTTCCTAATTATTATCACATTTTATTAAAAACCAATTAAAATACTATCCACATATTTTTAAGTTATACATTGCGTTAAAAAGTTACTGCATAACTCGTGTCTGTAACGACGGGTTTTTGTAGCATATTTACAGCAAACTGTATGTTATTATTACTAGTTACAGAAATATAGCTATGCAATTTTCCTCCAAAAACTTACTTTTTTTGATAAATGAAATGTCACCAACTTCCATTTTTACTTCCTTTTACAATAAAGGAAGTATTGAATTCACCCCAAAAATTCGAAATTGAGTTTTCAACAGATCTTCACGTTTCATAGTCCCCTGAACCCAAAAAACATATTTTTTTTCATTGGTCTGTCTGTGTGTGTGTCTGTGTGCCTGTGAACAGAATATCTCAAAAACGAAAAGAGGTATGGCGTTGAAACTTCATATAAAAGTTTTGTGTATTATGTAGATGCGACAGCAAGCTTTTGAAGAAAATCGCATAACCGGAAGTAGGTGTTTACTCTTGTGATTTTTCATTTTTTTTCGATTTTTTTCAAAAACGGATCTAACGATTTTTTAAACTTTACATTTTTAATGTGTATTGATGTGAGGTAGGTGATTTTCCAGTTGAATACTTCTAAAATGGGTTTCTTTTGTTTTTTTTTCTATTTTTTTATTAACCCCTATTTTAAACAGAACACCCGGTATATTATTACTTTTTTGAATTCAGCTTAAAATTCTAGAGAAAATTTGTCGTTTGAACTAACCGTCTATTTTGTACCGTTTTTGTAGAATTTGTAATTTTTGGCAAATGCTTAAAAATTTAAAATCAAATTTTTGGCTAATTATAAGATCACTGTAAAAGGAAGTTGTGTGCGTGTATCACACCAGATTTTTCTGATACAAAACCTTATTCTTCTTCAATGCAGGTTTTCACGGCCTTTCCCATAATGCTAGGTTCTTCCGGGTTATCCCGTCGTAGCCGATTTTAACTTGACGTTTCGCTGCTCATGCTGTCAGCTTCTTCAGAAGTTTTCTAAAGACTGATGTCTCATACTCCTAGTTCAATACCGAGGAGGTGTTACGATTGGCTGCCATAGGTAGGAAGAAATGGATCTTACGTAAAGAATTCTGAGCATTTCGTGGAAATATTGGTTCAATTGAAAATAACGGACCAGGACATGTTGGTCAGTTTCGATGATTCTTATTCACATACTACGAGCAAAAAGGAAGGAGCCGCTATGGAATCCTCATTTCTTCAGAGAAAATATTTATGGAAGCATCTGAAGAACAAGCTATCCAGTCAAATCTAAATGCTGGTTCCGCTACGTCGCCGACACTTTCGTTATATGGCCCCATGGAAAATAAGCTCTTGATGTTTTCTTGGCACACCTAAACCACCACCATGCCAAAATAAGATTCACTATGGAAACTGAAGAAAGTGGACGCCTCCCTTTCCTGGAGGTGTTAGTGAAACGAACCGCTAACAACAGGTTAAGCCATACAGTGTATCGAAAGAAGACTCACACTGACCGCTATCTGCATGCTTCGTCTCATCATCATCCCCAATAAAAGAAATCATTGATCAAGACTCGTATTCATCGAACCAACGCTATTTGTGATGAGGACAGTAAACCACAAGCCATCAGGAAAGCGTACCAATACACCATAGAACCGAAAGAACCTAAACCTATTAATTACGCCTGCCTTCCCGTCATCGCCGAAGTAACCGACCGAATATGAATGGTCTTAGATGAGAAAAACATCGGAATCCGCTATGGTACAATAAGAAAGATCGAACAATCGATCCCCTCCAACAAAGAATCGCTGCCCAAGCTCCAGACATAAGTTGTTTACCAGCTCCAATGTACTTGTGGTAAATCTTACATCGGACAAATGGGAAGACGCATTCAATGTAGAATAAAAGAACATCAGAGCGACAGACGACTTGCAAAAACACATAAATCAGCCATCGAAGAACACTTATTGGGACCAGGGGATCACAAAATAATTTACGACTCCGTGAACATACTAACCAGGCTAAAAAGGAGTACTCTCGCGTTATTCGGAAATGCCTAGAGATTATTAAAAATTCCAACATTAATCGAGAAGACCAATCAAACTGTACAAGTTTCACGTGAGCAACCAAGCGAAAAAACGATAACTCCCAATAACATACAAAATTTACATGAGCAGCCAACCGTAACGACCCCTCGGTATATAAACAAGATCATGAGACACCAACAGCAGTTTTTAGAAAACTTCTGAAGAAGCTGACAGCAGCGAAACGTCAAATTTACATCGACGCCCACGACATAAACTGGAAGAACTTAACTTATTTTTCTTATTTTCCAATGCCGTTTTTCTCCCAGGGGTCCGGGTTTATGTCCATTCCTATCCATCTCCAACCCATTTCTTTTTCCGATCTCTTGTTAAAACTCTTACTCCAGGTAAAGACTTGCTTCTCTATCGCAATATGTCATCTATAGTACATGTACTTCTCCCAGGTACTTCTCGGTTTCTCTCTTCAGCGTTTTCCATTCACTTTCACCACGGTCATTGTTCTTGGTAATCCACTATCTCCGATTTTGCAAATGTACCCATACGGTTTTAGCTGTTTTTCTCAATCTTTTATATCAGCCAATCTACTTCGAATTCTTCTGACGCTAAAAACTGTTTACTCTGTTCCCTTAAGCATGTCCAGCTGCTTTCCGTAAGTATTTAATTTCTGCTACTGTCAGCTTTTTCATCAGTACCAATTTTTCAACAGCGTAAGTTAAAGTTGGTAAGTATTCTAGACCTGCCTTTTGGTTTTGGTGTCGATTCCTCTTCTCCCGATATTGTATAGGTTGTCCCATTGTCTTCTTCTTCTTCTACTTTTTTAAAGCATACTGCTTGTTTAATGCTGGGCCTCTCGCGACGTGGATTGCCAGTTGTCCCATTTTCGTTTGGATTAAATAGAAATCTCTGTTATTATTAGAACTAAAGGAAAATGGTACGCACATGATAGGGCCAATTTTTCGACGGCAACACGATGGTGAATTTGAATATCTCATTTGGTTTCCGAGCTACAGTAGAAAACCTAAAAAGTCTTAACCCACTTTTCTCGCAGATTAATATAACCTAGTCCGAATTAATATGTCGCCTATACTTATAGAGTTACGACCTAAAATGTTGTTTTTTTTCTTAATACAAGTCGCAGTTGGCTTTGACTCCATTAAATAGCACATGTTATTACCTTTTTAAATATATTACCAAATGCTGCTTTTATATTTACAAATTCTAGCCTCAATTATTTACCTTTTCTAAATGTTTTACACCACGAACCATTGCAACAGTTATATAGTTACCCTGCCCTCTTTCTAGCTTCTTAGTTCATATAGGCGATTCGAACGAGCGTGTGGGCCATTAACATAGCAGTTCAGGTGGTTATGTTTACAAGACTGTGGACTTTACTACCAGCAGAATAAGACCCAATCTGAGTGTATACTGTTTTCTCTAAACAGTCTTAGGATGTGTTTGTCTCCCTTCTCTATATCCGGCCTGTTCTTTGCTTAATCTGAATTCAATTTCGTCCCTTAATCTGGACCCGCAAATCTCATCCAAATTTAGGATTAAGGCTAGCATTTATAGATATAAAAGCAACCTTTGGTAATATATTTGAAAAGGTAAAAACATGTGCCATTTGATGGAGTCAAGTTTTAGGTTGCAACTCAAAAACTATAGGCGACATGTTAATCCGGACTAGATTATATTAATCTGCGAAAGTTTGATTTGTTTCGTAGAGCTACCTTGTTACTAAGGCGTTAACCGTCTTCTCGATTGAAGTTGTTCGAATTTTAATAATCTCTAGGACTTTCCAAATAACACAATAGTACTTTTTAGTCTTTGCTAGTATGTTCCGAGAGCCGTAATTTATTCGTTGGTCCCCTGATGCTAATACGTGTTCTGCGATTGCTGATTTTTGTGTGTTTCAAGCCGTGTGTGGCTCTGGTGTTTATTCTACATTGGATGCTTCTTCCCATTTGTCCGATGTAGGATCTGCCACAAGTACACTGGAGCTGGTAAACGCCTTCTGTCTATAGCCTGGGCAAGGAATTTTGTTGGAATGGATCAATTGTTCGATCTTTCTTATTGTACCATGGCGGACCTCGACATTTTTCTTATCTAAGACTTTCCTTATTCTTTCCGTTACTCCGGCAATAAAGAGCAGGTAGGTGTAATTCATAGGTTTAGGTTTACATTTTTTTGGTTTTATGATATTTTACATTGGCGGCTCTAGGAGGGAGCAGGAAGCGGGTCCTCCCCGTAATTTTTGAAATGGGAAATAATATGTCGAATATAATACGTAATGAACATTTTCCATCTTTACATTTTTTTAGTACAACCATTTTGTGGAGAATGTATATTTGGTTGTGGATGTTCTTTTTTCAAAAAAAAGGTAAAAGAAACTTACTTTTCAAGTATACATTTTTAAAGGTCGAAATTATAACTTTCCATTTGAGAAATTTCCGCCTGCGGGGCATTCGAATCAATTTAAATAACTCCGGCAATATTTATCTTAAAACTTCATCTTCCTTAATAAAGCTAAGTTCTTCATCAAAATCAAACATGGCTTTGTTCTGTGATTGCAAAGTCTCAAAAGACTTTTCAAATGCCAACGCATTCCGGCTGCTGAAAAAATACCGTGGCCAGTACTGCACGTGCAACGACGACATTCAGAGAACTGCCAGTGTTGCTATTGTTGGCCTGCTCGCTTCTCTGCGTGTCACAAAAACAAGATTATCAGACAACGTAATAGTAGTTTTTTTAGTACATTCACGGAGTTGTAATTTATTCTGTGGTCCCCTGGTCATAATAAGTATTTAGCGATGGCTGATTTTTGTGTACTTTCAAGTTGTGTCTGACTCTGGTGTTCTTTTATTTGACATTAGATGCTTCTTCCCGTTTGTCCAATGTAAGATTTGACAGAAGTACATTGGAACTGGTAAACGCCTTCTGTCTGTAGCCTGGGCATGGACAACGAATCTTTGTTGAAGGGGAACAATTTTTCGACACCACGGAATAACCGGAAGAACCTATCACAACGTAATAGTATCTCAAGATGCTGGTGAAGCTTCTTTGGGCATCGCTCACTTGTGCCTATGCCGATGATCAAGAAAGGAACTTCGGAAGAAGATACCAAGGATAACATCTGGATGGTGGATTCTAAATGCATCATCGTTAAGAACAGGTCAGAGGGAGGGCTCACACGCCATAAATTGGTCTTTGCAAAAAATCATGCTCACATAAAGACCCTGTTGGAAGTTGTCAAAACTGCGAAACCAACAGTTATCATTGGAGCTGCCGCCATAAGTGGGGCTTTTACAACAGAAATTTTGACGGAAATGGGCAAGATAACAAAAATTCCCTTATTTTTACTCTTAGCAACCCGACCAGCAAATCAGAATGTACTGCCGAATAAGCCTACAAATATGTATTTGCAAGTGGTTCTCTATTTAATCCAGAGGCTTTGAATGGAAAAACATTCTATCCTGAATAGGGCAACAATTCATACAAATTCCCTGGTGTAGTATTGGCAGTCATTTGCGTAGGAATTCGAATTATATCTGAAGAAGTATTTCTTATGTCAGCTGAAGCTTTGGTAGGTTTGGACAAAGGCAGCCCGTATCCACCATTAGCTACCATTCAAGAGTGCTCTGTAAAGATTGCTGTGAAGGTAGCCCAGTCTGCGTTACGAGACAGGTTCTGCTTCCGTGTATGCAAAGCCGGAGAACCTGAAGGAATTTATCCGTGCACAGAGCACAGATGTATGACACGATGTACCAGCGAGCACTGACGATCTACTCATATGGATAAATATTTTAAGTCTTCTTTATTGGATTTTCCACCCACACATTTTTCTACAATCTACAAAAAGGTTTTACCTAGGTGTTGTCTGTTTTAGAGGCTAAAAAAATCTGAAAAAATCTCCATTGTCAAATCGGTAATCATTCCAATCATCATCAGGTCTCCCTGGAATATACGCCGCTGGCCTGGTAGTTTCGGTTCATTCGGTTGGAAAGAGGTAGTGTTCTTAGATAATTGTAAAACCCAATCTTGCCGTCAAAAAAGAAGCATTTTTTTTTGATAATTGTATTAGTAGCATTCTCGAGATTAAAAATCTTAATGAGTACATTCAGATGATAGAAAAAATCAAATATTTAAATCTGGCGGAGGAAACTACTGGCTTTTCCGATACTTCTTTCATAAACTCCGTGATAGAGAATAGTTGCTTCGGATAGAGTTCATGGAAATAAATCTCGTGGTCCATCTTGGATGAAGATTTCCAAGGGAATCTTTCCCTTTCTGTTCACTTTGAAGTTGGAAAATATTCAGGTCACTTAGGAGACCATCTAACAAAAATTACCATTTCCCTAGCAATGTTTACAGCGTTTCGATATTCCACTTGAAGCTAAACACTGTCCTGAACAACCAATTTTAGATTATGTGCTAGGATCCACGTAAATAGCTCGGGGTTCTAATGCTGCAATTATTGCACCAGACATATTTGCAGTTCTGTCAAAACATTGACCATGACAAAAGTCAAATGAAATGCTGAACTGCCGAAGTACGTCAATAATAATTTTCTTCGTTTCGTAAAAACCGAGAAAACTTGTTCCACGTCAAAGCTACTGGACACAAATCGAAAAAAAAATGATACTTCTGTGTTTGCAAGGCCAATAGATTCATCAATTATGATGAAATAGATGTTGATTGATTTACTAGTGCAATTAGGTATCTGAGTGCTTTACGTCTGATTATTGTAAGTACTTCGTTCTCAACATCGTCAGATAACTATTTATATTTATGCTTTGCCGACTTTGGTTTAAGATGAGCACAGTCACTTGCTCCAATATTTAATATATTACTACTCAAATTAAACGATGAAACGTTTCCATATTAAGTTAGTACTATCAAGTGAAGAAACCAAACTTGGATGAGTCACACGGATTAATAAAGAAATTTCCTCGTTTTCCTGTCCAGGTGACGATCAAAATAGCTAATCTAATGTCTAACTAATATTATTTACTACCCTACGTCTCCTGCGTCTGAACCGCAGATTCTAGAAATTTCTGAAGCACGAGTTATCATCAAACGACTTACTAGCTTACTACATAAAAATGGAGGAGGGTGGCGATAATGACGCAAGAAACGCATTTACGAACCGATATAAATTATGTCCGTCCAAATTCAGCACAAATCATACAAGAGAAGCCAAATCTGAGGAAACTACATCTTGTGGCATCATTAATTATGACTTGCAAGCAAAGACAATCATTGTAAATAGCATACCAGAAAGTTAAAATTAAAGCATTGTCAATTTTTGGAGATTCCAAACACTCAAAACATTATTATGGGTTCTAAAAGCAGCTTGAACCCACATACCTGCTTTACTCATTTTAATATTGTTTTTTAGTATGTTCCATTTTTCATAGATATCTTGGGTTTATTAAAATTGAATTGTTCTTCCATATCTAATAATAAAAATAATTAGCGCATGATTCATTCTACTCCTATGTGATTTCACACGGTTGCCAGGCGAGGAAGTTTCTAAAATGACGCATCCAGTTGATGTCTGGATGAATGTGTGTCAGCAAAGCTCGTACCTGTTCTGTGGGACTATCGCCATATTATTCTTTCCCAGGTGATAATGCACAAATAAAGGAAACTTAATAAATCAACAACTGCAAATATAACAGTCTACCCACGCCCTTATCGCGCCCTAAACAAAGCCGCGCGTCCGTTGAAAATTCGAACCCGAGATTAATAATATCCCCCAGCAATTAGGTTTTTCTTGGCGCAGTAAAATTGAAAACGCCCAGGAATTCCACAACACCCTCGGCCGCCGCTGGCTGAACTTTAACCCCCGAGGTGTACGTTTATGGTTACTTAACCTTATGGCTCCTTTAAATACTTGTACCGTAAGATTTACGACTGCGTCGTTACTTTTACTATCAAACGCAACTATAATGATTACCTAAACGCAATTTATGTTTATATAATGCTTGATTAGATTGCCTCGGTTAGTTCAAGTGCACGAAACAGTAGCCAGATGTTGGCGGCGATGGAATTTTTCTTGCACAGCGCCGTTTGGTTTTCAAGCTTCTGTAGGGCCTCTTTAATGTTCGTTATTAACTTTCAAATACTCAATTAGAGGAATTTTATTTAATATCAAGTAAATTTAAGTATAAAAATTTTATGCGTCGGGCGAAAATTGTGTTTTAAATTAGCTACTTGTTTTGCAATGCAATTCTGAAGTACATAAACTACAGAATAGAGATGCGAACTTGATTTGATTTCTGAAATTTTGAATCGGTTTTTTTAGTTAGAATCTTAAAAAATGTATATTTTTGCAATTTCGAATGAGATTTTAACATTGAAAATGTTTAACGCGTAATGTGTATGTTGTTGGTGTCATTTTGAAGATCTCGTCAAGGGCGAACTTCTGGAGAGGTTATGAAAATGTAAGATTCGAGGGGGCGAAAATAAGGGGGTTAAAACGAATCTTTGGACACGAAAGCGTTCGGCGCTGTTACACCGCATTCTTCTTGAAAAATCTAAATGTGATTTGGGGCTAGTTGGAAAGAGGATGACCCAACGCCCATCACACTGGCTGTTTTTTTTTGGGTCTACGATGCACGGGGGCAAAGTTATATGGGTGTAGAGGTGAGGTGCGTTTTAGCAAATTGGATGTTCGCATAAACAGGGGAAAATGTCGAATTTTGTTTTGGGCAGTATATGGATGAGTCTGTATGGTTTTTAAGAATTTTGTGGGCCAGGTAGATTTGGGGGTTGCAAAATGGGAAAAACGTTATAAGTGTGTTTATACAGGGTGATTCAAATTCGAGGCTAACCATGGGGATTTCGAAAACGGTAAGAGTTAGAGGGGTGGTTTAAATTTGGCAAAGTTGCGCAATTTAGTGCTCAACAATATGCTGCCGACAAACCAAGAAACTTTTATTTCGTTTTCGAGATTTTTGAAAAAATTTAAAATTTGTCATATTCGTTTTTATTTTTTCCTGATCTTATTTACGAAGATATTCAAAAATTAACAATACATTCTTAAGGTAACTTTTACTGGCCTACAAGATGGTGGTAACGGATTTTTAATACAGCGTTTCGTCTTTTGCCAACCATCATCAACTTTGTTTTTTCTTATGGCCGCTATCTTATATTTTTATACCATTGAATAGAGTTTGTTTTGGGGATTTCAAAAATGTATAACTTACCTACCTAATATTAAATAATTAGCCTAATATTCACAAAAAACGAAAATTATTATTGAATCAAACAAAAACGATCTAGATACCACTGCACCGTAGAAGGGTAGGTATTGTTTTTTATTATTAAGATACCTTTGAATCAAGTTATTGTTCTTTATTTTATTTAATATGGCTGCTACTGTCATTTTAATTGTGTTTTGTTGTCAAGGGTGTAGGGTGTGATTAGAATAGTTAGGTACTTAGTCGTATTAAAAATGCCTTTTTCATACGACGAAAAGCGCGATATTTTGCAAATATATTACGCACAAGGCAGAAACTCAAGAGATTCAGCAAATGCCTATTTTGAAATGTACCCTGAAAGGAATCAACCAAACGAAAGTTATTTCTTAAGACTTCACTGAAATTTGTCAGAATATGGACAATTTAATGCACCGAGATCCAAATATGGGAATAGGATTACTTTAGCAAATCGGGAGGCAATTCTTAGGCAGTAAGTCCTTTTTTTATGTTTTTGCCATAAATCAATTCATTACTTCATTTCAGGTGAACGAAAACCCATCCATTTCTACTAGAGAAATATCTGTTAATTTGAATATTCCGCAAACAACAGTCCGGAGAACACTGAAAAATTTTAAACCCTATAGAATACATACAAGTGAAGCTTTACTTCCCGGTGATAGCCAGAGGCGGCTTAATTACTGCAATTGGTTACTTGATCAAACAAATCGCGATAAGAATTTTGTTGAAAAAATAATTTGGACTGACGAATATCGCTTCTCCAAGTTGGGCGTTTTTAATCGCAATAATGAACACGTATGGGCAACTGAAAATCCTAGAGAGAACAGGCAAGTCCGGCATCAAACTCGTTTTGCGTTTAAAGTCTGGATCGGATTAACTAAAGATAGAATACTGGGCCCTTTCATTTATGAGGATACTCTGAATGCAAATAACTACCTATAGTTCTTAAGGAACATAAACCCGGCCACTACAGGATAAAACCAAAAGCAGAATGACGGCGGCAGAAATGAAATAGCTGCGCTGGGTAGTGGGAAGAACAAAAAGAGACCTAGTCAGAAATATAACAACAAGAGAAGAACTAGATCTAGAACCGCTGGTAGAAACTATAAAGAAGAGACAGTTGAAATGGTACGGGCATGTAGTACGAATGGGAGAGGAGA
Organism: Agriotes lineatus; assembly: GCA_940337035.1. Taxonomy (NCBI): domain Eukaryota; kingdom Metazoa; phylum Arthropoda; class Insecta; order Coleoptera; family Elateridae; genus Agriotes; species Agriotes lineatus. The sequence continues at coordinate 34,272,134 of OW679199.1, read as the reverse complement.
GGACACCAAGGAAAGTGTTGGAGGTAAGAAGAGAAAGGAAAAGAGGACGAGGTAGACCAAGGCATACATGGATGGTAACAATCAAGAGGGAAGCGGAGAAGAGAGGAAAGAGTATAGCAGAGGTCAGACAAATCGCCAGGGACAGGAAAGAATTCCAGAAGTGAATAGAGGACCCGACACCTTAGGGTACAAGGGAAAGATGTAGAAGAAGAAGAAGTTCTTAAGAGGACCAATGCTGGGGTTTTTGGGTGAAATTGAAATTGCACTTAACGAATTAAGACAACTTTGGTGGCAGCAAGATAGTGCCCCACCACATAACAGTGTTTTAGTTCGTAATTATTTAAATGAAGGGGTTATCGAATGGCCCGCGCGTAGTCCGGACCTTACTCCGTTAGACTTTTTTTTATGGGGATTATTGAAAAATACCATTTATAAGCAACGTCGGAGGGCAACAGTTTTATAGCTACCTGTCAAAATATTCTCTGAAGAAGTATCTATTCAACGAGCAATACGTAGTGTTATCAAAAAAGCTAATATGTGGGTGCAGCAAAATGGTTTTCTTTTTGAACACTTATTATAATCTTGATTTATTGTTAAGTTTTTTTCCTTTAATTATTATTCCTTGTTGCTTGTTTTCAAATTTAGGGTACTTAAAACTCAAAAGTACGTGTTTTAAGAATAATTTCCGCTTTTTGTGAATATTAGCATAATTATTTGATATAAGATAGGTAAGTTATACATTTTTGAAATCCCCAAAAGAAACTCTATTCAGTGGTCTGAAAATATAAGATTGCGGCCGTAAAAAAAACAAAGTTGATGATGGTTGGCAAAAGACGAAACGTCGTATTAAAAATCCGTTATCGCCATCTTGTAGGCCAGTAAAAGTTGCCTTAAGAATGTATTGTTAATTTTTAAATATCTTCGTAAATAAGATCAGGAAAAAATAAAAACGAATATGACAAAGTTTGATTTTTTTTCAAAAATCTTAAAAACGAAATACATTTTTTTTTGCTTTCTTGGCAGCATATTGTTGAGCATTAAATTGCGCAACTTTGCCAAATTTAAACCACCCCTCTAACTCTTACCGTTTTCGAAATCCCCATGGTTAGCCTCGAATTTGAATCACCCTGTATAGTAAAGAGTACGGCGCGGCGGTAAGGATGGACCCTTGTGGCACATCAGTAGGTACTAATCTGTACTCTGACGATCCACATGGCAATGTTACGCTCTGTACCCTGTTAGACAAATAACTTTGAATAAAAGCGATCGCAGTACGATGAAGACCTATGTATTTTAAAATAACCAGTAAAATATCATGGTTAATGGTATCAAAACCTTGCGAAAATCTAAAAGTGTTACAACCGATATTTTATTTTGATCACCAGATTTCATTAAGTCGTCAGTGACGCTCAATAAAGCAGTAGCACAGCTATGACCAGCTCTAAAACCAGATTGATTTATAGGTAAGACATTATGTTCGTTTAGATAAGATCATAACTGTCAATTTATTACTTTTTCTAAGATTTTTGAAAATGCAGGAAGAATACGAATTGGTCGCGGGTCTTTGTATTAATTTGGAGCAGATATCTTCGGAATAGGTACAACCACTGCTTGTTTCCACACATCTGAAAACGTGCTAGAAGATAAACAACAATTAAAACGTGCGTTAAGTAAGGTAAAATCATTGGACCAAAAGGTTTTATAATGTTGATGCTTATTTAATTCCAGCCATAAGCGTTTACTTTTTATTTCGCTAAGAAACTTCTCAATTGTATGGGTGTCCACAGGAAGAAATTTAAAATTAAAATGATGCTGTTTATCTTTATTGTAATTACAGATTTCTGCGTAGTCATCACTAACCGTAGGTATATTATCTATAATTATTAATTTCATCTGGCTTTTGAAGATGAGAAGGTAAATCGCAGTTTTTGTTATCAGCCACGATATTTATATTTTTTTAGTTTATTCCACATTTCTTTAGGTTTATGGGTATTTAGTTTATAGTCCAGATAAGCTTTCTTTTCCAGTTTGATAGTTTTAATGGTAACGTTACGCAAGGATTTATAATAATCCCAATGAGCAGGCAGTTGTGTTCGTTAAAATTTATTAAAGCTTTATCTCTGAGTTGCATTAAATATTTAGTATTATCTGACAACTAGGGTATTCTTTTTTATTAAATTTGACAGTTTTAATAGGGGCATGTTTATTAATGACGTATAGGAAATCTTGGAATCAATATTATCAGTATGAAAAATATTTTCCCATGCAATTTGTTGTGTATCATTTAAAAATAAATCTATGCAAAATTTTTGAAGCTTGTTATTATTTTAAAGAAGGAAATATTTTGGACATTTTCAACAGGTTTCAGTCGATAAGTTTTATGATCGGCGAAAGTTGGCTCGCCAGTACCTGATACCACTACGATATCCACGTCGGAAACGATAATATGATTCAAGAGTGATAATCTAAGCCGAGTTGGTTTAGTTATTATCTGTGTAAGACCCAAAATCTCAAGCATATCCTTATAATATATGGTATCAAGTGAATTAGGTTCAAGTAAATTTATATGTATGTAGATCACCAAGACAGACAAGTTTATCAGATACAAAAGACAATTACATCTTACCTGCTCAAACTCATCACAAAATACTTTGTAATTCTGACTAGGAGGTTTGTATACTACACCAACAGAAATAACTAATTTATTAATTTTTACAGTTAACCATATGTGTTCTAAACATACGCTGTCATTTTCAATAATCGAGTAATTAAGATGATTTTTTTATGGTAATACATTCACCACCACCCCTTTTCAACACGATCACGCCTTATAAGACGGTAACCATAAATATTAATGACGTTACCAATTACCTAGTTATTCAACCAAGTTTCGCTAACAGCCAACAAGCCATAATAAGTTTCATATAGAATTTTTTTAAGAATATGAAGTTTAGGAATTAGGGATCGAATATTAATATGTGCCAATCCTAAAGGTTAAATCTGTAAATAGAAAAGAAAAAACAATAACGCCTCCAATAATATGTGGAGCCGCCGAGCGGATGGCTTGTAATTCTCAGCACATCTTCAAAACAGCTAACAAATATAATAAGCAATAAGTAATATCGAATTCAACATCTTTATCTAATGGCAGATTAATATTAAATTGTACAAGCTGCCGAGAAGGTTTAAAATATTTATTAATGATCTGCCCTGCAGCAAAATTTCGCAGTAATTTTTTGCGTGGCGTATAATAAAAAATATTAATAAAGATGTAAAAAATTAAACTTTTCTTTATTTCTATCCCTTCTACATTTTTCAGATTTTACAAATTTTATGCTAGACTTGAAAATTAGCCAAGTTCAGTTTCAGGTTGCTAAATTGCAACTTCTGTGAATTTTTTTGTAAACTGTTGCTATTAGCATCGATTTCAAATTTTGTTAGTACTAAGGATCGTGATCTTCTTCGATTCTGATCATCAAATTATTCCTTACATCTTGCGCTGTTGCCCTAATACATATTGCGCTGTTGCCATAGAGCTGTGAAAAGAACCACCGGTAGAATTCCACTTTATCAGCCCAACGTGTCGGTGACCTGCCTCTTGTCTGTATGAGTCTCTCCAGATTGTCTATTTTCCTGCGATCCGCCATTCGTATTGTCAACGTTTCTGCACCATATAAAAACTTACACAAAATGAGACATTGGACGAGTCTTATTTTTCAGATGTGCTAGAGTGAGTGATCGTTACATATCTTGTATCTATGAACGACACATTGTACTTTTTGCCATGCTGACTTAGTTTCTTATCTCCATTGCACAGCTACCGTTATATAAATTCGCTGACAGTTTCTATGTTCTTTGAATCACCAGTTACTTCTAGATAGTCCATCTATAATCATAATTTTAGTTTTTCATTATTAATCATAAATCCGAGCTGTTTGCTTTCTTCTACTAAGCGTTCCAGTGATACTGACATTATTTTTTATTGCATCGCTTAGTGGTATGTCGTGCGTTGTACCTCAGATTTGCGATACTGCCCGCTACATATGTTCTGATGTGCCAGTTTTCCAGAACCCTATTACGCTAAAAATCTGGAAAAGCTAAGCAAATTTCCTTTTCTCGAGGCTGCTAAAACATAGGGAAAGTATAACGATAAAGGATGCCCGTGAATAATGTCGCAACAAAGTTGTTCCAGTAAACTAGCTCATGTATATGCCGAAGAGTGAGTAACAGACTAATTAATTCGAACGTCGATGGAATGAAATACGAGGGCTAGTTCAAATAACTCACCGTAATAGACCCCGTAGAACCAAATAAAGTAAGTAGGTTACGAAGAAAAAGGCTGAAAGAGGAAGAGAGAAACACAAAAAGAAAGACACGAGAAAATAACATCAGCAAATAATCGGAAAAACAATAATTTATTTACTAATAAATAGGCACTATTTATGCGCGAACCGCACACAAAATCTTCCAGTAAGTGAAATTTTGAAGGCTTAGATTAGCCGAGCGGTCGAAACTGGCGAAGGCGATTACTCCCAAATGGAAATGATATACGGTCGAAGAGGACTGCTCGAACGTTAATAATTGTCACACGTGAGTATTGTTTAATTATCTGGTAACTAATAGCGATAACATTCGCCAGCAAAAACGCCATATTAAAAATTTAAAAAAAGGGAAACACCTCAGCGTCGCCAAGACGACCTTTACAAGCCCAAAAAGTAAACACGCAACTTATCAAAGTGTATGCCGAATTAGGAATAGTCCAAGCGGAGAAACATGCTCTGAATAAGAAAGGAAGAAATAAATCGGGCATTAGCCCATACAAAACGAACTTCTAAAAAAACCATTCACTTGAACGGGATGGCAGTCTGATATATATTTAATTATAATTTGCAAACTAGTATATCCTGGGTTGTTCTGGTTATTCTGACAATTTCGAACAGGGTTGAAACTGTCACTATCTTATCGAAGATATCCGCCCTTGGCGAAACACTTAAAGAAAATCATACGAACACACCGTGAAGTTTTGAAGCCAAAACCAAAAAAGCACTCGGCTTCGCCTATGAGGACCGACAAAAGATAAACAGCGAAAATTCCAACGCTGGTTCTGATCACAAATGAACGTGT